>CM054148.1:64502249-64522249 GCA_028751875.1 Rapana venosa
GTGTCTCTTTTAGAGGCGGGTTTAATGTGAAACTCTATTGAGGGGGGTTTATACGTGAAATCTAGGGGGAGGCTGGTTTATATGTGAAACTCTATTGGAGCGGGAAAATAATACTTTTGTAAACTCTTTAAGGGTTTTATTTTGTAAAACCTTTAATTAAGGTTAAAAATGTAAAACCATTAGGGGGGCGGTTATTTTGAAACTTATTAAGAGGGGGTAAATGTGAAAAACTCTTTAAAAGTGGTAATGTTGAAACTCTAAAAGAGGGTACTAATGTGAAACCTAAAGAGGCTGTTTTTGTGAAACTTATTAAGAGGCGGGTACAATGTGAAACTCTATTAAGAGGCTTTTTAAAATTTAAAAACCCCCAAAAAGAGGTGTACAAATGTGAACTCTATTAAAGGTGGTACTATTGAAACTCTTTAAGAGGCTGGTACTAAGTGAAACCTTTAAGGGCTGGATAATTTTGGGAAACCTAATATAAGCGGGTTTTTTGTAAACCTTTAGGGGCCTACTTAACCTGTAACACTTCATGGGCCCCTAGTTGTACTGTGAAAAATCAGGGGGTTAGCTATTTGTAAAACTCTATCAAAATTTTATAACTAGTGCTTCGTCTCAGTTTAAAATCAAAGCCTAAAGGTAACCCCTATAAAAAGTGTAATATACTCGCTAAAAAAAACAATGTCATTGATAATACATGCGGGTATCGATTTGGAAAGGGTCTTTTCTGCGAAACACACCGGTTGCGTCATTTTGAATACAAACGTTAAAGGGGGACAGTTTTAGGTAAATCTAGTCGCGCAAATTTACGGATTCAAAAACAATCCTAAAACATTTGCCATTACAAGGAAATTTTTTAAGATTACCGTGGATTTCCTTCCAAAACCCCTACCTTTTAAAAAATAAAATCTGTGAAATATCGATTTCAATGACATAAAGTACATACATGGTGTGGGTGGTGTGTTTTGTTGTGTTTT
Organism: Rapana venosa; assembly: GCA_028751875.1. Classification (NCBI taxonomy): domain Eukaryota; kingdom Metazoa; phylum Mollusca; class Gastropoda; order Neogastropoda; family Muricidae; genus Rapana; species Rapana venosa. The sequence continues at coordinate 64,503,227 of CM054148.1, forward strand.
GTGTGTTGGTTGTGGGTGTGTGGGGTGTGTGTGTGTGTGTGTGTTTGTGTGTGTGTGGGGTGTTGTGTGGGTGTGGGGGTTTGTGTTTGGTGGGGGTTGGTGGTGTTTTTTCTTTTTTTAATTAAATTTTTTTTATATATAATTTAAATTTTATCCTCTTCCCCAAAAACCAAATGCACACAGCAAATTAGCCCCCTATTTAAACTGGGCACGTGCAAATGCCTGGTCGTTTCTTTCCTACCAAAAAACCAAAAAGCGAAACAAAACACATACAAAATTTCAAAAGGGGCCCACCAGGAAAATCTAAAAGCAAGGCCATATGATGATTGATGATGTTGATGGATGAAAGAGAGAGAGCGACGCGACAAACCACGACGACGAAAAGATTATATAACAAATAACAAAAAAATTTTTTTTTTTTTATTGAGATGATGATGAGAGTGATGATGATGATGATGATGTTTTAATAAAAAAGATGACAACGTTATGAAAACAAACAACGAAAAGATTTTTTTAAAATGATGATGATAGATACACCGACGAGGGACGAGACGACGAGACGACGACGACCAAAGCGACGAGTGTGGATGAAGAGGATATGATGATATGAATGATGAGATGATGACGAGCGACACGGCCGATACGAGACATACAATCATATCACCCCGAAATTTAAAATAAGGTTTAATGTAAAAAAACCCCTTACTAAACAATCATTTCCCCAACGAAATGCGTGTGTGGGGTCCAAATTATTTTTTTTTGTTTTATACAATTTTAAACAAAATTCCACAACAATACTGCAACACCCTACCCCCTCTATCATCCACCCTGTACACAATCAACTAACACTAACCTAAACCAAACGGAAAAAGAGGGTTAAAAGATAAAAGATCAAATTTTACTTGATCTGAAAACCAACAACACAAAGGGGGAAAAAAACCACGACCAGTGATACTCCAGGTCGAGAGTGACTGACCCGCCCCCCCCACCACCACCACCCCCAACCCCCACCACCCCCATGACACCCTATCCCCAGATCTCCAAGGATTAACAAATTCAAAACTCACTCGGCGCAGTTTCCGCTTTCCCCCCAAAAAATTTCCCCAAACCCAAAAAATCACAAGGATCTTTTGGGGCCTTGAGAATTCTGCCCCCAACCCTACATGACAGGTAATTTTTTACATGCTGCATACATACAACATAATACATAATACATACTACGGAGGACACGCTGGTCTAAGAGGACCCAGCTGCTAAGGGGAATGTCAGGGGCCAAGTGCAACCACCTCCCACAAAAAAAGTCAACCGGCTCCTCACCAGGACAGCCCAGTCTGTGCGTTGACGTTTCCCCCCAAAACCCCCCCTCCCCGGGTCCCCCTAAATGACGTAAATCCCTTTAGCCGGCCGCCGATGGGTAAAACCCCTTAAAAGCCCCCGCCTCCTTCCACACCCCCTTCCCCCCCACATTGCCAGTCCCCCTTTCCACAGCTCTGCCATCCCCCTTCCACAGCTCTCCAGTCCTCCTTTCCATGTGAGGGAGCGTGAGGACTCTGCCCAGCCCGTGTTTGTGTTCGGGGGGAGGGGGGGGGGGGGGTTTTTTTCCCAGGAGGAAAACGTCATGGAGGGATACGCAGGGCGGCTGGAGGGGGTGCATCATAGGGGGACGCCCCCCCGGGAGGGGGTGGGGGTATCTGCTGGGGGGGGCGGGGCGTCCCCCCTCTGACGTTGACCCGGGCCGGGAACAAATTTCAGCCTCTGAGGGCACCAGGCTCACGAGAGGTGTACGGGGCGTCACGTGTTGGTTGTTGGGGTTTTTTTGTGCTTACGTCACAAAAATCAAGCGGACAAACTACGTCATAAAATGATGCCAAAAAAAAAAAGGGATTTTTGACTGCTGTCCCCACGTTTGGATACTCTAATTATTTAAAAGGGTTTTTTGACGAAATTGGATTCAACCCGAAAAATTTTGGGCTTTTGAAGATAAGTCACTATCGGGGACATGTCCTAAACTGATAAAATTTTAATACCAAAAAAGGGTTTTTCAAAGGTAGAGTAAAGTGAAATTTGGTTTTGTTTCTAAAACGACCTGTGGAAACTCACAAAGGACAGACAACAGGGGAAACAAAAATACAGACCGACACAAAACAAAAAGACATACAGACAGACAAACCGACAGACAGACAGACAAACGACAGAGAGACAAAAAAAAGAAAAAGACCAGACAGACAGACAACAAACAGCATAAGAAGACAAACCCGCAAACAAAGGGCAGAAAAAGCAAAAAACCGAAAAAGACAGAAAACAGACAGAAAACAAACAGACAAAAAAAACAACAACAGACAAACAACAGACAAACAGACAAGCAAACCGCAAGCAAACAACAACGGACGGACCTTGAGCAGGGGCCCCTGAGTGGGGGGGCCATATCTTGTAATCGTAAGGGGGGTCATGGCATGGAGGAGAAGGCCATCAGGATCCGTGACGTGACCCAGGTGGGAAGGGGAGTCCACGACTTCCCGGCACATAGGGCAGATGTTTAAATCACCACCCCCCTGCACACCCACCACGTCTGCATCATTTAGCATCTCATTTTTATCTCATCACATATCGCATCATATCATCCCCTCACGTCTCCCGCCCCAAAATAGGTTTTCATCCATTTCACACCACATCATCGTCGTCGTCATTTTAATATCATCTCCAAACATCGCCCCTTATCATATCACTTACTTTACCCATAAGAGGATTTTAATTACACTGCACACCCCCCAGACTCTAGTCCTCTTTCGTTCTTTCACCTTTCCCGGCCCCGTCCCACAGGGGAAAGGACAGACATGCCTGGCAGAGAAGGGCACAGAGCAATCTGACAATCGGGTCTGTCTGCCTGGGCTGCGCCTTTCTTCCCTTTTTTCCCTGTGCGCGAGAAAGTGTCTTTTTTTGGAGGGGCTTTCTCCCTTTTGCTACTTCGACATCAAAAAAATTTGGCGCACTTCACGAAAAGAAGAAGAAGTGGGATGTTGAACTTGACCATATAATCCGATAGAATAGGGGAAAAAAGGGACAGACAGAGAGACAACAGAGAAAAAGAGAAGAGAGATGTGGGGGGTAGATTAGTAAACGATGAGAAAAATAGCAGATATATAAAAAGCATGCCTCTTTAAATGAAAAACACCCCAACTTTATAATGAAATGGGGGTTTTTTAAAAACAAAATTCACTTTGTACACTTCGACTTGCATGTGTGTGGGGTGACCGTCAAACCACCCCATCTCACACTGGTTGCTCAAGGCAGAGCTGACACCTTTGAGCCCAGAAGAAAGGGGTTTGGAAGAAGAACCCGATACAAAGAGGGAGGGGACCCACACTCACGGCGGGATGGGGGCGTGGGACAGTCCAGCAAACTTTCCCAGAAAGCAGGGGTAGAAGCCGAACAGTCCCCCGGTTTCGTAGAAGCGGTCACTCCTGCAACAACACACTCAGCAAGTACACACCCGGGGTGCCTGCGGGTGCCCGGGGCTTCGTGTAAACACCCTCCCACCTTCTGCAAATTCTGTCTAGGAATTTCCCCCTTTTTCTATCCTCCTTGTTTTTGCCCTTTTTCCTTTTCTTCCTGTACTTTTCTTGTTTTTTTCGCCTTCCCTTTGGGCCCCTCCCTGCCTTTTTTCCGAAAGACTAAAAAAATAAAAATTTTCCCCACGCCAAAATTATGTCTGGGGCCGACTTGTCAGGGCTTAACGGCAGCAACAAATTTTTCCCCATATGACGACAAACAGTTGCTGTCTGAGGGGTTTGACAAAGAAAAAGACACCCCGGGAATTCTTAAAATAAAGTTCTTTTTACAGTTTTTGTTTAAAATTTTGGGTACACAAAAAGAAAAAAAACTCATTAGCTAATCTTTGTGTTCTGCGTAAAAAAACCCACTTTTTTGAAGTAGGAAGAAAAAAAATATAAAACAGTTCATTTTTTCGGTTTTTAAAAAAGAAGCCCCAAAAAAAAAGTACACAAAAAAAACCACATCAATGAAAATATTTAATGTTCTCTCTCTCTCTTCTTCTCTTCTCTTCTCTCCTCTCTTCCCTTTTTCTTCTCTTCTCTCTCTCTCTCTCTCTCTCTCCTCTCTCTCTTCCTCTCTTTTTTTTATTGGTGTTTGTTTTTATTCGTTTTAAGATAATTATTGAAAATTAAGCGAAATTTTGGAATGTTTATTTATTATATGGGCATTTAATTCTTACATGTGGGTGTCGGGCGGGCTCGTTTCCCCCCCAGAAGTTGGGGGGGGTTTTTATTTTTGGGGGCCGTTTGTGGCCTTTTCATTACGTTAGTTTCCCAGCGTTGGGGTTTCTTTTTAAAAAGGGGAAAAAAGGGAGAAGGGGCCCCCTTTTATTTTGGGGGAAAAATGATTTTTTTTCTGGTTTTTTTTTCCAAGGGGGCTTTTTTTAAATTTGGGTTTGTGGGGTTTTTGGGTTTTTTTTTTTTTTAAAAAATGGTTTTGAAAAAAACCCCCCCTTTTAATTCCCCCCTTAAAATGATTTTGTTTTCATTTTTTCCCCCAAAATTTTTGGGTTTTTTTTTTTGTTTTATGGGGTTTAGGTGAATTGGGGGGTTAAATTTTTCTTATTTAATTTTTTATTTAAATTTTTTGATTACCCTTTTTAATGAATTTCGTTTCTCGTTATGTTTTTTGTCTCATGGTGATGGGATCATTTGTTATATTTTGTCTCGGGTGAGGTGATTGTTGTTAATTTTTCTCATTATAAAAAATCTTATTGTAATCTTATTTGACTTTTTTTTTGTTTTTTAATTTTATTGTATAAATAGTCTTTTTAAAAAAGCGCTATTTAAAAAATTTTTGGCGCAAAAAAAAACACACGTTTTGGGTGGGGGGAGAGGGGGGAGGTCTTTGAAGGAAATATTGCCCATAATGAAAAAATCCTATTTTTTCTAACGTTTTATTCCTGTCACTTTTTCACTCATCCATCTCCCTTGGTCGGGACAACCGTTGGGGTACCCGCAGGACGCTGCAAGGGGCCCGAAAAAAATGGTTTTGTCCGGGCTTTTTTTCAGGAGCTTGGTACGTGAGGCCGGTCCACCCTTGAGTTGGGATATCCATTTTGCGTGGTGTCCCTGCCCCCTTGCTCCTTCCACCTTTCCCTGCGGGGACTGTCTTTGACAGGCTTTTCCCTTGGTTGGCCAAACCACTTCATTTTCCTCCTTTGACTGTACGCAATGGTTTGTTTCCCACCAGGCCTCGATCTCTGCCAACGTAGTCATTGGTTTTGCGGTCTCTGTGGGGATGTTCAGGGTCCCCTGAGGCACTTCATCTCAAAAGGGTTGAAGCGCGTTTAAACGGCAAAAATGTCCATTTAACCCAAGGAGGCCTCCTGAGATGTTCTCCAGGAACACTTTTGAAAAAACGGGGGATAGGGGCAGCCTTTTCAAAAAAAAACTCCAACTGAACCCGGAAAACTCCCCGTTTTCTCCCCCAGAGGACTGCACGTGGGGCTGTAACAGCCCCTGATGACTTAAATCAGGCCTGTCAAACATAGTCTCTCAGATTTCCACGGGAGCTTCTTCCCAACTCATCGAAGGCCTTTCTTGAAGTCAATAAATTTGTTTTGAGTTACGATTTTGGAGATGCCCTTTCTCTATGAGCATTTGTTTTGAAATCTGCTCGAAGTGCTTCGGACCGGGTCTAAATCCTGCCGTTCTTCTATAGGATTTCTTCTGTTGGGGGTTTCGTCGTTCAAGGAAATGGTAGCATAACTTTGCTTGGATGGCTTACAACTGATTGTTCTGTAATTTTGGCACTTTTCAGGTCCCTTCTTTAAAAAGTGGAATATGGGGTTTGGGGGGTCCATTGTTCAGGCCACTCTTTGCGGGGCCAGAGGGTTTGGGCGATATTGTTATGCCTTGACACCTTTGGCCCCCGTACTTGATGACTCAGGGGGATGTTGTCAACCCCGGGTGACTTGCCCCTTTTCGGGGATTTTACGCTTCTTTCCCTTTTCCCTCCAGCCCTGTGTGCTTCCAGGATCTGATGGTCGGGGATTTTCCTAAGTTTATTCCTGTCCCTTTTTTATTATCTTAAGTAAAACTTTGAAAAAGGGATGAAACAGTGGGTGAAGAAAATTTTTTTGTCCTGCTTTTTATGATTTTTTTTTAATTCTTAAAACATTTTTATTTAAATTTTGTTGGGACTGAGCGCGCACGCCTGGGGGTGTGCATGAGATGTGTCGCTGATAGGTAAATTTGGGTAATTTTTTTTTTTCAATGTTTTTTCCTTATCGATTTTTTCCTTTTTTTTGCTGTTTAATTTAAGGGAAAAGATGCAAATAATGTAGTTTCTTAGTATTGTCATTCCCAAATTTTTTTTAGATGTGGCTTGTGAAAAAACAAATTCATTGTTTTAAAAATTACCACGGAAATAAAATTTGGACTTGTTAAATTTGACTTGATACACCACACCATAAACAAACAAAACCCTCCAGAAAGACACAGGAAAAAAAACGCAAATACTGCCTATGCCAGCCGAACGATGCACTCAAAGACGCAGACAGGGAACAAACAAAAAGAGAGACAGACAAACGAAAACCCCCACACACACCCAAAAAAACAAAAAAAACAGACAACACAGCGAAACACGGGAAAGAAACTGTACACTATTCACCTAGGACCACCGATCGCATGCACTCAAAAAAGATGAGCAGGAGAAGGCCTATCCCACTTCGAGTAATGTCGAAGAGGTGTACACATAACCCTCCCTGCAACACTGACCCTCCGTAGAATCCCTTCCCTCCCCACAAAATCCCTCTAACAACCCACTTGTAATAAAATGATTCCCCAATACTTTTTTTTAACACAGAACAAGTCTTTTTACGTAGAACCTTTTACAAAAACCATAAGGACCCCCCTCCAAAACCAACAAAAAAAAATTTTTTCCCCCCCCCCCCCAACCCCCAACCAACCCCCACCTACCCCACCCCGCCGAACCCTAGAAACCCCCCCCCCCAAAAAAAAAAAAAACAAACCCCCAAACAAAACCGTATTTGAAAACTCTCCTGGGTTTTGGGCTGTTTTTTGTGAATGCCCGGTATATAAGAAGGGCGAAAAAATGAGGGGACCTAGCACTTAAAAAATTACCCCGTGAGGAGGAGAGAACAAAGAGGTAGGAGTGGTGCGTCATGTTGAGCTTTATTTATTTTTTTTCATTTTTTTATTTTACTTTTTACCTACCCAACACTCACTACTCACCCTCATGACTTTGACTGACTGACTGACTTTCCTACTTAATGAACATTTTACTTTTATTTTTTTTTTTATTCCCAGGATAATAATAAACACCATTGCTTTTTTTTATCAAGCTCGTGTGTATGCGGGTTTTGTTTAATTTTGTCTCCCTTCCCCCGGCCACAATGGCACACTCTTCCAAAAAGCGGAACGGGGTTTTTTTCGTTCGAAGATGTTTGATTTCAACGGGAAATGTGTTTTGTGTGGGGGGGGTGAGTGTGGGGGGGGGGGGGGGAAGGGGGCGGGGGGGAAAAATTTTTTAATATCCACAATAAACAAAATTTTGAATAAAAGATGAAGCGGGACAAGAACTTTTGAAACGAAAAAAAATAACAGCTTTAAAACTCGCCGCAATTTTATACAACTGGGAACCCCAATGTACTAAAGGTATTGATAAAAGGGCCATGAGAATGACAAAACAATATCTTTTTCCCAAAAGGGGTACTTTAAGAATTGTTCAAGCAACGGGGCGAATGACAAAGAAAAAAAGGTTTTTTCATCTCGACAATGTAAAAAAAGTGAGCATTGGTAATTGTTTTGCCCAAAAAACGTGTGTTTTGAAAAATTTTAGCCTTTTTAAACCCGTAGATAGTGAGCAAACGTTTCTTTTTCAAAAGATAAAAATAGTTATATCACATTCCAGGAAAAACCCCAAAACTTGTAGTTTCTTTTAAAGGGTTTCCAGCATGATTTTTTGCAACACATAGGGGCCCCACGGGGAGGGCAAAGGAAAGTTATCTTAAAGAACCTTTTCAGGGCTTTGCCCTTTTCGTCAACTTGTCATTAAAGAATCCACAAAAAGAAAAGGAATCAAGCCCAAAAAAAACCCCCTAGTGCCCGTAACTCGAAAAAAAAAAAACTTTTTTTACGACATTTCTAAAGCAAAAAAAACTTCGCGGGCAACACGGGAGCAACTTACTGAAAATCGAGGAAAGGGACGCTACTTTCAGTTTTTGAATGAACGTCACCTTACCTCAATGATAAGTAAAAAATTTACTAATTTCGTCGTGACGCAGGAAAACCGGGAAAAAGGTGAAAAATGACGTCCCGAAACTCACGATCAGAGGCCATTACAAAAAGGTCAAGGTGTCCCCTAACCTGTGTGGTCGTAGGGGGGGGGCGCAAACCCACTCTCTAGGGGCCAGCAATTGAGGGGCGCCCATCCCTCTCCCTCGCTGCTTCCCTTCCCTTACCCTAAAGGGGGCAGGACCATTGCAGTGGGTGAACTGGGGGGCTTGGGGAAAAAAACGGCACCCAGCGAGTGCTCTGACCACAAGCTTTCCGGTCTCCTAAAAGACCAAAGAGATAGGAGAAAAAACTCACCTACCTTAGACATACAGGGAGGGAGAGGGGGAGAAAGGCTCACTTACCCTCCCATGAAGTCAAAATGACTCACCACCCGTGTTGCAGGGGAGGGCCCATGGGGAGGGAAAAAATGACGCACCTACTCCGTCATGTAAAAAAGACGTCACCACCTCAGTTTCAGGAGAGGCCGTTTGGGTTTGGAGAATTACTCACCCCCAGTGGAGTAGGAAGGCCCTGGGTAGGGGAAAATGACGCACTCCCCTCCGGATGCAGGGGAGGCCGAGAGGGGAGCGAGGGAACCATGTATGAACAATCCCGGTGACGCGGGGGTGGGGGGGAAACTCGTCCACGATGGCCGGAAAAAAAACCCTTCACAGGTGCAGAACTGACACACACACCACACCAACAACACACACCCCCCCACACAACACACACACCCACACACCACACACACACAGCAGACACAAAAAACCACACAGGCACACACAGCAGATCCCCGGCAACCAAAAACCCACACACACAAAACACACACAAAACCACACAGGGCAGAACACAGGAGACCCCCACCAACACACACACAGAGGCAATACACGGCGACGCACACACACACAAAAACCCACACACACACAACCACACAACACAGACACCGGCAAGCGTACCACGCAACCACAATTTTCAGAAACTCAAAAAGAAATGTTTTTCATGCCAAGTTTCGAGTGGCGCCCCGCGCCCCAAACACATACATACACAAACCTAATTATTGGGCCTTCTGCCCAAATTGTGCTCACAGCACGCACAGCCTACCCACACACACCCCACACTCCTCCCACCACACATCACACACCACACACACGTCTTTGGGCCAAGGAGGCCCTACACAAGAAACTAAGGGGTTTGATTTCTTGGGGGTATTACGATAAGACAGGGGGGGGGGAACACTAAAACCCCTTGGGGGACTAGGAAACGTGTGTGAAATGATCAGTGGAGAGGTCAGTGGCTTCTCTTCCTCCTTTGTGAAAGGGGGTTTTGTAACAGACACAGAAGGCAAAGAGTCAAAAATGACCCCTCTATCTTCCCGAGTCCTGGGACCGGGGGGCACTAAAGAAATTTTGCAACCAGTTTCCCTCCATTCCCCGGGGTCCTCTGCTTTCCGAAGCGTTTTCTTCCCTCGGGCCCAGCACCCCCACCTCGTGTTGTCTTCCCTCGTTTCTCTTCTGCTTCTTGTCTCCCTCCTTGCATTTCCCGTGGACAGTTTTTTGGCCACCAATGTTCTCCAAAACCCCTTCTCGTTTAAAACCCCCGAGCATCGTAAGGCTTTGCCTGATTTTTATTCAGGGGGTATTCGTGGGAATTAAAGAAATGGGGGAGCCCACTCTCTCCGGGTAGTAGGGTCTCGGATGTTGTGTCACCCATCCCACCGGCCATGTCCAGTCGCTACAAAAGGGTGGTGGGGTTTAACTGTACACGGGGGTCTGTGTGTGTGTGTGTTGTGTGTGGTGTGTGTGGTGTGTGTGTGTGGAGGTGGTGTGTGTGTGTGTGTGTGTTTGTGGTGTGTGTGTGGTGTGTTTTTGTTGGTTTGTGTGTTTTGGGGTGGGGTGTGTGTGTGTGTGTCTGTGTGTGGTGTTTTTTGGTGTGGTATGTGTGTGCGTGTGGCTTTTTGCCACGGGGCTTTTTGGTCAGTCTCTTAATATTGGGAATTTTTTTATTTAAAGGGAAAAAACCCAAGGGTTTACATAAAATTTTAACAAAGGAATAGGTCCATACGGGTTTTAACTCCGGTAGGCAATGTGCCGTCGACAAATTCCTTTTCTTCTTTTTCTGCTTCTTCTTCTCTTCTTCTTCTTTTTCTTCTTCTTCTTCTTCTTTTTCTGGCTTCTTCTGCTTCTTCTTCTCTTCTTCTTCTTTTCTTCTTCTTCTTCTTCTTCTTCTTCTTCCTTCTTTTCCTTCTTTCTTCGTCCTTTAGTTAACGCTAGGGAGAGAGGAGAGAGAGAAAGGGGTGTGTGGTTGTGTGTGTTGTGTGGGGGTTGTGGGTTGTGGTGTGGGGGTGTGTGGGGTGGTGGTGTGTTGTGTGTGTGTGTGTGTGTGTGTGGGTGTGGTGGTGTTTTACAAAAAGTAACCGAAAACAGAAAACGATCACCACAAACATTTTTTGAAACCCGACAAAACATAAAGAAAAAAACAATTCCCAACACCACCGATAAAACAAGAAACAGGAAGAAAAAAGAAAACCCATAAAAAAGAAGAGGGGGAAGGGGAAAGAAGAGACGGAAACAGGAAGCCGGAACAGAAAAAGGGGAAAACCAGCCAGGAAGATAAAGAATTCAAAACAACAACGGAAACAGAGAAAAAACAGAAAGAGAAGGAGGGGGAGAGAAGAGAGGGGAGAGAGAGAGAGAGAGGATTTGGGAGGGAAGAAAAAGAACAGAGAAGAAAACAAACGAAAACGGGGGAAAGAAAGTACAAGACTTTTTTCTACCCCCAGAGAGAGAGAGAAGAAGAAGAGAGAGGGAGGTGGAAGGGGGAAGAGGAGGGAGGAGAAAAGAGGATTAAAAACGAAAACAAAACCCAAAAAAAAGACAAAAACCACCACCCAAAGAGAAAAAGAAGAAAAAAAAAAAAGTTTTCAAAAAAGAGAGAGAGGGGGCGGTGGTTTTAACGAATAAGCAAAGAAAAACAAGGGGTCTCTTTTATAGAAAGAACCGGGACAGAAGCAACAAACAACGGGAAAACAGAGGAAGACACAGGACAACAGACAGAAGAGGAAGAGACAAAGGGACAACAGACAACAGGGGCAGACAACGGGGGAGAACAGACGGTACAGACAGAAACAACAGAGCCAACAGAGAACGCCAGACGAGGCAGACGCAGACAGAACAGACAACGACCCCAAAGAGGAAAAACAAAACAGCCAAAAGAACGAGACAGACAGCGCAAGAAAAAAACGCGAAAAAGAAAAAAAAAAGACCCAAAGAGGAAGCGCGAAGGGGAGGACAGAAAAGAAGAACAGACAATAAGAAAAAGAAGAGGAAAAAGGGGCGAAGGGAAGAAAGCGAGGACGAAGACAGACGGGGGGGAAGGGGCCAAAAGCAGGACGAAAAAGAAAAAAGGGGGAAGCCTGGCGAGAAAAGATCGGGGGGCGCCCCAAGGGGCACGGGCCGGGGGGCGCCGGGGGCCAGAAGCCGGCGCCGCGCACACCAAACACGACGCAACACCCCCACCCCCCACAAAACACCCCCACCCAACACACCCCAACACACACCCCCCCAACGAGGCCCTTTTGGCCCGGCAAACCAAAAGAGGGAGCCCCAAGCGGGCCCCCCCTCGGAAAACCAAAAAGAAGCCCCGGCAACAAACCCACGTGAAAGAACTAAGGGAAAAACCTTTGCAGGGTTTTTCACCGACGACCCCCTTTTTTCCCCAAAAGGGGAAAAACCACGGCAAAAACGGGCCGACGCCGACCCCAAAAGAGCAAACGCCCGGGGGGGGAAAAAACTTTTTAACCCCCCAAAAAATAAGGCCCCCCCGAAAAGGAAAATTTCGAAAAAAAGGGGGGGCCCAAGGCCCTAGCCTTTTTTTAGAAAGGGGTTAAAAAAAAATTCAACCCTCCAAAAAACTAAAAAGAATACCCTTCAAAGAAAAAGGGGGATGTTTTTCAATTCCCCGCTTTTTAATGTTTGTTCATTTTGGAAAAAATTTTAGCGTGAAATTCCGCTTTTTAATGGTTTAATTTCGCCCAAAGTTTCCCCGAGTGCCCGAGCCAAATATGATTACGAGGCGAAACCCCAAAGAAGCAAAAAAAAGCCCATATGGTACAACCCCATTACAGAACAGATGGACCAAAGGAGTGATGAAAGCTATATACCGAGTTTCAATTGGGGTTGGGGTTAAACAACCCCTTTTTATGTTGCGAGCCCGATCCCCCTCAGCTTGGGGGGAAACGGTTCTGTTTTGGATGTTCAAAAATTTTTTTGCCCTGTTTTTAAAAACAAAAAACGACTTGTTTTGTTTAGGTTTGAAATATTTTTCCCCCCTTGTCCGAACAAAATTCACGACATTTTTGTGTTTTTCCCAGTATTTTGCTTAAGTTGGAACACAAACCTTACATCACAACAACAACAAAAACCCAACGTGATTTTTTCCTGAAGAGCAAAACTGACCGGATTCCGCCACCTCGCTGGGGGGGGCCGTTTCGCCGTGGGGAGCCATAAGCCCACGATGGAGAAGATACGAAGCCAGCAAAAAGGCGGGTTTTACCCCCCCCGTTCACAAACATCACCCCCGCGCCACCAAACCCCCCCCCCCCCCCCCCCCCCCCCCCCAAAACAAATCCCCCCCCCCCCCCCCCCCAGTGGTTTTAAAATTGATACCCGAACCCCCCCCACGGCAGACCCCCCCCCCCCCCCCCCCCCCCCCCCCCCCCCCCCCCCAAACCTCCCCCCCCCCCCCCCCCCCCCCCCCCCCCCAACCCCCCCCCCCCCCCCCCCCCCTCCCACAACATCCCCCACCAAATTTTTCCCCCCCCCCCCCCTGCTAAAGCCAAACAACTTTTTTTTTTCCCCCCCCCCCCCCCCCCCCCCCCCCCCCCCCCCCAAAACCCCCCCCCCCCCGGACCCCCCCCCCCCCACCCCCCCCCCCTTTTCCCCCCCCCCCCCCCCCCCCCCCCCCCCCCCCCCCCCCCCCCCCCCCCCCCCCCCCCCCCCCCCCCCCCCAAAAAAACCCACCCCCCCCCCCCCCCTCCCCCCCCCCCCCCCCCCCCCCCCCCCCCCCCCCCCCATCCCCCCCCTCACCTGAAAAATAATCACATAATTTTTTTTCCCTTTTAAAGACCAAAAAAAAAGGCATGCAAAAGACCCTTTTTTTTTGATCCCCCAGATAACAATTTGGGCAGGGGGACTATTCTCTTGAAGCTGTGAGTTTTTTTTACGTGCGTTTAAGCTTTGCATGGGAACCTGCTAAACTGTATTAATTTTGTTTTTACACTTTCTGGGGCTTGAAAATTTTCTTTCCTTTTTATGGAAATTTTTCCCCCCCTTCAAAGCACAAAAAAAATTCGGTCCTTTTATTATTTAAAATTACTCGAAATTCGATAAAATTTTTATCAAATGGAAATGAAGCGAAATTTTTTATAAAAAAAGTAGACACTGCGTTTACCTTTTTTAAAACAAAGAATTTGTGAAAATGAATAAATTTTAGGCTAGCTTTTTGTTTTTTATTTATGCAGTGTAGGGGGAAAGATTTTTTAAAAGTTTGGGAATTTGTTAGGTTTGGTATTACGTGTAAAACGCAAAATGCAACAACAATAGCGATTTAGAAATTTCATCTCTCGGGATCATCCCCCCCTCAAAAACTTGTAATCCCCAAATTGGAGATGTGTTGTCTACCCCCAGTTCGTGTCTTTTTTTAAAAATTTTAGAATTGGGGGATTGTTAGAAAGGAGGGGGATGGGGGTTTTATGGGGGGAGGGGAAAATTGGGGAAAGTGATGGGGGATGGAATGGGGATCACGGGAAACCCAAAGGGTCAAAATTGCCCATTTTCAGGGACTTAATAATGCCAAGGGCACAGATTCATTTTTTCCCAACTAAAATTGTTCTATAACCGTGGGCTAAAAAAAATGCACACTGGTTTTCTGTCATTTTCATGTCGAATTAAACCAAATCCTACACTGCCAACCTCACTGGACAGTGGTCGGGAGGGAACGGGAGATCAAGAACTCGGCAGGGACAAAATTTTTCCCATTAAAAACACACCGGCGTTGTTAAGGGGGTTTTCAGGGGGGGAAGCAATCTCAAAAAACATGTATCAGGAAAAACAAATTTTATAACCTTTGCAGTTGCAAAAAGGGGGTTAACGGTAGAGGGGTCCCTTAAACCAATGCTCTCGGGGGGATCAAGAATCAGAGACCCCACTTCTCCAGGGCCAGAAATTTTTAGGCGGCGCCCATCTCCCTCCCCGCGCTTTCTTTTCCCGCCCTTTAATAGAGGGAAGGTCCCACTTACGGCTGGGGGAACGGGGGACTGTACGAAGCCAAACGCGCAAATGTCACCCTCCCTTTGGGAAAAACCCCCTTCGAGCACTTAAAATTGGGTTTGGGGAAAGGAGTGCTCTGACCACTGAGCTATCCCTCTCCCATGAAGGTTTTGGCCCAGGCCATAAATTTCTGGGGTGTTCTGCACAGGATTGTCAAGGGCCCCACTTCAACTCCAAAGGGACAGACAGACAACACATGCTGGCCCTAGAGAAGTGAGTTCGATCCTCGCTTCAACTACGACCAATATTTTGGGAACCCCTTTTTACCTTTAAAACCTACAATAAAACTGTGACTTGACGGGACCTTGGGCCAGTGGTATCGCAGCCTGACCTCCCGCCGGTCCATTTGACCCCTGAAGATGCAGAGGTTGGCCACCACCAATAGAGAGCACAGGGGCCCGCTGCCAGCGACAGGGCGGGCATCGATGCCTTGGAGCGCGGGGCGTACGCTGCAAAAACCCCCCCGGGCAGTCCCAGACACCCCCTCCTCCCACACAGACACATTCCTGCAGGTGCGACGAGAAAGGGACTACATCTAAAGGGAGGGGAAGGGAAAATCGGGTACGTGTTCGAGGCGGGAAGTTTTCATGCACCCCAACCTCCACATGTCAGCCCCAAATTTCCAGACGCTGATCATAGCCGAGTTTTTAAGACTTTCACTTCAAGTCTATGGGTCCGGGAGGCCCGGGGTTCGAATCTCGGTGGCTTATGAACGGGGGGGGGGATTTGAGGGTTGCTCTCCAGGTTCAAGTGCAGAAACCCTCCCAGTGTCGTGTCTTTATCCCAGCGGGGGTGGTTTTGGGGAAACCAACATACCCAGCACACACACCTAACAAGAAGAACAAGAGGAAGAAGAACAACAACAAGGAGGAGGAGGAGGGGGATAGGGAGGATAATAGTACATGGCATATCACAACAACCAGTCTAGTCTCTTTTTTTGGTTTATTTATTTTTTTTGCATTTTTTTTCTTTATTTTATTCTTTTATTTTTGAGGATAAAGGAATAAAACACCGTGTGCTTTTTATACGCCAGTCCCCCGGGGTGTTGCGGTTTTTCACTGTTTTTCATCCGTTTTCCAACGGGACACAAAACCACCTTTCCAAAAGGCGGGAAAAGGTTTTAACGTGTCGCAAGTGTTTACGTGGTTCGACACGGGGCCTCGGTTTAAGTCTCATCCGAAGGCTTTTTGGGAGGTGGGTCAAACACTGATGTTAAATTTCCGAGGAAAAATCCTCTTGAAAAGATTTTTAACCGGGGTCAGCAGATCACGAGCGCACGCGCATCACTTACCCCCCGGGCCTCCCGTCCCCCAGTTAAACGGCTCTGTGAGGGGCGTAGAGACCCGCGTCATTTAACGGTCCAAAGAAAAAAGGCATAAAAAGTGGTTGCAAACACCTCAAAGAATACAGAAGTACTATGAAAGCCATTGGGCCCAAAAGCAGAGACTAGACCCCTTTTTACCCCTCCTGTGCTTCAAATTTTGCCTAGTGGCCGAAGAAAAAGGTACAGACAAAAGCGTCTATTGTGGGTTTTGGACGGGGTGGAAAAAAAAAAAGCAAAACACAGACCCAAACAAGACAGACAGGGCAGAATTTCTACCTTTATTTTCCCAAAGGGGGGGAGCATTATCCTGAAAAAAAACCCACAGAAGACAATAGAACAGACGACGAAAAAAGGAAAAAAGTTAAAAGGCTGGAGGGTTTTTTTTGTGGGCCAGAAGAGAAGAAAGACAAGCAGCCCGAAGGGAAAAAAGAAGAGGGAAACAAACACACAACAGACATACAGACGAAAAAACAGACAAAACACACAAAAGACATACATACAAACAACAGACAGGCAGGCAAAAAAGGAAAAAATAAACAATACGAGTAAGAAGCAAACTAACAAAATTGCAGACAACAGCAGACCGACAGACAAAAATGAAAAACCCAAACAGACAGCGACAACCCGACAGACAACAAAATTGAAATACGACAGACAGACAAAATGACAGAAGAAGACAAGCCGACAACATACAAAATTGACATACAGACATACAGACAGACAGACAAAACTAAAAAACAGACAGCAGCAAGCCGAAGACATACAAAATTGACATACAGACAACAGACGCAGACAAAACTGACAGACAGACAACAACAGCAGAAAACCCCGACAGACATACAAAAATTGACATACAGACAGAAAAATTTGACAGACAAAAACAGACAGCAAAAAAAACCGCGACAAAAAAATTGACATAAGACATACAGACAACAGAAGACGACGGGCAACAGACAACAGGGCCTATCCGCACTCACTCCCCAAAACTCGAACGGGGGAAGAGAACGATGGATCTAGACCTGGGTGCAGTTGTAGTCCTGATTTGCAAGCAGATAGGGGCGTTGTATTTTAATTTGGTGACATTACCCGAAGCACACACACAAAAAACTTGTGTTTGGTTCACTCATCTTCTGTGACTCCGTCCCGTCCGTTTTTTCCCCACGCCCTCTTTCCAATCTCCCCCCGATCATCCCCTACAAATTGTGTGGTTTTTCGTTTCCGGTCAAGGGTTTTTTTCCCCTGGATTAACACCCATTTCCGACCCACTCACCCTAAATGCCTTCGGATAAGACAAAAAACCAGGCCCGGTAAAAACGCACGCAGAACATTTTTGACACAAGTTCGGAGGGGCCATTTGCCCCGGGTGGGAATGATGACAAAATGTACAAAACTGATACACACAGGGAAAAATGAAAAAAAAAAAACACACGGTGTTTTAACGGGCTGTGCTTCTTGCTCAAAAACCACCTGGTTTGAGCGTAATTTGGCTTTTTTATCTTACAAAATTTCATTTCCAACAAGATAATTTTGTTGATCCAACGAAATTTTTTTCGTAAGGGCCTTGGATTATGCCCAAAAAAGTCATGCTGACGATGGGTTTTTACCAGTTACAGACAAGAAGTGTTGTCAATAACCCCAAAAACGTTTTACAGACGGCATTAAAAAGTAAATAAAATGAAATCGATTATGTTGAGCATATAACAAAAAACAAAACAGATACATTTTTTTTATTAAAATATTAGTTGGATAAGTTTGTGCGTATTTTCCATTGAGCTCTTTTGTTTACTTTTTTTAGCAATTAAAAACCATAATTTTCAACTGAATAAAAATTTTCTGTGCAAAAATCAATTTTCGGAAAGTAGCCATGGTCCCGGTGGTAACAAAAGCAAAATTTCAAAACGCATTCATACCGGGACTGATAAAAAAAAAAGGGCACATGGGGCTTATTCCATTTATCCGAAATAAAAAATAAATCAAAAGATAAAATAAAACATTGGTAAAAGGAAAATTCCGGGCGGTGAGAGACAGTTGTGGTCAGTAAAGCGTGGTCCTGTCTGCCAGTGTTTGGGTAAACCAGGGGGGAGTGTGAGGCCTACCTGATGGTCTCCCCTTAGGGAAACAGATCGTGACAATTCCCAGTTTTCTAAGTGAGCTTGTCAAAGACAAACTTCCCCGTGGGAATTCCGGGGCCCCCTGCAGGATAAATAGACCCCCCACCCCTCTTGAAAATTATATCTAAATTCCCTTTTTTCCCTCTTTTTTTTTATCCTTTTCCTTTTTCTTCCTGTCACCCCCCTTTTTGTTATCTTTTCCTTCTTGGTCCTTTTTCACGCAATTTTTTTCCAGAATGATTTTTCAAATGCCTCCCTTTTCCCAAGTCGGTTCGCTGGGCCTGACTTGTCGGGGGCTTAAGGCAACCACGCATTTTTTGTTTATAGGACAAAAAAAAACAGGTGATGTTGGGGGCGTTTAAAGCAAAAGAAGAAGAGAAGAAGCAGAAACGCAGGAATTGTGAAAATGTAAACACACTGAAATGTTTTACAAAGGACCATACGTAAGGGAAAGCATACTTTTTTGTTCATCCCCATATGTAAATTAGCATAAACCCCCCGGTTTTACTTTCTGCCTTGAAAATGACAGTGAGGAATATCCATCACAGACCCTCAGACCACTTTTCGTTCTGCTCTTCATTCATATTTTTAAGATTGGGTGCTCTCCCTGTATCCCCACGTTTTGTTTCCCACCCTCAACAATCGCTTTTCAATTAGGCCCGTTTCAATTAAAGAACAGTTTTTTTCAAATTCTACATTCAAATTTGATTTATTATCTTTGTTAAAGGTTTTTTTAAACTTGACGGCTTGGTTTTTAAAATTTCCAATTTGATTCACACATTTTTTTGCAAAAAAAATCATTGGTTTTTATTTTATCCAAAACTGAGATAAAAATTTAAATAATAAAAGTGTATAAGACGCCAAAAAAAAAGAAGTCATTAAGTTGGGTTAAAGCACACAAGTCCCAAGTCCTTCGGAGGGGACTTAAACCGAGGCCCCGTGTGCGACGCACGAGAACATCTTTCGCA
>CM054148.1:64527249-64533122 GCA_028751875.1 Rapana venosa
CCTTTGGGGGGTTTTTTTTGGGGGGGGGGGGGGGGGGGGGGGGGGGGGGGTTTTTTTTTTTTTTTTTTTGGGGGGGGGGGGGGGGGGGGGGGGGGAAAAAAAAAGGGGGGGGGGGGGGGGGGGGGGGGGGGGGGGGGGAAAAAAAAAGGGGGTTGGGGAGGGGGGGGGGGGGGGGGGGGGGGGGGGGAAGGGGGGGGGGGGGAAGGGGGGGGGGGGGGGGGGGGGGGGGGGGGGGGGGGGGGAAAAAAGGGGGGGGGGGGGGGGGGGGGGGGGGCCCCCGGGGGGGGGGGGGGGGTTTTTTTGGGGGGGGGGGGGGGGGGGGGGGGGGGGGTTTTTTGGGGGGGGGGGGGGGGGGGTTTTTTTTTTGGGGGGGGGGGGGGGGGGGGCCGGGGGGGGGGGGGGGGGGGGGGTTTTGGGGGGGGGGGGGGGGGAAGGGGGGGGGGGGGAAAAAAAGGGGGGGGGGGGGGGGGGGGGGAAAAAAAAAAAGGGGGGGAAAGGGGGGGGGGGGGGGGAAGGGGGGGGGGGGGGGGGGGGGGGGGGGGGTTTTGGGGGGGGGGGGGGGGGGCCCCCCGGGGGGGGGGGGGGGGGGGGGGGGTTTTTTTTTTTTTTGGGGGGGGGGGGGGGGGGGCCCGGGGGGGGGGGGGGGGGGGGGTTTTTTGGGGGGGGGGGGAAAAAGGGGGGGGGGCGGGGGGGGGGGGGGGGGGGGTTTTTGGGGGGGGGGGGGGGGGGGGGGGGGGGCCCCCCGGGGGGGGGGGGGGGGGGGGGGGGGGGGGGGAAAAAAGGGGGGGGGGGGGGGGGGGTTTTGGGGGGGGGGGGGGGAATTTTTTTTTAAATTCCCCCCCTTTTTTTTTTAAAAAAAAAAACCTCCACAGTTGCAACAATTTTTAACAAACAATACAAAAAGTAGCTTAAATGGGTTTTTTTAGGGTTTTTTCTCCTCTTTTTTTCAGTTACTTTAGATTATGATAAAAAGGGTTTTGTTTGTGGTTTTTTGGGGTTTGGTTTAATCTAAATAATAATTTTTCTTTTTAGGTGATCCTATTCTTTCCCCTTTTTCAATTTTAAACCTGATGCTTTTACAAAAACAAATAAAAAAAAACCTAAGAACACTTTTTTTAAAATTTTTTACCTTTTGAAGGAAAACATTTTGGAAAAGAAAAAATTGTTTCTAAAAAAAACCATATTACGGTTTAGTTACAACAAAAAATGTCGTTTTTTAAGAAATTTTATATGACAAAAGCTAGCTTATTATATTCTCAACAAAATGGTTTATTTTTTCAGGGGGAAAAATTTGGGAAAAAAAAAAAAATTATGGGATTATGGCCACGAAATAGAGAAATAAGCGCTTTGATTTTGTTTTTTTAAAAAAGATTCACCCATAAAATTCCATATTTTATTATTATTTTAAATTTTTATTTTAAATATACGAAGTCAGTAACGTTAAAAACGGGGCCGTCATATTGGGGTCGTCGCTGAAAACAAAGAAACTTAACCCTCCTTTGGGTGTGAAATAATACACTCCCTTTTATTTAGAAACCTTTTTCAAGATATGACGCCTAAAATCTTTTCTCTGAAATTTAACCAACATAAACAATTATAACTTAATTTTTACCCAAAAAAGGGAAATATTTTTGGGGTTTCAAAATATTGTAATGCTTTGTTGTATTGTGTTGAATTTCATTTTCTTTTTATCGTATTGTGTTATGTTGTGATGCGTTTTTTTTTTGTATCGTATTGCAAAAAAAATTGGCTTTGTTTTTATTTCTTATTGTTTGCGTTATATGGGAAAAGTCTTTTACGTATCCCTATCGCCACGTATTTTGGGGTTTTTTGGGGGGTTGTGTTAAATTTATTTTGCTGCTTTTGTCGCATTTTGTTTTTACTTTTACTGTATTGCTTTTTCTTTCTTTTACCCCGTTGAGTTCATTATGCGGGTTTTTTTGCTGTCATGGATTGGGTTGGTTGGGCTGGAAAATTAAACCTGGTTTTATTGTTTTTGTACTGGGATCAACTGGATCGTTTTGTGTTGCATTTTTAAAAGCTTGTGCTCTTTTGCACGCTTTTTCACTACTGTATTTAAAATATACAAAATTTCAATTTCCCCGCAGATGTTTCTGCATGAAAATTTAAAGGGAGCCCCCTGGTTGGGGTCTTCGCCACAAGACACGCCCCCCCACCTATTATTTTTTTTTTTGTCGCGTGTGTTAAATTTTATCCCTATGACCCGTAAACCCTTTTTCCACAGAATTTCAAGAGACCAAATCCCTTTTCCCCCGTGAGTTCTTTTACCGTTTTACCAAATATGTTTTGCGCACAAGACCCCGTTGTATCGTCTCATCCGAAAGACTAGCCTTCAACCACAACTCAAGGGGCTAGCGAAAGGAGAAAAAACTCGGGCAAAGAGGAAATTAAACCCCAACTTCTACTTTTTTTAAAAACGAGTTAGTGACCTGTAGCCATGACCCAGGGGGTTGCTGGGGGACACAGAAGTGGGTGGGGTCTAGAGGGTTTAACCCCACCCACTAAAAGCGAAAAATTTTTCCGGTTCGAAGTGTGAGGGTTTTTCGACCCCCCTTTGTGCCCGAAAATTTTTCCCCCTCGACAAAAACCCCGGGGGTTTTGGGTTTTTAGTCTTTCAATTTAGACGCAAAACCCGGGTTCCCTTTGTGGAACAAAGCATTTAACGCACGTAAAAAAACCCCCGGAAAAAAGGGGGTTGTCCCTTGTGAATTCTGAGACAAAGGTCACCTGACCGGGGGGGCAAATGCACAACCCCACAAAAAAATAAGAATAAATAAAAGGGTTGGGGCGCTCTTGTGGCGACAAGCCCCGTGGGGAGCATCCCAATTTCATTCAGAGGGAAACGGGCGTTTACTTAAAAGGGAAAACAATATAATACAATTTACAATTTCCCAAAACAGAAAAAACAAAACAATACGATAAAAAAAACTCAAAAAAAATACAACACAACACAAAACCCCACAACAAAACCCTAACAAAGGAAAAACGCAAAACCCAAACAACCCAAAACAAACCAACACAAAACCCTCATTTAAAAACACCCATTTTTTGCAAAACCTTTTCCCTTAAAACCCCCCCCACCCAACCCACACCCCACCACACCCCCACCCCAACCCCCCCCCCCCCCACCACACCCCACCCCCCCACACCCCACCCCCCCCCCACACACACAAAAAACCCCCGACAGAGGGCCCCCCTTTCCCAAAGGGGGCGATCTTCCCCCCCGGGCCCCGCCCGCCCACACCCCCCAAAAAAAACCCCCCCCCCCCCCCCACCAACCCCCCCCCCCCCCATACCCCCAGCGAGGCCCCCTTTCCCAAAGGGGGGCGATCCCGCCACACGGCCCGCCCGCCCCCCTTTAGCCCCCTTCCCAACGCCAAACCCCCAAGAAGTACATGGGGACCCCGGCCAACAGCGCCCTCATGGGCGTTAGGGCACCCGGGAAAAGGGTCCCGTCCCCAAAACCCACAACACAAAAAATAATCCTTTTTCAAAACAAATTCTTTTTAAATCAGGTAGTGGCTTAAGGAACAACTCCCAAACGCTCAAAATGTAAACAAAAAAAAAAAATCTGTTCAAGACCCAGCTTAAAAAAACCCTTTTAAAACATGAAGCCTAGGGAAATTTACTAAAAGGCCCCCTTTTTACCATGTTTTAAACGGCAAAAAACAAAACCCTACTTTCATTTACCAGCACTTTAAAGGTATTCCTTTTTCAAAAAACAAAAAATTTTAAGTTGTCTTACTGTACAAAAAATTTTTTTTTGTACACCTGTTATGGTGGAGGGAGGGGGGGGCAGGAAAGAAGCACACTTAAATTTTGCAAAGGGGGTAAGAGTAATCTATGCAAGCTATAAATAAACTGCGTGTTGAAAAAAAGGGAAAAGGGGGAAATTTTTTTTTAAACCCTTTTCTCTCTCTCTCTCTCTCTCCCCTTTTCTCTCTCTCTTCTCTCTCTCTCTCTCCCCCCTCTCCTCTCTCTCTCTCTCCCCTCCTCTCCTCTCCTTTCCTCTCCTTCCCCCTCCTCTCCTCATGCCCTTTTTCTTGTCTAATTCAAAAGATTTTTTTCGTGGATGTTGTTTTTTTGGGAGTTAGAGATTTAGATTTTTTAGTACTAAATTTTAAGCAATTTGTTTTAGTTTGATATTGTTTTTGTTTGATGTCCAGTTGTTATGGGCCTTTTTAATTTTTTTTTATCGTATAGGGGTCTACTTGTTTGAATAAATTTGGGGGTTTTTTTTTTATTAATTTCTATTTGATTGAAAGGGGTATTTCCCCTTCCCCTTGATACTCCCCCCCCCC
Source organism: Rapana venosa (assembly GCA_028751875.1). NCBI lineage: Eukaryota > Metazoa > Mollusca > Gastropoda > Neogastropoda > Muricidae > Rapana > Rapana venosa. Next base: position 64,531,572 of record CM054148.1, read on the forward strand.
AAAAAAAACCCCCAAACCTTTCCCAAAGCTTTTCTGTTACCAAACGTTATGGTTTTTTTATGGGGATGGGGATCATTTGTTATTGTTGTCTCATGGTGATGGGTGAAATTTTTGTTATAATTGTATCTCTATTATAATAAAACTTTATTGAAATCTTATTTGACTTTTTTGCTTTGATAGTTATTGGTGAATATGTCATTTAAAACGCTTTTTGAAAAGTAGAGCCAAAAAAAGCACACTTTTTTGCGGGGTGGGGGAGGAAGGGGATCTTAAGGAAATATTGTCAAAGAGAATCCCAAAATTTTTCATTTTTTTATTCCTGTACCTTGTTTTAAAAATTTAAAAAAACGGGAAAGAAGGATAAACAGGGGGGAAAGTAATTTTTTTGGGGCCGACGTTTAGATTTTCATTTTTTTTTCAAAAAACATTTTTATTTAAAAATGTTTGTGGACGGAGCGCGCCCCGGGCTAGGTGTCATGAGTTTTGGTGGGGGGTTTGGGGGGTTTGGTTTGTTTTTCATGTTTTCCTTTGGGGGCCCTTTTTTCGGGGGTTTACTTTAAGGGAAAAATGAAGCAAAAATGAAAGTGTCTTGAAATCTTACAAAAATTGTTTTAGAAGAGGTGTGAAAAAAAAGCAATGCTTGCTTATTAATGTACCTCGGAAATAAATTTGATTGTTTGACACAACCACACCAATCCACACTCGCAAAATCACCCACCACACCACCCCACCCCCCACAACACAAAACCCCACACACAAAAAAAGCGCACACCCACACAAAAAACCATAACAAAAACCCTCCACTTAAAAATAGATTTAGAAACACAAAAAAACTTACCATGTCCTTCAGGGGAGAGAATAAAGCCGGTTTATTAGAAAAATTTAAACGAAAAAAAGAATGAAAATAAAACAGCAGGTTGCTATTTTTCGTGCATATTAAAAAAAAGTTGCTGCTGCTTAAAAGTTTATACCGATGGACTGTTTTTAGGGAAAATCATACACAGGGTCTGCATTTGTCATATAACACTTTTAAAATTGAAAAATGAACTACTTCGAAAAAATCGACAATATTTCAGTTTGAACTTATTGCAGTTCTTTTTGGCTCTTAACTTATCTTGATTTTCCCATTTCCCTTTTTTCATATCTTACTTTGTGGTTGACTCAATCAGTATTGTATGCTTTTAAAAATCCCCCCAAACCCCGGGGTCCCAACTTATTTTTGAAATAAATTGTCATAAACCCCCTAAATTTAAGAGGTACCTGTTTTTTTTTGTTGGGGGGGCCTTTCACGTTTGGGAATTTTTTCAAATGAGTGGGGTGCAGAGCTGCAAAAAAAGGGGCAAGACATTATGGAACGATAGAACGGGTTTCCCTTGTCTCTACAGGAGGGGTACCCAATATTAGAACAAAAAATTTATGGGTAAATTTAAAGAATCTGACAATTTAAGGAACGAAAAAAAGTTGTCGACCATGCCCCAAATTTTTTGTTTATGGATCCTTTTCAAATACATTCCGATTATATCCGTAGAAAGGGGTTTTCACTATATTTTT
>CM054148.1:64533622-64551374 GCA_028751875.1 Rapana venosa
AAAAAATTTATTCCACAGCATTTAAACAAGCCAAAAATCCCATCTGTACAAGTTTGGTGAAAAACAGATGATTCAAATTACAGACCTATTTCAAAATTATCAGTATTTTCAAAGCCTTTGGAAAAGCATATAGCAAAGTGCCTTATGTCCCACATTTCAAAACACAACTTATTTCATCCATAGCAGTCTGGCTTTAGAAAAAAAGTCATGTCATACAGCTTTGGTTAGTCTTGTTGATGAATGGTTAAAAATATCAATGATAACAAATTAACTGGTGTCTTATTGATTTTGCAAAAGCACCTTTTATTCCTTAAATTGACACTGTATACATTTTCTGACGATGCAGTGTGACTCGTAAACTCTTTTCTTACTAATCGGAGGGGCAGTGTATGGCTAAATAATGAGCATTCTGAATTTATGTCACAAAAAGTTGGTATTCCGCAAGGCCTAGGGCCTCTTTTTAACTCACTATATATCAATGACCTTTCTTTATTCGTTACGAAAGGCGTAACTGAACTTTTTCAATGATACTACTATCTACTCTTCTCAATCTGACTTGAAACAACTATCTAACTCTATGCGAGAAAATGCGGATCAATTGCTGGAATGGACCAAACTTAATTATATGGGCCCTAAATAATACACACACACCACACACACCCAACAACACAAAAACCCACACACACAAACCCACACACAACAACACAAAACACACACACACACAAAAGATACCTGATAATTACATCTCGACAAAATGTAGCCTTTGTTATGCCACCAGTTTCTATCGTTAATACAACTATTAAAGAAGTAGATACTCGTAGACTTGTAGGAGTTACTATTTATAATGGTCTTCCTATTGACTTCTTACACAAACAAATCTCTCACATTTCAACTTCCTAAAATCAAAAACTTTCTGGACCTAGATTCTCATAGACAGTGTTACCACGCTTGTATCAATCATTTATGATTATGTTCAACATTATAATGATGGTGCAGTGCTAATAGCTTAAACCCTCTTTCAATATTCCATAAACAAACTCTTAAGTGGTGTTCCTAAAGTCTTCCACTTTATTATCCTAAGACTGATTGGACTTTTTCCCCCTAACTTATCATCTGTAGTATGATAAAGCAATCATAAATGTATTGCATAATGAACGGTTCTGGCTCCATCTACGCTGACAACTAGGTTTCCAATAAACCAGTCAAGGTATACAAGTAACATAGTCACACCCAAACCAAAACTTGATCTTTACAAAACAAGTCTTCTTTACTCGGAGGAATTCTTTTGAACTCATTACCAAAAAATCTTATTAATGCAGAAATAGTGGAGGAAAACAAATGGAGATAACCACTTACAACTTCTCAATCATTTTAAAAACTGATTTTCAAAGATTCGATTTAAAAGAAAAAATACTAGAAAATAAAATCTTTCAATGACAGCATTTTAGGAATTTTTGTGTAAGAACCATGCCTTTGGCCAGACCTGACTCCAGTGTCGGCTTTAAATCAGAGTTCCCCCTGATGATTGAAGGTTCACCTGCTGTAGTACCTTTTACAGCTTGTACTAACTGATTTTATAATTAAACATATTTTGAGGTATCTATGGCCGCCATTTCAAGCACTGTTTTCACCGGGGATAAAAAGATGCCCTGGAGATAGGGTCATTAGCTAATTAAGGCTAATAAGGTAGCCTACCTAGGAAGTTGGAGTTGAAATTAGGATTGTTTTGAATCTATTGAGGGAAAGAGAAATACGCAAGATGTAGCAGTGGAGCTGCCTGCCAATTCAAGTCGGTATTTAGCAAATGTGTCCACTAGGCTTACAATAGTGAGGTATGTTCATCAGGATTATCTCAAATCATTGTGGAGGGCAGTATTTTCTCTTTCCTTCAATATATTCAAAATAACCCTATTTCAATTGCACCTTCGTAGCGAAGCCAAATTTTAAATTTATAGAATTATTTCTCATCTTTACTAGGTACAGAGAAATCATGCCGATTTAAAGCGATCAAAGTGGACATACAACTACAAAAATTTACAAGACACATCCAACATCCCTATCCAATGAAAAAGGTTTGCAACAAACTGATGAAGCATTGTTCAGTGAACACATTATGTACAACAAAACCCCATTTAGATATGACATATTATTGTTTTGTAACGTAGGTGTCCAAAGCCTACTGCCCAAAGTCAGGAGTAACAGCTTTGTTATAAAAATTTACAAAAACCTTTTCTGACTACTCCAGCCTGCCGCCTTCATGTTTGATGCTGCACTGGTACTGGCAGCAGGTGTACTGTGGCTTCCATATTTTGAGGTTTCTATGCCTGCCATTTCAAGCACTGTTTTCACCCAACGAGAAAAAGATTCCCTGGAGATAGGGTCATAAGGCTTAATAAGCCTATAAACAGTTCTGAACTTTTCGGAGCTCCCTTGGGGACCTCTAGGAAACTATGGAGATATTTGACCAAACACAATCATTTTTTAGGGAAGAACAAGAAAATTTCTGGCTCTGTGTGGACACCTGGCTTTGTCTGCTTCTGCTTTACCCAGATAAAAAATTACACATCTACTTGGGATAAAGTTTAAGATCATTTTCACTTTCAGTGCCTGTTTAAAGCTTGACCTCTTTGCCCTTGTTAAGGGGACAACAGCATTACAGTTCTCAGAGTCAACTTTGTCATATCAAGTATTCTGGCCACTCAAGCAAATGTTCCAAAACATTTATCTACATTCCATGTTTCTTGGTTCTTGGTAGTGCTGGGTGTTTTTGAAAACACTCCTTTTAATAATTTTACAAATGTCAGGATGGGAACCTATTGAGTGTCTACTGGTGCCATCTGGAGAAAAATGTGCACTCAAAGCACTTCTTGCACTTTTCATAGCACCTTCAAAGGACAGGGAAGCAAGAAAATGTGCTCTATTTACAAGATCAGGTGTAGACTCATCCAGACAATTGTTGTGGGCATAGTTTTTCCATTTCTTAACCTTCCCAGTACTGGCCTTTTTTTCGACGGCCCGTACTTTCTGGGTGTAGAGCAACCCATGGTTTTTGAGAAGGTAGAAACCCTTTACCATGCATCTGTGGTGTACAACCCATGGTTTTAAAGTAGGCATAATCTGTTACCATATTTTCGGGTGTGGGGCATAACACGCAGGGGGGGCACGATAGCTCTGGCAGACTCCTTTCCCCCACCAAAGTAATGCATCGGTGTGGTTACCAGGGGGGATGGGTGCCCGTTTGCACACCTTGGCTTCATACTTTTCCCCCAATCCACCCACTTTTAAGGGTCCCTCCCCTTTATGGGCAGGGAAGGTAAAGGCCCCAAGGAAAAGGAGATGGGCCCCCCCTTCAATATGGCCCCCTTTTGAGAAGTAGGACACTTTTACCTTTTTAAAACCCCATGTTTTTAAGAGAACTCCACTCCCCTAGGGCATCATCCGGATTTTTTGAGAAACCAAAGCTGCCAAGGAGTCTGCCTTTATGGTAAGCAGGGTTTGTAAAAGGGGACAGTGCTTTTCTAAAAAATTTTCAGTACTTGAGGTGGAAAAAAGGCAAAAAACAAAAACATACAAACCATGCACGGAGCTTCGGAAAAAGAAAAAAAGGGGCCTTACTTTTCAGCGCACCTGCGAAAAATTTACACTCTTCTCCCAATCCCTTTACTTTTTTTTTTGATTTACACTACTTACTACTACTACCTTTACTGCTGCTGCTGCTGCTGCTGCTGCTGATGATGATGATGATGATGATGATTAAAAATAAAAAATATATGATGACGATGAAAAAAATAATAATGATGAATGATGATGAATGAAATAAATGATGATGGATAAAATTAAATAAAATAAATAAATAATAATAATAAAATAATAATAATAATAAAAATGACCATTGATAGTGCAAGTATCACAAAGTTGATGTGTCAAAAACTCCAAATCAGCACCTAGAATAGATTTATGTAACAGCCCCCCACTCCCTTTAAATTGCAATCTCACAGATGATCTATGTAATTAGCAGGCCTTTGACCTTGTGGACTTTCCACCCCAAACCCCATCCCCATTGAATGCATCTTGGTTTAGACTCTGTATAAAGTATGTGAGTGTGGTATTGACTCTGCAGTACTCATGTAAAATCAAAGTTTTATATATATATTAATAATATATATATATATTATATATATATATAATATTTTTTTTGTTTTTTTGGGGTTTTTGTGTAGTGTGGTGTGTGTAGGATATATCCTGTAGTAGTATAATGTGGTAATCGAAGTAATACGCTGTCCCGAATTTTGCGCCTACCTTTTCCCCACCCCCCCCCCCAAAAAACCCCCCCACCCCACAAAAACACCCCACCCCATTTCCAGCCCCGGTCGCCTTCGTCTTTTTCTTAAGGGCCCACAAAATTTTTTGAAAAATCTTGGAGCCCTCCAAAATTTTTAAAGAGATTTTAAACAGTTGTCATTCAAAATGTAAAAAGTCTGAGCCCTTCTGGTTTTCTCAAAAAGTCCAGCAAAAAGATTTAAATTTTTAAGAATAAACCCTTTAACATTCTTCCCAAATTCAGTAGGCCATGTTAAGGATGGGGGAGAAACAAACCATTTATTTGAATGTAAAAAGGAAAGTATTAACCCAAATTTTTGAGATTTTAGATTTGACAAGCCTTTTGTTTGCATTGCTATTGGGTTAGTTCTCTGATATCTATGGACATTTGGTTATATTCATTCGTAACACGTTTAAAGTTTTTGTTTTGTTTTAATTTTATGGGATCTTACTTTTCGTTCTTTCTGAAATTTGCATGTCCCCCTTTTATTGTTCTCAGTTGGCCCCCTCCCACCCCATTTCATACCCCTTGATTTTGGGTTTTTTCTGCTTTCCCGAAATGGCAACTTTTTCGAAACCCACAACAACCCCCAACATTACCCCCACCAAATATTATTTTGAAGTTTTGAGAATAGAAGAATTTCCAAGGTTAGTGTAAAAATAGTAATTACGAAGGTGTTTCAAACTTTTTGGAAAAAATTCTAATTGTTTGAATTAACTTCCCCACGGGGGCCCTTCAACATTTAACCACACAAAAAACAACCCCCCACACCCCCACACCACCCACACCCACCAAAACCATAAAAACTGATTACTGGTAATTTTTGGGTTGTTGTTAATTTTGGCCACCAAGTTGAGGGGCAAAAATTCTTTTGGGCGGGGACCGGTTGTCCTTAGCAAAGGATGTGGGCCTCCATCAATACGCAATTGAATGCTTGACTATGGCTTTTGGTCTGGGTGTATCAACAGCTCGGAGGTAGGGTTATAGACTTTTTTGGAAAAAAATTTTTGTGAATTTGGCAAATTTTATTGGACAAAATCAGGCTTTCCCCCCGCGAAAACTCAGTTTTGGAAAATTTGGGGTTTTGTGAATTCACCCTTTTACGCAATTGTCCCTTCTTCTGGGTAAGGGACTTCCAAATTTTGTTTGGGTCAGTAATTTTCACCTTTCTAAACCCTTCCCTTATATTTCATGCAGAAAAGGTCCCTTTCTTGTAAAAAAGAAATCCTGGTGCTGGAGGACATTCCCATTTTATTGAGGACTCCCCATTTTTTCCCCCTTCAAACAATCCTAAAACCCCTTTTGCTTTTGGTATTTTTGAAATGCGACAATAAAGGGGGCAAAGTTTCCAATTCCTGAAATTGTTCCCATTCACTAAAGGGTGGGGTCTGTTGTGAAAAACCGCACATGATTCCCTGAGGTGAATAATCCGTTTTGCCGCTGGAAAAGCTTTTCCTAGAAGGGTTAGCTTTTGGCTTCAGTTTTCTATTTTTTCGCAACATTGTTTACAATGGAAAATGGCGGAATAAGAGGGTTGATAACTTTCCTTTAGGAGGTAATGAATATATGATGTTATTGGGGCCAATTTTTCCAAGAATCGTTGAGTTTTTTTGGGCAAATCATAGCTTTCCCTGTAAACCACTCAAAATGTACCCGAAATTTCTTTTAAATAAAGATCTGATTTTGTCACTTCTTCTGGGAATGACCCGGGGTTTTTGGGTTTCCGGTAACATTCCCAACCTCTTTTGTTTTTATCGTTAGAAAAGGTAGGGGACAAGAACGCCACTAGAAAGGGGTAAGGAACATACAACAAAAGAGGTTGAAATTTTTACTAGTCCAATTTCCATTTTATTATGATATGTTTTTTATTGTTTTCCGGTTTATTAAATTGTTGCATGGTTCCAAGAATCCATTTGGGCCCCGGGGCCCTTAAATTTGATCTTGTTAAACCCCATAGGCATAGTTTTTTTTTTCAATCTTTTCTTAAATTTTCTAGGTTTGTTAAGTTTGGGTTTAAGGGGAGAGGTATTTTGTTGTGCCTTTACAAAAAATGGGTTGAAAATCTCGGTATTTAACTTTCTTGTTTTTGTCGAAAAAAGTAAATGACAAACCACCATCTTGTTAAAATTCTAATACTTGGGGCCCTTTCACCCAAAAAAGCGGTTCCCTTTACAACGCAAAGTTTTCAATTATTACCCCTATTTCTGTTTGGCTTCGTGTTTGTTTTATGTTTTAAACCCTTTAAATATTCAAATTTGGTTGTGTTGTTTATTTGGCTTGTTGTTTTTTTTTGTGGCAAGTGTTTTTGTGAGTGTTTTTGCACTCTCTTTCTTTCATTTGTTGTTTTGTGGAATACTCTTTTTTAATTTTTTTTATTTTATTTATTATAAACATATTAATAAAATATTTTTAGGGAGGGGTTAGAAATTTAATTAAAATATATTTATTTAAAATAAAAAAATTTTATTTATATATATATTTATAATAATTCTTTAATTAATATGGAAGAAATAAAGAAATAACTCACCCTTTAATTTAAAAATTATATAATTTAAAATTTTTTTTTTTTTTTTTTTTTAAAAAAAACCCCCAAAAAAAAAAAACCCCAGGTTTTGACGGAAAAACCTTTCGGAAAAAAACCTGAGAAAACTAATGATTTTATTTGAATAAAATATTTCCATAACTTTAACCTATTTCGTAAAATTTTATTTACCCCTTAGTTTCTGAGTCAAACAGCTTTTTCCGCTTGTGCTTTACTTCAAAGCTCCAAAATTTTAAAATTTACATCCCAGGCCCCTAAAACTTTTCTTGCGTTAAAGGGAAAGGGAAAAATTTTTATTGTTTGGTTTTCCTGGCTTTATGTTGCCCCTTTTTCCAAGCCAAAGGGACTGGAAACCAGGATAAATGCCAACCAAAAAAAAAGGGCCCCCCACGCACGCATTAATAAAAAAAGAAAAAGTCTTTTAGTATTTATATAAAATCTATTTAGATTTGTGTGGGGGGCTGGGTTGTGTGTTAGTTCTTAATGTATTTATAATATTAAAAGTTATTTATTGTTGTTTGATTGATTTTATTTTTTTTTTTTTGGGGTGCTTTGGGGGAAATTTTGGGTGTTCCTCGTTTCTTCTCTTAAAGTTTTGTCTGCTGTTGGCTTTGTTTTTTTTTTTTTGTTTTTGGGTTTTGGGAAAAAAATTTTGGGATACTTGAAAAGTTTAATTTCAAACCAATCGAATGGGAAAGGGAAAAATAAAAAATATTGAAAACTTAAAAAAATTTATTGTTTTGGGGTTCTTTGTGGCTGTAGGTTTTTGGTTGTTTGGTGTGAGGGAAACAGGCAACTTATAAAGGTATTAGTAAAAGGAGTACATGAAAAAAGTATTTTTATGTATTTATTTGTTTTCCCCCAAGAAAGAAAACCCAATAACGAACGCAACAAATAAAACAAAACCACACAAAAAGGGGCAAAAAAAGGAAAGGGAAAAAAAGGTTCATCATTAAAGGGGAAATTATTTTTAAAAAATATCTAAAAATAAAAAGATACCAAAAAATTCAAAAAATTTCCAAAAAATAAAAAAAATCGTAAACCCCCTTCAACTTTCTTTTTCCAAGCAAAAATAAATTTTTTTTATAAAATTTAATGATCTAAAATTCAAAAAAAAAAATGTTTTGGGGGTTTTTTCAAACTTTTAAAAAAAAATTTTTAAAAAAATTTTTTTTTCCCCTTTTTTAAAAATTTTTAAAATTTTAAAGCTTTAATAAAAAAGGCCCCTTTTGGGGAAGCCGATCTATTTTACCATTAACCCATACAACCCCATTGGGGGGAAACCCCAAGAAAAAACCCAAAAATTGGGTTTTTATCTTTTTAATTTTTTTTTAAAATTTTTATCAATGAATTTGTTTTTTTTTATTTTTTCTTTTGCTTTTTGTACAAAAAATTTATCACATAATTCGATATTTGTCTTTTCGACTACCCCACAATTGGTTTGGGAGTGTTGTGTTTTATGATTTGGATGGGTTGACGTTCGCGCACTTTTGTGTGTGTGTGTGTGTGTGTGTGGTGTTTGTGCAATATTACTGTTGTTTTGTTTAAATGTTATGCTTAAATTTTTCTTTCTTTTGAATCTGGATATTTTGTGTTTACTATGGAGTAGACTCCAAAATCAAGTACGATTTTACACAAATTTTTCATCCTACCCACACAAATCAAGAAAAGACAAAAAATTCAAGTGTAATCATTAAAAACAATATCTATATAACCAAAACTCACGAACAGATAAAACCCAAAAAAAAAAAAAAAAAAAAAAAAAAAAAAAAAAAAAAAAAAAAAAAAAAAAAAAAAAAAAAAAAAAAAAAAAAAAAAAAAAAAAAAAAAAAAAAAAAAAAAAAAAAAAAAAAAAAAAAAAAAAAAAAAAAAAAAAAAAAAAAAAAAAAAAAAAAAAAAAAAAAAAAAAAAAAAAAAAAAAAAAAAAAAAAAAAAAAAAAAAAAAAAAAAAAAAAAAAAAAAAAAAAAAAAAAAAAAAAAAAAAAAAAAAAAAAAAAAAAAAAAAAAAAAAAAAAAAAAAAAAAAAAAAAAAAAAAAAAAAAAAAAAAAAAAAAAAAAAAAAAAAAAAAAAAAAAAAAAAAAAAAAAAAAAAAAAAAAAAAAAAAAAAAAAAAAAAAAAAAAAAAAAAAAAAAAAAAAAAAAAAAAAAAAAAAAAAAAAAAAAAAAAAAAAAAAAAAAAAAAAAAAAAAAAAAAAAAAAAAAAAAAAAAAAAAAAAAAAAAAAAAAAAAAAAAAAAAAAAAAAAAAAAAAAAAAAAAAAAAAAAAAAAAAAAAAAAAAAAAAAAAAAAAAAAAAAAAAAAAAAAAAAAAAAAAAAAAAAAAAAAAAAAAAAAAAAAAAAAAAAAAAAAAAAAAAAAAAAAAAAAAAAAAAAAAAAAAAAAAAAAAAAAAAAAAGGGGGGGGGGGGGGGGGGGGGGGGGGGGGGGGGGGGGGGGGGGGGGGGGGGGGGGGGGGGGGGGGGGGGGGGGGGGGGGGGGGGGGGGGGGGGGGGGGGGGGGGGGGGGGGGGGGGGGGGGGGGGGGGGGGGGGGGGGGGGGGGGGGGGGGGGGGGGGGGGGGGGGGGGGGGGGGGGGGGGGGGGGGGGGGGGGGGGGGGGGGGGGGGGGGGGGGGGGGGGGGGGGGGGGGGGGGGGGGGGGGGGGGGGGGGGGGGGGGGGGGGGGGGGGGGGGGGGGGGGGGGGGGGGGGGGGGGGGGGGGGGGGGGGGGGGGGGGGGGGGGGGGGGGGGGGGGGGGGGGGGGGGGGGGGGGGGGGGGGGGGGGGGGGGGGGGGGGGGGGGGGGGGGGGGGGGGGGGGGGGGGGGGGGGGGGGGGGGGGGGGGGGGGGGGGGGGGGGGGGGGGGGGGGGGGGGGGGGGGGGGGGGGGGGGGGGGGGGGGGGGGGGGGGGGGGGGGGGGGGGGGGGGGGGGGGGGGGGGGGGGGGGGGGGGGGGGGGGGGGGGGGGGGGGGGGGGGGGGGGGGGGGGGTTTTTTTTTCTTTTAGACTATTTTCCCCCTGCATTTTTTACCCCACCAACCAATTTAAAAACCCCCTTTTTAAAGGTTTTTTTTGCTAAATTTAAGAGTCCCCGGTAAAAACAAAAAAAAACCCCCAAAAAACAAACTTAAAAAAAAAACCCCCCCCCAAACCCCAAAAAATTTTAAAAAATAAAAATTTTTTTAAAAGGAAAAATTTTTTTTTTCCTTTTTAAAAAAAAATTTTTATGTTTTGTGTTGGGGGGGTAATTTTTTCCCCACTTGGGGCAAAATTTCAAAAAAGGAGGGGTTTTTACAATTTTTTTAAAGAAAAAAAGGGGTTCCCTTTTTTTTAATGTTGCCTTTTGAAAGTTGGGTCATCCCCCCCGGTAGGGGATTAGGGTTATTTTTTTTTTTTTTTTTTTCCCCTTTTGTTTGGTAAAAAAAAACCATGGGGGAAAAATACACATTTTGGAAACGAAAAAATGGTTTAAAAATTTTTTGGGTTTTAGAAATTTTTAAAGGAACGAAAATTGGGAAAATGGTTTTGGTAAAAAAAATTTTTTCTGTTTTACCCCCGAAGGGGGGGCTTAATTTTGAAAACCTTTCAACCCAACTTTTTTTTTTTTTTTTTTCCAAAACGAATCACTTTTTTTATGTTTTGTTTTTTTTTTTTGGGGTTTTTTTTTTGCCTTTGGGGGTTTCCCATGATTAGACTATTTTTTGGTTTTTTGCCCCAAACCCCCTTAATTTTCCAAACCCCATATTTGTTTTTTTTTTCCCTAATTCAAAAACAGACAAAAACAACAACAACACCAACAACACACACACACACACAAAAAACCCCCCCCCCCCAACCACCCACACCCAACCAATTTTTGATTTAAGTTTTTTTAAAAATCCTTTTTGGAAAAGAAAATTTAGTAGGGGTTTTATAATTTTTGGGCCCCCACGCTTGCAGGGACAAAAATTTCTCAAAACAAGGACGGGTGTTTACAACTGGTGTGGGACCCTCACGGGGTAAAGTGCGTCTTTGTAATGTCATAATGACTTGCCTTTTGAAAGTCTGGGTGATACAACCCACACCTACTGGGAGGTTCAGGCTTATTACCACTTTTTTTGCAAAAAAAACAAACATTTTGTGTGTGGATAAAAAAGGGCAAAATGGTTATTGACAAAGTCAGACATTTGGCCCACAAATTAAAGTCCCGATTAAGAGAAAAATTAGGGTCTGAGGAATTAAAAACCCAGGCAACGCAAATTTACAACCTGGTTGGGTCACGGGGCTCCAAAATCATTTCTGCTCGTAAACCAATCCTTTTTCCCCCAACCCCTTTCCCTGATTTTTCTGCATGCCAAAGATGTAGGCCCCCTTGTTTGGAAAAAAAGGAACCCGGCTGCTGAAGAAAACGTTCTGCATATTCTTAATAGCAATGGCCCCCCTTGTTTTTTCCTTTCAAGACAATCCATCCCTTTTGCCGGGGCATACTTTTTTGGGAACTTGCAGAATCACACTGAAAGGGGAGGAAAGAAAGAATCAATGGTCCAGAAATTAAAATTCCATCCACTGCAGGGGTTTTGGGGCCCGGGTCGAAACTAATATACATGAAAAGTGCATTTTAATCCTTGAGGTGAATAAACCCAAAACAGGGGGTTTTTTGACCTGCAAATGTAAAATGCATTATGGATAGGGGTTGAGCTTTCATTCGCATCCAGCTTTTTCCCCCCGGGATTTTGTACCGCTACCAAAATTGTTCTCCAGGTTTAAAATGCTGCTGAAAAGAAATGGTTCAGAAATACACCATTCCAAAAGTAGAATAATTCTTAATGGGAATTGCTGATCCCAAAAATGTTTAATAAAGCAACAGCTGTGTGTTTTTGTCAAAATTCAAACGCTTTACCTGCTTACTTTTCTCAAAACACTGAAAAAGGAAAAATAATTGCTTTAAGATAAAAGATAAGTATTGTATCTGTTCTCTGGAACCTGCAAAACCGGGTGGGGTCCTAAATGAACATCCCCAACCCCCTCCTTTTTTTGTTTTTAAAAAGTCGTTCAGGAAAAAATTTTAGAAGGACCAAGAAGGCAAAAAATAGACAAGAAGGAGGGACAGGAAAACAAGTAACAAGGCAAAAAAAAGAGAGGGAAGAAAAGGGGGAAAATACTTATTTCAAAATTTCAGTTGATTGATGTTTGGGGGTTTTAAATTTTTGTTCCAGCGGAGATAACTTATTTAGGGACCCTGGTCGCAAGTTTAAACCCAATTTTTCGCCCGGGGGAACCCAAAAAAAACAAAACTTGAAGCAACGTGCAGGAACATAAGGGTTTTTCAAGCCAATGCCACATCCTTATCTGCCCGCACTGTTGTTCAAATTTTTTTCCATGGGGGGGAAGACAGGGCAAAACAGCCCTGCCCCCGTCTACGGAAAAAATACAAAAAAAAAATCTGTCAGTATGCGTTCATTTTCTCCCCCCAGACTTTTTTCCCGGAAAAAAAAAAAAGAAAAAAGACGTAAAAGAAAACAACGCGGAATTGGAAGGCTCAGGGGAGTACAATGTTTCCCCTACACACACACACCCCCACACCACCCCCACGCACCACGCACCATACACATCACACACACACAACCCACAAAAAGTCGCTTTTCTATCTGTACCATAAAAAGTACTTTCTGAGTTTAGTGTGCGCGCGGGCGCATGTGTGTGAGTGTGTTTTTTGTTGTCTTTAAAGTTCACTTCTTTTTAATATTAGACAGAATGTTTTAGTGAGTTGTGTGTGTGTGTGTGGTTTGGGGGTGTGTGTGTGTGTTGGTGGTGGTGGTTGTGTGTGTTTTGTTGTGGTGCGTGCGGCGTTTTCGTGGTTGGTGCGGCGTGCGGCGTGCGTGCGTGCGTGCTTTCGGGGGTTTTGTTGTGTTGGGGTGTGTGTGGTTTTTGTGGCTGGGAAAAAAAAAAATTTTAATACTTTGAAAATAGAAAAAAGTATTTCAAAGACCCCAACTAATTCAAAAAAACACGCAAACAACGAACCAAACTTGACAACTAAAAGAAAAAGTATGAAAAAAAACTAAAAAAGCTTTATAGTTCTTTTTAATTTTAAGAAAGCGTTGATAAAGTTGCACGGGGGGCTTTTTATAAAGTTAAACGAAATGTATAGCATTTTTTGGATTGTATTGTATTGATTGTTTTTTTTGTTTGTATGGTATGGATTGTAACCCTTTTTTTTGGGGGAAAAAGACAAAATTTTTGAATGTCATTAAAAACACTATTCCAATGCAAAAGTATTTATAAAAATGCAAGGAAAACCCCAATGAGGGGGACATAGAGAAATACAAAATTCACATTATTAAAGTATCGTTTAAAGAAAATTCAAATAAAACCGAAAGATTTCCAAAAATTTAACGCAAGCGTAAACTCCTTGTTAATCTGGCGATGACTAGCAAAACTATCAGCTAAAAAAGCCCCTTTAAATTAAACAAAAACGCAAGAGTCTTTCACATGGGGTTTAAAGATGAGCAAAACAAAAACAAATGTAAAAGGTTTTACGAACCCTTTAAAAAGAATTCCGGCAGAATTTTAACCCTACTATATTAACCGAATTTGATCATTGATAACCCCCCATATGGGGCAAAATTTGGGGTTCTGTTTGTTTTCCCGGGGAGACAGAATTTCATAGTGTTAAACTGTTGAAGACATATTTTTTAATCAGTTTTTGTACAAAAAACTTTAATAATATATTAAAAATTTTTTTAAACAAACATTGGAGTTCAAAAAAAAGCCAAAGTACTTTCCCTTTGGGTAATTAGGGAAAATTCCCCCTGACCCTTTAAAAAAATATGGGTTCATTCAAAACCAAAACCCCAAAAAGAATAGTATACGATTTTTTGATCAGACGAATACCCAATAAAGGATCAAAAAAAATATTTTGCACACAACTAAATTTAAACTGTGGGAAAAAACCAAAGTATCTATGTTTATCGGTTTTGGGGTATGCTGTTTAAATAAAGAAAAAATTTTTGGCCATGTATAAAACTTTTGGGTCTACCAAAAAGAGGGGTTCGCAAAACTAAAAATTTTTTTATTTTTTTTTAGATACCTTTTTTAAAAAAAATTTTTTTATTTTCATTTTTGGATTTTGTTTTATTAGTTTTGTTTGTTTTTGTTATGTTTTGGGATGTATAGGGGTTTTGGTATCAGAATTATTTTATGAACGGTTTCCAACCCGTTTTTAAAATTGCAAAACCCCTAGGAAACTTTGGGAAATAAAATTTTATAAGACTTTTTTTTTTTCAAAATTTTAAATTTTAATATTTTTTCCCTATTTTGAAGGAATAAAGAATTTTTAATTACGAATACATCAGTTAGGGATCGCAAACCCTTCTTTTCCTTCCCTCTTTCTTTCCTTTTTTATCTCCAAACCACTCTTTTGTTCAACCCTTTTTAAATCTTCTCCTTTCTCCTCAAATTCCTTCTAATTATTCGATTAATGTATTCAAAATTTGGAGTTTATTCATAGAAACCTTTCAAGTTTAAAACCCTTGAAAACATTTTATGAAAACTTCAGTAAATATTTTTAAATATTTTAAAATTTTTGTAAACCCCAAATTTTTAGTTCATAAAAGAACAGTTATTTCCCTTTGAAAAAATTGAAGTCTTTGTTTCTAAAAGTTTGTTTTAAAAAAAACCCAATTTCCTATTTTTTGTTAAATATTTTTCAACAAATTCCCTTTATTGGTCTAAAAAATTTTTTTTTTAAAAACTTTTTTTTTAATTATACCAAAACTCTGATTTTAGGTATGGGTAGCTTTTAATAAAAGAGAAATCTTTATTTAAAATTTTAAATTACCTAAAAATTTACAACCATTTATATTTGCTCCAAAGGGTAAATAAAAAGGTAAACTATAAAATAACATACTAAAATCCCTGTTGTAAAATTGTAAATTTTCTCCCAAAATATTAGCCCTTTAAATCGAGGAAACAAGGAATGGTCAAAATAACCATAATTTTACCATTCATAAAAAGGATAAAAATTAAAACGGGGAAAACCTAAGTTTTAATCAAACCAAAACCAATATTAATACCACAAAATTTTAGAGAAAAAATTATTTAGAATGTAAGAGATTGAAAAAATTCAACGTTGTAATAATCATTTAAATGAGTTTTTAAAATTTAATAACAGGGAAAACTTATACTTAATGAAAATCAGAAAAGCTGGATTTGTTCGCTAAAATTCTCGTGCTTTCCCTCCCTTTCCTTAATTCTTTTCTCCTCCCTGTCTCTTTCATCCCCACAAAAAAACCAAATTAAAATCCCATTAAAAAAAACAACACCCACACCCCAAATTTAAAACCCAACCGTTTATTACGGTTAAACAATACGGGGCCCCCAGATTTAGAATAACATCTGTTATTGAATATGTGCATTGATACAAAAAACCCCAGTTGTCTTAGAATTAAAGTGGTAAATTGCTAAAATAAAGATAACACATGAAAACAGGGATGGAATTTAAAAAGTTTTGGAAACAAATTTTATAAGTAATGTTAAAGAAGTAAAAAATTTTTAAAAATATTCTTCACACACTAACACAAAAACGTCACACACTATAAAAAAAACCCCATTTCCTTTTATTTTCAAATTTAAAAATTTCATTCTTTTTTTACTTTTTTTAAAATAACACAAATTTAAATCTCAAAAAAAAACAAAAACCCCAACAAAACCACATAGACCAAAGGTTTTTGGGTTTACCCCCCAAACCCAAAAAAGAATAAATATAAATGATAAAAATAGAACAACACTTTTTAAAATTGGTTTCTTTCCACCTTTGCTTCCCTATTTAATAAAAAATCTTTCAGCTAAACAACCAAAACACCCTGCTCCGTAATAAGCCCTTAGCACGGATTAACATGTTTTCAAATTTGGGGATTTAAAAGTTTCTAAGATTTTAAACCGAGGCTCATCGTATGTTTTCAAAAAAGGCAAAATTGGGCGGTTTTATAAACCCAAAAGTTTATTTATCTATTCCTTTAAGGGTTAGTTCATTTGGGTTTTGTTTCTGTTGCCATAGATTTGAGTTTGCCCCATAAAAAAAGAAATTCTTTTTTGTAAATGTTTTGTCCTTTTTAAAAATTTTTGTCGAAATAAAACTTGTTATTTTTTACTTTTGAATTTTTTCAAATTTATCAAAATCAAATTCTCACATTACTTAACCCTATCCTTTCCTCTTTTCTTATTTTTAAACAGCAAACAAAAATACTTAGTCTCAGGTCCTCTGTGATTAGTCTTTAAACCACCTTACATTTACCTTAAATCATGATTTCGTTCGTCACAATTTAAATCAGATTTCGTATCATCCTCCAATTATATAATTCTCATCTATCTTTTCATATAAAAATTTAAACTTATTTGCTTGTTTTTTGGTTTTGTTTTTTTTTTTTTTCCTTTTCTTTTTATTTTTTTAAACCCCCAAAAAAACCCCTTTTTTCTTTTCATATTTTTTATCCTACCACATAAATCATTTAAATTTCAAATATTCCCCCCCCCAACCACAACCCCCAACTCTACAATAAATATCAAAACCACTCCCACTCCCTCTATTTTATATTTATTTAATTTATTCATTTTAATTTTCCCCTTATTTCCCTCATAAAGATACCTTTTTTTTGATTAGGTAATTTTATAAAATGTATTTTTTTAAAAATAGGCAAAATCTTTTTTTGTGAATTTCTTTCATGTATTGAATGTTAATTGTAACCTGAGAAAATTATTTTTCCAACAATTTAATATAACTTAAGTATTTTAAGTTCATTTTACCAGCATGTAATTTTTATCAAAATTTTCTTTCTTTTCTCTTTCTCTCTCTTCTCCCCTCCCCTCTCTTTTTCCCTCACCTCTCTCTCTCTCTCCCCCCTCCCCTCTCTTCTTTTAAATAATTTTTTCTCATCGTTTTTGGAATTATTGATTCTCAATCTTATCGTTTTCTTATTTTTTATACCTTTATCAATACCTTTTGGTCTTTTTTCCTCTTTAATTTTAAACTCTTAAAAAAATTTTTGTTTTAAAATTTGTTTGTTCATGTTCCCAAACATTCAATGACTTAAAACATTAGGGTTTTTAATTGGTGGATGGTGGTTGGGGTTGGGGTTTGGTTGTGGGAAATTTGGGTCGAATTTGTGGGCTTCAAAAATTTTGGCCAAATTTTTTCCCTATCATTGGCCCATATGGTGGTCTGGTAGTTTGATGCCAAAAATTAACCAAAGTTTTTACACAATTTTTACCACAAAAAAAAAACCCAAGAAAAGAAAGTTCCAAAAATTTTTTTAAAACTTTTTAAAAAAAAAAAAAATAAAAAAAAAAAAAAAAGAAAAAAAGGGGGAAAAAAAACCGGGAAAAAGGGAAAAAAAAAAAAAGAACCCGAGTAATCCCGACTTAAAATGGATTAAATTGCCTAATTTTTTAAAAATTTTTTTTTAGCCTAAAAATTTCCCTTTTTTTAATTTTTTATTTTTAATTTATTTAATTTTTTTTAAAATTATTTTTTCGGGGGTTTTGGGGTTTAAACCCCTGTTTTCCCCTTTGCGGTTTTTTAAAAGGTTTTATGGCCCCCTTTTTTGTTTATTTTTTTTTGTTTTTTTGGGTTTGGGTTTTCCCTTTTCTTGCGAGTTTTTTTGATTCTACATGCCCCCCCCCTTTTAACCTTTTGAATTTGAATTTAAACCCTTTTGGTTTTTTTTCTTTTTTTTTTTTTTTTTTTTTTTGATAGTTTTTTTTCCCCTTTTTTTTTTGTTTTTTTTTTTTTTTTTTTTTTTTAATCATCCTTTTGCCGGGGCAAAAAAAAAATTTTTTTTTAAAAATAGCCCAAAAAAAATTTTTTTTCTCCCTTTTTTAATTTTCCTTTTTTCTTTCTTTCGGACTTAGAGTTTTTCCCCCTTTTGTTAGGCGGGTTTTT
>CM054148.1:64551874-64567030 GCA_028751875.1 Rapana venosa
CCCCCTTTTTTTTTTTGGGGGGATTTGGGGCCCCGGGGCCCTTTTTGGAGGGGGGGTTTTGGGGGGGGGGGGGGGGGGGGGAAATATCCCCCCCGGGGGGGGCGGGGGGGGGGGAAGGGTTTTTTGGGGGGGGGGTGGGGAGGGGGGGGGGGGGGGTTTTTTGGTTTTTTTTTTGGGGCAGCCTTGGTCGGGTCTCCACATAGCAAACTAAATGTTGCATTTTTTTTTTTGTCGTTGAGTCCCTGTATATTTCTTTTTTTTATAAAATTTTTACACAGCAAAATCAATAGAAAATACGATGGGTAACCTTGCCCTCTTTTAGGTCAGGGGAAGGGTTTAAAAGCGCGAGGGAGAGGAATGGCCAACCGCCGCCCTCAATATGCTGCCCCCTAGAAAACCTGGGGAAGGGGGGGGAAGGGGGAGGGGAAAAGGAGAGAGAGGGGAGAGAGGAGGGGGAAGAGAGAGGGAGAGAGAGGAGGGAGAGAAGAGGGGACAGAGAACCACAAATTCTTTACACCACAATTTCATGCAAACACACAGATCACAAAACCTCAAACACACAAATGCACCCACAAATTTCTGTACACTTCACCTACAGGGCCCAAAAACACCACACCCACACTTCTTCTTCTTCTTCCTATCTGCATGTTTCCCCAGGGGAGTTTAAACATCTCCATCTCTCGGTTAAAGGTTCTCCTCCTTATTTATGCTGCCCCTTTCTTCTCTAAGATACTGCAATCAGGCAGCCCGGTCTTGCTGGTCTTACACCTTACACACACACACCCCCCTGACTCATATTTTTCCCAACAGTGACCGCACCACAAACCCAAGAAATAAAAGAAAACCCCGTTACTCACTTTGTTGTTGGCCTCTGGAAAGTTGGCCGTGATGGGTTGGAACTGATGGCTGAGTCCAGACCGCAGTGACCTCATGTACCTCAAACGCACTGGGACTGCTGAAACCCACACGAAACGCCACAACACACACGCACGTACGCCACCCCAACCACGTACCCACACACACACGCACCTCGCACACACCATTCCCACAATAAATAATAATTATACATGGAATTATTAGCCCCTAGTTCTGGACGGATGCTCATGGTCGAGCACCGCTTTCCCCGCCAGTTAAGCAGCAGTCGAGCGTGGTTACCAGTTGGATGTGACCGTTTTCGCGCCTTGGCTTCATACATTCCCCCAGTTCACCCACTGTAAAAGGTACCTTGCCCTCTTTGGGTAAAGGGAAGTAAGCAGAAAGAGAGAGGAGATGGGCGCCCCCCTCAAAATGCTGCCCTAAGAAATGAGGTCTCTGAACGCCTCGCTCCCCTACACCTTAATAGGTTATGGGACTTTTTAACCTCCTCCCCTTACCTATGTCTTGTGAGACCACCACATCATAAAAAGAGCAAGAACTTCGTAGTGGATGGAAAGAGACCACCAAAGGGAAACCTAGCAAAACCTGGGCTGCCTGTATTGCAGATGATCTTAGAGAAAGGGGCAGCATAAAAAGGAAAGGTAAAGTCAAGTGCCCAACCTATAAGGTCGTAGGGGGGGAGCGTCAGAGCCCTCACTTCTTAGGCCAGCATATTGGGGGCGGCGCCCATCCCTCTCCATCGCTGCTTTACCTTCCCTGACCCTAAGAGGGCAAGGTACCCTTTCAGCTGGGTGAAGGGGGGAAAATGTACTGAAGCCAAGGGACGCAAACGGTCACCCATCCAACTGGTAACCACGCCGACGCTCTTAACTGGCTGGGGGAAGCGTGATAATTCTGGAATATATGTAGCCCGAAGTAATTGTGAGACCACACATCTAAAAGAGCAATGAACTTCGTAGTGGATGGAAAGAGACCGAAGGGAAGACCTAGCAAAACCTGGGCTGCCTGTATTGCAGATGAAAAAAGGGGCATAAATAAGGAAGCTCAAAACAGAGAGAGATGGAGGAAAAGGGCTCATCAATGTCAAACCTCCCCGGGGAAAAAACATGACAAAAAAGGAAGAAGAAGAAGAAAGTTTTGTGAGAGCAAAACAAACCCCTTACATTCAACTTGTACATGCTTAACCGGGCCAACCAAGTCGCAAATAGATTGAACACTGTGTGTGATTTATGGTGTGTGTGTGTGAGTTAGGTCTGTGTTTTTGTGTTATGGTCTGTGTGTGTGAGTATGAGTATGCGAGTTATGGGCTGTGTGGGGTGTGTGAGTTATGGTCTGTGTGTGTGTGAGTTATGGTCCGTGTGTGTGTGTTATGGGCTGTGTGAGAGTTATGGTCCCGTGTATGTGAGTTATGGTCTGTGTGTGCGAGTTATGGTCTGTGTGTGTGAGTTATGGTCTCTGTTTTATGTGAGTATGGTCTGTGGTGTGTGTGTGTGAGTTATGGTCTCTGTGTGAGTTATGGTCTGTGTGTGTGAGTTACGGCCTTTCAAACTTCAGCGTTTACAAGCCAGGAATGGCTGTCGCTTATTGCATTAGATAACCACGGTACAGTATGTGAATTAAATTTTAATTTTAAGTTACACACACACACAATCACTCATTCATGATACGTAAGCCCAGCTGACCACAGTGAATCCATCAGTATTGCCCTCCTGTTGAAACATGATAATCCTGTGCATGCGTGCACGTTATTTTCTGTCTGTGCCATTGTGATAAGAGATTCGCACACACACAAACACACACAGAGATAACCTTGGCAGGAGAACGTCTGACATAAGGCTGGAGGTTTTTTAGGGGACGGGATAGCCTAGTGGTTAGAACATTGCGTTCGCAATCTGACGGCCGGGGTTCGATTCGTGTTATATTTTTCCCTAGAGTTAACACCAGTGCAGACTCCACTCTCCCCAAAAGTCCTTCGGATGAGACTATAAACCGAGGCCCCGTGTGCGAACGCATGCAGAACATCTTGCACACACCTTAAAGCCTGTTCTGCTTTTCGTAAGAGTAGGTCATAGTGTGCCGGTGGGAACAGATGACAAAATTGACAAAACCGCATACACACGGGGACTGGATGTAAAAAAAAAATACAAGTGCTTATTCCATTATCCTCAATATCAAAGAATTCAAATAAATAAATAAAATTCTTTATCGATGTAGGAGTAACAAGAGAATGATGTGGAGTAAATTCACTGTCACACGGAAAACAAAGAGGAATGCATACTAAGGCAAGCAGTACACAAATTTGCCGTTAAAAAAAAAGAAAACCAAATTTCGTACATCAAGCTAAATTTTATAAAATTTTTTATCTAAACATTAAAAAACCCCACTTTTTTTTTAAAGTCTATTTAACATAGTACTTTCCTACATCAGACCCAACATTTTTTTCTCCTAACTGGAAAAAACGGGAAAAAAAACAAGTCAACTAAACCCCCCCCCCCCCCCCCGAACTTTTAAAAATAAAATTTTCTGCTGCCATCTTCGGACGTCTCCGTCCTGCTGTTCCACGCCGCTCATTCAATCTCCCCGCCACAGCCAACCCAATTCGTTATGTCTCACCCCAGTCGGAAATCCTACAGGAGCCCCTCACTACAGGGCCCCCGGGGCTACCAGCCGAGGGCCCTGCAGCTGCTGGGCAAATTGATGGTGTTCATGGTGCCCCGTTTTGAGCTAACCACACCGGACATCCATCTACAACCCCCTACTAACGACAGTATAGCTCAGTCGCCAGCCAGACTTTGTGAGTTGCCCCCCGCAAGGGGGGGGGGGGCACAAACCCCTACAACAACAACCCCGAGACCCCCACCCCACCCCACGAGAACCCCCAACCCCAAAGGCTCTGACACAAACTTACCACAGGCACCCCCCCCCCCCCCCCCCCCCCCCCCCAGAGAACCTCCAACCCCAAAAGGCTTATTTATTTATTTATTAATTCTTTATAAACAAGGAAATGGAATAAGCACTCGCGGCTTTTTTTTACATCCTCCCCCGTGTGTATGCGTTTGTAAATTCCCGTCCATCTCGTTTCTACACCGGCAACAATCCGCCTACCTCCCGAAAAAGCAAAGCGAACAGGGATTTAACGTGCACACAAAGTTCGCATGGTTCGAAACACGGGGGCCCCCGTTTATAGTCTCTCATCCGAAGGACTTTTAAAAATCACAAACTCACCACGGCACAACACCCCCCCCCCACCCCCCCCCCCGAGAAACCCCCAACCCCCAAAGGCTCGACACCAACTCACCACAGGCACAACACCCCCCCCCCCCGAACCTCCAAACCCCAAAGACTGACACCCACTCACCACAGGCCAACACCCCCCCCCCCCCCCCCCTGAGAACCTCCAACCCCAAAGGCTCTGACACAAACTCACCACAGGCACAACACCCCCCTAGAACCTCCAACCCCAAAGGCTCTGACACAAAAACTAAAAACCCCAGGCACAACACCCCCCCACCCCCCCTGAGAACCTCCAACCCCAAAAGACTGACACAAACTCACCACAGGCGCAATAACCCCCCCCCCCCCCCCCCCCCCCCCCCCCACCCCCGAAAACCTCCACCCAAAGGGTTTTTTTATTTTATTTCATTCTTTTATATCGTGGATAATGGAAAAGCCCCTCACGTGCTTTTTTTTTCACATCCAGTCCCCCGTAAGTATGTGGTTTTGTCAATTCTGTCATCTCGTTTCTACACCGGCACACAATGGCCGCCTACTCTTCCCGAAAAAAGCGGAACAGGGATTTAACGTGCGCGCAAAAGATGTTCTGCAAGCGTTTGAACACGGGGGCCTCGGTTTATAGTCTCTCGTCCAAAGGACTTTTGACACAAACTCACCACAGGCACAACCCCCCCGAGAACCTCCAACCCCCAAAAACGACACAAACTCACCACAGCACAACACCCCCCCACCCCACCCCTGAGAACCACCAACCCCCAAAGGCTCTGACACAAACCACCACAGGCACAATACCCACCCCCCACCCCCACCCCCCCCCCAGAAAACCTCCAAACCCCAAAAGGCTTTGACACAAACTCACCACAGGCACAACCTACCCCCACCACAGAACCTCCAACCCCAAAAGGCTTTATTTATTTATTTCATTCTTATATATCGAGGATAATGGAATAAGCACTCACGTGCTTTTTTTTCACATCCAGTCCCCCGTGAGTATGTGGTTTTGTCAATTCTGTCATCTCGTTTCTACACCGGCACACAATGGCCGCCTACTCTTCCCGAAAAAAGCGGAACAGGGATTTAACGTGCGTGCAAAAGATGTTCTGCAAGCGTTTGAACACGGGGGCCTCGGTTTATAGTCTCTCGTCCAAAGGACTTTTGACACAAACTCACCACAGGCACAACACCCCCCGAGAACCTCCAACCCCAAAGGCTTTGACACAAACTCACCACAGGCACAACACCCCCCCACCCCACCCCACCCCAAGAACCTCCAACCCCAAAGGCTCTGACAAACTCACCACAGGCACAACACCACCCCCCTCCCCCCCACGAACCTCCAACCCTAAAGGCTTTATTTATTTATTTCATTCTTTTATATCAAGGATAATGGAATAAGCACTCACGCGCTCTTTTTTTTTACATCCAGTCCCTCGTGTGTATGCGGTTTTGTCAATTCTGTCATCTCGTTTCTGCACCGGCACACAATGGCCGCCTACTCTTCCCGAAAAAAGTGGAACGGGATTTTTAACGTGTGCGCAAAAGATGTTATGCAAGCGTTCGAACACGGGGGCCTCGGTTTATAGTCTCTCGTCCGAAGGACTTTTGACACAAACTCACCACAGGCACAACACCCCACTCCCACCCCCCACAGAACCACCCCAAAACCCCAAAAGGCCCCCCTTCCCCCCCCGACACAAACTCACCACAGGCACAACAAAAACCCCCCCCCCTTTCCCCCCCCCTCCCCCCAGAACCTTCCAACCCCAAAGCTCTGACACACACTCACCACAGGCAACCCCCAACCCAGAACCACCAACCCAAAGGCTTTCACAAAAAACACTCACCACATGCACAAACCCCAAAAACCCCCAACCCCAAAGGCTCTGACACAAACTCACCACAGGCACAATCCACCCCCCCCACACCAGAGAACCTCCAACCCCAAAAGGCTCTGACACAAACTCACCAAGGCACAATACCCACCCCCCCCCACCCCCACCCCCAAAGAAAACCTCCAACCCCCCAAAAAGGGTTTGACACAAACTCACCACAGGCACAATCCACCCCCCCCACACCAGAGAACCTCCAACCCCAAAAGGCTCTGACACAAACTCACCACAGGCACAATCCACCCCCCCCCCCCCGAGAACCTCCCAACCCCCAAAAGGCTCTGACACAAACTCAAAACCACAGGCACAATACCCCCCCCCCTCCCCCCCAGAACCTCCAACCCAAAAGGCTCTGACACAAAAATCACCACAGGACTACCATACCCCCCCCCCGAGAACCTCCAACCCAAATGGCTCTGACACAAAACCCCCACAGGAAAAATACCCCCCTCCCGAGAACCTCCAACCCCCCCCAAAAGGCTCTGACAAAAAACTCACCAAGAACAAAATCACCACAGGCACAATCCACCCCCCCCCACACCAAGAACCTCCAACCCAAAAGGCTTGACAAAAACTCACCACAGAACAAACCAAACAGCACAATCCACACACCCCCCCCCCCCCCCCCCACCACCAAACCCGAAACCTCCAACCCAAAAGGCTGACACAAACTCACCACAGGCACAATCCACCCCCCCACACCAGAGAACCTCCAACCCCAAAGGCTCTGACACAAACTCACCACAGGCACAATACCCACCCACCCCCACCCCCCAAAGAAAACCTCCAAACCCCAAAAGGCTTTGACACAAACTCACCACAGGCACAATCCCCCCCCACACCAGAGAACCTCCAACCCCAAAAAGGCTCTGACACAAACTCCCCCACAGGCCAATCCCCCCCACCCCCCCCCCCAAAAAAACCCCCAAACCCCAAAAAAGGTGACCAAACCACCACAGAACAACTCAAACGGGCACAACCACACCCCCCCCCCACCACCCCCAAACCCCCAGAACCCCAACCCCCAAAGCTCTGCCAAAAACCCCCCAAGGCAAATACCCCCCCCCCCCCCCCCCCTCCCGAGAACCCCCAAACCCCCAAAAAGGCTCTGACAAAAAACCCCCACAGGCAAAATACCCCCCCCCCCCGAGAACCCCCAAACCCCCAAAGGGGCTCCGACACAAACTCCCCACAGCACAATCCCCCCCCTCCCCGAAACCTCCAACCCCAAATGGCTCTGAAACAAACCCCCACAGGTAAAAACCAAAACCCCCCCCCCCACCCCCCCCCTCCCCCCCCCACCCCCACCCTCCACCACCACCACCCCCCCCCCCACCACCACCCCCCCACCTCCCCCTCCCCCCCTTCCCCTTCCAAACGACCACTGGATCGCAGGAGGGTTTGGTCTTGGGGCCCCCTTGTTTGGGGGGTTGCTGAGACGTCGTGTTGTGGGGCCGGACAGGGGAACCCCACGGGGGGAGGTTGGGGGCACCCGGGATAAAACCCCCCAAGCGTGTGCCTCTTCTTCACCTCACGCCCACATGAACCTGCGGGGAAAACGACCAAAAATTTTAGTAATAATGTTGTTTTGTGGTTACGTTCCCCAGTTTACACCCTGGGGTCACCCAGAACACCCCACACTCTGACCACTCATCATCCCCCCTGGAATCTCGGGAGATAGGAACACACACTTTGGATGAGAAGTTTTGCGTGTACGCTCTTTTCAAGCACCTCGCATATAGGCAGCCATCTCCGACTTCAGAGGATTTTTTTCTCCTTTAACAAAGGAGAGGCGGGTTGTTATTTTAAGAGCATGTATGACTAAAGGCAATCTCAACACAAAAAACTTTTTACAACAAACAATGTTTAATGTGGGCCTTTGGCAAAGCGACATCAATAATAACTGACCAGCTTTTGGCCGGGCCAAACTTTGTATAATAAAACAATAATAATAATGTATGGAATTTAATGCCTAAATCTTGTGTACGGCAAAAATTATAATATTAATAATGATGGAAATTTTTAATATGCCTGAATCTTGTAAAGCGACGAAACCCAAAAAGCGCCAATTTTTATTTTTTATTTTTTTTATATCAAATGCAACAGAAGGGGAAGGGAAGGCCATGATCCCCATGTCTGCAACAGACCTGGCACATAAGAAGAAAAGATAAACGAGGTAATGGAAAAAAGCGCTCGTGGGCTTTTTTTTTTTTTTTTCTTTTTTTTTTAATCCAGTCCCTCCCCTGTTATGCGGTTTTGTTAAATTTTGTCACCCTTCCCCGGCACACAAAAGGGCCCACTCTTTCGAAAAAAACGGAACGGTGTAACATGTGCGCAGTTTTGCGGGGTTGCACACGGGGGCCGCCCCGGTTTTTAGTCTTCCGAAGGACTTTCGGAAAAAATAGATGATAGATTTTGATGAAGATTTTTTTTTCTTCTTGTTGTCAGATCCCAGAGGGGGTGCCTCTTCTTAAACCCCCCCCGCCACAGAAACCCGTGGGACGGGGGAAAAACTTTCAGAGAGAACCGAACCGAATATTTTAAAAAGGGTAATTGGTAAGCCAGATTGGTCCAGACTGGAGTAAAAAATACACGGCGTTATTCCACTATCCTTTAAGTAAAAGAATAGAAAAGAAAAGAAATAAAAAAAAATACCCTTTTGAAAATCTGTCCACTCAAAAAAGGCCCTTTTTCCCAAAAGCAACATTGCCTTTGGGAAATAAAATTTTTCTTAAAATTAAAAAATTTTGAAGGGGGAAATAGCTTTTCTTTTTAATTAATGTTTCAAAAAAAAAGGATAGCCTGGTGGTTGAGTATGCACTTGCGCTCTGATCTGCTGCCCGGGTTAGAATTCGTTTTAGTTTTTTCCCCCGGAGTTAAGTCAGTGCCCGACACCCCCCCCCCCCCCCCACCCCCCCCCCAAATCCTTTGGGTGAGACTATAAACCCAGGGGCCTGTGTGGGCGAACGTGGGAGGACATTTGGCCACATTAAAACCCATTCCGCTTTTTGCAAAAGTAGGCCCTTTTGGCCCGGGGGATCAAAACAAAAATTTTCATTGCAAAATTTCAAAACTGATACAACAGGACTGATGTAAAAAAAAAAAATAAAAAAGCCATGAGGCTTTTCCAATATCCTCGAAATAAAATATAAAAAAAACATTTAAAAAGAAAAAAATTTAAAGTTCTCAAAACGAAAAAAAAAAATTTACTTTGCAACCATCACAAAACCCCCCCCCCCCCCCCCACAAAACCGAAAAAACCCCTAGCGAAGAAACACAAAAAGATACAGACACCTGGTCCGCCTTCTTTTCACATCTCCCCCCACACCTTCCACACCCCACAGACACCAAAAAGGGAAAACGTCCCTGTAAGCATACCAAAAAATCAAAAAAAGAAGAAGAAAATTTTATGACTCTCACAATCAAAATGTCAGTTGCTGAAGTCATATATTCTTACCTGTAAGACCATTAGTAATTTAATTATATTATATTATATTTTTAAAATTTTAATTTTAAATTTGGTGTGTGTGGTGTGTGTGGGTGTGTGTTTTTATATTATATACATAAATTTATATAGTGTGGGGTTGTGTTTGTGTGTTTATATAGGTCATTCCAGAAACAGTGAAGTATGATTGACCACTTCACACATTACCTTTGACTGAATTTATTTTTTAACTGTGGGAATGCTGGTTCTTTTAGGGTTAAATTTTAAAGAAATAAATTTTAAAAGTTTTAAAGTCTTGTGCTTTTTTAAAATTTTTGAATTTTCTTTTACAAAATGGCCAAAATTCCAAAGGCTTTTTTGTGACATGAGGGCATACGTTTTTTCGATTGTTCTTCTACTTAAAAAGACGCTAATTTGAAACACAATTTGTATTAAATTAATGCCCAGATGTTGTTCCAAACCCCCCAAGGGAAAAACATTTTCCCTTTTTTTTATCTAACATTAAATAAGGGGGGTTTAAATACCCGTTGTGGTCGGACGCTTTTTTCCAAAGCGGGGCCCAATTTTAAAAATTTCACTCACAAAAAACTATACGATACCATCAACACATTATATTTCCACTGATAAAGTAAACAGTTAACAGATAAAAAAAAAACGATTTTTTTTGATCAGAAACCCTCCTACCCCTTAAAAGGCTTGAAACCCAGATTACAACATGGTTTCCCTTTTTTAAAAACGTCACAACCGACCGCGAAAATTTGGGAAAAACTGGGCACTTCCCTCACTGACCGAGATTTTTATCGCGGGCACTTACCTTGACCTAAAATATCTCTGGCACTTTTTTTTCCCCCCGCCAAAGGAACATCGCATGCTATACTATGTGCCGTTTTTTGTCTTTCCCCCCAAAAATTTCTCAGTCACGACCGACCCAAAAGCACGGCCATTTGATAAAGATCCTTTTACTCGTTTCTGTCGCATTTTTTATCAAAGGGAAAGGGAAATTTTTTCTTTTCAAAGTAATTTACTTTTGCCAACCGGGTTTAAAAAATCGAAAACCGGGTTTAAATTACAAAATTGCTTTTTTTTGTCGGGTTTCCTTTTTTCTTGCAACAGCTTTGGCTTTTTTAGCTGGGGGTACATTTACCGATCGTTTGTTTTTGATGACCGCTTATTTTACCAGAAAGAAAAAAAAAACCATCTACTGAATTGTGAAAGATTGTTATGTGCAAGAAATAAATTTTGCACAAAATATTAAATGATCCGTTTTTTTTTGGCGGGTTTACGGTTTAAGGACATGAAACAAAATAGTACTTTTTTCTTCTACCCCCCAAACTTTCTTTTTAAATTTTTTACTTTCTTTTTCTTTTTAGTGCATTCGTGTTTTATTTCGCAATTAGGACGAAGTGATTATTTTCAGTTTTTTTGAATGTTTTTTTTGGGGAAATATTTTCGTTTTTGAAACTCAGATAACCACTTTGGGTTTGGACACGAAACCAAGATAGCGGGGTTTCTGTCTCGGCCTTTAGATCTAAAGTAAAAAAATTAGTCCGCGTTTTCCCCATTCGTTTTTGTTTCTTATAGGATCCTGGTTATTTTGTTGAAAATAAAAACCTCACAATTTTTTTCTTGGGTTTTCTCGCACGTTAAAATTTGGGGCCGTAAAACGTTTCCCGGGTTTTTATCGACAGGAAACAGTTTTAGGTTTTGTGTCACAAATCTGATCTACTGTAAAAACTCCCCTTTCCTCCGAACAGTTTTCTAGTGTTGATTTCAGGGAAGTGTTTGATCTACACATGGGTTTTAATCAATGATCAACCGAAACCACGCAAAACGTCACCCAAAGTGGACGAAATGTTTGCTACAAACGCGCCGTGACAAGCTTGGCTTTTCCTGGCACGACCAAAACACTCACCTTTTCTCCCACTTATTTTCCTAGGCTTAAATGAAACAAACAAGACGTTCTTTCCCGATTAAATTATTCTTTTGAGAGATGGGAAACAATGCGGGAAGCCTAACTTAACTTTTTTAAAACTCCTAAAACTTTACAATCCTGTCATTATGATAAAACCCACATCATGGGATGGGCTTTTTGTTTTTTTTTTTTCTTCTTTTCCGTTTTCTTTAAACATTTGGAACCAATTCATCTTTAAATGTGAAAAGACAAGCTTTTGATAACAAAACAAATAACACACAACTGCCACCTTTTACTTTGACTAAAAAGCAAAAACACTACAGTTGAAATTGGGTTTTATGACAAGTATTCACAAATAACAATTCCAGCTTAAAAATTTTTTTTGTGGTGTACACCACACACACCCACACACACACACTCCCATCCAAAATTCACAACACACATACAACACAACACCTCTCCTCTCTCTCATCGCTTGTCACACACACCAAACACACACCACACACCACTCAAAAACAAAAACACTACTTTTTACATCAATAATTATTTGCTCTCTCTCTTCCCCCCTCTCTCTCCCCTCTCTCTCTCTCCACAACCCCCCACACACCCACACCCCAACCAACCCCCACAAAAAATTTATTGTTAAAAAGGAAAGCAATGGGGGGGGTACATTTAAAAAAGAAGAGATGCTAAAAAAAGTAGATCTTATCCGGTGGGAGTCTTATGATAGAGAATAAAGGGGGCAGGGTCCCACTAACCTATGGAGCAGTGTTAAACCCAACATTTTTTTTAACGTTTACATTAAAAACAAACATGGTTTTTGTGGTTTGTGGAAGAGAGAGAGGGGAAAAAGGAGAGAAAAGAGAGAGAGAGGAGAGAGAGAGAAGAGAGAGAGAGAATTTAACAGTCCTAAATCAGTTTAAAATTTATGTTAATCAGTTAGAGTGGGACAAAAAAGCAGCTCATGTGGGGAAAAAAAAAAAAAGCACCACAAATCTGAGAGTCTTGAAGGTTTCTATTTGCCCATAAAAAAAAAGAATTAATTTGCCTGTAAAACAAGAAATGGAAGAAATAACCTTTAGATTATTCTGTTATTCAAAGTGTTTGTTAATAAAAAAAGGAAAAAACCCCAAAAACACAGCAAAAAGATATTTGTAACAATTGACAATCAAACAAATTTTGACGAAAATTTAAGTTTTGGTTTTTACATAAAAAAACCCAAAGAATAAATATGTTTTTCATTGTTTTTTGGTCTTTTTTAAAACGCATTTTGTACTTGTTTAAAAAAACACTAGCACTCATGAGCTCATATTTTATCATTAAATTTAAAGGGAGCGCTGGTCAGATGAGAGAAACGGGACTTAGCGTGTTGATTGATATTATATAACTCCACCAAAAAAATCAAATGTAGAAAAATTTTTTTGAATAAATCAGTCACTCAAGTCTTAACATAATAAATCAATTAAAAAAAAATTTCAAGAATGCATTTTTCTCATTTTTAATGATTTTTTTTCAATTTAATCTTTTAAATTTCTACCTTTTATGATTTTGCTTTTTTAGGGGGGTGGTTTTTCCCTGTCACAACCAAACGGCCCCGATGTCCCAAAAAACCAAAAAATATCATTAAAAAAGTAAATCAGTATGAATAATGTTACAAGAATGCTTGTTTCCAATTTAATTGGGGGTTTTGTTTAAAGATTTAAAAAGCTACACTTACCTGATTGTTATTTTTAAGGGGGTGGTTTTCCCTGCACAACCCAAAAGGTTTCCATGTCACAACCGCAACAAATTACTTTATAAGGTTAATTGAAAAAGCTTCCATTTTTGGTAAAGAAAATTGTTTTTTTTAAAATGATTCTGTGGTTAAAGTTTTAGGCTAAATTGTATGCTTTCCGTGGGCACAAACCAAAAAAAAAAAAACTTTTTAAACTGGGCGTACAAACTTCAAAGGGGTCATTAGAAAAAAGGCCAAAAAAAAGCTTTGTTATTTTGCATACTTTCCAAAATTTTAATTTGTTTTATAAAAAAACAACACATTTTGGAGTGTTTTTTGTTTGATATTCTGAACAAAATTTATTTATGCTACTTTTGGTTTCCGCACAACCGCAAACACGAAAAAAAAAACTTTAATTCATCAAATACTGGAAAAACCCAATTAAAATTCAAATTTTTTCAAAAGAATCAGATTAGCAGAGTACCAAAAAAAAACAAAAAGCATAAACTTCCAATGCATTTTTTTTTAAGGGCAAGTCACAAAAACCTCACTGTTTCTGAAAAACCCAAAAAACACTGTGTAGTGCGTGAAGGAGACAAGGGGGAAAGAGAAGAGAGAGAGAGAGAGAGATGGGGTGTGTACAATAGGACTTTTGGATGAATGCAGGTGTGTCTAAATCAGCATGTAGTGAATAGACATTAAACAAAACAAAACAAACAAAAGAAGAACAACAAACAAACCACCGTACTTGGAACGATGTCCCGACAGAGCTGCCTCCACTTTGTTGCTAACTCCCCACTTTTTTTTTTTTCTTGCCCGCAACAGACACACACCCCCACCACACCCCACACACAAAACCCACAACACAATACACACCCCAACACCACACATATACACACAAAACCACAACCAGACACAAAACCCCACACCCACACAACACAGACACACAACAAAAACACACACACACCACACCCACCACACACAAACACACAACACAAACACACCCACGTACACAAACCCCCCAACCACCACAACCCCACACACAACCAAAAAAAACAACACAAACAAAAAACCCACCACCCACAAACTTAATGGGCTTAGAAAAAACCCCCCCCCCCCCCCCCTTCACAATTACCCCGGAAAAAAAAGCTTATTTACACAAAAAAAACCCCCGGGGGGAAAAAGGGATTTGCCTAGTGGGTTAAACATTGGCCCAATCAACCCCCGGGTCGATTCCCGTTCAAAGGGGTAGTTTTTTCCCCCCCGGAGTTTAAAAATCATCAAACTCCCCCCCACTCTCCCCCAAAAAGCCTTTTGGGTCAACTTTAAAACCGAGGGTTCCTGTGTACGAACGCCTGCAAACATCTTCGCGCACTTAAAAATCCTGTTCCGCTTTGGGGTAAGAATAGGGCCATGTGTGCCGGGGAGAACAGATGACAAAACTGGGGGCAAAACCCATTTAAAAAACGGGACGGTGAAAAAAAAAACCACTGAAACTTAACGAAAAAGAAAAAATAAAAAAAACGATAAAATGGAACTTTGCCCGCCGGCCCGCCCCCCACCCCCTTTATAAATTCGGGCCCCCCCCCCTTTTGTTTTTTTTTTTTCAAATTCCCCCTAACCCCACCCCCCATTAGTTTTCCATCCCCCCTTCCCCCCCCCCCCCCCCCCCCCCAATTTGGGCCCCCC
This sequence comes from Rapana venosa, assembly GCA_028751875.1. Classification (NCBI taxonomy): domain Eukaryota; kingdom Metazoa; phylum Mollusca; class Gastropoda; order Neogastropoda; family Muricidae; genus Rapana; species Rapana venosa. Next base: position 64,566,634 of record CM054148.1, read on the forward strand.
TTTTCCCAAAATTCCCCCCCCCACCCCCCCCTCCCCCAAAAAAGCTCCTTTCCTTGGCAAAACCCCACCTTTTCCCTCACCATCCCCCCCTTTCCCCCCCCCCCTTTCCTCAAAACAAAAAACCCCCCACCCAAAAAAAAAACCACAAATTTTCCCCCGGAAAAAAAAAAAAAACCATTTTTCCCAAAAAACCATCCCCCCCTCAAAACCTCCAAACCCCCCCATTTTTTTTTGCCCAAAAACAACCCCCCCCCCTTTTCCCCTTTCCAAAATCTCCCCGCCCCCCCCTTTTTCCCCCCGGCCCTCTCTCCCCGGGGGGGGGCCCCCCCCCCTTTCGGGGCCCCCCCTCCCTCCCCCCCCCTCTTTCCCCCCCCAAAACTCCCCCCACCCAACCCCC
>CM054148.1:64567530-64587863 GCA_028751875.1 Rapana venosa
GTTGTGTGCACGTGCCAGTGTGTGTGACTTTGTTATGTGTGTTCAGTGTGTGTTGTGTGTGGCGAGCATGTGTAGGGGGTATGGTGAAAGGCGACATACTGCTCTGTGGTGTTTTGGGGGGAAGGGGGGGGGGGGTGTTTTCAATTTTACATCGTCAATTAAACAAAAAGTGATATTAGACAATGGGGGTGGGAGTGGGGGGGAGGTGGGGGGAGGGGGGGGGCCCCACAAAAGAATAAGGGTCTTAAAAAAAGTAAAGAGTACGTGTTGGTTAAAACACATTAAAAGACTATCCAAACTTATAAATTAGTTCAAAAAAAAAGAAATAAAAAATTTAAAAAAAACCCGAAAAATTAAAAAAATTTTTAAAACAAAAAATTGTAACTACTTTAACGCAGTTAAACAAGCAAAAAAAATTCCCAAAAACTTTTCAAAAAAAAAACTTTTTTCAAAAAACCTTTTCAAATTTTAAAAAATTTTAAAACTTCCTCAAAACCAAAAAAAAAAAATCTTTTAAAAAAAAAAAACAAAAAAACAGAAAAATTTTCCCCTACCCCCTTTTTATTTTCAAATTTTTTCAAAACATTTTTCAATTTAAATTTAAAAACTTTTTTTTTACGGATTTTCAAACCTCTATAAAAAATTTTTCCCCCCCCCCAAAAAAAAAAAAAAAATCAAAACCACCCCCCTTTTTTACATTTTTTTACAAAACTAACAAACAAACCCTTTTAAAAAAAAAAATTTTAAAAATTAATTTGCTATCATTTTCCCTTTTTTTTAACCTTTTATTAAAAAAACCCAAAAAACCCACAAAAAACCCCCCAAAACCCCCCAAAAAAAAAAATTGTACCAAAAAATTTTAATTTCAGTAAAAAAATTTTTCCCCAAACGGCCCAAAAAGACATTACGGGGAGGGGAACTGTAAGCAGTTTTAATAAAACACAGAAAAAATCTCAAAACATTTAAGGGGGAAATAAAGGGCAAAAGTACAAAGTCATCAAAATAGCAAAATTTAAGCAGTAAAGGGGGAAAATTTTTTGCTAAAGTGATGGGACTTTTCTTTAAAGCTGGAAAAAATGGGGTTCCCCGCCCCCCTTTTTTTCCCTTTTTTTAAAAAGGGTTTCCCGCCAGTGTATATCTTAAAGAGAAGGTATGTATTTTTTTGGGTTGCCCTTTAATAAGAGCCAAGTGTGTGTTTTGTGGGGTTGTGTGTGGGTGTTGGTGCGCCGCGGGGGTGAAAAGTGTAAAGTTGTGGTGTGTGGGAAAAGAGGGGTTTTGAAGTAAGTGGTGGTGTTTTTTGTGTGTGTGGGGTGTGTGTGGGGGTGTGTGTGTGTGCTTGTTGTGTGGGTGGGGTTGGGGGTGGGGGTGGGGTTTTGTGTGTGTGCTTTTTTTTGGGTTTGTGTGTTGGGGTGTGTTTGTGTGTGGTGGGGTTTTGGAGTGGGGTTGGTGTGTGTGGGGGTTTGTGTGTGTGGGGGTTTGTGTGTGGGTGGTGTGGGGAGTGGGGTGTGTGGGGAATTTGTTGGTGGGGTGTGTGTGTGTGTGGTTTGTGTGGTGGTGTGTGTTTTTTGGGGTGGGGTGTGTGTGTGGGTTTGTGTGTGTTTTGGGGGGTTTGGGTGGTGGTGGGTGGGGTGTGTTTTGTGTGTGTGTGTGTGTGTGTGTGTGTGGTTGTGTGTTTTTGTGGGGTGTGTTTGTGTTTTGTGGTGGTGTGTGTTGTTTTTTGTGTGTGGTGGTGTGGGGGTGGTGGGGGTTGTGGGGTGTGTGGTGTGTGTGTGTGGTGGGTTTGTGGTGTTGTGTTTTGGTGTGTTTGTGGGGAGGGTGTTAGTGATAACACTTGACAGTAAAAAGGGGGTGTGTGTTCCACTGTGTCACGGGTTGTGTATTTTGCTGACGTGGAAAACACTAAGGGTGTGTGCATGTGTGTGTTTGTAACACACACACACACCACACACACACAAACACACACACAGACACCACAAAACACACACACACACACACACACAGGTAGATGCTCGCTTTTTTCCTGGAGCGCATCATCCTCTCGTAAAGGAAACGGGCAGCCTTAAAACTCAGTTATCTCCCCTTTTTTGCACTAAACTAAAACCCTCACCCTTGGATAATTTTCACAACCCATAAAAAATTTAAAAGGGCACCAGAAAACACATGTTCAACAGATTTACGGGTCGGGGAACCCTTCTGGCGGTTGAAGAAAAAGCACGAGGCTGTGATGACTACCCGAATGGGGCCTGCGCTGCTCCCTGCGCGCTGTTGCGGGGGCCCCAAAAAACAGGAACGCTTCTCCCCTTTTGGTTTTGGGGTGTTCGGGGGCAGGCCCTTGGCTCGCACACACTTCCCCCACAAAAAAACACGCAGATTGCAGCCACAGCCGCGAACACCAGCGCGTTTCGGAATGCCCATCCTCTTCAAAAACATCCCCCCCAAAAAGGTTTTTTCGCATCGGTTTTGAAATTCTTGCAAACCGAAAAAGTGAACAGTTATAAAGATTAAGAAAAAACACAAAGAGTTTTTCAGTGTTTTACAGCGCTTGGGTTTTGCGAAGGGTTTTTTACAAGGGGATTGGGCGCAAACGCCGGAACTTTTCGTCATACAGACGTGTACTTCCACCTCAGCATTTCCCGTGCTATTGGGAATACCCTGAAGTGCTAAATTTAGTTACACCTCATGTCATCGAGCAGGTTCGAGAACAGCCTAGTCTCGATCGTACGATATGCGACGCGAAACGCATTAATTTTGGGGCGTGAAAGTGATGAAACATGTGTTCCTACATGAATGTTCTGAAACTGCTTATCTTTTTTTCCAATTACTTATTCGTGGAGACTCTGGTACATGAATCTGATGAAACCTCTATATTTTTTGCAGAAATGTACATGAATATTCTGAAACTACTTTTTGGGGGGGTTGTTTTCGGTACATGATACATGAATCGGATGAAATCATTGTAATTACATGAAGCTTATGAAACGTTACTCTCTCTCTCTCTCTCTCTCTCATCTCTCTCTCATCCTCCTCTCTCTCTCCTCTCTCTCTCTCTCTCTCTCTCACTCAATATTCAGTGTGTGGTGTGTGTGGTGCGTGCGTGCGTGCGTGCGTGGTGTGTGTGTGTGGTTGTGTGTGTGTGGTGTGTGTTGCGTGCGTGCGTGCGTGCGTGCGTGGTGCGTGCGTGCGTGGTGTAGTGTGTGTGTGTGTGTGTGAATCGGAATGGTTGGGGGTGGTAATTGTGGGGGGGTTTGGTGTGTGTGTGTGGGGGGGGGGGGGGGGGGGTCTGTCTGTCTCTCTCTACCTGTGTGTTACAGAGTAGAGAGATACAATGGAGACTCAGAGAGAGAGAGAGAGAGAGAGAGGAGAGAGAGAGAGAGAGAGAGAGAGAGAGAGACAGACAGACAGACAGACAGACAGACAGACAGACAGACAGACAGACAGACAGACAGAGACAGGACAAAGATATTCGACCAAGCGTAGTTCTACAATCTGTCAAACAAAAAGAACAGATTTTGTTCTGAGACATTAGAAAAGTATTCCTTCACATTGTTTCTCCTCACTTAAGTATTGTAAAGAAATAGTATTTTGCAACAGCGTTAGAAGACATTTTCCATCCTCTGTTATAGGGGCTGAGCCCTGGACAGCGAAAATGGGTGTACATAGCGATGAATAGGCTATACTACGCCTACATTGATAGAGGAGATAGAATTTCTGTTTTGTTTGTGTGTGTGTGTGTGTGTGTGTGTGTGTGTGTGTGTGTGTGTGTGTGTGTGTGTGTGTGTGTGTGTGTGTGTGTGCGTGCGTGTGTGTGTGCGTGCGTGTGTGTGTGTGTTGCATAGTAGGTGGGACTGCTAATTCAGTTCTTCATCTTTGATAATATCTAAAAGACAGTGTTCGTGTATCAAAACACTGAAAAGGACCTAACTGGTGTTCTCGTCAGGTGGCTATTATCATCGGTTTAGTTTTGGTAAGTTACAAAGTATTATGACAGAGATTGACTGTTATGATGAGCGAATGTGCCATGTGCGGCCAAAGGGAGGTAATAAGAAGTGAACTCCGAGGAACTGAAGCCCCATGTTCAAGCTTGGTGTTTATTTGCACCTAACAAGTCCAGCACTGTCCTTCACCCGGTTTCCACACCTTAGAGCACACGGAGGTGGTCATGTAAGAATGATTTTGTGTGTGTAGCCTGATGAAAGCAGTTTCTTCCTTTTCCTGTTTTCTGCGCTAGAATGGGAGGACTTCCCACAGATTACAGCGAATCTCGAACACTTTATCGTCGGCTGTTCCATTCCTTTTGCACAAAATTGTAGTTTAAACAGGTTTTTTTGCTTTGGGATTCCCAAAATGTCTGTGATGGGATCTTTTTCTCCGAGTTATGGCACTCTTGGTAGGTCAATCTGCAACCTACATTGTTCCCATGCTAACATGGCCTGGGTTTCATGCCAGGCAAGAATGAGGCTATATCCATCCTGTTTCAAAGAGATGCCATCATATAAACTCCCAGAGTTTAAAATCAGTTAACATTATTGTGTCTTAGCAGTTGCTGCCTGAGCAAAGAGAAAGCCAGTGCAGATTGATTTTTAAGAAACGTTTATGTTGAGAATGTGTGGTTTGGGGGCTAAAACCATAGCCCATCGTTTAAAACTCTCTCTCCTCCCCACCCCCTCCCCCTTTTATCTCCCCTCTCCCTCTCTCTCTTCTTTTTTCTGGTGGGTGTGTGTGGTTGTGTGTGTGTGTGTTGTGGGGGTTGTGTTGTGTTTGTGTGGTGGTTGTATTATTGTGTTTTGTATGTATGTAATGTATGAAATTATGTATTATGATGTATGAAAGTTTTTTTAATTTTATTTATTTTATTCTTTTATATATGAAATAATAATAAAATTTTGGGGAATTTATATAGCGCCAAATTTGTAAAAAAAACAAATCGAAGCGCTTGCACTCAAATCATTTACGCGCATGAAAATTTTCCCCAAAAATTTAAAAATTGAAAAAATTTTTTCAAATTTGCACGTGTAGTACACAAAAACAAAAACACCCCACACACAAAACCACACCACACACACCCCCACACACCACCCACCCCACACCACACACCCCACCCCACCCCCACACACACACACCCCCGCGAAAAAATTTAGGAAATGAAAATGGCGGGTTGAAAAGTAGAGCGGATAGGGGGGGAAGTGCCCGGTAAAAAATAAGTGTTTTTTTTAAAGCTGGATTTAAAGGGTTCCCAAGTAAATTTTTTTTGGCGAAGTGAAAAGGGGGGTCATTCCCCCGGGAGGGAACCAGAAACAGAAAAAAAACGACCCCCAAAAAGGGTTTTTTTGAATCGGGGTGTTCGAAAGCAAAAAGTATCTGGGGCGAACAAAGGGAAAACGGGATGGAGTGTACATGAAGACATTTTACAAAGATAAGATGGTGCAGTTTTGTGGAGAAAATTTGAACAAGGGAGATCTTATCCCTTCCCCCTTTTGTGAGACGGGAAGCCAGTGAAGAATCGCAAAAGGAGTAAAAGTGTTGGGATCTTTTTTTTCTTAGGACCCCGGGGGGGGGGGGAGGGGGCGCCTCCCAGAGTTTGTATGCGTTAAAAAGGGGTGGAGGGAAATGAGGCTGGTAGGCCACCCAGAAGAGAATTACAGATTTAAAAAACCCGTGAAAAAAAATGAAGATTGACAGCTTGGAAGTTGCATCAGTGGACAGTTTACTTGCAAAATCGAACTTATGCCCCGTAATTGATAAAAGCAAGACTGCGGGGGGTTCGGGGTGATAATTTTTTTCATATTAAATGTTTTGTCAAAACTACACCTAGATACTTCACAGAGTTGACAAAGGAACTGACCCCACTGCCGAATTGTATTGATGTTTTTTGTGAGGAGGAAAGTTTTTTTTGGGTCCCTATACATGGCTTGGGTTTTTTTCGCTTTTAAATTTTGTAACTTTTTCTGATCACCATTTTGGGGAATCCCCTGGAAGGCAGAAAACCCATATTTGTCAGGGGGGAAGGCAATTTTTTCAACATTTAACCCACTGCACTAAAAGCTGAGTGTCATCCCCAAAAAAAATGAAATCATATGGTGGTTTTTTTATTAAAATTGAAGTGGGGCATGTAAAGAGAAAAGAAACGGGGCCCAGGACGATCCCTGGGGAAACCCTCCACCCCCCATTTTAAACAGTTTTTTTGATTTGAATTTTGTTTACAATAATTTTCGGGAAACTGTTTTGTGAGGAAAGAATTAAACCAGGGGGGGCATGCCTTTTAAACCCCAAACGTTTTTTGGAGGGGGAAAAAAGAATATTTGGGGGATAAAGGGTTCGAAGGCTGCAGAAAAATTTCAAGAAGAGGAGGAGGGAGTTTTTTTCCTGCATCAAAGCAAGTAGAAGTGTATCAAAAGTATGGACTAGGGGGGTTTCTTTCTGGGGTTTGGGGGCGATGGGGCAGATTAAAAAGGGGGGAAGGAGATCTTTGGGAATAAGGGTGACTTTTTGAGCTGTTTGAGAACAACTTTTTCTAGTACTTTAAAGAAAAAGGGGTAAGTTTGAGACAGTCTATAAATTCTTCAGAATTTTTTTGGGAAACGGGGCCCCGTTTTTTTTCATAGAGGTTGACTTTTGCGGTTTAAAAAGCTTTTGAAAATGCCCCCGACAGAAGAGATGGGGGTTTACTTTTAAAAGTGAAATAGGTACAAGTTTGGGAAGGCAATGTGAGAAAACAGGGGGCGGGTATGGGAAACCCAGGTCGCATGATTTTTTTTAGTCATTTCCTTCAAATTTTTCAGGGTTTCTTTTTTACTTGTGGAACAGAAGGTAAAGAAAAGATTTCCAGTGAACTTGGGGGTCAGGGGGTCAGCTGGAAAAATCCCGATTTCCCTCCCGGAGCGTATGTTTGTGGACTTTGTCTGAAAAGAAGGGGAAAAGATAGATGAATTTTAACAGGCTGTGGGGGGTAGCAAAAGGAGTTTTTTTTTTGCAGACCCAAAGGAAAATTTTTAGGGGAGGAAAAAAGAATTTTTTTGGGTTTAGCGCAGAGAATTTTTTGGGGAAAAGTAGTAATTTTGTCTTTGCTGAAAAAGGATTTAAAAATTTTACTTGTTTAATTTTTTTTTCCCGGAAAAACTGTTTGTTTTATTTCGGGGGTTTGATTTCCGCCACGCCGTTCTAGTTCCGGGGTTTCGCTTCGCAACAGGATTCTTTGGTATACCATGGGGCACAGGGTCTTTAGGTAGGAGATGGTAGTAGGAGTTTTTCCAAAGCTCATCCCCAAACAATTGGCGGAGAACAGTGTTATAGTATTTAGAGAGGTCAGTGTGGTTTAAGGTTTTTGAAAAAAAGTTCGAAGCTTTTTGAAGAGAAAGTAAAAAAATGTCTAAGGCCTTTAAAATTTCGACAGTAAAAATATTTTTTTCTTTCTGACAGGTTTTTTTGATGTTTTGGGGGGAAAAGAAAAGGCGGGAAAGATCCCAAAAAAAGTTTTGTCAGTGGGAAACCGAAACAGATTTTAACAAAATTAAAAAGGGGAACATTAGTAACCCCCCATCTAAAATAAGGGCCCGATCTTGCGTTGCTTTTGTTACCCCGTTGGGAGAGGAATGGGGTTGGCAGAGAAAGGGGAAAGACGTTTTACATCTGGAGAAGACGGTTGCGAAATGGAAGTTAAAGTTTAAACCCAGAATTATTTAATTTTTGTAGGGGAGAGGCTGTAGTGGGCGAGGGGTGGGCGGAATTCCCTTTATGAAAAAAAAGAAGATGTCAGGTTGTTCTTTCGGGTAAAGGGGGTGGGCGGTTAAAAGGGAACAGAACGTAATAGAGTGGCCCCGGTAAGTTGAGGTTTATTTCGAAACCCTTTAAAAGAGTCGTGTGGGGTTGGGGGGTTGTGGCGAAAGAAAGAGCTGGTTCCAAAGTGTTTTTTTAAAATTATGGCCAATTTCCCCCCTCCTCGAGAAGGGGCTGGGAAAAAAAAAGTTTTAAAATCCCGGAGGGAGTCAGGGTGTTTTTTTTTTGGGCTCATGGCCATGTGGTTTTTAAACCAAGTTTTTAGTGAGAAGGTTTGGTCCAAAAGTTTTTTTTTTAGAGTGAAAACGGAAAATTTTTTTTGGGGTTTTTTTCCCTTTGGGGCTGACAGACCCCCATTTAACAGACAAACGTGAAGGAATCTGAAGGGATGGGGAGGAGAAGAAAGAAAATGGTGGGGTTTGGACAAGAACCCAAAGGAAAAAGGGTGAAGGGAAGGGGGAGGATGTGGGAGCGGAAAGGGAAAAGAAAAAAGATTTTGGGTTGGGGAAAACGGGGGTAGAAGGGGTTGGGAAAAGGGAAATGATTGAATCAGGGGGTTCGGTTTTTTGACATACATCATGAAACACTATTTGAAGATAAAGGGAAAAACCTTTTTGCTTTTTTTTTCATCCCGTCCCCGTGTGTAAAGGGGGTTTTTTTAAATTTGTCATCTGTTCCCCCCCCCCACACAATAGCCTACCTTTTTTCCGAAAAGCGGGAAAAGGGTTTAACGTGTGCGCCAAAATTTCTGCGTGGGGTTTTGCACAAAGGGGCCCCCGGTTTTTAAATGTCAAACCGAAGGACTTTTGGGGAGGAAATTGGGGTCGGACTGACGTTTTTAAATCCCGGGGGAAAAAATCCCCCTTTAACGGGGAACGAACCGGGTCCCTCAATTTTGGGGCGCAATTTCTAACCACTAGCTACCCGCCCCCCCTGTTGTGTGTGTGTTGTGTGTGTGCGTGCGGCGGGGCGTGCGTGCGTGCGTGCGCGTGCGGTTCGTGCGTGCGTGCGTGCGTGCGTGGGGTGCGTTTCGGCGTGCGGCGTGCGTGCTGGCGTGGGGTGGTGGTGTGTGTGTTGTGGTGTGTTTTGGGGGTGGTGTGTGTGTGGGGTGTGTGTGTTTTTGTGTTTTTGTGTTGTGATGTTTGTGTGAGGGGTAATTTAAAAAGGTAGATCACATATTTTTAAATCATTTTTTCAGAAACAACTGAGAATTTTGGGGCAAAAAACAGTACAAAACCCTGCCTTTCTTCAACAGGTTTTATCTCAATGCTTTTTGAACTAAATTTTTCAACAAAGAAAAAAAAGCAACTAATGCCCCCCGACCTGGAAGGGATGGGCTCCGCCAGGGTTTTTATTTTCCCCAAAAACACACCCATGAAAAAAACACCCAGAATTTTCCCCTAAACCCGGGTCGGTCGTTTGCCCCCGGGGTTTCCAAGGGCCGCCCTTCTGTTTTCTCATCAGGACAGAGGTCAAAGCATGCTACGATGTAAAAACAAAAGCAAAATCCGTGCCAGAAACAACCCCTATCATTGGGACAAGGAAAAGTCCCGGGAAAAAAGCGGGCCCGGGAAAGTGGGGAAAAAACTAAAACATGAGATGGTTTCCCAAAACCAAAGGCACATCCCTTTGGGCCCCTGCAAGTAAGTGGGAAAAAAGTGGGAAAAAAAACGACCCAAAGGGAAAAACCAAAATTATCTTTCATTTTGAAAACCGGATAAACCCGAACCGGCGTGGGGGTTTTCCCCCGTTCACAAAAAAACCCGGAACACCGTTTATGGGGCTGTCAACCTGTGTCCCCGCAAAACTTATTACCATCCGCCCCGAGAGCAACCCCCTTTTAAAATAACTGAGTACAGGCATACGCCCCCCCAAAATCAGACTGCACAGATTAAGCCATAGAAGAATTTTTTTGACCCTACAAGAGGTTCGAATCAAACTCCCAAAAAAGACCTTTCCTTTTTTTTTGCAAGGTGACTGGAACGCCAAGGTAGGAGAAAAATCAAGGGGAAAAGTTTGGGAGGGGTTTTTGGGCCCATTGCAAAACCCAATCAAATAAAGAGGTTGGACCCCTGGAGTTTGCCATAATACCCACCCCCAGCTAGTGAATACCTTGGCCCACACAAGAAACCCCAGAAAAATGGACATGGATAGCCCAAATGGAGAACACCACAACCAAAATAAAATTTTTCATGGTGAAAAGACGGTTTCAGTCTAGCGTTAAATGCACAGACACAAATTTTTTTTCCAGGAGCAACATAGGGATCGATCTTGGGGAAATGACTTTCCGACTACCCTAAAAAAAACCCAAAGCGGAAAAACACGGGATCAAATTTGACCCGAGAACTGAAGGACCCAGAGGTATTAAAAAATTTTTCAAGCAAGGATAGGTGGAAATTTGCAGCATCAATGTATAGACCGACAAATACACTGAAAATTTTCAATCAGCAAAGGTGAAACGCAACGAGCTTCTTGGGAAAACCGACCATCAAAAAAACCCGGGTCACACCAACACCTACAACTTCAAATAAAACAGGAGTTAAGAGAAAGAAAAAAGAAACAAAAAAAGGCAAAAATATAGGGAATTTTTCAAAAGAAAACAGGAAGTCCAGACCCATGCAAAAGAGAAAAGGACGGGGAACAGGGGGCCCAAGACATTGAAAGAACTCAAAAAAAAAAAAAAATAGCAAGAAAATATCAGTGGGAAAGACCGATAGCACAAAAAAAGGAAAAGGTTTAAAATCCCCAAAACAAAAAATGGGAAGTGTCCACTGACGACCAGGGTATTCTGAACAATGGACAGAATACGCCCGACCTGTATAAATATAGAAACCCCCAGGGAAAACCAAAAATCCTTAATGTACCCGCAACAAAGACACAGACAGTACCCATCCCCCGAAAGAAATGGAAACAGCAGCAGATCGTGAAAAAGGGGAAACAGCAGGGGGTGACAACATTCCAGCTGATTGGTTCAAGTGGAGGGGGGAAACCATGATCACGCCCTACAAGAATCTCAAAAAAAAATCGGGGAGACAGGAAAATGGGCCCAAACCAGGACAAAATCACTCACATACCCCCCCCCAAGAAAAGGAAACACAACAATCCTAAAACCGCACAATCGCCCAATGCCCCCCAACAAGGTCTGCTGCAGATAAAATTGAATAGACTAAGCCACAAGCAAGACCCTCATTGCGAGGGAAAAACGGTTAGGCAGGGGCAGCACAACAGAACGATATTCAACCTCTAAACTTGTGAGCGGTACCTTCAAAAATCAAAAAGACCTTTACCCTTATTACATTTTTAAAAAGGATTTTACAGGGGGTGGCATGCCTTTTTTGGGAACCTGAAATTTTTTACACATCAAGAAAGAGAGAGGAGGGGAAAGAAGAAAGAGAGAGAGAGAGAAAAAGAAAAGAAGAAGAAGAAGAAAAAGAAAAGAGAGACAGACAACAGACAACAGACAAAAACATCACACACCACACACACACACACCCCGGCGCCTACGCACAAACAACAACCACACACACAAACACACTGGGGGGTTGGGGGGGGGAAAGGGGGGTGGGGGGGGGGAATCAAGAAGCAAGTGATTAAGTAGAACTACATGCAGAACAGTTTGTCCTTATCTGTTGAAAGCTAAATAAACATGAAGCCTCACCACAGGGTGTTGGGGAGTGTGTGGCCGTCGTGCGTAGGTGGTCGTTCGTGGGGGCTGGTGCGTGCGGGGCGTGCTGCGGGTTAGTGGTGAAGTGTGTTGTGTGTGGTTTTTTTTTGTGTGTGTTATGGGTGTGTTGAAGTTGGACAAAGTCATCAATTTTATTCCAAATGTACATTGAATAAGCAATGCATTGCTTTTTTTCATCAAGCCATCTATTAAGAACAAATTTCTATGATTATACTGACATAACATTATACAACCTTTACCAAAATTAAACGTAAAGGGAAAAATCAATAAATAATACATTGGAAAATACACCCAAACATTTTTTAACAACACACACACATTCAACAAACATGCCACCCAGGACACACACCACACCCCCCAAAAAGGCACACACAACACCCTAACCGCGCCAGCCGCAACCACACAACAACACCAACACAACTATCACTTAGATAAAGGATGTTTTAATTAAAAATAAAATAAAGTTCAAAAAACAAACTACTTCACACTATAGCAACATCATTCCTTCATGCTTATACTTGATAATTACAGTTTGTGTGTGATGTTTGAGGTGTGTGTGGGGTGTGGTGTTGTGGGTTGATTTTATTTATTTAATTATATCTTTTAATATCGAGATAATGGAATAAGAATTCATGTGGTTTTTACATCCAGATCCCCGGGATGCGGTTTTGTAAATTTGTCATTGTTTGTAGGTGTGTTGTGATGTGTGGAGTGTGTGTGTGAGATGTTTGTGTGATGTGAGGTGTGTGTATGATCTGAAGGTGTAGCTGTGCGTGAGTGTGTGTGTGAGTGTGTGAGGTGTGTGTGTGTGTGTGTGGTTGTATGTGTGTGTGTGTAGTGTGAAAAGGTGTGATGAGGTGTGATGGTGTGTGTGAGTGTGTAGTGTGTTTGTGTGTGGTGGTGTGGGGGGGTTGGTTTGTGGTGTAGTGCGTTTGAGTGTTGGTTTGTGTGTGGTGTGATGTGTGGGGTGAGTGAGTGTGTGTGTGGGGGGGGGGAAAACGGGAAGCAAGACCATTAATTAATTATTAGTAACTACATTCAGAACGTTTTGTCCCTGTAATCTGTTACAGCTAATTAAACATGGAACCTACCACAGTTGGTGTGGTGGGTTGTGTGTGTGTGTGTGGGTTTTGGTCGTCGGCGCGTGGTGCGTGCGTGCGTGCGTGATGTGTTGTTGATTGTGTGAGTTTGTAAGTTTTGTTTTGGTGTTGTGTGGTGTGTGTTGTGGGTGAAAGAACGCAAAGTCAAAGTTTTAAATTTCCAAAAGAAATTGAATAAGCAATGACTTTGTTTTTCATCAAGCCATCTATCTAAAACAAAATCTTATGAAAGAATAAAAAAATTAAACCTTTTTAACCTTAGGGAGGTTAGAAACAGGAAAAAAAAAAATGCATGGGTATGTAAAAAATTGTTTGGTTTTTTTTTAAAAAATAAATTAAAATTAAAAGGGAGAAAAGATAAAGGAATTAAAGGGGTTTTAAAACAGTCCGAGGAGGGGGTAAAGGAAAGGTGGGGAAAAAAGGAAATGGGGGTTGTAAAAAAAAAAAGGAAAATGGGAAAATTGGGGGAACCCTGGTTTTTGAGTTTTGAGGGGAGGTTTGGTGGGGGTGGTGAAAGGGGTTTTTGGTATGGTTTAAAAGGAAAATAAAGAAGTGTTTTGGGGGAAAATTTTTGTTTTTTTTTTTTGGGTGGGTTTTTTTTTTCCCCCTTTTTTGTAGTTTAAGTTTTTTTTTTAAAATTTTTTTGAAAATTAAATCTAAAAAAATTTTAAAATTATGCCCTTTTTAAAAAAAAAATTTTTTTTTTTTGGGTGTTTTTTTTTTTAAAAATTTTTTTGTTTTTGTTTTTTGTTTTTTTTGGGGGGGGGTTTTTTTTTTTTTTTTTTTTTTTTTTTGAATAACCCCCCGGCCAAAACCAAAAACAAAAAAAAACCCCCCAAAAACCCCCAAAACAAACCCCAAAAACCCCCTGACCCCACCCCCCCCCCCCAACAAATAAACCAAAAAAAAACAAAAAAACAAAAATACAAAAAAAAAAACCCCCAAAAACCCAAAAAACCCAAACACACCACCCCCCACACAAAAAACCCCACACACACACCCCTTTTTTAATTTTTGGCGGGTTTTTTTCTTTTTTCTCAAATGATTTTTATTTTGTTACCTAAAAAATTTTAGTAAACGGTTTTTAAAAAAAATCCACCAACAACATATTTTCACAGAGACACCCCCAAATTTAAATCAATAAAACTCCGGGGATAAGAAAAAAAATAGATAAAAAAATTTCTTGGCGTGGTTCGTCTTGCCTTTATACCCTAAACTTCCTATATTGTTTTATTTTTGCTGCTGCGCTGCTGCTGCTGTGTTCTGTTGTTGTTGTTGCCGATTTGCTGCTTCTGTAGCTCTGTGCTGCTGGGCCCCTGTTGTTGTCACTGTAACTGCTGTGCTCTTCTTTATGTTTCTGTGTTGTTGCCGGTAATTTTGTATTACTTTTTTTTTAAATTGTTATGAAAAAAAAAACGAAACACAAATTCAAGCCCCAGTTTAAAAAAACTTCATTTTTTTCCCTTTCTTTTTTTTTCCCTTTTTGGGTTTCTTTTTTTTTTTTGTATTTTTAACCTATTCTACAGCTGTGCCAGGAAAAGCTTCACGAGGGCTGAGTCACTGTGGGACACAGGGGAAAAACAAGCATTACAGCGCTGTAGGGGGTGCTGTAGTCTTCTCTATAAAAGTTTTCAAACTTCACCCTCAACCGATTTATCAACATATCAACTGGAGAAAAACCCTAGGACACGAACACAAAAAAGAAGAGAGAGAGAAAGAGAGAGAGAGAGAGAGAGAGAGAGAGAGAGAGAGAGAGAAGAGAGAGAAGAGGGAGGGAGAGAAACAGCAACAGACAGACACAGAGAGAGACAGAGAGATTTTCTTTACAGGCCCTCGGTTTAAAAAAAAACAACCCCAACAACCAAAAAAAACAAAACAAAAATAAAAAAAACAAACAAACAAAACAACACAAATACAAAAAAACAAAAAAACCCAGAGAATAATAAAGCATATATCATTTGTCAACAATTGAGCAAAGGGAAAACCCAAAGCAAGCAAAATTTCGTAAAACAAAACAAATCACAAAAATGTCAATTTAATAAATCGATAGGAAAAGACAAGCGGAAAATCACATAAGAGGGAGAGAGGGGGGGGGGGGGGGGGGGGGGAGACGCAGACGAAGACAGACAGAGAGGTTTATTCCTAAAAAAAAAAATTTGTATCCCTTGGCCCCCTTTGAGGGTTTTTGCACAAGCATTTAACAGGGGAAAACCCATAGGAAAACCAAATAAATGAATAAATAAATATTTTTAATATATATATAATATGAATCAATGCTGACACGAAAATAATAACGATATTTTAAAAAATCATTTTGCAATATCCCCACGAAGTATGTACAAAAGGAAAATTTCTGAAAATTTTCAAAAAAAAGTTGAACTCCAAAAAAATTACCTCATTGAAAAACGAAGAGAGAGAGAAAAAGAAGAGAGAGAGAGAGAGAAGAGGAGAGGGAGAGAGAGAGAGGAGGAGAGAGAGAAGAGAGAGGAGAGAGAAGAAGACAGCAGACAAAATACAGAAAACAACGACAGACAAAGAAACAGACACAGACAACAAAGAAAACAGCACAACCCCCACACCACCAACACCCCGCCCCGCACCAAACCCCCACACACACACACACACACACATATGGGGGGGGGGGGGGGGGGGGGGATGGGGGGGGGGTGGGGGGGGGGGGAATCGGGGGAAGAAGTTTGATTGGGGTAGAAAATTCAGAACATTTTTTTTGTCCTTTTATCTGTTGACAAGCAAAAAAAACAGGGAAGCCCACCACAGGGTTTTGTGTGTGGGGTTTTTGTTTTTGGGGGTGCGTGCGTGCGAAACTGGGGGGTGCGTGTGTGCTGGGTGCGTGCTGGGGGTGCTGCGGCGTGGTGCGTGTTGGTGTGTGGGTGTGTGTTTTTGGTTTGTGTGTGGTGTGGTGTTTTGTGTGTGTGTGGTGTGTGTGGTTGGTGGTGTGGTGTGTGTGTGTGTGGTTTTAAAATTCAAGTAATCAAATTTTTATTTCCAAAGGTACATTGAATAAGAAATGCTTTTTGCTTTTTTCATCAAGCCATCTTCTAGAAAAAAATTCTTAATGATTACTGACATACACATTTTACAACCTTACCAATAAATAAACCATAAAATGAAAAAAATCAATAAATAATACATTGGAAATACACCCCCAAACATTTTTTTTAAACAACACAGACCAACATATCATAACACCTGCACGGGGCGGCGCGCAACACACACACACACACATACACAACACACACGCGCGCGCGGGGCCACACACACACCAAAACACCACACACACACCACTTAATAAAGGATGTTTTAAAGATAAAAAATAAATAAAAACTTAAGACAACAAACTCTTCACCACTAAACATCCATTCTTACGTTCATACTTAGAAAATGGGGTGAGAGTGTGTTGTGTGTGTGTGTGTGTGTGGTGGGGTGGTTGGTGTGTGTGGTGTGTGTTTTATTTTATTTTTTTATTCTTTTTTATCGAGGATAATGGAATAAGAATTCATGTGGGTTTTTTACATCCAATCCCCTGTGTATGCGGTTTTGTAAATTTTGTTCCCTATTTTGCTGTGTGAGTGTGTGTGTGATGTTTTTGTTGTGTGTGGTGTGGGGAGAGTGAGTGTTGGGGAAAGTGAGATGTGTTATGATGTGTGAGAGTGTGATGCCTTGCGTGTGATGTGTGTGTGAGTGTGTGAGTGACAAAGTCAAAGTCAAAGTCAAACTTTTTTTTTCAGAGGTAAAATTGAAAAAAACAGTGCATTTTTCTTTTTTTTCATCAAGCCATCAAAAAAAAAAAAGAAAAAAAGCGAGAAAAAAAAAAAAATTTTAAAGTATAACAACATAGAATAAAAAAAAAAAAAAAAAAACCAATTTTAAACCCAACAAAAAAAAAAAAAAACCCAAAACAACAAAAAAAATAAAAAAACCCCCAAAAAAACCAAAAAATAAAAAATTTTTCAAAAAAAAAAAAACCCCAAAACACCAAACAAACAACAACCATAAAAAAAAACCAAACCCAAAAAAAACAAAAAACAAAAAAAAAAAAAAAAAAAAAAACCCCCCCCCCACCCCCCCCCCCCCCCCCAAAAAACAAAACCCAAACCCCAAATAAAAAAAATAAAAACAACAAAAAAAAATAAAAAAAAAAAAAAAAAAAAAAAACAACCCCAACACTTTTTTTTTTTTTTTTTTTTTTTTTTTTTTTTTTTTTTTTAAAAAAAAAAAAAAAAAAAAAAAAATTTTTTTTTTTTTTTTTTTTTGGGGGGGGGGGGGTTTTTTTTTTTTTTTTTTTAAAAAAAAAAATTTTTTTTTTTTTTTTTTTTTTTTTTTTTTTTAAAAAAATTTTTTTTTTTTTTCAAAATTTTTTATTTTTAAAAAAAATTTTTTTTTTAAAAAAAAAACAAAAAAAAAAATTTTTTTTAAAAAAAAACCCCCCCAAAAAAAACCCCATTTCCCCCCCACAAAAACCTACTTTAAAAAAAAAAAAAAAAATTTTTCCAAACCCCCCCAACCACCCCCAAGTGTGTGTGGTTTGGGGCTTGTTGTGTTTTGGGGAATGTGTTGAGTGGTGGTTGGAGGGGAGTTTGTGGAGTGTGTGCGGGGTGTGTGTGTGTGGTGTGGTGTGTGTGTGTGTTGTGGTGTGTGTTGTGTGTGGGGTGGTGGGGTGTGTGAGTGTGGGGTGTTTTTGTGTGTTGTGGTGGTGTGAAATAGGGTGTGTGGTGTGTGTTTGTGAGTAAATTTGGGTTTTTTTTTTTAATTTTTTAAAATTCTTTAAATTTTCGAGGAAAATTTAAAAAATAAGCACTTATGGGGTTTTTTTAAACACCCAAAACCCCGGTGTGGGGTTTTTTTGAAAAATTCCGTCATTTTTCCCACCGGCACACAAGGGCCTACTCTTTTTTAAAAAAAGCGGAACGGGTTTTTAAAAACTTGTGCGCAAGATTTTTCCCTGGGGTGCGTTCGCCCCGGGGCCCCTCGCTTTTTTACCCCCCCCACCCCCCCAAAGGGACTTTTGGGGAGAGGGGGAGTCTGAAAAACTGAGGTAAACTCCGGGGAAAAATGAACGGGAATCCCCCCCGGGGTTTTGTCAATTGCCAGCGCAATTTTTCAAAACCATTTAGGCTACCCCGTCCCCTATTTGTGCGTGGGGTTCGTGCGTGCGTGCGGGGCGTGCGTGGGGTGCGTCCCTTGCGTGTGGGTTTGTGTGTGTGTGGTGTTTGAATTCTCTGCTCTTAAATTTTTAAACGGTTTGGCCTAGGGGGGAAGAACATTGCCTCGAAAAACCTGACGACCTGGGTTGAACCCCCTTTTAAAGGGGGTTTTACCCCCGGGGTTTAACATCATGCAGCTCCACTCCCCCAAAAAATCCTTCGGTTTGAGACTAAAAACCGAGGCCCCTTGGCAAATGCATGCAGAACATCTTGTGCACACGAAAAAAACCTATTCCGCTTTTGGGAAGGGGTTGGGCCAAATTGTGTGCCGGTGGAACGGATAAAAAATTTTTACAAAACTGCATGCACACGGGGGCGGATGAAAAAAACCAAAAAAAGTTTCTTATTTCCCCCTTAACCTCGATATAAAAAATAAAATAAAATAAAAAAAGAAAAAAATTTTAAAAACCAGATTTAAAAACCCCCCCCCCCTCTCTTCCCCTCTCACTCCACACAAAACACCCACACCCACACACACACACACACACACCACCCCACACCCCACACACACAAATTTCGAATACCCCACACACACCCGCACGCACGGACTGACGCACCCAAAAAACCCAAAAAAACTCATTGCCAAAAATTAAAAAAAATAACTACCCCCAAAACCCAACCCAAAAACAAACCCACCAACCCAACACCACCCACCAAAACCCAAACCCTTTTTTTTTACCCCCCCAAAAAACAAAACCCCCACAAAAACCACCCTTTTTTAAACAACCCCCCAAACCACACCCAAAAAAAACCCCAACCACACCCCCAAAATTTAAAAAACCACCAACCACACACCCAAAACAAACCCCCAACCTTTAACCCCCCCCCCAAAACCCCCATTTCCCACCCATTTTTTAAAGGGGCATGCACAAACCCTTTGCTGTACCCCTTGGGTACAGCCACCAGGGTTTAAGGGTAAGCAAAACCGCGCCCTACCCATGGGTGTACTGCCCCCATGGGCCTGTGGGGGGACCAAACCTTCACCATATTTTACGGGTGGACAGCAAAAAGGGTTTTAGGCTGGGCAAAACCCCGGTTTAACCCCCAGGGTTTCTGAAAAACAAAACCTCTACCTTAGGGAAAATACAAATGCTTTCCTACCCATGGCGCATAGAAAACCCCAAACTTGGGGAAACAAACTACACTGTATATATTGGGGAGCGTGAGTGACCTAGCTGTCCAAAGGGAGCCTGCCTTTTTTATTTTAATAAGGTTTTAAGAAAGGACAGTGCTTTTCCTATTAAAAAAAATAAAAACCCCACCATCGTTTCCCCCCCTTTCACTGCTCTCAGCTGCTGTTCATTCTATACTACCCAGCCCACCGATGCAATTAAGCAAACTGACCACATTTAAAAACTAGGAAAGGAAAGGGGCACACTAAATTTGTACCTTGAGAATAAAGTTCTATGACAAATAATTGAGGTGCGGAAAACGGTAATGTTGATAAAGAAAGGAGGGGGAAAGGAGAAGGAGAAGGGGAGAAAAGAAAAAAAAGAAGAATTGCGAAGAAAAGAATTGCAAGAAAAGAAGAATTGCAAGAAGAAGAAAAGAAGAATTGCGAAGAGAAAAGAAGAAGAAGAAGAAGAAAAACAAGAACAAGAACAAGAAGAACAAAACAAGAAAAACAAGAACAAAAACAAGAAAACAAGAAGAACAAGAACAGAAGAACAAGAACAAGAAAAGGGGATGAGAGGTGGAAAAAGAACATTTAAAATGGGAGGGTAATCACCAGAAAACCCGCCCAAACAAGTTTTTCTGATTTATAATGTTCTAAGGGTCCCACTGTATATCAGCCCCCATCAAGATTTACTATAGCACCACCCCCCCCACCACCCCTTCCCATTTAATGCGGTCACAAATCACATAATACACCGTTTGACTTCCCCGGGCCTTCCACCCCTACCCCCCATCCCCATTGCCCAATCAATGCATTCTGTGCACTTGTTATAAGTGCTAGGAGTGTGCATGTTGAAAACTCATATACATCTGATAATCAAAAAGGAAAAAGAAGGGCAAGACAAAGAAACGTTCAGTCCCTCTTTCCCCCCCCTCTCTCCTCTCTCTCCTCCCCCTCACACACACACACACACACACACAAAACACAACCCGCCGCAAAGCACGCACGCCGCCCCCACACACCGCGCCACACACACACACAACACACACAGATGGGGGCGGAGGGAAGGGAGAGAAATATGGAGAGCAAAAGACAGAGAAACAAAACACTTCACAGGCACAAAAAAGAGAGAGAGAGAGAGAGAGAGAGAAGAGAGAGAGAAGAGAGAGAAGAGAGAGAAAGAGAGAGAGAAAAAGAGAAGAGAGAGAGAGAGAGAGGAGACAGACAGCGACAGACAGACAGACAGACAACAGACAGACAACAGAGAGTTTTAAAGATTTAATGTTCATAATTCCCTTTAGACTCCAACAGAGAGAGAGAGGAGAAGAGAGAAGAGAGAGAGAGAGAGAGAGAGAGAGAGAGAGATGGGTCTTTACACAAACAACAGCCTTACATGGGACAGTCACGGTCTAATTTATGTTTCACACACACAC
>CM054148.1:64588363-64608487 GCA_028751875.1 Rapana venosa
GAAAACCTCTTTTTAAAAGGGGGGAAAAAACGGGGGGGGAAAAGGGTTTTTGCCCCGGGGTTTATGGTCCTCATGGAAATTTTGGGGGAGTTGTATTTTGCATTGTTCCCAGGGGAAAAATCCCCTTTTTGGAAAACGGGATCGACCCGGTCACGATTTCGGCGGCGTTTCCAACCTAGGCTAAATTAGGGTTTGGGGGAGGGAGGGATGGGAAAGGGGAAAAAGGAGGGGAAATGAGGGAGATAGAGAGGAGGAGGATTGAAATAGTTAAATTGGAGGGGGGGAGGGAGGAGGGAGGGAGAGAGAAATTTTGGGAATTAAAAAAAAATATCGAGAAAATGGAATAAGACTCATGAGCTTTTTTACATCCAGTCCCCCCCCCCGAATGTGTATGTGGTTTTGTAAATTTAGAAATTTCTGTTCCCCGGCACACAATGGCTACTCTTACAAAAAGGGAAACGGAAACTGGGGAAATTTTACTTTCGTGGGCTGTTTATGCTTCGAAGGGGCTCGGATAAGGAGGAGGAAAGAAGAGAGAGAGATGAGGGGGAGGAGGAGGAGAAAAGAGAGAGAGAGGGAGGAGAAAATGAGAGAGTGAGAGAGAGGAGAGAGAGAGAGAAGAGTACACAGACGGACGCACAAAAGACAAAGAGATACAAAGACAGAATGAATATGTATCACATTTAAGATGTATATGGAGAAGAAAAGAACACACAGAAGTGAATTTTTACAGTCGCACCACCACACTCACATACACACACACGAACATAATTACTTTTACAGTGAAAGATGGATTGGGCACAGAACGATTGTTATAAGAACAAAACTCCCGGGGAAAAAACGCACACACACACACACACATACATACACACACACGCGCGCGCGCAGCACACACAGAGAGACCCAAACCGCAAAACTGTTGTCTCTTGTGGAATGCCAGGAGGGGGTTGGCTACAGAAGCATAACAGTGGTTAGCATGCCATTCTTTGGCGAAGGGGAGAGAGAGAGAAGAGAGAGAGAGGGAAAAAGGAGAAGAGAGAGAGGAAAAACAGAAAACGAGAGAGAGATTGTGCGTGCGTGCGTGGGGTGTGTGGTGCGCGTGCGCGCGCCGTTGCTGTGTGTTTTGTGTGTTTGTGTGTTTCTTGGTGTGGTGCAAGCGAACGTGTTGTGTTTTTTGCGGGAAAGGAGATGTAGGTGGGAACAAAAATAAAGACTCCCAAAAAAACAAAGAAGTAAAAAATAAAAGAATAAAAACCAAAGAAGATAAAAAAAAAAAGTAGAAAGGGGCGTAAAGGAAGGAGTAAAGATGAAAAAGGGAGGAGGGGGAAAAGAGGAGGGAGGGAGGGAGGGAGTGAGGGGGGGGAGGGTGAGAGTGAGGGGGAGGAGGGAGGGAGAGGAGGGAGTGAGGAGGGGAGGGAGGGAGGGAGAGCGCTAGAGGAAAGGGGGAAGGGTGAGTGAAGAGAGAGAGAGAGGGGAGAGAGAGAGAGGGGGAGGAAGGAGGTGAGTAGAGAGAGAGAGGGAGAGAGATGAGTGAGAGAGAGAAAAAGAGGAGAATGATGAAAGCAGGGGTCATATTAAGTAGATAAGCTAGCGCACCAGAAAAAAGGGACAACATTATGTGTCTGCTTTATTTTTTTGCATGCAGCACACAATAGCTATATTACCGTGATGAATTTTGGGGGAAGAGTTCTGAAAACGAAACAAAGCCACAACAATTCTGAGAGAAATGAGAGAGTGTCTATGAAGTTTGTACCAATTATGTTTTTGGCTGTGGAATGTTGGAGGTGTTGGCAAACTACAGAAGCGGAAACTTTGAAAATAATGCCGCTCTGACATGAAAGGGATGCTATTCTTACATGGAAAACGATGTTATTTTTACAATAAAAATGATGCCATTCTTACATTCAAAATCATGCCTTTCTTGCATTGAAAGGACGCCATTCTTACGTCGAAAGTGACACAATTCTTACATTGAACGTGATGCCATTTCTTGCATTGGAAAGGATGGCATTCTTACATTGAAAATTGATGCCACTTCTATGTTGAAACCGATGCCATCTTACATTGAAAGGATGCCATTTTTTCCCATTGAAAATGATTCCCAATCTTACATTGAAACCGATGCAATTCTTGCATTGAAAAGGATGCCATTCTTGCATTGAAAAGGACGCCATTCTTACGTCGAAAGTGACACAATTCTTACATTAAACGTGATGCCATTCTTGCATTGGAAGGATGGCATTCTTCATTGAAAATGATGCCACTTTATGTTGAAACCGATGCCATTCTTACATTGAAAAGGATGCCATTCTTTACATTGAGAAGGGTGGCATTCTTCTTTGAAAAGGACCCTTTCTTTTGTAGACACAAAATAGAGAGGAAAGAGGAGAGGAGGGAGAGGGAGGAGAGGAGGGAGAGGAGAGGAGGAGAGAGAGGGGGGAGAGGAGGAGAGGGGGAGGGAGGAGAGAGAGAGGGTTTGAGAGAGGAGAGAGAGAAAAGGGGGGGCTAAAAGCATGTAGGCCTATGCTTGGAGTAGGAAAGGAAAGACAAGAAGGATTCAGCTTGCTCAACTATCGTATACACGCACAATTACATTACAGTGATGGATTTGCAGTCACATTTCCAAAAGACCAGTAAAAAGATCAAGAAAACCAAACAAAAGTCTGAAAGTGTCGATGTATGTGTGCGTTTTGTGCGTTCGTGTAGAGTGTTAGGTTGTTGGTATAGGAATGGAAGGTGGTAATACAGCCATTTTTCTGTATGTGTGTGTGTTGTTTGTGCGTTTCGTGTGCGTGGCTCAGACACTCGCACACACGCCCCAGTGGTTAAAAGAGAGCTTTGAAGTTCAGGGTGTTGTAGATTTCAGGAAGAAGTGTGAATGAAATGATAGCGAACGATGGCGGCTTTTGTCAACCCGTATTTTGGCGAGAAACATCAGTTCTCTCCCAAAGAGGAATGCAGATAGAGAAAAAACAACAACAAAGCTAACAAGTGAAGTGGAGAGTTTTGAGAGAAGGGTGAGAGGAGAGAAGAAGTGAGGATGAGAAGAAAAGAGTAAGGGGACGAAGAGAGAGAGAGAGAGAGAGACACACACAACCCCCACACACACAGACAGGCAGAAGGAGTGAAGAGAGGGGATGGTTTTTGTTTTGGGGTGGTATTTATGCCAAAAAGAAATGAGAAAATAGTTGCCCTTTTTTCAGCCCCTTTTTGTAAAAAATCATTTCTGACAAGAAAAAAACGTTTTTTAAAAAAAGAAACCCCAAAAGGGAGATTTGTATTTCATGGTAACATCAAGCGGTATATAGGTATTCACAGATGTTATTTGACCCCCTTTGGAGAAAAAATTTTTTTAACCACGTCTCAGTTACCTGAGTCGATTTATCGGGACTGTTGTGTTGTTTGTTTTTTTTTGTGTTTATTATTTTTTTTAATAGAAAATTTCTTGGGATTTCATCCCTCATGAACCCAAAGGGGGCCCTGTTTTTTCCCCGTCTTTTCATTTGAAAATCTCCCAGAGACTGTATTTATTTTTTTTTAATTTAATTTTTTGGGCCCTAAAACACCCCCCCCTTCCCCCACCAAAGGGTTTAAGCGGCGTTGGGCGCGGTTCCCCAAAAGGGGAAATGGGTGACCGTTCGTGCCCCTTTTCGCTTTTGTAAAGTCCCCCCCTGTTCCCCCAGCTGTAAGGAGTACCGGGCCTTTCTTTGGGGACAGGGACGGAAAAGCAGCGGGGGAGAGGAGTTGAGCCCCGCCCTCAATGTACTGGCTTTAGGAAAGTTGGGGGTCTCTGACCCCTCACCCCCCCAACGGCTGCATAGGTTAGAAAATCCCTTTTCCCCCTTTTTTGGGGGGGAAATTAAAACTTTTTAAAAAAAAAACTTTTTTAAAACAAATTTGCCTTTGTTTTCTGATTTGTTTTTGTTGTTGTTGTTTTTTGTTGTTGTGTGTTTGGTGGCGAGACTAACCCCCAATGTAATGTATAAAATTTTAAACAAAAGGGAAAACTCGTCGTTTTTCTTTCATCGTGCTTTTGGGTTGTTGTTGTTCCCGAGTGTCGGAAAGCCTGGCGGGGTTTACATGCTGGACGTCTTTGTTTCCCCACAGAAATATCAAAAAAGGGATTGGTTTGCCCCCCCCACCCCTGGGATCTTTCTTTTTTTGGGGGAAAAAGGGTGAAAAATGATAACAAAGATTTTTTTTCCAGGGGGCCTTTACCCCCCTTTGGGGAAGGGGGGAAATTTCCCGGTTCAAAAAAGGGAAAAATAATTGAAATAATTCATCTACCCCCCAAATCAAACCAAAACACCACAAAAAAATCAGGGTTTTATGAGGGTTTGTGGGTGTCACGGTTTGTTTTGGGTTAAACCAAACAACTTGGGTCTTTTGAAAGTTTCATAACCAACACAGAAAAGACGATGTTTAACAGTCGAGAAAAACGATAGAAGGTATATGTGTGTGCTTTTGGGGGTGTGTTTTGTTTTGTGTTTTTGGGGGGAGTGGTGTGTGGGGAGTGTTTTGTGGGGTTTTTTGTTTTGTTTTTGGGGGGGTTGGGGGGTGTTGTGTGTGTTTGTGTTGTGTGGGGTGTGTGTGTTGTGTTTGTGTGGGGGGTGTGTGGGGGGTTGTGTGTGGGGTTGGAGGGTGAGTGGGGGTGTGGGTGGTGTGTGGGGTGGGGTGATGTGGTGTTTGTTTTTGGGGTCTTAAATTTAAAACCGTCTGTTCATCTAAGTGATATTGGGCGATGTGTGTGTGCGCGTGCCCCGCGCGGGGTGATAATGTGTGTAAGTTTGCATGTGCCACACGCTGAATCATGCGTCATGCTTCCCTCCCACCGACTTTAAAATTTACAAACATGCATGGCTGCCATGTGTGTATGTGTTACTGGACCCCCTTGGGGGTCCCCCTGTCTTTCAGACTGGGCATCGCCATAAACAAGGGGCAGCTTAAAGCAGCCCTTTCCAGTCCCGCCTGTCCTGCTGAAAAATTTATTGGGAAAAATTTCGCCCCCAAGGGTTGGGAGCCCTTTTCTGGAGAGTTGTGTGTTGTGTGTGTGTGGGTGTTTTGTGTGGGGGTGTGTGTGTGGGGTTTTGTGTTTTTAGGTTTTTTTTTTTTTTTCCCCTCCCCCCCCCCCCCCCATTCGGGGTTTGGGGGGTGGGGAGGGAATGGGAAAGTGGGGGGTTTAAAAAAGCTGTTTGTTTTGTTTATGTTGTTTTTTTTGGGTTTTTGTCGTGGTTTTTTTTTTGTGTTTTTGTTTGTTTTAGTTTTGTTGGTTAAATGTGAGTTTGTAAAGGCCCTTCGAGAGAGAGAGGGTGGGAAAACCCAGAGGGGGGGGAGGGGGGAAAAGAAAAGAGAAAAGGAGAGAGGGGAGGGGAGAGAGGAGAGAGAGAGAGTGGAAAAGGAGAGGGGAGAGAGGAGAAGAGAGAGAGGAGGGGTGGGAGGAGAGAGAGGAGAGGAGGGGGGGGTGGGGGAAAGGGGAAAAAGGGGGGAAGAAAAGGGGGAAAAAGGGGAGGAAAAAAGAGAATAGAAAAGGGCGTGGGGGGGGTTTTGGAGAGAAGAAGGTTTTGTGTGGGGTTTTGGTGGGGGGGTAAAACCCCAATGCCAAGGCGGGGCCCGTTTGCGCGCGACGGTGGTGTGTGTGTGTGTTTGGTGAAACCCTTTCAGCTTATGTTTTTTCCCTGGGAAATCTGCCTCCCAAAATTTAAAAAGGGAAAAAGATTTTGTTTGGGGTTGTTTTCCCCCCCCCCCCCCCCCAAACGATATATGAAGAGATTGATTAGCATTACGAAAGTATTAAAACTTACTTTTTATCTTTTAATAAGACTTTCATTTCTGCAAAGTACAGCTGAAAATGGGTCCGGGCCTCTTTAGGGCCCAGGGGGGTAAACCCGCGAGGAAGAGCAATGGGCGCCCCCCTAAATTGGGCTGGCCTCTAGAGAACTGAGGTCCCCTGATGCTTCACCCCCCCTACGCCACATGGGTTAGGGGAAAATTTTAAACCTTTTATAATCATTTTCAGCCCCTAAAAGGGAATTTTCAGGCTTTTTAAAATTATATTTCGTGAGATCCAAGTATAGGTCATTTTTCCCAAACCCTTTTGTTTTTGGACTTTAGGGTCTAAATGATCTGCATTGTTTGGGTAATAAAAGGTTGAGCTGACGCTCAAGCTGTGCTTTAAAAATTGCCCTTTTAAAGCATTTTTTTGGTTTAAAAAAGCAATTTTGGGCCCAAAAAGGGACTTCTGGGCAAATTTTTTCCCTTTAAATCTTTTTTTTTTTGCAACAATATTTCACAGCATTTTTTTCTTTTTTTGTTGTTTTGTTAAAAAGTGTTTAGGGGACGGCATTGGGGGCCCAAACGGGAATTATCTTTTTATTTCTGAAAGAGCAAAAAGCACCTCAGTGTTTTTTTTTAAAGGGTTTTTTCCCCTTTAAAAGAAAAACCCCAGGGATGGTTTTAGTTTTTCCCACTTCTGAACCTTTGTCAAAGGCTCATCCAGGAGGGGAAAAAAACTCACAGAGGTCGGGGCCCGGGGCAAATTAGATGGTTTTAAAAGGGAAAAAGGGTCTCTGTTGCTGACACCAAAATTTTTACACTCAAAGTTTTAAAATTTTTTTTTTTTTTTGGGGGGTGGGGGGGGGGGGGGGGGGTTAACCCTTTGGAACTTATTTTGACATGCTTTAGGTTACCTGTATTTGAAATTCCCTTTTCATTACTTTTTTTTTCCCCCCTTTTTCCCCTTAGCTAGAGCTCTGAGGTTCTTTTCCCCTATGGTGAGAGTGCGTATGGGGGCCCTTTTTTTTGCTCACTAGGGAAGGTGGGCTGGATTCGGACTTCGGGTTTTGAATTTTATTTTAAAAATATCCCGAAGCAAAATTAGGTTTACCTTACTGGTGGGTAAAAAAGGGCCACATCCCAAAAAAATCTCCCGGGGGAAAACCCTTCGGAACTCTAGGCGAGGAACAGATTAAAAAAAAGACTGATGGGAAAGGTTTTACAAAACCCGGAAAAGGGGAGTGTCTGTGATGAGGGGAAAGGTCGCCGTCTTTTAACCTTTTCGGGATTAAAGGTTTTTTTTTACATAGGTGATAGTGTTTGGGGTATGATTAACTCTGTCCTGGCTCATTTTTACTTGGGTATGTTTTTAAATTTAAAGTTCCCAAGAAATTTTCCCCCTCATCCCTCATCTTTTTCATCATTGGGTTTTTGTTGTTGGGTTTTTTTGTTGTTGTTGTTTTTTGTTGTTGTTTTTGTTGTTTTTATTATTATTATTAAATTTCTTTAGTTAATTCAAGCAATTGACCACAGATTGAAGAGCCTTAAAACCCGTTTTAGGTCTGAATAAAAGTAAAAGGTTTACTTGAAGGGCATTAAACAAAAAAAGGGGGGTTTTTCATTAAAGCTGGTTTGGAAGTCAAAACAAGGGGTTGGGGGGGCAGATGAAATCGATGCATGGGTTTTGGGAGATGAAAACGATGCATGGTTTTTTGGCCCTATCAAATCGATGCAGGTTTGGAGATTTAAATTGAAAAACTGGTTTGGCAGATGAAAAATTTATGCATGGTTTTTTGGGAATCAAATTGAGCATGGTTTGTCCCGAAACAAAAACCCAAAGCATGATTTGGGGAGATGAAATCAATGCATGGTTTGGCAAATCAAAACAGTGCAAAGGGGTTGGCAGATCAATGCAGGTTTTGCAGATCAAATCAGTGCTGGCTTTTGGAGATCAATGCAAGGTTTTACAGATCAAATCAGAGCATGGTTTGAAAAATTTTTAAATTTAATGCCCCTAGTTTTTGGGAGGGTTTAAATTGATGCATGGGTTTTTAGATCAAAAATTTATTTCATGGTTTGGCCAGGAACCCAAATGATGCATGGGTTTGGGCCCCGGGCAGACCCGACTGGGGAAAAGTTAATTCTTGTTCCTCCATCAATGTAAATGATGCACCCCATCACCTGAGGGCGATGGATGTGTTTTGCAGAAAAACCCTGGTGTTTTCCCCTTTGATTTTGGGAAAACAAGTACAAAAAGGGCACGGCGATGTGCTGTTTCCCAAAATTTTTTTGTGGGGTTCAAATTTCCCCCTGTGTGTGTGTGGGGTGTGTGTGGTGTGGGGTGTGTGTTTTGTGTGTTGGTTGTGTTTTGGGTGTGTGCTGCGCGCGCGCGTGCGTGCGTGCGTGCATGGGGTGGTGGTTTTTGTGACTGATCATCATGATCATGATCATCCCACCGCCAAAAACCACCATCAAGAAATCAAACATCGTCCCCCATCATCCCTTTAGGGGGCACTGGGAATTTTTAAATCAATAAAAAAACGGAGTTGTGGGTTCCCCCCACCATCCAACCGTTTTTAAACCTGCCATTTTTTTCCCCTTTTCTCTTCTTTTCTCTCTCTCTCTCTCTCTCTCTCTCTCTCTCTTCCTTTTCTCTCTCCCCTTCTCTCTCCCCCTCTCTCTCTTTTCTCTCCCCCCTTTCCCCTCTCTCTCCCTCACTCTCCCTTCCGCTCTCTTTCCCCCCCTCTTCCCCCCTCTCTCCCCCCCTCCCTCTCTCTCCCCCCTCTTTTCTCCCTCCTTCCTTCCCCTCTTTCCCTCTCTCTCCCCTCCCCTTTTATCCCCCCCCTTCCCCCCCCCCCCCCCTCCCTCTCCCCCCAAACTTTCCCCCTCTCTCTCCCTTTTTCCACCCTCTCTCTCCCTCCCTCCCCTCTTCCCTTTTCCTCACCCCCCTCTCTTTTCCCTCCCTGTCTCCTTAACTCCCTGACAAATGGTTTTAAACCCAAAAACTCCAAACCTTTCCCCCCCCTCTCCCTCCCCTTTAAACAACCCCCCCCCCCCCCCCCTTGCCCCTTCCCTTCCCCTTTCCCCCCTTTTAAAAAAAAAAGGGGCTTTATTGAATACATTAACCAAGTCATATCAAAACAAACCTTTGATAATGAGCTGATCAGTATTTAAAAGAGAACGACTCCCACCCCACACACACAAACAAACACACACAAACACACCACACAAAACCCCACAACACACACACACACACCCCACACACAAACACACACACACACATCCCCCACATACTTACCAAACACACACCCCACACACACACACACACACAAAACACACAAACACCACACAACACACACACACACCCACACTCAGTCCTTTGGATGAGACTATAAACCCCAGGCTTTGTGTTCGAAAAGCATGCAGAACCCTCTTGCGCACACGTTAAATCCTGTTCCCCTTTTCGGAAGAAATAGGGCCCTTGTGTGCCGGGGGGAACAGTGACAGAATTTAAAAAACCGCATACACCGCCGACGGGGTGTAAAAAAAAAAATGAAATGCTTATTCCATTATCCCAGAAAATAAAAGAATAAATAAAAAATAAAAAATAAAAAATAAAAAACACACACCCCACAAACAGGCAAAGGGGGTGTTTGTGGGGGTGTGGGCAGGGTTTTTGGGGGTGTTTGGGCTGCCCAAATCTTTCAAAGGAAAGCTGTGGCCCCCTGTCCCCCCCTCTGCAAAACCCCCCCCTTTAAACGTCCGCAAAACCATGGGCCCGGGGTCCTTTTGGGTTTTGTCAACTTTTGTGTGTGTGGGGTGTTGGTTTTGGGGTGTGTGTGTGTGTGTGTGATGTGGGGGTGGTTGGGGGGGGGGGGGGGGGGGGGGGTAGGGGTGGGTGGGTTTGGGGGGAGTGTGTTTTGTGTGTGTGTTTGGTTTTTGTTTTTTGTTTTTTGGTCTTTTAAATTTGTTTTTTTTTTTGTTTCCCAAAACCCCGGTTTTGCCTTTTTCTTCTCGGGGTTTTTGTTGTTGTCTAATTAATTTTTTTTTGGGTGTTTTAAAATTTTGATTTTTTGCGTTGCGTCGTTAAAAGAGGCGTCGTATATTCAGATTGGGCTTTGCAAATTTCCAGATTTTTTCTTGTTGTTTTTTTTTCCCTTTTTTCTGTAAATTTGATTGGTTTTTTGTTTTTTAAAATTGTTGTTTGTTTTGTTTTTATTCTTTTCTTTTTATATTTTTTTTCTTGGGCCCCAAACCCCAGTTTTTTTGTTGTCATAATTTGATTGTTGTTGTTTCAATTGATTTTTTGTTTTCTTTTCTGCATAATTATTTTTTTTGGTTTGTATTTATTTTTTTTTTTTTTTTAAAGTTTTTTTTGTTTCGTTGCAAAGTTTTTTTTGTCCGGGCCTAAAATTTTTTGTTTTTTTTTTTAAAAAAAAAGGGCGCTGATTTTAGATTTTTTTCCGTCATTTTCCCGATTTTTTTTCCCCTAATCAATTGTTTTCGGTTTTCCGTTCCTTTCAAGTTTTTTTTCAAATCCGGGTTTTTTGGCGCTGCTGTTTTCCAGTTTGGCGCTTTGGGGCTAAAAGGTTGTTTGTTTTCTGTGTTGTTTTAATCTCGTTTTTTGGGGGGAAAAAAAACCGGGGTTTCTGTCCTTTTAAATTAACCAGATTTTTTGTCCTGTCCTGCCCAAATTTGTTGTTGCGTCGTTTTTTTTTTTGTTTTCTTTTTCTTTTATAACCCAGATTGTCTGTCTTTTTTCCCCCTTAAGGGGGCGTCTGTTTTCTTTGTTTGTTTTTTCTTTTGTAAAAATTGTTGTTTTTTGTTGCTGTCTAATTTTAGTTTGTTTTTTGTTGCCCAAATCTCTTTTTGTTTGTTTTTGTTGTTGTTTTGTTGTTGTTTTTGCCCCGTTGCTGCAAACTTTTTTTTTTCCCCCAACCAAATTTGGCTTCCCCCCAAACCCCAACCCCCCCCAAACCAACGTTTTTGTTTTCAAAAAATTTTTGTTTGTTTTGCTGCATCAAAACCAATTTTTTTTTGCTCTTAAAAATTTTTTGCTGTTGCTGCCCCAAAATTTTTCTGCTGCTGTGTTTCCCCCTTTTGCGTTGTCTGCTTTAAACAAGGCGGTCTGAAAATTTCCCAGTTTTTTTGCCGGTTTGTAACCCCAGATTTTGTCTTCTGTTGTTGTTTTGTTTTTGTTGTCTTCTTCAAATTAAAAGCATTTTTTTTTGCCCCTTTTTTTTTTTTTGTTCAGGGGGGGGGGTTTTTTTGTTTTTGGGGGGGGGGTTTTTTAAAGGGGGGGGGGGGGGGTTTAAAAAAAAAGGGGGGGGAAAAAATTTAAAAAATTTTTTTAAAATTTTTGGGGGGGGGTTTTTGGGAAAAAATTTGGGGGGTTGGGGGGTTTTTTCCCGGGGGATTTTTTTTGGGGTTTTGGGGAAAAAGGGGGGGGGTTTTCCCTTTTTTTTTTAAAAATTTTTTTTAAAAAAGAAAAAAAAAATTAAAAAAAAATTTTTTTTTTTTGGGGGGTTTAAAAAGGGAGGGGTTTTTTAAAAGGGGGGGGTGAAAAAGGGGGGGGAAAAAAAAGGGGTTTTTTTTTTTTTTTTTTTTTTTTTTTTTTTTTTTTTTTTTTTTTTTTTTTTTTAAAAAAAAAAGGAAGGGTGAAAAGGGGGGGGGGGAAAAAAGGGGGGGGGAAAGAGGGGGCTTTTTTTAAGAAGGGGGAAAAAGGGGGGGAGTGGGGGGGGAGAAAAAAACAGAAGGAAAAGGGGTAAAAAAAAAAAAAGGGGGGGGGGGGGTTTTAAAAAAAAAAAAAAAAAAATTGGGGGGGGAAAAAAAAAAAAAAAAATTTTGGGGGGTTTTTTAAAAAGGGGGAAAAAAAAAAAGGGGGGGTTTTTTTTTGGGGAAAAAAAATTTTTGGGGGAGAGGGGGGGTTTTTGGGTTTTGGGGTAAAAAAAGGGGGAAAGGTGGGGAAAAAAAAAGGAAAAAAAAGGGGGGAAAAGGGGAAAAAAGGAAGGGGGGGGGTTTGGGGGGGGCAAGGGGGGGGGGGAAAAAAGGGGAAAGGAAGGGGGGAAAAAGGGGGGTTTGGAAGGGGGGGGGGGGGGTTTTTTAAATTTTTTTGGGGGAAATTTTTTTTTTTTTTTTTTTTTTTTTTTTTTGGGTTTTTTTGGGCTTTTTTTTTTTTGGGTTTTTAGGGGGGGAAAAGGGGGGGGAAAAAGGGGAAAAAAAAGGGTTTTTTTTGAAAGGGGAAAAAAAGGGGGAATTTTTTTTTTTTTAAAAAAAAAACCCCTTTTTTTTTTTTTTTAAAAAAAAAAGGAAAGGGGGGGGGGGGGAAAAAAAAAAAGGGGGGCGAAATTTTTAAAGGGGGGGGGGGAAAAAAGGGGGGGGGGGAAAAAAAGGGGAAAAAAGGGAAATTTTTTTTTTTGGGAAAGGGGAAAATTTTTAAAGGAAAACCCCGGGGGGGAAAAAAGGGTAAAAGGGGGAAAAAGGGAAATACCAAAAAGGAAAAAAAAAAAAAAGGGGGTTTGGGGGTTTTTTTTGGGAAAAAAAGGGAGAAAAAAAAAATTTTTTTTTTGGGTTAAAGGGAAAACCAAATAAGGGGGGGTTTTTGAGGGGGGGCCCCCAAAAAAAAGGGGGGGAAAAAAACAAACGGGGGGGGTTTTTTAGGGGGAAAAAAAAATTTTTTTTTTGGGGGGGGGGGTTTTTTTTTAAAAAAAAAAAATTTTTAGGGGGTTTTTTGGGGGGGGGGGAGGGTTGGGGGGTTTTTGGGGGGGGGGGTTGTTTAAAATTTTTTTTTCCCCCCCCCCCCCCCCCGGGGTTTTTTTTTTAGGATTTATAAAGGAAAGGGCTACCGTTCCATTTTTGGTAGGACCAAATGGGCACAACACCCTCTCCTTTTTCATTCCTTCCAGAAACAAAATTTAACCCAGAACAAAACCCTTGGGAAAAAACAAGTAAAAGAAAAAAGGAGAAGAAACAGAAACAGACAGAAGAACAGACACAGTTTCAAGCAAAAAGAGGCGGGGAGGAAAACAAAGGGGAAGGGGGAAGGAAAAAGGGGGGTTGGGGAGGGTCGATAATTATTAATTTCAAACGGAAAATTTCTCCCCCGGGGTTTTAAAACCCCTTTTCCCTTTTTTTAACACCCCAAAAAACCCACTCCCACTTTCATCGTGTCCTTTTTGTGAAAAAAAGGGGGTGAATTCAGCCTGGGAACTTTGAAATGTTCACCTTTCTTTCGTCAATAC
This sequence comes from Rapana venosa, assembly GCA_028751875.1. Lineage (NCBI taxonomy): Eukaryota > Metazoa > Mollusca > Gastropoda > Neogastropoda > Muricidae > Rapana > Rapana venosa. The sequence continues at coordinate 64,601,377 of CM054148.1, forward strand.
CTTTTTGGGCCCAATAAAATTTATTTGTTAGTAAATTGTTTGTTCGGGGTTTTTATTAGGGTTGTTGTTGGAATGTGTTTGGGGTAGTTTTTGTTTTTTTTTTTCCCGTAGTGAAGGAAACTCCTTTTTTCTTTCTTAATGTTGAATTTTCTTTTTTATCCCCAGTCGGTCTTATTGCAAAACCCCAAATTTTTTTTTTGGGGTTGAATTTTAGGTGAGCGGGGGTTGAAAGAGCCGAAAAGGAAAAGGGTGTTAAAAAGGGCAGAATTTGATTTAAGTGGAAGGCCACAGTTTTTTTCGTGAGGGAGGGATGTGGAGATGCTCCAAACCCAATGCCGGCGGTGGGGGATTTATAGGAGGGAAGTGAAGCTTCGGGAATACCCTTTAGGAGCTTTTTTTGGGACCGGGGAAAAAATTTCCCAGTCATAGCCTTCATTTGTTTCCGGCAAGTTTAATCAAATGTGAAAACCCGGGGTTGGAAACATGCAGAAATTAGGGCGCAGATATATGTGTGCGTAAATAAAGAAAAAAGTAAAGGAGGGGCCGGCAGCTGAAGGAAAAAGTTATTTTCTTTAAAAGAAACCTTTCAGGAAATTTTTTTTTGTTTTTTTTATTTTAGGGTTTTGGGTTGCTTTCTTTCCTATTTTTTTTTATTTTGTCCATTTTATTTGGTTGTGGTTGGTTTCTTTTGGTTTGTTTTTTTTTTGGTTTTTGGGTTTTGGCTGGCGGTTGGTTGGGGATGGTTTGGTTGGTTTAGGATTTGTTGGGGCTTCCGGTTTTTATTTTTCTTTTTTTAAATTCTCTTTGTAGAAATTTGGTTTTTGGGGTTTTTGGGGGGGGGTATTGGGTTGGGAAAAGGGAAAGGGAAAAAAAAAGGGGGGGGGAAAGGGAAAGGGGAAAGGTAATCGTTTGTTTTAGGGTTGTTTTTTGTTTTTGTTTATTAATTTATTTTGTTTTTTGGGGGGGTTTTTTTCACACTCTCTTTTTTTTTAGTCATAGTGATTCCCATAGATATAAAAAATAAACTGTAACCCAAAATTCCCCTTTTAAATCCCAAACAAAAAACTCTCTTTTATCACTCTTTATTGTCTTGGAGGGCCCAATTTAGAATACAAACGGATGGACCCCCAATGCAAAAAGGGAAACCCTCCCAGGAAAAAAAGAACGTCGAGCTACTCGAGGGAAGCACCCTTTTTTACCCACTTTGGGGCCAGGCGCCCCGGGATTCAGGGAAGGACCCCTGACCAAGCACCACAAAAGGGAGAAAAAGGTGACGCATGGGACAAATTTGGCGGGGTTGGGGGTTGCCGGGACCCAAGCTGATGGCTTGAAAGTAGAAAAAAATTTTTTTTTTGCAAAAGGTTGAAAAAGAACAAAATTAGGGTTTGGCCGCTGGGTTTCCCGTAATTTTTTTGCTTGGCTTTAGGGAGCCCGGGGGGGAAAAAAAACCCCCGGGCGCAAAAGTGGTGGGGGGGGGATCGGGGCCACAGGGGGGGGTTTTTTTTTTTAAAAACCCCCCCTGCCCCGGGGGGGGGGGGGGTTGGTATACAAATAGAAACACAAGAAGTCGATGCGACAGTTCCCCAAAGGGAAAGGTGAGGCAAAGGAAAAGGGGCAGCCCCACCGGGGGGAGTTTGAGCCAAAAAAATTAAAAGAAAAAAGGAAAATCTGACAAAGTAAAACAGCTATGTAAATAATTTTTTTGGGCTCTCCCGGGGTAAATTTTTCTTTTTATTATCAACGACGACACGGGGGTTTAAAAGTTTTCACTTCATTGTTAAAAGGATATCTTAACATCGCTTTTTGCAGATTTTCTCCCATGGAGCAGTTGCCACAGCCGAGCGCTGTTATCGTCCTGCAAAGTACGTATCGAGCTCTACTCCAAGGCGTTCTTAAAGCAGTTTTTTTTCGAGTACGCCCTGTCCCTCACCCGGACCCCCCCCAAAATCCGCATGCGATGTCAGTTTGTTGCGTCGTTGAAGCGCCTGATAAACTGCCCAACGACAACGGCTCAAGGGGCTTAGAACAGTGTGGCGCAAAGTCCTGGCATCGAGAAAGATCGCGAGCATGGCCGTCTAAACAGGGTTTTTAAGGGGTTCATGCTAAAAAAGTCTGAAGTTTTCCCTTGATACATATAACACAAATTTTTTTTGTTTTTTTTAAAAAAAAAAGTGTTTTTGCTTTAAAACTAGATAACGGACACATTCCAAGTGGTTAAAACCATTATTTAATTCCCTAGGTCCTGAAGTCTGGGGGAAAATTTGGCGGTGTTTTTTCAATTTCTGGGAAGATTTTACGATCCCCAGGGCAAATTCAAATGCAGACCCGCTAGCGCCTTTTTTCCCTTTTTGTATGACACTGCAAAAAAAACAAATCAAATTTAAAATCTCGTAAATTCAGTCAGCATACGGTGGGGGACGGAAACATGAACTACCCAAAACTCTAGTTTTTGTTTGTTTTGGTTGGGGGGTTTTTTTTTTTTCCGTTTTTTTTTCCCCTTTTTGGCAATAGCCATTATTTATCAGATGAGGTAGTGTAAAAAATATTTGGGTTTTTAAAAAAAAATTTTAAAAAATTTATTTAAAAAAATGGTTTTTTTTTTTAAATTTTTAAAATTTTTAATTTAAAATAAAAAAAATAAAAATTTTTTTTGAAAAAAATGTATTTTAAAAAAAAAAAAAAAAAAAAAAAATTTTAAAAATTTAACCCAAGGGAAAAAAAAAAAAAAAAAAAAAAAAAAAAGAAACAAAAATTAGCAAAAGGAAAAAATTATTGTTAGGTTAAACAATAAAAAAAAATTATTAAAAAAAAAAAAAAAAAAAAAAAAAATGACCACCATTTGAAAAAAAAAAACAAAAAAAAAAATAAAAAAAAACCCCCCAAACAAACAAATTGCACCCCCTTTATCGAGTCTTTTCAAAAGTAGCATTTTTTAGCGGGCAAAAAGTTTTTTTAATTTTTTTAATGAAATATGATTTTACTCGGTGAGAAGAGTCGTGATTTTGTTTCAGAAAATATGAATATAAAGCTTAAAAAAAAAAAAAAAAAAAATTGGTATAGCTTTAAAAGTTTCTTTAAAAAAAAAAAGTTGTTTGTGTTTTAAAATTTTGGGGGAAACTTTTTTGAGGTGGCTAAGTTTGTGTGGAAAGTGAGAGAAGAGCAGTCAGTTTTTGTGATTTTGTTTTTTGGTTGTCGAATTTTTTTTTTTGGGTTTCCTTTTGGCCCAATTTTAATAGCTAGGTTTTACAGGGACGGGAAGCTCAGGGGGCATAGCACCGCTTTCCTCGAGCCATTTAAGCAGCATTGGGGCGGGTTACACTTGGGTGGGTGACCGTGGGCGGCCCTTGGGTTCAGAAAAGTTACCCTTTCACCCCGCGTAAAGGGGGCCCTTTCCCCTTTTGGGGCAGGGAAGGTAAAGCAGCGAGGGAGAGGAATGGCGCCGCCCTCGATCTGGCCCCCGAGAAGCTGGGCCCCCTGAGGCCTACCTCACCCGCATGATTAGGGACACCTTTTTCCTTTACCTTCTTTTTGAAAGTGAAAAGGGGAGAGAGCAGGGCAGTTGCTTTTTTGGACTGTTTTGTGGATTATTTTTTTTTTTTAGGCTGTGGAGGAGCTGGATGGATCCAAGTGCGAGAATCTACGGGGAGTAAAAGGGTAGTTTGTTTAACAGCTTTTGGTTTTTGTAGATGTGGGTGTGTGTGTGTGTGTTTTGTTGTGGATTGTGTGTGTGAGTGAAAAGTGTATGTGTGTGTGGTGGTTTTGTAGGTGTATTTGTGCACATGGGCATATCTCTCCATTCAGTATATAAATTTGTTTTTTAAATGGGGATTTTGTGTGTGCGCGCGCGCGCGTTTTTGCGTGTCTGTGTCTGTGCCATGCGTAAATCAAAGTTTTTTGATTTTTTAATTTTTCATTTAACCATTTCCCGGGGTCCCTCGGAAGATCTTTGAGGATGACTCGAAGACCCGGCGAAGGAGGAGGGGGAGAAGCAGCTCTTTGAAAAGAAGAAAAGGAACGCAAAAAGGAGGGGCGCGCTAAAAAACAGCAAAAAAGGGGCGGGATAAAAGCCCGGCCCCAAGAAAACCGTAAGTCCATGGTGTTTCTGCCGCACGTTTGCTGTAGTGACTTCTTTTCTTCTTTGTCGTTGAAAACCCCTCAGGAGGGAAATATTTTCTTCATTTACAAAAATGCTTTCCCTCCTTTACGCCTAAAAAACCACCCACCTCCATTTGGTATGGGAGAGATTTGTTTTTTTTAGGCTGGGAAAAAAGGCCAGGATGTGGTAAGGAGAGATGAAAAAAGGGACAAAAGAAAAAAAAGAACAAAAACAGGGAAACAAAGAGGGAAAAGAAAAGATTTGAGTACAGAATTTCCAGAAGGGGAGATGCTTTTTATACTGACAGGGCCCCCAGCATCCCCATGGGGGGGCTGTAGGACTAAGCTTGCTTGGGCCCTTTCAGTCCCGGTGTTTTGTTGTTGTTTTTTTCCCGGGCCTAGCCCGCCTTGAGAAAATTTGGGGACGAGTTGGGGTGTTTTTTTCTGCTTCAATGACCATTTTTGTTACTAGCAAAAAACACACAAGTTTGATCGATAATTGCCTACTCTACGTCATACGTTTGAATGGAAAAACGATAAGCGCAACAAGAAAATTTATGCTTTTTTTTTTTTGGCGCATAGGATTTGTGGTGTAAATCCCCTTCTTTTTGAAGGACGTTTAAAAGGGAAAAAAAAAAGGAATCAGAGGGACGCCGGGCAGAGACTTTGAACATGGGGCCCTTATTTCCCGCCCAGATCCCGAATTCGGGCATTCTGCCCGCTCGGTATCCTGCCCCAGTTTTTTTGTGGGAAAGCTCTTTAATGACGGGGTTGGGCCCGGGGCTAAAAAAAAAATACCAAAAGGGTAGGGGTTTACCCCGGTGGTTAGAGCATTGCATTCGCGATCTAGGGCCCTGGGGTCGCCCCAAAAGGGTTTTTTAGCTATTTCTGAGACACCCGTTAAAGGGGGGATTTTTTTTCCCCTTGGAGTTACCATAAAGTCGATTTCACTCTCTGAAAGTTCTTCGGTTTGATAAAAAACCGTTTTTTACGTGTGAAAAACCCCACGCAAAAAGTCTTGCGCACACTTTAAAAACCCGATTTGGAAGAGTAGGCCCATCGTGAGCTGGGGGGAATGGATGAAAAAAACTTAAAAAAAAACCCCACACACACTGGGGGTCATTTTTTGGGGGACATAACCCCCGAATTTCGGAATGTGGCTCCCTTTTCTTTGGGGGGCAGAAACGGTTGTCTTTGCACAAACTCACCACTGGGGAACCTCAGAGCTCTAGCTGGGGAAGGGGAAAAAAACCCCAACCCCAAAACCCAAACAAAAAGGCAAAGCTGCGTAAGGGGTTTGATCTAAAGCTAACGGTCAAGCCTAAAATACAAAAATCATTATGCTTTTTATTGTTTTGTTGAGGTTTTTTCTTCACCGTTATGTACCGCACTGTCCCATAAAAGGAGGAAATAAAATAAGCCTCTGAATTGCCCGCCTATATGGCAAAGTACTTGAAAACACACACAAACAATCCTCGCACGCAAAGCACGCACGCGCGCGCCAAAACACACACAACCCCCTAGCACACACACACACAATCACACTCCCCGACGACGCCACGCATGCGCCCCGCAAAGCAGCAACAAACACACACACACACACACACACACACACACACACACACAACCCCAACACACACACACAAACACACACACACACACACACATTCTCAAGTGTGTTTACTGACAATTTTTTAACAGTAATTCCTAATTTTGGGTGAAAAGGCGGGTCTAAGTGCCCGTTCTGGGGGACCCCCCGGGTGTTAAACGGGGAACACCAACAACAAACCCAAAAATTAGTATTTTCATGTTGGCCCGGTGTTTGTGTGTGTGTTGTGTTGGGGTGTGGTGTTTGTGTGTGTGTGGTGTGTGTTTTACGTGTGTTTTTTTTGGGGACGTGTGGGGGTAAAGTGTGTGTGTGTGATATGTATGTATGTGATGTGTGGTGTATAGTGTGTGGTATGTATGTATGTGTATGTGTGTGCGTTTATGTGGTAAATTTTGTACGGGGTGTGTAAATTTATGGGGTGTGTATGTACGTGTGGTTTTGTATGTCCCTGTGTTGTATGTATGTGTATTGTGTGCGTATTTGTGTGTGTGTATGTACGGGGTGTGTATTTGTGTGGGGTGAAAGGGGTGTGTTGTTGTACGTGGTTGTGTATGTATAAGTGTGGGATGGTGGGGGTGTATATGTGTGTATGTGTTTGGGGTGTTTTGGCCCTGACGTGGGTGTATGATGTACGTGTATGTTTTATGTGTGTGTGTGGTGAGTATGTGTGTGTGTGCGTTTATGTCCCGTGGGATGTGTGTGTGTGTGTGTGTGTGTGTGTGGGGGATGGGGTGGTGTGTATGTATGTTGTGTGTATATATGGTGTGTGTAGTGGGTGTGTGAAAGTTTGTGTTACGTGTATGTGTGTGATGTTTTGTGTATGTGTTTTCGTATATTGTGGGGTATTGTGTGTGTACGTGTATGTATGGTTTTGTATGTGTATGTTTGGTTTGTTTATGTGTGTTATTTGGGTGTATGTAGCGTGTATGGTTTGTATGTGTGTGTGTAAATTTTGTGTGTGTATGCATGTGTATGTGTGTGCGTATATGTTTTGTGTAAAGTGTGTAATTTTGTGTGTGTGTGTGTGTATGTATGTATGTGTGGGGTTTTTTTGTGTGGTTTGTGGGTATGTTGTACGTGTTTTGGCCCTATTTTGGGGGTATGTATGTAGTGTGTGTTGGGGTGTGAAATTGTGTGTGTAAGTTTGTAAAGTTGTGTTTAAAGAGGGGTGTATGTGTTTTGGGAAATGTGTGTGTGGTTTTGTGTGTGTGTAAATTTTGTGTTTGTGTTTATGGGGTATGTAGGGTATGTGTGTGCGTATTGTGTGTGGTATGTATGTACGTGTGGGGTTTTTGGTGGGGTGTATGTGTAGTGTTTCGATATGGGTGTGAAAGTTTTGTGTGTGTTGGGTTTGTATGTGTGTGTGTATTGTGTGTATGTGTGTATGGAGTGTGGGATGTGTGTGAA
>CM054148.1:64608987-64632560 GCA_028751875.1 Rapana venosa
AAAGCCCCCACAAATCAGAAACACCTCAGCCACTTAATTCACCCGTAAAAACACAAACCTCATAATATCGCGTCTCATACAAACGAACGTATTGATTTAGTTTTTGTACATGGAGGGGAAAACGCATTTCCAATTTGTAAAAGTGTGTTAAGCACCCCCCCCCCCCCCCCCCCCCCCCCCGGGGAAGACAATCGCACTTTGTCACAATTTTTGACAAAGCTTTTTGTTAAACAAGCTGGTCAAACACTGCCTGAAAAATCCGCACCCCCCCCACCCCCAAAAGGGAGTCAAGAGAAGTCAAACCATGCCAAAGCAAGGAAAAGAAAACCAACAAGCTTGGGTCAAACAACAGTTCAGACAATCAATGTATTTTTTTTCAGATCGCCTTTAAAAAACAAAACGATTTTCCACCCACGTTCTTGCAGTTAAATCGTGCAACAGGGGCCCAAAGGGAAAAAACCGTCTTAAAAACAAGACGGCAGGGATTATCTCTCTTAAACAGACATAAGAGCTCACAGGGAAGACTTGAAAAAACGATTGCCCCTATTAACTCTAATAATAATAATAATAATAATAATAATAAAATAAATGGAATTTTTTTTTTTATAATTTTTTTAATTTTCGTTTTGCATTTACAAAAAATTAAACAGACAAAATGTTTTTTTTAAAAAAAAAGTAAATAAAAAATAAACTTAAGAAAGACAAATAAAATTTTTTTTTTCAAAAACAAGTAATACAACTGCTTTTCAAGTGCTTAACCAAAAAACACCAACACACACACACACCCAACACACACACACACACATACACACACCACCACACAATAAACACACATTCACACGCGCCGCGCGCGCGCGCTTTTTTTCATGATATCGTGAAAAAAACCCCATTTTACATAGCTATCACATGCTATCGGGGGAAAAAACAATTTGTACCCTCTTAAATTCTGTAAATCATACCATGCCTTTTTTCATTCATGGGAAGATCACAATGGCCAGGGTCATGAAATTTAAACCTAGTTTATACAGCAGGGTCTTGGGAGTAAAAACAATGCATCACAATTCCTCTTTTCTGCTACCCATGACTTTTTTCAGCAAAAGCACATGGCCAACAAATGTCTCACTTAATAAATGTAATCTTTTTTAGTCGAAATGGTCTATTTACTCCTCAAAAGTGAATTTACTCGGGTTTGTTTGCAATTTTTTGCATTATTTTTTTTCAATTTGAAACCGTATTTAACTGTTAAGAAAAACTGTCCATACGGGTAAATGATTTTCAATTCTGCATCAAAATATCCCTTTTGGCAAAAGGTAATGAAATCAAAAAATAGCATCAGTTTTCATCATTCATCCATCCAAAAAAAAATCTTACTGAAATTTTCACATTCGATACTATTCACAATGGTCTTTTTAACTTTTTCAAAATTTGTCCAAATATTCTTGTTTGGGTTCAGCCCAAAAAGAAGTTCGATAATCTTTTGTGCTAGTGCACGGGGACAACTTTTGTTTTTTGTTACACCCATTGCGCCAGAACAACATTATAACGAAAATTCTTGCACAATTTTTTATCTGTAACCATTGTAATTTGATGTCTTTAATCTTGTCTTTTTTTTTTTAAATACCTTTTTTCCCGTTGATTTCTCATTAAGTTTCTGTTCCATTTTTTACAGCATTTGGTTCGTTTTGTTTGACATAAATTTTTCATAATACAGTTTTGACCCCGGGGTGCACACTATCTATTGTCGATTCTTTCATTGTGTCTGTCAACAATTTACATTGCACCTATTTTGACCCGCCTTTTTGGAAAAGTTTTGATTGAGGGAATTACCCATGAAAGTTACAAATCAATAAAATTTATCATTTCTTTTAGAAAAAAAATTTCATAATTAAAAACTCACCTTTTTTTCGACAAGGATTTTTTATTAGATATATCCCCTTTTCTGCAAAATTTTTTTCTTAAAAACAACTTTATTTCCAAGAAATGTTTTCATTATAAAAATGGGGTTCTGCAAAAAATTCTTTTTCATTTTGGGGATGATCAAGTAGAAAAATCTTAAGCCTAAAAACGGGGGTCCAAAAGGTTTTAACCTTCACTGCTTGTGTTTTATTTTGGACCATAACAGCCTAGAGTCTTAAGAAATGGGTATTGTATTTCTGCAATACTGGTCCACTTGTGATTAGATTTTCTAACTTTTCTTACCCATAAAAGTTTCAAAGCATATATAAATTTCGTAATCAGGTATATTTGCCCACCTTGTTTGAGGGTCTCACCCCGTCGCCCTTCCACTTGTCTTGCTATTGTTCCAAACAAAATTGAAACAAATTTCGTAACTGTTTCAAAAAAAAAATCCGGTGGGTCGGGTAGTAATATCCACAGATTATAAGCTTTGAAAGAATAAGAGACTTTAGTACACTACCACCTAAGGGATAATATTCTTTGTGCCATTTTTAAAAAGCTTTTAAAAACCTCTAAAAATTTATTATTGAAAATTTTTCCTTTTCACAGTCTTTTATTCTGGGTAACCAGACACCTATATCTAAAAACGGAGGGTTTTCCAAATCATTTTCAAAGGGGCAAAATATTTTCGGAATTTTTTTTTACTCCAACATATATCTGGGTTTTTTCCCCTTATTCTGTTTAGTCCGAAACCAAAACCCGAATTTTCGATTATATTTTATGGAATGTTTCAAACAGGTCTCTTCTCCCCATTTAAAAAGCTGTGGGGGCATCACAATTGAGAAATTTTGTGCTTTTCTTTTCCAATTTTATTTTTTTATTCTTTTTTCTCCTTTACATTAAGCCAAAAATCTCTCCAAAAAAAAAAAAAGGGGTGAAAAACGGATCGCCCTGCCTGCACCCCCTTTAAATTTTAAACCAGGGATATGCTACCATTTACAAAAAAATTGATTTGATATTTTATAGAATGTTTTAAACCCAGGCATAAACTTTTTTCCAAACCCAAACGTTTTTAAACCCTTTAAAAACATAAAATTCCAGTTGAAGAGCGAAAGCTTTTTCAAAATCGATACTAATGGACCCCCGGTTGATTTTTTTTTCAAATAATTTGATCAAATCATAAATTAACCTTATATTGCACCCAAGTACCTGCTGCCATAAAGCCGTTTTGGGCCTCACTGACTAACTTGGAAGTACCTTTTTTTTCTATTGGGATACAGGGGACCCTAATCAAGACACATTTAGGAAGTAATGGGGACGCCAATTTTTTTTATATATTCTTTAGGGTTTTTCTCCTTGGAAACAAGTAATCATCCCTCTTTTGTTGGGTTTACAATCACCATTTTGTAGCTTTTTTTAATATCTAACTAAAATTTCCTATTTTTTCCAGAAAAATTTTTAAAAAAACGACTGTGAACCATTGTGCCAGACTTTTTCCCTTTTTCATGTTTTTTAAAGCTAGACTTGCTCCCCCCAAGTGTAATTTACCGTTTAATGACTACTTTTTTTCCTTTGGGCAGTTTGGGGGATTGCTCACTAAGTACAATTTCACATTTTTTCCGTATTTTTTTTTTTATATAAGTTTTTCATAAAACGAACTTTTCTTTCTTTTTCAAAATCTGCCTGGGTTTCAACAAAACGCCCTCGGACTAAATTTTTTCATTTGTTTATTTCAAAATTTCTTTTCTCTAAGTTACAGAAGTACTTTGAAAACTTTTCCCCTCTCATCCCGGCTTTTAAACTTTCAAAACTCCTTTCCCTTCTTTTTGTTCGTTTGTCTCGACTCCTTATTTTTTCCTTTTTTCTGTAAAACATGTTTTCATTTTATTTTCGATTTTTCCAAATTATACTTTTACAAGTGCTTTTTTTTTTTCCTCATCTTTTGTTTTTTATATTGCGTAAATTTTAGTTTTTGGTTCGTATTTTCATTTGTAGGAAAGTCTAGAAAGATTTATCTGAAATTTTAAAATCTAATTCTTTTAGGTACATCTCCAATTAACTCCCAATTTATCCCGTACATTTCCTTGTTACATTTGAAATTTTTGAATAAATTTTTTCTACAAGTTTTTTATCTCTAAGCAAGGAAAGTAAATTTCCAAAAAAATTTTTACCTTTTTCATTTTTGGGCCAAATTTTTAAGGTTAAGTTTCCATTTATGGTCAGAACGGTATCCAGGCAGGAAATTTTATTGGGGATAATACCAGTACAAAAATCTGAAAGCAAAAAAAATAAATCTACTCTGTTTTTGTGGGGTTTGGTTTTCGCCATGTATACTCCCCCTTTTCTCTGGATTTTCCTCCAAAATTTTGCTAAACCAAGCTCTTTTTATTACTCTTCTATGCCTCTTGCTCTAGGATTATTGATGTGTGTGTATTGATAACATCTAGGTTGGGCTAAGCAATGTTCCAATCCCCTACGCAATAATTTGTTTGTTTGTATTTTTCGATTGACTTTTTTTTGAAAGGGAAAAGTCAGGTCCTTTTTTTGGTCCAACACTTGACAAGGAGCTGTCCCTTTTTCCCTTTTTTAAAAATGTAAAAATAAAAGTTCCCCCTTTTTTATCTGAGTACTGCTAGTATTTAAACCAAAAAATTTGCAAAAAAATGGGCCCCCCTTGAATTCTCTTAATATGCAAAACACATTTATCCCCCATTCTGCTTCACTATTTCTCTAGTTTTTTGCAAAAAAGGGTTCTTGAAGACAAAATTTATATTTTTTTCTCTTAGTAATGAAAAACACTCTTTTTTTAACAATATCCCCCAGACCTTGGGAAATAAATGGAATTGTGATTTTTTAAACCCTTATTTGCAGAGTTAGGGATATCTTGAAAAGAAACATACTGGCCAAACCCACTGAGCCAAAGCACTCGATACTTTTCGAGGAGGCACAAAAGGATAGTGAAGCAAAAAAACAGTAAGGGAAAAGGTACCCTTTTGAATTAAAAACATGCATGGACAGGGCTGCAAATCATACTTTACTCTGAAGAAAAAATATAAAAAAAAAAACAAAAACAGAATCTGAACAAAAAACCCGAAAAAATATAAAAAAACTTTTTGTTACTTAACTAACCAGGTGAGCCCGGGGCTCAAGATCATATTTAAACAAATTACCATTCCCCCAATTAGGGGCCAATCCAACCAAAACCCTTTGACCCCACATTTTCTTCCCTTTATAACACTGGGGGCCAACAACTAAGTTGTTAGGAACGCAAATTTTTAAAAATTGAAATTGTTTTTTAAGTCAAAACAATAAGCTTTTTTCTGAAAAAAATCTAAATAATTAGTGGAGGGGTTTTACACCCACCGACCAAAGGGGCCACAAAGAGACTGACCCACAAAAATTGGGGCGGTCAAATCTATTAACGAAAAATTTCCGCCCACCTTGATTTTCAAAGCAAATAATTCAAAAACTCATAAAAAAGGGATACCCAAAGGACAACCAAACTCAAACAAAAAAAAAAGCCACAAAAAAGGCTCAAAAAAACCCCCTTTAAAAAAAAATTCGGAAACCAACACCCACCAACAACCCCCGACACTAACCACTTAGATAAACTTTTATCACAGCACCCACACAAAAGTAAAAAGGGCCCCCCCTGATTTTTAATGCCCAAAGTAAATATGCAACAAACAAAAAACCCCCAAAAAACATTGGAAAAAAAAAAAAAAACCTTCCCAAACCGATAGGGAACCAAACATGAAAAAAAAAACCAAATTCCCTCAGGGGGGGGGGGGGGGGGGGGGGGGGGCCCCCCCGCCCTCCCCGGGCCCCCCGGGGGGGGGGGCCGCGGGGGCAGGGAGGGGGTACCGGGGCCCGAGGGGGAAGGGTCCAAAAAAAAACCCCCCGGGGTTTTCCCTCAAAAAGTTTCCCAGCAAACCACGTCCCGCCCCCGGGAATGCAAATACCCAACAAGCAACACTAAACCCCAATACTGATTTCCACCCCCATTCCTTCGGGGTTTTCCCCTACCCACAACAAACCCCTCTTTCACCCTAACATATACTCAGCCCCTGCCACTAAAAAAACTACCACATTGGCAGACAAAAAATTTTTAAACGGCCAATATCAAAAGCAATTTTCTTATACTTTTTAACCCTCTTCAGGCCCATAATAAACCCCCTCTTTAGAAGAGAGAGAGAGAGAGAGAAAAGGGGAGAGAAGAGAGAGAGAGAGATAGAGAGAGAGAAGAGGAGAGAGAACTAGAGAGAGAGACTATCAAGAAAAAAGTATCGGTACCCCTGACAAACGGACCCCTATGTGCTCTTGCCTATTGCACTCGTACATTATGGATTTCCACAGGAGAGAAACATGAAGCATCCGACACCTCCTATACAGAATGCATATATATATGGAATTTATATAGCGCTGAATCTTGTAAAAAACAAACAAATCGAAGCGCTTAACTGACTGGATTAAAAAAAAAGTATTGATGAAGATTATGTTTGATGTGTGAGGACTTGGGTATACAATATGTTAAAAAATCTTTTTAAAAAACCCAAGGCAGTATTTTTGGCTGTCCCACTTCTGTCTTGTGCTTCAGTGTCCCGGTTTTATTTTTCTTTCCGGTTTATTTTTTATCAGTGTCCGTCTTCTGTTTGCACACATGCACGCATACACACACACACACACACACACACACATACACACACACACGCACGCACGCACGCACGCACGCACGCACGCACGCACACACACACACACACAGAAAACAACAAGAACCAGCAACACACAGAAACGAGACAATTCTTTTCTTTGTTTAGTTTTTTCAATTACGAGCGTTAAAACTTTATCTGCCGCACACAGCTACAGAACCTGGGGATTTCCTGATGTCAGCAGCCAAACTGCACCAAGGCCACACCATCTTGCCCGCACCTTAAAACCTCTTCCGCTTGTCGGAAGAGTAGGCCTTTGCGTGCCGGTGGGAACGGGTGACAAAAATTTACAAAACTGCATACACACTGGGACTGGATGTAAAAAAAAGCACATGAGAGCTTATTCCATTATCCTGAAATAAAAGAATAAAATAAAATATGGGCTGAGTATGGATGGAGGAGAAAATCCAGATTAGAACGATTTATTTATTTATTTATTTTTTCCGAGGATAATTGAAAAAGCACTAACGTACTTTTTTTTGACATCCAGTCCCCGTTGTGTATGCAGTTTTATTCATTTGGTCATACGGACCTCTAGCTGTGTACAGGGCTGGCTACCTGCCTTACCTCCTTCGGATGAGACTATAAACCGAGGCCCCGTGTTCGAACGCATGCAGAACATCTTGGGCACACGTTAAGTCGTGTTCCGCTTTTCGGAAGAGTAGGCCATTGTGTGCCGGTGGAAACATGACAAAATTTACAAAACCGCATACACACGGGGACTGGATGTAAAAAAAAGCACATGATGCTTATTCCATTATCCTCGATAGAAAAGAATAACTAAATAAAATAAATAAATAATAAATAAAAAAACCTCTAAAGCACTGAACCATCACCTCTGACAATTACAGTCGTTTCAGTCGTATTCGCCAAAGAACTGTTCCGAAAGACTACCACCCAAAACCACCACCGGGTCTAATGGGGGGGGAAAAGCTTTTGGGGGCCCAAAACGGGATCAAACCCCCCGCACCCCTTCCGAACATGACTTTTCGCTTTTCTGGCAGGTGCATAACCGCTAAAACCACCCAATCCCCTGGGGACTGAATCACGCCCCTAAAAAAAAAAACACAAAAACAAACTTTTTTTTCCCCTTTCTTACTCCCAAAAGGCATCCAAAAAGGTTTTTTTTCCTGGGCATGCCCCGTCAGTAAAGAGGGGGGAACAAAAAAAAGGATCAAGTGCCAAAATAAAAAAACCCGCACGCCTTCAACACCCTTGGGCCAAATTTTTGGGGGTCCAGCCCCCCCTTTTCAAAAAAAAATTGGGATCTACAACACCAATGTAAAAAATCGGCCCCTACTTTATGGCTCAAAAACCCCTGGCGGGAAACCCAAAAACCAAAAACCCAAAAACCTCCAGCCCTTTTACCAAAAAATGCCCATTTACCCCCAACATCAGGGCCCGGGAAGTCAAAATCCAAAAAAACAACTGGGGACAGGACCAAAAAACCCCCAAATCAGCCCATTATTAAAAAAAGGAAGGGGGAAGGGATGGGCCATACCCCTCCGCAAGCCTCGTAAAAATGTCCCCCAACCCCTGTTTTGGAAAACCACAAGGCAGCCTGGCGCAGTATTTGACGAAAAACGAAGCAGCCGGAAGGGGACAGGGCCGACTGAAAAAGGATCTCCCCAAACCAAATTCTTTTGGAGGGGTTTGTTGCACCCCTTTGGGGTTCCCCAAAAACCCAAAGGCATAAGTGAAGTAAGTCCCCTGCTCAACCCCTTTTCCTCACGGTCATAAAAACCCCTTTTCCACCTTTAAATACCAATTTGTTATCTTTGAAAAGTGTGAGGTAAATCGTTTTGTCACAATGTGGAACAAAAGGGCAGAAATTTTGACAAAAAATTTTAAAAGGGATTTTTAAAAAAATTTGTTTTAAGAAGTACTTTCAATTCAACATTTCAAACACTTTTTTAAAACTCAGAGACAGAAAATTCAAAACGGGTTTAAAAGCCGCTAAAAACAGTAAATTTGTCAACATAATAAAAAACGGAAAAGAATAGCACAGCACAGTATCCGAAAAACACACCCCCACCCATAAACTTTTTTTTAAAAAAAAGCACCCACAAATCAGCAAAAACCCCCCGCCACTTAATTCACCCGTAAAAACACAAAAAACTCATAATTTCGCGTCCCCATACAAAGAACTTTGTATTAAATTTAGTTTTTGTACACGGGAGGGGAAAACGCATTTCAAAATTTGAAATTTTAAGTTTTGTTAAGAAACCCCCCCCCCCCCCCCCCCCCCCCCCCCGGGGAAGAAAAAATCGCACTTTGTCACAATTTTTGACAAACTTGTTGTTAAGACAAAGCTGGTCAAAACGGGGGCCCTAAAAAATTCCGCATCCCCCCCCCCACAAGGAGTCAAGAGAAGTCAAACCATGCCAAAGCAAGGAAAAGAAAACCATACAATGCTTGGGTAAAATACAACATTCAGACAAATCAATTTTTTTTTTTTCCCCAGATCGCCTTTAAAAAAAAAAAACGTTTTCCAGCCCACTTTTCTTGCAGTTTAAATCGTGCAACACGGTCCAGGAAAAAAACTCGCCCTTAAAACAAACGGCAGGGAAATTATCCCCTCTTTAAAAAAAGACAAAAAGAGCTCAGCAGGGAAGACTTTAAAAAAAACGATTCCCCCCAAATAACTCTAATAATAAAAAATAATAATAATAATTTATTAAAAATATATAGGGAAAATTTTTTTTTATAATTTTTTTAAATTTTCGTTTTGCTTTACAAAAAATTACAGACAAAATTTTTTCTTTAAAAAATAAATAAATAAATAAACTTAAGAAAGTACAAATAAAATTTTTTTTTTCAAAAAACAAGTAAAAACAACTGCTTTTCAAGTGCTTCCCCCAAAAAACCCACACACACACACACACACCCCCAACACACACACACACACAAAAAAATACACACACACACACACACATAAACACAAAACACACGCGCCGCGCGCGCGCGCTTTTTTTCATGATATCTGAAAAAAACCCCATTTACATAGCTATCTACATGCATCGTGAAAAAACAATTTGTACCCTCTGTAAATTCCCTGAAAATCATACCTTTTTGCACTCTTTCATTCATGGGGAAGATCAAAAAGGGCCATTGCCCATGTAATTACCTAGTTTATACAGCAGGGTCTTGAGAGTAAAAACAATGCACACAATTCCTCTTTTCTGCTATCCCCCATGACTTTTTTTTCAGCAAAACACATGGCCAGACACATGTCTCATTTATAAAAATTTGTAATCTTTTTAGCCCGAAATTGGTCTATTACTCCATTAAAAAGTGAATTTACTCAGGTTTTTTTGAAATTGTTGCATTATTTTTTCAATTTGAAACCGGTATTTAAACTTTTTAAGAAAAACTGTCCATACTGTAAATGATTGCCCCAATTCTGCATCAAAAATATACCTTTTTGGCAAAAGGATAAGGGAATCAAAAATGGGCATCATTTTTCATCATTAAATCCACTCCAAAAAGAAAAATCTTACTAAAATTTTTCACATTCAAAAACTATTCAAAAGGGTTTCCATTGAACTTTTTTTCTAAATTTGTCCAAATATTCTTGTTTGGGTTCAGCCCAAAAAAAATTTTTTCGATAATCTTTGGGTGCTAGTGCCCCGGGGACAACTTGTTGTTTTTTTGTTACACCCATTGCGCCAGAACAACATTATAACGAAAAATTCCCTGTGCAAAAAATTTTTAAATCTGTAACCATTGAAAATTTGATGTCTTTAATTTTGGGTGCAATTTTTTAAATACCTTTTTTCCCATTGATTTCTTCTTTAAATTTTTCCCTGTTCCAAATTTTTTCAGCTTTTGGGGTTCGTTTTGTTTGACATAAATTTTTTCATAAAAAAAGTTTTGCCCCCGGGTTCCCACCTATCTATTGTCGATTCTTTCATTGTGTCTGTACAAAAATTTTACATTGCACCTATTTTGACCCCCCCCTTTTTTTTTGAAAAGTGTTTGATTGATGAGATTACCCTTTAAAATTTAAACCAAATAAATACAATTATAAATTTCTTTAAAAAAAAATTTCAAAATTTAAAAATTTCACCATTTTTCGACAAGATTTTTTAATTTAGATATACCCCCCTTTTCTGCAAAAAATATTCTTACAACAACTTTATTTCCTATAGTAATTTTTTCATTATAACAAAAAAGTTCTGCAAAAATTAAATTTTCATTTTGGGGAGGAGCAAGTAAGAAAAATCATAAGCTCTAAAAACGGGCCCAAAAAAGGGTTTAACCCTTAAATGCTTGTGCTTATTAGGGAAACCAAAAACAGTCTAGAGTTTTAAAAAATTTGGGTTTTTTTTGGGGTATTTCTGCAATACGGTCCACTTTGAAAATTTTTTCTAAACTTTTTTTAAACCCTTTGAAAGTTTCAAAGCATATAAAAAATTTCGTAACCCCGGGTAAAAATTTAGTCCACCTTTTTGATGGTCTGCACGCCGTCGCCCTTTCCACTTGTTTTGCAAAATTTTTCCCCAAACAAAAATAAAAACAAATTTCGTAACTGTTTAAAAAAAATAAACCCGGGTGGGTCGGGTAGTAATTCCACAGAATGTATAAGCTTAAAAGAATAAGAGATTTTTAGTACACTACCCCTACCTAATGAAAAAATATTCTTTGTGACCATATTTTGAAAAGCATTTAAAAACCTCTAAAAATTTATTTTTTGTAATTTACCATTCACAGCTTTTATTCTGGGTAAACCAACACCTAATATCAAAAAATTTTGGGGGGGTTTCCAAATCATTTTCAAAGGGGGGCAAAATATTTTCGGGAATTTTTTTTAATTTCCAACCCATATGATCGGGGTTTTTTTCCCTTTAAATTAAATGTTTAGTCCGGAAACCTCCCGAATTGTTCGTTTATATTTTATGGAATGTTCAAACGGGGTTCTCATCTCCCCCTTTTAAAAAGCTGTGTGCATCAGCAAATTGAAAAATTTTTGGGTTCTCTTTTTTTCCCCAATATTTTTCCCTTTTTATTTTTTTTTGTTCTCCTTTAAAATTAAAGGGCCAAAATCCTCCAAAAAAAAACCAAATGGGGTAAAAACGGATGCCCTGCCGGGCACCCCCTTTTCCCAATTTTAAACCAGGGATAGTGCAAACCCTTTTTACAAGAACTTTGATTTTTATTTTTAAAAATTTTTTCCACCCATGCTTTAAAACTTTTTCCAAACCCAAAGGGCTTTTAACCCTTTAAAAACAAAAAAACCCAGTTAAAGAGTCAAAAAGCTTTTTCAAAATCGTTTCTAATGGTCCCCCCGTTGATTTTTTTTTTCAAAAAATTTTGATCAAATCAAAATTAACCTTATTTTTGCCCCCCAAGGTACCTGCTGCTCATAAAGCCGTTTGGTCCTCAAATGACTAACTTGGAATACTTTTTTTGATTCTATTGGCTATACAGGGGCCCAAATTTTAAAGGACACATTTTAGGAGATAAGGGGGAGGGCCAATTTTTTTTATATATTTTTTGGGTTTGTTTTCCTTTGGAAGACAAGTAATCATTTCCCCTTTTTGTGGGGTTGACAATTCACCATATTTGAAAGCTTTCATTTAATATCAAAATATAAATTTCCTATTTTTTCCAAAAAATTTTTAAAAAATCGACTGTGAATCCATTGGCCGGGATTTTTCCCCCCTTTTTTCTTTTTTTTTTTAAAAGGCAAAGACTTGCCCCCCTCAATTTGTAATTTTACCTTTTAAAAAAATGACCCCCCACTTTTTTTTCCCTTTTGGGACATTTTGGGTATTGCTCACTAATTTACAATTTTTCACATTTTTTCCGTTTTTTCCTTTTTTATATAAGTTTTCATAAAACGAACTTACTTTTTTTTTAAATATCTGCCGGGCTTTCAAAAAAAACGGCCCTCGGGGACAAATTTTTGTCATTTGTTTACTTAAAAAATTTTTCTTTTTCCTAATTTACAGAAAAATATGAAATTTTTTTCCCCTCTCATCCACTGCTTTAATCTTACAATACTCCTTCCATTCTTTTAGTTCGTATTGCCTCGACCCCCTTTTTTTTTTCCCCTTTTATCTGTAAAACATTTTTTTTCATTTTTATTTTCGATTTTTCCCCAGAATTAAAATTTTTACAAGTGCTTTTTCATTTTCCTCATCTTTCTTTTTTTCATATTTGCGTAACTTATAGTTTTGGTTCGTATTTTCATTAGTGGGAAAAGTCTAGAAAGATTTTTATCGAAATTTTAAAATTCTAATTCTTTTAGGTACATTTTCCAATTAAAACCCCCACATTTTTATCCTGTACATTTTCCCTTTGGTTACATTTAAAAATTTCCCGAATAAATTTTTTTCTACAAGTTTTTATCTCTAAGCAAGGAAATTTTAAATTTTTCCAAAAAATTTTTACCTTTTTCTTTTTTTTGGGCCAAATTTAAGGTTAATGTTACCTTTGAGGGGTCAGAAGGGGTACCGGGAGGGGAAATATCCGAAAGGGGCCATAAAAACCAGTACAAAGATCTGAAAGCAAAAAAAATATAATTTCTACTCTTTTTAAAGGGGTGTTGGTTTTCGCCATGTATAACTCCCTTCTCTCGGGTTTAAATTTCCCCCAAAATGTCTGCAAAACCCAAGTTTTTTTAAAGTTACTTTTTCAAATTGCCCTCTATTTTCTAGGATTATTGATGTTTTGTGTATTGATAACAATCTAGGTTGGGTCTAAGCAATGTTCCAACCCCCCTCCCGTTAAATTTGTTTTTTTTGTATTTCTCGTTTGAATTTTTAAAGTGAATGGAAAAGGGTCAGGATCGCCCTTTTTTTGGTCCATCCCTTGCCCGGGAAGCATGCCCCTTTCCATTGAAAAAAAAATGAAAAAATTTAAAATTTCCCCTTTTTGGGATCTGTAGTACGGCTATGTATTTTTAAAAAAAAAATTTTTTTGCAAAAAAATGCTCCCCCCCTCTTAAAATTCTCTTAAATGATGCAAAACACATTTATACCCCCTTTTCTGCTTCACATATTTCTCTATTTTTTTGCCCAAAAATGGGTGTCTTGAAGACAAAATTTTGATATTTTTTCTGCTTAAGAAAATGAAATAAAACTCTTTTTTATAAATTAATCCCCCAGCCCTTTGGGCTTTTTAAATGAAGCAATTGTGTTTTTAAACCATTATTTGCAGATTTTAGGTATTTTTAAAAAAAAAACATACGGGCCCAAAACCCGACTGTAGCCACGCAACTCAAATTTTTATTCGAGAGGCAAAAAAGGAAGTGAAGAAAAAATCCCAAATGTAAGTAGAAGGTACCCTTTTGAATTTAAAAAACAAGCAGGGACAGCTGCAAATCATTTTTAAACTCTGAAGAAAAAAATATAAAAAAAAAAACAAAAACGAACTAAAAAACACCCGAAAAAATAAAAGAAAACTTTTTGTTATTTAACTAACGAGGTGAGCCCGGGCGCTAAAAGTTTTTCTTTTTTTAAAAAAATTACAAAAATTACCTATTCCCCAATTGGGGGCCAACCCAAAACCAAACCATTTGACCCCAAAATGCTCTTCCACTTTATAACACTGGTACCACCCCAACTAGATTTTGTTGGGGAACGAAATTTTTTTAAAAATTGAATTTTTTATAGTAAAAACAATAATTTTTTTCTGAAAAAAATCTAAATAATTAGGGGAGGGGTTTTTACACCCCAGCCGACCAAAGGGGCCACAATGAGACTGCCCCACAAAATTTGGAGCGGCCCAAATCTTTTAAACGAAAATTCCCCTGCCCACCTTTGTTTTTGAAATTGCAAAAATTCAAAAACTCATGCACGGGTATACCCAAAGGAAAAACCAAACTACAAACAAAAAAACAGCCAAAAAACGGCATCAAAACCCCCTTCAAAAAATGTTGGAAGACCAAACCACCAACAACCCCCGACACAAAACCACTTTAGAAAAACTTGTATCACAGCACCCACACAAAAAAAAAGGGCACCTTAAATTGTAATGCACCAAAGTAAATATGAAAAGCAAACAAAAACCTTTGGGGCAGTAAAACTTATCAGGGAAAAAAATTTTTTTAAACACAACCTTGCGCCTAAGCCTGTATGGGACATTCCAATGGCAGGGTGCCAAAAAACCCGCAAATCCAAAATTCCTCGAAAAAGGGGGGGGGGGGGGGGGGGGGGGGGGAAAAGCAAAACCCCACCGCCCCTCCACACGGGGACACCACAAGAGAAGGGAAGGGGGGCCGGGAAGGGGACCGGGACAGGAGGTTTGGGCACCAGCACCCCCTGACGGGGAATGGGGCTCCTAAAATTTAAAAACCCAGGGGTCTTTCCCTTTTTACAAAAACATCTCGAGCCGGGAAACCACTCATTTCCTTTTCTCAGGGGTAATGGAAATTTAATTTTCTACAAACCTCAACAACTGCAACTACACTAAACCCCCACACTACGCTATGTTTTCCTCCCCCATTCCTTCGTTTCCTCTACCCTTTCAAAAAAACCCCCATTCTACCCTAACATATACTACAAACTGCTGGGCCCCTAAAAAAAATACCACATTGGGAGACCAAAAAATTTTAACGCCAATATCAAAAAAGCAATTTTCCTTTTACTTTTTTCCCTCTTCAGCCCAAGAATAAACCACCTTTTTTAAAAAGAGAGAGAGAGAGAGAGAAGGGGAAAAGAAGGGGAGAGAGAGAGAAGAGAGAGAGAAAGAGTGAGAGAAAAACAGAGAGAGAACTACAAGAAAAAAAATATCGGAAACCCCCTGACAAACGGGCCCCAAAAGTGCCTGCCTATTTTCCTCGGGCTTTAAAGGATTTCCACAAAGGGGAAAAAACATAAGCATTCCGACAACCCCCTAACAGAATGCATATATAATGGAATTTATTAGCGCTTAAACTTGTAAAAAAAAAAACAAATCGAAGCGCTTAACGACTGAATTTAAAAAAAAAATATTTATGAAGATTAAGTTTTATGTGTGAGGCTTGGGTATACAATAGTTAAAAAAACCCTTTTAAAAAAAACCCCAACATATTTTTTGGGTGTTTCCCCCTTTTTCTTTGCTTCAGTTCCCGGTTTTTTTTTTTTCCCTTTTTGGGTTTTTTTTTTTACAGGTTTCCCTCTTCTTTTTTGCACACATGCAAAGCCTACACACACAAAACACCCACACACACACATACACACAAAACAAACGCAACCCCCACCCGCACGCAAAGCACCCGGGAAAGCACACACACACACACACAAAAACAACAAGAACCCAAACCCCCCGAAAAAGAGAAAAAAAAAAAAATTTTTTTCTTTTTTTTATTTTTTTTAATTAAAGAGCGTTTAAAAATTTAAACTGCCGCACACAAACTACAGAAACCCGGGGGTTTCCTTATGTCAGCAGCCAAACTGCACCAACCACACCATCTTGCCCCCCCCTTAAACCTCTTCCCCCTGTCGGAAGAGTAGGGGGCCTTTTTCGGCCGGTGGGGAAAGGGTGACAAAAAAATTTCAAAACTGCATACACACTGGACTGGATTAAAAAAAAGCCCCCATAACTTATTCCATTATCCCGAAATAAAAGAATAAAAAAAAAATATTGGGTGAGTAAAGGATGGAGGGGAAAAAAAAAGATTAGAACGATTTATTTAATTTTTTTTTTTTTGTTTTTTGGGGGATAATTTTAAAAACACTAAAATACTTTTTTTTTTACATCCATCCCCCCTTGGTTTTGCATTTTTAAATTATTTTGGGCATTTCGGACCTCCACTGTGTAAAGGGGTGGCTAAAATGGGCCTTACCCCCCTTCGGAAAGAGACTATAAACCGAGGCCCCCGGGTTTGAAAAGCATCAGAACAAACTTGGGGGACCCGTTAAGTCGTGTTCCCCTTTTTTTTGGGAAAATAGGCCATTGTGTGCCGGGGAAACAAAGACAAAATTTACAAAACCGCATACAAAAACGGGGGTGGATGTAAAAAAACACATTATGCTTATTCCATTATCCTCGATAAAAAAAAATAACTAAATAATAAAAAAATAAAAAAAAAAAAATAAATAAACCTCTAAACACAAACCCTCAAACCCCTGACCCAAATTAAAAACGTTTCAGTCAGTATTTTTGGGCCCAAAGTAAAAGTTCAAAGAAACACACTGAGTGAGGGGAGTGAGTGAGTGATTTAGTAATTAAAAATGATAAGTTAAAGGAAAATTTTTAAGCCCTGAAACGGGAAAGCAACAAATAAAAACGCTCAAAGACTTTTTTTTTAAAAACGAGGATAATGGAAAAAGCACTCATGTGCCCTTTTTTCCCCCATCCAGTCCCCTGTTTTTGGGGGTTTTGGGAAAAATTTTTCATCCGTTCCCACGGCCAAAAACAATGGCCAAATCTTTCGAAAAGCAAACATTTTTTTTTGGGTGCGTAAAATGTTCTGCGTGCGTTTATGTTGTGTGTGTGTGGTGTTGGGGTTGTGTGTGTGTGGGTGTGGGTTGGGGAGTGTGGTGTGGGTTTTTGTGTGTGTGTATGTGTAAAAGTTGGGGTTTTGGGGTGTGTGTGGGGGGTGTGTGGTCCCAAGGGGGGTATGTTAGAGAAAAGGTTAAAAAGATTTTAGAAAGCACTTAAAAGTGTTTTTATAGGACTGCACAGAATTTTTTTCTTCTTAAATTAAAAAAAAAAAATTTTATTTGATTTTAAAAATCCTGGATCCATCTGGTGCAAAAAGTTGTCCCTGGGATTTCCCCCTCGACCCCGGAGGGGGGGTTTTTGGGAGCAAAAAATTAATAATCAATGGGGCAAAAACACAAAGTCAAAATAACACAACATTGGGGAATGAATCCCCCCGCAGACCAAAAATAAACACCCCCCCCCACGGGGCCCCCCTTAAAAAAAAACCCAACCCCCCAAAAAAACATCCCCCTTTCCCCCTACCACCACTATAAATGGATCCTTTACGGTTTTTAAAAAAGATCTTTAAAAAATTTAAAAAAACATAAAATTATACATTTAAAAAAGTTTGGGAAACAAAAACTAAAACTACAAATACTACTACTACTACTAAATAAATTTGGGAAAATTTTTATAGCTTTTAATCTTTCCAAACAAAAAAATCGGAAAACAAAAAAGCCCCATCATGCTGGGAAAAAACTTTTCACTTTATCTAGTAAAGGCAGCTAGGAGCGTAAGTAACTCAGCGTAAACAACCCAGGTAGTTTGTCTTTCCCCAAAACCATTATTTTTTGATCAAACAATTCGTTTTAAAGTTTTTTCAAAGTTGCAAAAAAAGTTCATAAAAAAGGAAAAGGGAAGGTAAAACCCAAAAACCCAAAAGGTCTAGGGGAGCGGGGGTCAAAACCCTCCCCTCTCAAGGGCCCCATATTTGAGGGGGGCGCCCCAAAAACCCCCTTTCCCCCCGCTTTACCTTCCCTGACCCTTTAAAAGGGCAGGGAATCCCCTTACAGCGGGGGAACTGGGGGGAAAAGTATTGAGGCCCAAAAACCCCAAAAAGGTCCCCCCATCCAAGTGGGAACCACCTGAAAAGCTGCCCTTTCCTTGGCTGGGGGGAAAACGAGTGCTTCCGAAACCCCTTTACCTTTTAACTTTATATAAAATAAAAAAAACCCCCCCCCCCCCCGCCCCCCCCCCCCCCCACAACCCCCCACCAAAACCCCCGCAAAAACAACCGCAACACTAACCCGGGAAACCCTTTTAAAGGTACGAAAAAAATTTTCCCGTTTGGTTTTTAAACCCACCCAAAACCATCCACAGATTTGGGGTTTGGGGGGACCCAAAAACTAAGGGATAGCTTTAAACCCCAGGGAAGAAAAGAGGGTTTCTTCCCCCAGCGCGCTTGTCCTGATGTACTACCCCCGACTGTCCTTTGTCCTTTAGTTTACAATTTTAAATTTTTTTAAAAAAACCCCGAACCCCTAAATTTAAAAAAAAAAGTAAAAAAATCAAAAAAATTTTGGGAAAAAACGATTCGAATTTTTAAATTTTTGGAAAATATGGAAAACCTTGTTTTTTTTCCCTCCGTGTGGAAATCCCCCGGGTATTAAAAATTTTTTATTTTTTTTATTTATTTTTAAATTTTTTTCTTTTTTATCAAGAGGGGCAATGGAAAAAAACCCCCATTTTGCTTTTTTTTTAAATTTTTCCCCGGGGTGTATAGGGTTTTTTTTTAAAAAAATTTTCCCTCTGTTCCCAAACCCTCAAAACCCAAAGGGGACAACCCCGCGCCATTGACTCTGGGACAACAACAAAGAGAGAGGCTGCCCTACTAATACTTTTCCCCCTCATGGAATTTTCCCCCTTTAAAACAGCCCTTTGTCTTTTTGAACGCCCAACTCTCTGCTATGGGGTTGCTTGCACAGTCCTTATGGCTGCAGGGCCCCGAGGGGGTGGTTGGCCCCTTGGAGAACATCTCCCCAAAGCTGACTGTCCCCCTATCCCCTTTGGGCCCAGAAGGGGGGGAAAGTGCTTTTGGGCAAGGGGTCCCCATTATAATCAAATTTTTTGCCCAATTTTTCCGAAACCCCTGCTGTTTTGGGGGGTCATCGTCAAACACACGGACAAACATATAATTTTTAAATTGAATTTGCATAGGGTCTGCCCTGGTGGGAGAGCGCTTTTTCCCCCTTCAAAACCACTGGGGGCCCTTTTTAAATGTTCAACATATTTTTTTTTATGAATATCTTCAGTCCCTAGGGACATCCCCCATAGAATAAATTTTATATAAAATTTAAAAAAAAAAAAATAAAATAAGTATACTAAAAAAAAAACCCAAAAAACCCCCCTCCCAAAAAAAAAATAAATAAAAAAAAAATGGGAAAAATGCATAATAAAAAAAATAAATAAAATAAAACCCAAACAAATTCGGGAATTTCGTGCTTAAATGATTTGCCCCAAAAAAACACAGCACACAAAACAACAAGCAAAAAAATGGGGGGCAAATTTAGACGTAGTAAGAACCCAAACCCCTTTTTTTCCCCCTCCCTTTTCCCCCGCTTGTCAGGGTTTTTTTTAAAAAAGAATCAGAGACGCCCATTTTTAAAGTTTTTCCTGTATTTATGACCCTATTCTTCATAGTTTGGGAGAACAACTTGGGTCTGAGTAAAAAGCTGACACTAGTTTTAAAATTCGCCCCTTTTCCCCCCACCACGCGGGACACACACACACGCGTGCACACCCCACACACAACACACACCCACGCCCACGCACGCACCCAACGCAAAGCACCACGCACAGCACGCAAGCACCACGCACCCCAAAAGGGACCACGCAAACCCCGCACGCACGCACAAAACACCCCACACACACCAAAAACCCCACACACAAAACACCCCACAAAAAACACACAAAAACGCCCCACAAAACCCCATCACCCCCACCACAAACATAACAAACCCCCCAACCCACCCCCCACCCCCACCCACACACACACACACAAACACACACACCCCACACAAATACAAACCCCCCCCCCCCCACACACCCAAAGAGTTTAATTTGAAACCAGAGGTTAAGGCACACAAACGTCCTTCCAAACAAGGCGCTAGCGTTTTGGGGGTGTCCCAGGGAAAACCCCCCTGGGCTCCAGCATGGTTTACGCGCCGGGGTCTGTTTTCCCCACGGGGGTCTTTAAAAACAACCCAAAAAAAAACCCCCCATCCAAATGCACTTGTAATTTTTGAGAAATGCCCCAAACTTTTGGCCTAATACTTTCTCAAAATAATAAAAAGGAAAAAGAAGGTTTCGAAAAATGAAAGTCACTTTTGTTCGGTTACCCACTGCCCCCTGTGTAACAAAATGTTTCAAAATTTTTACTAATTTTCTGTTATTTTTTTCTTTAAAGGTGACATTATGGGGGCAGTGGGGGGGCTGCAATTTTTTTCCCCAACCCCCACACACACACACACACAACAAAAAAAATCGCGCGGCGCGCGGGGCCCCCACACACACACACACACACAAAGCACGCACGGGACGACCACGCCCCAACACACCACACAATAACACCATCGCGCGCTTCCCCAATATTTTTTAAGGAACAGAAAGTTAAATTTTTAACAACACACACACACCCCACCACACACACACACACACAGACGAACCCCCCGCCCCCCAAACCCAAACCCAAACCCAAACCAAAAACCCCCAACCCCGCCAACCAAAAACCCCCCAACCAAAACCAAACCCCTTTTAAAGGGCAGAAACCCAAAGAGTGATAACAAAAAAAACTTTCCTACCACATTAAATTAAATTTTTGAAAAAGAGATTACGCCTCACACCCCCCCTTCCCCAAAAAAACACAAACAAACAACAGGGAATTTAAAAAAACAAAACAAACCAAAAAAGAAAACCCAACCCAAAAAACAAAAAGGGAAAACTTAGAGAAGATAGAAAAAAAAGAAAATTTTTTTGCACATACACAATTTCACAAAAAAACCCTTTGTTTTTTTCATAAAGGGCAGAAAATGCTGCCCCATCTTTGGGTCCCCAAACTTCCGGCGCCATGTTGGCCGCCCTGATGGGGAGAAGGGGGGGGCTTGTTGGCCAGCGTGTTGATGGCCGGCCCTTTTCCCAACACCCCTGGCTTCCCTGGTCACTGCGCTCCCCACTGGGCAGCACTGCGAGGAGATTATGCTGATGATGATTGTGGTATTGTGGGGGGTGGGGTGGTGATGGTTTTTTTTTTTGTATATTGGGTTTTTGTAAAATACTTTTTAATCACGCCAAACTCTGTGTGAAATTCGGGGTACTTTTCCCTTTCCCCTAAAAGTAAACCCCCCTAAATTTCTTTTTTTTTTCCCTGTCCTTCATGTTATTTGTTTCCTTATCAGAGTGAAATTTTTTGTAAAAAATTTTTGCCATGGACCAAAAAACCCCTTGTTGCTTTGGGGTTTTTTTAAAAAGTGGCTTTTTCGTTGTTTACACACAAGACGAGGGTTATAATATCCATCTGAAAGGGCTATCGCCAAGAAAGGCCCCCACCAAATAAGGGTGGGGCATTTTGGTAGTGTTCAGTGGTGCTGTTCTAGCAAAAAAAGCGGGAAAACATCAGGGACTAACCCCGCAAATTACGAAAAGTATTAACTCATTTTTCGTAACCAAATGAGTAAGCCCCCCCCGAAGGGCGACCACCACAACGTCCATCCAACGAAACCCTCCCCCGCGAACCTCCAAACCCCAAAAGGGTTTGACACAAATGAGGTCACCCTAGACCAGAACAACCGGGCCCCCCCCCCCCGGGGAAGAGAAATATATTTTTTAAATTTCAGGGTAAACAGGATATGGGATAAGGAACGATGCTGCTATGGAAAGCAAGTGGGTTTTTACTACATGACGGGGCACTCTACGTTTTTTCATAGTATGTCCCAAACGTCAACCCGGGGCCCAAAAAGGACAACACCGGGAAGTTTTTATCAAATAATTTTGAGCAACACTGTACCAATCACATCAAGGGGAGATGAGCTTATTCGTGTATCCCATCTCCCAATGGGGGCCCCCAGCAAACTCACTCTGGGTTTGGACCAGACAGGTAAAACACAAAACTTTCCCCCAAATCATAAAAATTTGGGGAAACCCCCAAAACCTTTTAGACCTTTTTTCCCAAAAACCTAACCCCCCTGCGCCTTTAAACGGCCCGGCTAGTTTTTAGTGATTAATTGACTTGACCCCAGCCCAAATTCTGGGAATTTTTAACGTTTAAAAATCTTTATCCACTACAGACCAAACAAATCTTTTTTTCCAACACAAGAACTAAAAATCCTCTGAAGCCTGGGAAATATGGCAAAAACACGAGAAAAGTCATACACCCAACCTTTTCAACCAGTGTGTACTTTGGGGCTCACAGTGATTCCCAGGTGGGGTTAGTAAATCGGGGAAGTATATGGGGTTTAAAACTGAGGAACCACAAAAGCAACAACAACAGCAACAAAACAAAACCACCAGCAAACGGCAAAGCAGCACAGCACCCAATTAAAAACCACAGCAACTATTGATGAACTAAGGTTTAAAGGGGTCCCATAACCCATTGGTCGTTGGGGGGCGAACATCGAGACCCCGCTTTTTCAAAAGGGCCCCATGCCCACTCCTCCCCTCGCTCTTTTTCCCCG
This sequence comes from Rapana venosa, assembly GCA_028751875.1. Taxonomy (NCBI): domain Eukaryota; kingdom Metazoa; phylum Mollusca; class Gastropoda; order Neogastropoda; family Muricidae; genus Rapana; species Rapana venosa. The sequence goes on from CM054148.1 coordinate 64,631,675, forward strand.
CCCCCGACCCAAAGATGACAAGGGACCCATTTACACTGGGGAACTGGGAAAAACTGTACTGAACCAAGGCCGCCACAAAAAGGGCACCCTTTTACTTGGTAACCGCGATCAAAAGCTTCTTAAACCTTTGCTTGGGGAAAAACGAACTTTTGGGCCCTTTAGCTTTTCCCTTTCCCCCTTTTTTTATTTTTTTTAAAAATTTTTTTATTTTTTAAATTTTTTTAAAAACGGGGTAATGGAATAAAACACGTATGCGCTTTTTTTTTTCATTTCCCGTCCCCGTGGAAAAGCGGTTTTTTTAAATTCGGGCCCTCTGTTCCAAACCGGCACACAAGCCCTACTCCCCCCCCTTAAAAGAAAAAAAACGGAAAAAAGGATTTAACTGTTCGCAAGAGTTCTGCGTGCGTTCGCACAACGGGCCGGGTTTAAAAATCTCTTTTCCAAAGACTTTTGGGGGAGGAATATTGCACTGATTTAAGAAAACCCCGGGGGAAAAAAATTCCCCCTTTTTCGGGGGTCTAAAACCCGGGGCCCTAGGGAAAATAGCAGGAGACTCAATACAATACCCCCAAAAAGCCTGGGCCCTGGTGACCCACACTTTTCAGACCTTGTTGTGGGGGTTCGGGGGACACCTGTGTGGCTTACCCCGCGTTCCAGGGGCTTGCCGTTCGGGCAGGGGAAGGCCCTCTGTGCTGTCACACACCGTCTGTTTGGGCTGCCGGCCCGAACAAAGCGTACACCATCATCATCATCAAACACCATTACAACCCACGGGGTTAGGGCAGAACAAAAACGCTTCCCCTCCTCCTATTTTGGGGGCCCAAACCCAGTCCCCTGATCCCCCCAATCGCATGGGCCCTTTATCTCACCCTTTTACAGTCCCCGC
>CM054149.1:0-5000 GCA_028751875.1 Rapana venosa
GGGGAGGGGGGGTTGGGGGGGGGGGGGGGGGGGGGGGGGGGGGGGTTTTAAAGGAGGGGGAGGGGGGGGGGGGGGGAGAGGGGGGGGGGGGGGGGGGGATCACATACGCGAAATCTTGCCATGTCATATTTGTGTGTGTGTGTGTGTGCGTGCGTGCGTGCGTGCGTGCGTGCGTGCGTGCGTGTGTGGTGTGTGTGCGTGCGCGTGCGTGCGTGCGTGCGTGTGTGTGTGTGACAGTCACGTCAGATATCAGTGTGCGACAGTCACGTCAGTCATCAGTGTGTGACAGTCACGTCAGTCATCAGTGTGTGACAGTCACGTCAGTCATCAGTGTGTGACAGTCACGTCAGTCATCAGTGTGTGACAGTCACGTCAGTCATCAGTGTGTGACAGTCACGTCAGTCATCAGTGTGTGACAGTCACGGCAGTCATCAGTGTGTGACAGTCACGGCAGTCGTCAGTGTGCCCCTTCAAAGTAGTTTCCCCTAGGAAGAAATATTTTATACACTGACAGTATTGACACTAGTACGAGATGTGTAAAGAAAACACACAGACAAACCTGATTCTGTTTTAATAATAATAATAATGTATGGAATTTATATAGCGCTGAATCTTGTAAAGCAACAAATCAAACAGCTCATCATTTTAGTGCACAGAATGTATAGCAACCCATCATGGCATGCCTGTATTGAGCTTTGTGCCCATTTGGGACCTCTCGGTCTGTCTGTCTGTCTGTCTGCCTGTCAGGCTGTCCCTCTGTCTCTCTGTCTCTGTCTGCCTACCTGACAGTCCTCTCTCTCTCTCTCTCTCTCTATCTCTCTCTCTCTCTCTCTCTCTCAAATATGTTTATATATTTTGTATCTTCATAAACTGTGCAATGTAAAAAAACAACACCTGAATATAAAAGTTTTTTTTTTAAAGTTATACACTGAGGGAGAGGTTAAGGTGTTTAAATTTACTGATGGTAAAAAGCGCAAACCGTATCACCAACACGAAGGTTTTATACTTCTTCTTGTTCTATTTTTGTTCTCTCTTTCTTTCTATTTCTTTCTTGTTCTATAGCTGTGTGTTAGCGAGTGAATGAGTGGGCGCGCGCGCGCGCGTACGTGCGTGTGTGCGTGTAATCGTGCATGCATGTGTGTTTTTATTTTATTTTATTTTATTCTTTTATATCAAGGATAATGGAATAAGCACTTATCTGCTTTTTTTTACATCCAGTTTCATGTATGTATGCGGTTTTTGTAAATTCTGTCATCTGTTCCCACCGACACACAATGGCCTACTCTCACGAAAAGCGGAACAGGATTTAATGTGTGCGCAAGATGTTCTGCATTCGTTCGCGAGTGAATGAGTGAGCGCGTGCGCGCGCGCGCGCACGTGCATGTAAGTGTGCGTGTAATCGTGCATGCATGTGTGTAAGTGCATTTTTTTCTTTTCTCTGTATTTTTTTTAAACACCATCTATCTTCTTGTCTTTGATTCCATCATATCTTTTTGTCACCCCAGCTCTCCCCCCCCCCCCCCCCCATCACCACCCCATCTGTGTACCCCTTCCTGCCACCCTCCCTACCCCCCCCTCCCCCACCCCCCCTCCAAACAGCAGTCTGACAACCAGAATGGCCTCTTTCTCTTCATCCTCTTTCTCTTCATTCCTCTTTCTCTTCATCCTCTTTCTCTTCATCCTCTTTCTACTTCCATCCTCTTTCTCTTCATCCTCTTTCTCTTCATCCTCTTTCTACTTCATCCTCTTTCTCTTCATCCTCTTTCTCTTCATTCTCTTTCTCTTCATCCTCTTTCTCTTCATCCTCTTTCTCTTCATCCTCTTTCTCTTCATCCTCTTCTCTTCATTCTCTTTCTCTTCATCCTCTTCTCTTCATCCTCTTTTCTCTACTCTCGTATTCTCTTATCCTCTTTCTCTTCATTCTCCTTTCTCTTCATCCTCTTTCTCTCATCCCTTTCTACTTCATCGATATTGAGTGACAGCAGAAAAAGAAGAAAAGAAGACCTCTCTCTCATCTACCTCTCTCTCTCATACCTCTCTCTCTCTCTTCGCTCTCTCTCTCTACCTCTCCCCCCCCTCTCCCCCTCGTCTCTCTCTTCCCACTCTCTCACTCTCCCCCCTCTCTCTACCTCTCTCTCTACCCTCTCTCTCTCTACCTCTCTCTCTACCTCTCTCTCTACCTCTCTCCCTCCCTCTCTCCTCTCTACCTCTCTCTCCCCCCCTCTCTCTCTACCTCTCTCTCTACCCCTCTCTCTCTCTACCTCTCTCTCTACCTCCCCCCCTCTCTCCCCCCTCTGCTCTCTCTTCTCCTCTCTCTCCCCCCCTCTCTCTCTACTCTCTCTCTACCCCTCTCTCTCTCTACCTCTCTCTCTACCTCTCTCTCTACCTCTCTCCCTCCCCTCTCTTCTCTACCTCTCTCTCTCTACCTCTCTCTCTCTCCCTCTCTCTCTCTCTCTCCCCCTCTCTCTCTCCCTCTCTCTCTCTCTTCCCCTCCCTCCCTCTGTCTCTCTCTCCCTCTCTCTCCCTCCCTCTCTCTCTCTCTCTCCCCCCCCACTCCAAAAAGAAAGACGAAAGCCTGGGTCCACAATGGCAAACGATTTCAAGTTTGGTTGTTTTTTTTGTTGTTTTGTTGTTGTTGTTTTTTGGGGGGGAGGGGGGAGAGGAGACAGTGTTGAATAAATCAAAGAAAAGACAGAGAAAGAGGAGAGATAAAGGGTATGAGAGACGCCTGCATAAATCACCACAGCAGAAGGATGAAGAAACAGAAAAAGACAGATATAAAAATATAGCTTTTCTGGAAATTAAAAAAAAATATATTAAAAAAATTGTATTCTTTTATATCGAGGATTTATTTATTTATTTTACTCTTTTATTTCCAGGATAATGGAATAAACCCTTTTGCGCTTTATTTTTTTACATCCAGTCCCCGCTTGTATGCGGTTTTGTCAATTCTGTCATCCGTTCCCACCGGCACACAAAGGCCTACTCTTAAAAAACGGAACAGGATTTAACGTGTGCGCAAGATGTTCTGCGTTCGCAGCACACGGGGCCTCGGTTTATAGTCTCATCCGAAGGACTTTTGGGGAGAGTGGAGTCTGCACTGATGTTAACTCCAGGGGAAAATATCCCCTTGAACGGGAATCGAACCTGGGTCGTCAGATTGCCAGCGCAATGTTCTAACCACTAGGCTATCCCGTCCCCCTCAACAAGACAAACCAACAAAAAAAAAGCAGACATGGAGACAGAGACTTCAGTGGAAATCCAGACAGATAAACGGTTCAACACGCCCTGTGACAAAAAAACCCAACAACAACAACAAAAAACCCAGTTGGGGAATAGCAGGACAACGCTCCCCCCCCCCCCCTCCACGCCCACCACCACCATCCTCCTCCCTCCCCCCCCACCCCCCCCCCCCCCCCCCACAACACACACACCCTCAGAAAAATAGGCCGGGTTTGTTTTGGTTTATTTTTGTCTAAAACAGAAATCGGCGGAAGAAAAAGACGACCAAGAGAGCTCTTTAGCAAGTTTGCAGCGGATGACAAGAATTCTGCAGTGTTGCAAAAACTCTAACCTAAGCTAAGATTTCTCCCTCCTGTTTCATCATCTCGTAATTATCTGTCCCTGCCTTTAAATGCCGAAAATTCCGTCATCCTTGCTGAAATGTATAAAACCTCTGTGTGTGTGTGTGTGTGTGTGTTGTGGGGAGGGGGGGGGGGAGGCTGTGTGTGTGTTTGTGTGTTGTGGTGGGGGTGTGTGTGTGTGTGGGGGTGGGGGGTGTTTTGTGTGTGTGTGTGTGTGTTGTGGTGGGTGTGTGTGTGTTGTGGTGGGTGTGGTGGGTGTGTGTGTGTTTGTGGGTGGGGGTGTGTGTGTATGTGTGTGTAGGTGTGTGTGTATGTGTGTGGTTGTGCGTGTGTGTAGGTGTGTGTGTGTGTGTGTACATTTGAATTTGTTAGAATATTGTTAATCATTGTTGGTTGCATGTGTAGGAGCGGATTGAATGCAAGCGCTCTGATTTGTAATTGCAAGATATAAGGTAAAGGTAAAGGAGTCCCATAACCTATAAGGTCGTAGGGGAGCGAGGCGTCAGAGACCTCACTTCTCTAGGGGCCAGCATATTGAGGGCGGCGCCCATCTCCTCTCCCTCGCTGCTTTACCTTCCCTGACCCTAAAGAGGGCAGGTACCCATTTACAGCTGGGTGAACTGGGGAACTGTACTGAAGCCAAGGCGCGCATACGGTCACCCATCCAAGTGGTAACCACGCTCGACGCTGCTTAACTTGGCTGGGGGAAAGCGAGTGCTCCGACCACTGAGCTATCCCGTCCCCTTGCAAGATATAGCGATCTATAAATTCCATTTATCATTATTATTATTATTATTATCATCATCATTATTATTATCATTATTATTATTATTTTACTCACAGTCAGTTCGTCAACGTGCTCAGTGAGTTCCTCCAGGTCACACAGGACTACAGAAAGCAGGGAGTGGGGGAGGGGGGAGGGGGGGGGGAGATGGGGGGGGGGGGGGGGGTAGGGCAAAGAAATTCAGAAGTGAGGTACAAGTCGAGATCAGAATCAAACATGAGTCAACACTCTGCAGCTCGACTCGTCCTAAGAAAGAAAACAATCTGAACACATCACTCCTCTTTTTGCGATCTCTTCACTGGTTGCCTGTCTCACAGAGACTGAAGTATAAGATCAATACCCTCTGTTTCAAATGTCTCCACAACTCTGCACCCTCTTATCTCTGTAACTGTCTTCACTTGTACACTCCATCCCGTTCCCTTCGTTCAGCTTCTGATACTCTGCGCTTCCGAACTCTCAGATTAAAAATAAACACTGTTGGCCGACCCTCTTTCTCTGTTTCTGGCCCATCCATGTGGAATGACCACCCTCTCTCATTTCGCCAAAAGCCTACATGTGACACTTTCAAAGCCAGCCTCAAAACGCACTTGTTTCCTATCTGATGTCTTCTCCTCATGTCTTTCTGTTTTGTT
>CM054149.1:10000-25000 GCA_028751875.1 Rapana venosa
ACACACGCACACACACACATACACTCATGCACATAGACATACGCACTGATATACGCATGCAGTGATGCTCAGGCGCTTATAATTTCACACAAAAGCACGCACGCACGCACACACATTCACACACATACAAACTCACGTACACGCACGCGCGCGCACACACACACACACACACACACACACACACACACACACACACACACACACACACACACACACTCATACATTCCCGTCTAAAATCACTAAATGTGAATAGACGTTAAAGTGAAGATCATACTCATACATGTACATACATCCATACATACACACACACACACACGCACACACATACACACACACACACACACGCACACACATACACACACACATACACACACACACACATACACACACACACACACACACACACACAACACACACTCATACATTCCCGTCTAAAATCACTAAATGTGAATAGACGTTAAACTGAAGATCATACTCATACATGTACATACATACACACACACACACACACACACACACACACACACACACACACACACCCACACACACACACACACACACACACACACACACACACACACAAGCAAATGCATTGCTTATTCAATGTACCAGAAATAAAAATTTGACTTGACTTGACTTGATACACACTCACACGTCTGATATCACTATTTAGTTGAAGAACGTTAAACTGAAAAAACTAACATAACAAGAGAGAGAGAGAGAGAGAGAGAGAGAGAGAGGGGGGGGGGGGGGAGAGAGAGGGGGGGGGGGGAGAGAGAGAGACAGAGAGACAGACAGACAGAGACAGAGAGACAGACAGACAGAGAGAAAGAGAGAGACATAGAGCTCATGGGTGACTATCCTTCCGTTTTGAACGGAATTCCATATTGGCGATTTTCGGCTTTTAAAAAGATATGGATGACCATTAGACCCAAGACCTAGAATCGTGTAGAAAACTGACCAGCATGACAGCAGCCTGTGACACACACCTCCCTGAACACCCTGACAGTCAAGGCTTGTCTGCCCGATGTTTTCTCATTGATAATATAATAATAATAGTAGTAGTAGTAATAATAATAATAATAATAATGATCATCATCATCATAATAGTAATAATAACAATAATAGTAATAATAATAATATAATGATGATGCGCTATATCTTGCAAAAAAAACCCAAATCAAAGCGCCAAAACCACCACCCCCACACAGCCAGACAAAAAAACAAACAAAGGAAAAACAACCCCCCCAAAAACATAAAAACCCCACAACCCGCACACAACAACACACCCCACACACACACACGCACACAACACACACACCCCCCACCCACCACACCACACCACAACACAAACCCCACCACCCACGACACACACCCCCCCCACACACCCCCAAAACCCACACACCACAAACACCCGCGCGCAAGCACACACATAACACACACACACAAACCCCCGCAACACACACACCCACACCCGCAACAACAAAAACCCCGCAAAAAAACACAACAAAAATTTACCACCCAAGCAGCAGACAACAAAACAGAAAAACAAAAAAAACCCGAACCAAAACCAAAAACTAAACCAAAAAAAACACAAACCCGCACCCCAGCCGCCAGGTAAAAAGAACGAACAAAACCAAAACAAAGAAAAAACCACAAACCCAGGGGAAAACCCCCAACACTAAAAAAAGGTTTAATTGGGGGGTGAGGGGGGGGGGGGGGGGGGGGGGGGGGGGGGGGGGGGGGGGGGGGGGGGGGGGGGGGGGGGGGGGGGGGGGGGGGGGGGGGGGGGGGGGGGGGTTGGGGGTGTTGGGGGAAAAAAAAAAGTGGGGGGGGTTTGTTGGTGGTTTGGGGTTTTGGAAAAATTTTGCCGGTTGGTGTTTAAAATTTTGTTTTTGGTTGTGTTTTTGGTGTTTGTGCGGTTGTTTGGGTATTTGGTTGGTTTGTTGGGGGGGGTTGTTGGTTGTGGTTGGGGGGTGGGGTTTTGGGGGGGGGGGGGGGGGGGTTGTTGTTTAAAAAGGGGGTTTTTGGAAAAAAAAGGTTTTTTTGGGAAAGGGGGGGGGGTTTTTGTGTTGGCTGGTTATCAAAAATAAAAATTCAAAGAAAAATAAAGAGACGGGATATTTTTTGCATAGAGTTTTTATGGTAATTCATTAGTGGTCTACTAGTTTTTGTCATTTGGGGAAAAAGGGGGTAGGGGTGTATGGCTAGGTCAGGGCAATTGGAACAGTTGGCAATAAAAAGGAGGTTTTTTCTCCCATGGTTTTTTTTTAGGGCTAAAGATCTTCCTTCATCAATTCAACGGGGGGGGTCTTTGGAAACAAAACGCAATTTCCAAAAATGCAGCGGGGCGAAAATCGTGATTTCAGAGCGGAAAATTATTTAAACCAAGGAAAAGCCGAAATAAGTAGAAATAACCCGTATTTTTGGGCTTTTTCCTTTTTTGGGGCTTGTTCCTTCTTTTACTACTTAATCTGGGTTTTTTTGAAAACCCCCACACCTTTTTGAAAACGAGGTGGGGCGCCGAAAACCACGGGCTGATTCCAGAACTAAAAAGTTGTCATTTTATTTATTTATTATTATTTTATTTTTTATATCAGGATAATGGTAAAGCACTTTTTGGGGGGTTTTTTTTTTTACATTTTAGTCCCCGTTTATGGGTTTTGTCAGTTATATACTTTTTCCCCCCGGCACACAAGGCCTACTCTTATGAAAACAGAAAAGAGGTGACACAGAAACAAACCTTTTTTTTTTTCTCTTGCTTTTTTTGGGGGTGTGGGGGTTTTGGAGGGAGGGGGGGGGGGGGGGTGTTTTGGGGGGGGGAGGGGGAGTGTTAAAAGGGGGGGGAAAGGGGGTGGGTTAGTGGGGAGGGGCGAAAAGGAAGTATTTCTTTGTCCAAGTCGTCTGCGTGAGGGTGGGAGCAAAAAATAGTGAATTTTATTTGTTTTTTATTTATTTTATACCACTGTAAGTCCGGCAGATTTCTCGCGTAAATTGGGGGCTGCTCCCCCCCCCGGGAAAGGGGCCGCCGCCACAACAGCACGCCCCTTTTGTTGTTGTTGGTTCCAACTTTTTTTGTTTCCCTATCAGAGTGGCTTTTTTTTAAAAATTTTGGGCCAGGACATCTTCTTTTGCCGTGGGTTTCTTTTAGGTGCGCTGAATAATTATGTTTAAACACGGGACCCGGTTTTATCTCTCACCGAAAGCCCTAGGCCCCCCAGAACCACACTCAGGGTTAATGAATGGGAAAAAAAAGTTGGGGTCCAAACGGGCAAACAGGGGGTTTTTTAATGAAAGGGGAGGAGGGGGAATTTTTGAGCAAACTGATAAATACTTCAATATAAAAAAAAAGTGGGGTTTAATAAAGAAAAAGTTATCAAGATATTTTTTTTTGCCGTAAACGGTGTTAAAGTAACGTCAGTCGCAGTCAGTCTCTTAAAATTGTAACTCTTTCCACCTTAAATGTTTACCAGCCCCACCCTAAAATAGGAGACTGAATACGAGGGGAGGAGAAGAGAGAGAAGGGGGTGAAGAGAGAGGAAAGGGAGAGGGGAGAGTTTTCCTCTGTGGCTGCTGTGCGTGTGTTGCCCCTGCATGCCGCGCGCGCGTGCGGGGGGTGCGTGCGTGCGTGCGTGCGTGCGTGCGTGCGTGCGTGCGTGCGTGCGTGTGTGGTGTGTGTGGGGTTGGTGTGTTTGTGTGTGTGTGGTGTAAAAAATATAATAAAAAAAGAAAAGATTAAAACAAAAATAAAAGAACAGAAATTGAAAAAAAAAAATTGAAATTAAAAAAAAGAACTAAAAACAAATCCCTATGGAAATAACAAAAAAATTTTTGGCAAGTCAAACATTAACTTAACATTGTTAAAAAAATTTCCTACAGTGTGTTTTGTTGGTGGGGCGTGCGCGTGCGCGCGCGCGCTTTGGAAAAAAGATTTTGGGCACCCCCGCATACATCTTAAAGGCGGAGAGCGGTGTACCCCGTTTGCTTATTCTTCACGTCCGCTTTGTTTAGATCAATAAAAAAAAACTTTATGGAAATTTTTTCAGCGTTTGAATTTTCCCAAAGGGAAAAACATAAAGGGCCTTACAAATAAAGCGCTTAAATCGCTATCGACTTTTATTTTAGCAACTGACAAACGTACACCCTTTTTAAAGTCTTCCTTCCAATGAATTTTCGATCGTTCATTTAAAAAACTCTTTTTTTTTCAACCTTTGGGTCAGAGCTCCATGTGGTGGGGATCGGTGGTCTGGGTAACGCCCTGTCTAGAAAGCGAAAATCCGGTCAAAAGGGTGCGGTGGTTCGTACCCCCGTTTGGACCCGAAAACTTTTTCCCCCATCCATGAGATCAAGAGTGGTGGTTGGGCGCTAGTTTTTTGGGATGAACGAAAAAAACCGGGTCCGTGTTTGGCACATAATTACTTACGCACGTAAAAAAAACCCCGGCAAAAAGGGAGTTTCCCTGGCGAAATTTTTTTAAAAAAAAACCCACTGTGTTAAAAACAAATACTGTTGAAAACAGGGAAAAAAAATGGGTGCGCTGCTCTTGTGGCGACGTGCTCCCCAGGGGGGAGAGCAGCCCGAATTTTTACGCAGAGAATTTGTGTGACTAAAAATGGGGATAAAAGAAAAAAAAAGAAATAAATATCCAAAGGTTCCCAATGGGGAGATTTTTTCTGTATGCGCCTCAACCCCCCCCCCCCCTCCAAACCCCCCCCACCCCCCCCCCACCCTTTTAAACCACACCCCCCCCCCAAACCCCCCCTTTCCTAAAGAAAAACAAACAAAGGAAAAGCAACAAACAAAGAAAAGAAAAAACCAAAGAACAAGAATAGAAGATAATGATAAAGAGGGAATTTTTAATACGCTGAAACTTGTAAAGCAACAAATCAAAGCGCTCAAAGGAAAGACATTTTTTTAAAAAGTTTTAACGAGGATAAGGAATAAGCACTTTTTTCTGGGTGGAGGGGGGGAAGGGGGAGGGAGGGAGGGGGAGGGAGAGAAGGGGTAGGGAGAGGACTGGTCCCAGGCAAAACCCCATGCCCCAGTTCCCTTCAAATCAGGGGCATCGTCCCCCGCATCACCTTATTATTATTATTATTTTTATTATCATTATCATTATATTATTTTTGTTGTTGTTTTTATCAATATTATATCATTTTATTTTTATCATTTTTATTTTATTTTTATATTATTATTTTTATTTTTTATTATCATTTCATTATTATTTTAAAAATTATTTTTAAGTAGAAGGTACAGGAACTCATCAAGGAAAAACGCAATAAAAAACAAAGAAAAAAAGATAGAGAAAAAAGAAGAAGAAGACACGCGAAGAAGGGCAGAAAAAGATTAATTTAAAAAAAGAAAGAAAATGGAGAAAAAAGAAGAACAACCCGTGAAAAAAGACAAAAACTTAAACTAGCAAACAAGTGATGGGGAACAAACCAAAATCAACAACAACTCAAAAACAAAACAAACAGCAACAACAAAATTAGAGACAAAAAAGAGAATGGGAAAAAACAGAATAAACGAGGGAAGAAGAGGCAAGAAACAAAAGAGAAAAAAACAGAAAGAAAGAAAGAAACAAAAGGAAGAAAGAAGAAAGTAAAAGAAAAGAAAAGAAAAGAAAAGAACCCTAAAAACGAACAAGAACCCTTTAAAACCTTAGTTTGATTTAATAACGAAAAAAATTTACCAAGCTAGAGAAAAACCAAAACGATTAGAAAAAAAAATATCATAAGTACATTTGTGCCACAATTTGAAAAAGGGTTTTTTATCGATTTAATCACAAAAGGGTGCATAATTCAAAAAATATTCAAAAATCCTGTAAAACCCACATTTACCATAAACGAGAGCCCCCCCCATTCCACTTTGTCCCCCAAACAGCCGCTAGAACAAAACCGAGTGTGTACCAATTTTCCTTTGATGGGGGAAAGCAGACAACATCCAATTTTAAATGCGAGTTGGCGGGGGGGAAAAAGAAAATGTGGACAAGGCATGGCGACGACCAATGCAGTCCAAGCTTCCATTCTTTTTCTTCTTCTTTTCTTTAGCTTCTCTTTTTTGCTTTTTTCCTTTTCTCTTCTTCTTCTGCTTCTCTCTTCTTCTTCTTCTTCTTCTTCTTTCCTTCCTCCTCCTCCTCCTCCTCCTCCCTTCTTCTTCTTCTTCTTACTTCTTCTTCTTTCTTTTCTTCTTTTCATCCCCTCCCTCTCCTTCTCACTTCCTTTTTCCTTTTTTTCCCTTTTTAATCAGAAAAACATGACTTTGCCCCCCGCCAAGCGGAAGAAAAAGATACCCCGAAAAAAGGTGGGGGGAAAAAGGGAGGGGGGGGGGGAGGGGGGGGGGGGGGGGGGGGAGGGGGAAGAGGAGAAAAAAAGAAAGAGAGAGAGGGGGGGCAGGAAAGAAAGGAAATAAAAAAAAAAAAAAGGGGAGAGGGAGGGGGGGGAGGGAGGAGGGGAGGGAGAAAAGAAAAAGAAAAGAAAGAAAGGAGGGGGAAAGAGAGACAGGAAAGAAAAGAAAGAAAAAAAGGGGAGAGAGGGGGGGAGGGAGAGAGAGAGAAAAGGGGGGGGGGGAATAAAAAATAAGAAGGGGAAGAAGAGGAAGACGCGGGGAAAGGGGGGCGCCAGACCGAAAAAAAAAAAAAGGAGTAAAAGGGGGAGGGAGGGAGGGACAGACAAAAAAAAAAAGCCAGCCAGGACACAAAGACAGGAGAGACAGAAAGACAGGGGCAAAAAAACAGACAGACAGACAGAAAAGAAATAAGAAAAGAAGAAAGGAGACAAGAACAAAGACAGCAGACAGAAAAGAAAAGAGAGAGGGGGGGGGGGGGGGGGGGGGGGGGGGGGGGGGGGGGGGGGGGGGGGGGGGGGGGGGGTGGGGGGGTGGAAAAGGGGAAAAAAAAAAAAAAGGGGGGGGGAAAAAAGGAGGCCCCAGAAAAGTAAAACAAACCTGCAGACAACACACAGAACATAACAGCAGACACAAAAGAAAAAAACAAAAACTGCAGACATCACAGAGGAAAAAGTACACAACACTGAAAAATCACAAGATCGACACAAAACGAGACATCACCCCAGCAACATACACAACACGGAAAAAAACACAGGGAGACATACCAAACGAGACATCACACAGCAAGAACCCAACAGCCAATCCACAGCAGACAGTACAAACACGCAGACATCACACGCAAAGTACACAACACGCAGACATCCCCACAGCAGACATACACAACACTGCGACATCACCAGCAGGGAAGAAAAAACACTGCAGACATACACGCACAGTACACAACACGCAGACATCACCAGCAGACAGTACACAAGACACTCAGACATCACACAAGCAGACAGTACACAACACTGCAGACATCCACACAGCAGACTGTGACACTAAACACTGTCGACATCCACAGGGGTGAGAACAGACAGTACCACAACGCACAGCAGACATCAACACAGCAGACAGTACACAAACTGGCAGACATCACTGACGAACAGACAGTACACAAACACTGCAGTATGTTCACACAGACTGACAGTACACAACACTGCATGACATTCACACAGCAGACAGTACAATTCAACTGCAGACTCCAGACACAGCTGAGGACGCAGTACACAACACAGCAGACAGTACACAACATGCAGACGTAGTACAGACAACACTGCAGATCATTCATCAGAGACAGCACACACACTGCAAGGCGCATCGACGAACAGCAGACAGTTACGACATATCACTTGCAAGACATTCACACAGCTAGACAGTACACAATCACCTGCAGGACATCACAGAGCAGACAAGTACACAACGGCATGACATCAGACACAGCAGACAGTACACAACGTACAGAAGACATCACACCAGCAGACAGTACACAACACTGCAGACATCACACCAGCAGACAGTACACAACCCTGCAGACAGTTTACACAACACTGCAACATCACTCTGAAGACGTACCACAACACTGCGCAAGACATCACACAGCGAGACGGTACACGAATCAGACTGCAGACATCACCACAGAGACAGTACATCAAACATGAGGACAGGTACACAACACAGTGCTGGGACATGTCACGACAGCAGACGGCAGTCACAAGATCACTGCGAGACAGGACACAGCAGACAGTACACACACTGCAGACATCACACAGCAGACAGTACACAACACAGCCAGACCAACACCCTGCAGTACATGACAAACACTGTCAAGACATCACACAGCAGACAGTTACACAACACTGCAGACATCTCACAGCTAGCAGTACACAACACTGCAGACATCACACAGCAGTCAGGGGGTCAGGAATAAGCCAGGACAGAAAGCTGTGATCTTTCAAATTAACATCATTGTCCACCCGTTGCTTCATTTCCATCAGGAAGCCCTATTCTCTTTGCTGTCTTTAAGTCAGAGCGGTTTTTTTACAAGAATGGACCAGGGTGATTATCTCGTTGGTTCTTGTTTCTCGTCGTCATGTTTTCGCACTTTGGCCAGGCTGAACAAGGGCTTGTTACAGCTAGTCTGTTTGTGTCGCCAGATCTGTGTAAACGAAAGCAAATCGAAGCGCTTGCACTCATAATGCTTATTTACAACGCACGTCAACTATCCTCGAAGTATAATGAATAACAGAATTTCATGCACGCCGCGCTACGCTAACAACACACACGTACTGTCTTAAATAGAAAATGGATGTACACATGTGAGGGGCGGGTGAAGGTCTGTGTGTTTGCATCCTTCTGCATTGCCTGACTTCTCATTTGCATAACGTCTCCTCGTCCTTGAATGAGAATAGATCTCCTGAATGCGTGGATGCGACTTCAATGGCGATATTCCTGGACCATGGTTTTGGCAATGCTGCAATGTCTGATGCATGTTATATCCACAAATTCAAGTATCTTTCGCCCCTGGAATGGATTAGTCTTGAAAATGATTGTTGTGAAGTCCTGTATTCTGTATGCACCTGCCGAGTGTGTTAACCTTGTGTGTGTGTGTGGTGTGTGTTCTTTGTGGTGTGTGTGTGAGTGTGTGGTTGTGTGTGTGTTGGGTGTGTGTGTGTCTCCGTGTGTGTGTGTTGTGTGCTGTGTGTGTGTGTGTTGTGGTGTGTATGTGTCGTGTGTGTTGTGTATTGTGTGTGTGCGCGTGTGCACATTTGGACTTGGAACTATTGATTGTTATGGTGTTGCATGTATGTGTAAGAATGAGTTGAGTGCAAGCGCTTTTGATTTGTCCTGTGGGGCAAGATAGATAGCGCTTATATAATTATATTCTCTCTCTCTCTCTCTTCTCTTCTCTTCTCTCTCTCTTCTCTCTCTCTCTCTCTTTATTATTATATATATATAGTATATTTATATAATATATATATACATATAGTATACATTTTATATGGACTCTATTATAGTGCAGATCTTGTAAACCAAAGACAAAATCGAAGCGCTTGCACTCAACTTCGCTTTACTACTCTGCACGCAACTTTCCTCAAATATATATGAATAAACAGATTTCATGCACTGCTCGCACACTCACTCACACGCACGCACACACACACTCACACCACACACACACACACACACGCACACGCACACACCACACACACACACACCCGCGACACACTAAGAGTGAAGGATGCCTGTTTGAAAAAAACGGATTTTTTCCCCATTCTTTGCATGTTAGTATGTATCTTTCAGCGTTTTGCTCCTGAACAAAGACAATACAGATTTTTCACAGCCAGTCCCCTTGTTGGCAGAAGCTAGACCATAATCATCCAAGTCCTATGGCCTGACACATGTGACAAGTTTTGTTCTCACTGGGCTAACAGTTGGACACAGGAGCCTTGCTTTGTGAGGCTGTTGTCTGTTCTGTTTTCACCAACAACTGTAGGCCTGTTGTTTGTGTCATCTAGCGACTCAGATATTTTCATGTCTTGCTGTTTGTCATGTGCCGCCTGTTCCGTCTATTTGGTCGTCTGTCTGCGCATTTTCTGTCTATTCTGTCTCTGTCTGTCTTCTATTTTTCTCTGTCTCTGTGTCCTGTCTGGCTATAGTGTCTAGTCTAGTTGTTCTTCTTCCCCCCCTCTCGCTTTTAGTGCTTTTGACGTGTGCGAGGGCACTTGTGTGTGTGTGTTCATAGTGTTGTTTTCGCGCGTGTGTGGTGTGTGTGTTGTGTTCGTGTGTGTGTGGGGTGTTGTGTGTGTGTGTGTGTGTTTTTTGTGACCGTGTCTCTCAGGTAGCTGCACTTTTACTCGTGATTGTACATTTTAAAAACCTTTACATGTCAAAAAAATGATAAAAAAGTACATTCCCCCCAACACCCCCACTCCCCCACCCACCACCACCCCACCTACCCACCCCAACCCACCCGACCATCATCCTTACCCCCCTTTTTAAAAACAAATTCATGTTTTGGGGAAAAAAAAAGGGGGTGAGGTTTTGATCCCCTCTTGGGGGTTTTTGGGACACAGGGGGGGTTGGGTTTTTTGGGGTTTAAAAACAGAGGGAAAAAAACCCCGGGATGAAATGTTATAGGAAGAAAAAGAAACAAAAGAAAAATAAGGGACTGTGATAGAGTGAGGAGGGAGAGAGGAGAGAGAGACGTGGTTTTAGAAAGAAGGGAGTTGGAGGGGAAAAGGGAGAGAGAGAGAGGAGGAGGGGGGGGGACAGGAGGAGAGGGAGGGGGGGGGAAAAAGAGAAGGGAGGAGAGGTGAGAGGGGGGTGGGAGGGGTGAGAGAAGAGAGAGTGAGGGAGAGAGAGAGGAGAGAGAGAGAGAGAGAGAGGAGGAGAGAGAGGGGGGAGAGAGGAGAGAGAGAGGGAGTTTGGGAGAGAGAGAGAGAGAGACAGGAGGAGGAGAGAGGAGATAGGAGAGAGAGGGGAGGAGAGAGAGAGAGGAGGGGGAGGGGATAGGGAGAGGAGTAGGGGGGAGAGAGAGGGGAGGGAGGAGAGACAAAGAGAGGGTGAGAGAGAGAGGGAGGAGAGAGAGGGAGAAGAAGAGAGAGGAGAGAGAGGAAAAAAGGAGTGAGAGAGAGGGGAGAGTGAGGGGGGAGAGAGGGGGGGGGAGGAGAGAGTGAGAGAGAGGAGAAGAGAGGAGGAGGAGAGAGAAACAGAGAGAGAGGGGAAAGAGACAGGAGACAGAGACAGGGCACAGAGAGAGGGGGAAAAGAGAGAGTGAGAGAGAGACAGAGGAGAAAGAGAGAGAAAAGGCAGAGGCAAAGCCCAGACCCCGTGCTGTCACACAATCAGAAGGCAGCGGAAAAGGGATCTGTTACAGCGAAGTAAATGGAGGCCACCACACCCACGGACACTTCGGAACCAGATCGAGACGATAAATCGTGTAAAACCAAATAATAAAAAAAATATAAAGGGAAATTTATATAGCGCTTATCGTGTAAAAAAAAAATTCCCAAAATCAAAGCGCTTGCATCCATTCCACTCCTAAAATGCACCCAAAAATGTTTAAATATTTTAAACAAGCTCAAATAACAAACACCGCCACACGCGCGCACGCACGCACACCCATTTGAGGTTTATGCTTCAAAAAAGGGGGGATGGAATTTTGGCCCTGAAGGCAAGGGACAGATAAAATTTTGAGATGAAAACTGTAGGGGGAAAGGGGGTTTTGGTTTGAAAAAGGTATGTTTAGGCTGGATTTAAAAAGTGTTGTAAGTAGGGTTTTCCGAAGGGGAGAGGGAGGTCATTCCGATCGATGGACCAGAAATAGAGAAAGAGTGGGTAAAAAGGTGGAGGGTTTAATTTGGTATTTGTTAGCACAGGGTATCGCGAGAGCGGAGGGGGGACGAGAAGGGGTAAAAAAGGTTTAAAAATTAAGAGGTTTGGAAGGTGCTGTTTTTGGGACTTTTAACAGAGGGTACATATCTTTCTTTACTCCTCTTGGGACAGGCAGGGGCCCGGGGAAGATCGGGAGAGGGTTTTGTATGCTCAGATTTTTTTTTTTTGGAACAAATCGAAACAGGAGTTTTGAATGGTTTAAGGGAACAGCATCTGTGGAGTGGATGTGTAAAACCAAAATTTGGGCAGATGAATCTGTAAAAACCAAATCTTGCGATGAAAAGTCTCATGTAAAACAGCTGCAGACCTGAGGGCGTAGGGGTATCGTGGGACGGGGGTTTTGCTATGGTAGAAAATTGCGTCACAAATTTAGACCCGGGTTCGATTCCCCTTCAAGGGATATTTTCCCTGGAGTTAACTCAGTGCAATCCCTCTCCCCAAAAATCCCTTTGGATGAGATATAAACCCAGGCCCCCGTGCGAACGCCGCGAAAATTTGCGGCACGTAAAAACCTGTTTCCCCTTTTTGTAAAAGTAGGCTATTGTGGCCGGTGGGACGATGACAAAAAATTTTCAAAAAACCCCATAGCACGAGGATGGTGTTTAAAAAAAAAAAACATCTCTCCCTCTTCTCATTTATTATTTATCCCTCCATCTCTTCCCCTTTCCCCCCTCCCCCCCTCTCCCCTTTCCCCCTCTCTCTCCCTTCCTCCCTCCCCCTCCCCCCCTCCTCCCCCCCCCCCCCTCCCCCCCCTTTCCCCTCTTCTCCCTTCCCCCTCCCCCCCTCCCTCTTCTCCCTCCCCCCCCCCTTTTTCTCCCTCCCTCTTCCCTCCCCCCCCTCTCCCCCCCCCCCCCCCCTCCCCCCCCCCCTCTCCCCCCCCTCTTTTTCTCCCCTCCTCCCCCCCCCCCCCCCCCCTCTCTATCCCTCCAGCTTAGCACTGGTGAAGGATCAAACATGATCCATCCCAGCAGGGCTCTGACAAACGATATAAAGATAAAAGTTCAAGGTCACCACAGCTAGCTACATGGAATCTGGAGCCCGGTCTGTCAAGACTTCTCCGAGCCCTGCAAGTGTGCAGCCGCTGTTGCTGGTGTCCCTGGTGCCGCTGTCTCTTTGCCAGACACTGCCAGCACTCAGTGCCCTGCTGCCTGTGCTTCAGTCTGATGCCAGGACAAACCAATCCGAGGTTTTGTGGGGTTGTTGTTTTTTTGTTGAGATTCTGGTTCTCTGTGGGTCAGATGACTTAGGGAGCGAGACACACGTGGCAGGGTCAGAGGCAAGACAGATGGACAGACAGAGAGACAGACAGACAGGCAGATAGACAGACAAGATAAGACAGACAGACAGACAGACAGACAGATAGGTTCACTGTTCACTGTTCACTGGTCTCGTAACCCGCCAGGGTCGTAGGGGCGCTGCATGGTGGACGAACGGATAGGACAGACAGACAATACAGACAGACAGACAGACTAGACAGACAGACAGACTAGACAGACAGACAAGACAGACAGACAGACAGGACAGACAGACAGACAAGACAGACAAGACAAGACAGGCAAGACAAGACAAGACAAGACAGACAGGCAGACAGCAGACAGACAGATAGAAAGCAAGACAAACAGCTAGACAGACAGACAAGACAGACAGACAAGACAGACAGATAGACCGACAGACAGACAAGACAGACAAGGCAATGGGAAAGGGTAGCCCTTAATACACTTCTAATGACATGACTAGTGCCATCAGGACTAAGAGGTTGGGGTCAGTGAGTTCATTCTATCTGCATTACACACTCAGGACATTACAGCTTAGCTTAGGATGACTAGACTCTGACAGGAAAGGCTTGACTCGCACAGCTATGTGCATGGGTGGTTGGCTTTGAGACATCTCCAACTACGTCCTATGCCATGCGGATGTACTGCAGCCCCATAACAAACCCATTTAAAGCAGCTGCTCTTGCTTTTTGGAGGTCACGACGTAAAACACGCTAACTTCATTCACAGTAGTCCTGATGGATGACTAGTACCTGTAGTAGTGCTAGAGGCTGTGACCAGATAGCTGGAGGAGCGAGGTTCTGAGACACACACTGTCCTGCAACTTTGCTGGGTTTCTCGGTATTGTGTAAAAGCCAGGTGGACCTTTGTTGCAGTAGTCCATTTTGCGGTCAAAGCTGTGGGTGTAAAGAAGTGTGGATTAGTTAAGAGACGATTGCAATGGTTATCAGACTTTTTTAAAAAAAATCTGCAGTCAGAAAATGAACAATGCACACATGCACAGCACGCACGCACGCATACACGCACGCACATCCCTCCCCACACACACGCATACACACACATACACTCAGACACACACGCAAGCGCTTGTGCCCCCACACACATGCACAGCACGCACGCATGCACGCACACATGCATGCACGCACCCCCCTCCACACCCACACACATACACACACAACATCCACACACACACACACACATACATACACTCACACACACACACACATACACTCACACCACACACACGCAAGCGCTTGTGCCCCCCCCCCCCCCCCCCCCCCCCCCCCCCCCGCACACACACACACACATGAACAGCACGCACGCATGCACGCAGCCCCCTCCACACCTACACACATATACACACACACACATATACACACACACAGATGACAAAATTTACAAAACGGCATACACACGGGGACTGGATGTAAAAAGCACGTGAGTGCTTATTCCATTATCCTCGATATATAATAATAATAATAAATAAATAAACATACACTCACATTCACTCACACACACACATACACACGCGCTCGCGCGCAAGCGCTTGTGCCCCCACCCCACCTCCCACCCTCCACCCCGAAACACACACCTCATTAGCACCTCATTAGCGACTGACCCTCATTGCCCCTAGTGTACCAGGCAATTGGTGTAATCATGATCATCTGTCTCACAAAGACTGAAGCAGAAGATCAATACCTCTGTTTCAAATGTCTCCACAAATCTGCACCCTCTTATCTCTGTAACTGTCTTCACCTGTACACTCCATCCCGTTCCCTTCGTTCAGCCGCAGATACTTTGTACTTTCGAATACCCATTACAGCTCTCTTCCATTACAACAGCTTCAATAGAACTCGGCAATACATCGGTCCCTCTATCCACTGCTGTGAAGTATCTAGGTGCTGTTATCGACAACACACTCTCTATGCAAAAATTCATCACC
>CM054149.1:45000-57432 GCA_028751875.1 Rapana venosa
CGCGTGCGCGTGTGTATAACTCAAATCAAACTTTTATTTCCAGATGGTAGGGTGTGTGTGTGTGTTTTGTGGTGTGTTGTGTGTTGTGTGTGTGGGGTGTGTGTGTAGTGTGTGTGTGTGTGTGTGTGTGTGTGTAGTGTGTGTGTGTGTGTGTGTGTGTGTGTGTGTGTAGTTGTGTGTGTGTGTGTGTGTGTGTGTGTTGTGCGTGCGTGTTAGTGTAAATCAAACCTTTGATTTGCAGATGGTATGTGTGGGGAGTGTGCGTGTGTGTATCGTGTATAAACTCAAATCAAACTTCTATTTCCAGATAGTACGTGTGTTGTGGGGTGTGTGTGTGTGTGTGTTGTGTGTGTGTGTGTGTGTTTTGTGTCTGTGTGTATAGCTCAATCAAACTTTTATTTCCAGATGATATGTGTGTGTGCGTGCGCGTGTTTGTATGCGTGTGTGCGCGCGTGTGTGTGTAACTCAAATCAAACCTTGGTTTGCAGATGATATGTGCGCGTGAGTTTGTGCGCGTGCGTGTGTGTGCGTGCGCGTGTGTGTATGCGTGTGTGCGCGTGCGTGTGTATAACTGAAATCAAACCTTGATTAGCAGATGATACGTGAGTGAGTGATTTAAGTGAGTGAGTGAGTGATTTAAGTGAGTGAGTGATTTAAGTGAGTGAGTGAGTGTGATGTGAGGGGTGTGTGTACGTTCTTTAATTGAACGTCTGTTCACACAAGGTGATATTAGACCACAAAAAAGTGTCACAAAATATTATAGAGAACGCTGTGTGTGTGCGTGTGTTTTTTGGTGTGTGTATGTGGTGTGTGTGTGTCTGTCGTCTGTCTGTCTGTTTCTCTGTGTGTATGAAGATTCATCATCATCATCATCCACAACCTTTACACCCAGTGGTGTGTAGGGCAGCAACAAAGCGCTTCCACTCCTGCCTATCCTGGGCCAACCTAGTCACTGATCCCTGTATAAAGATTGCACATAGGCTAAAGCTTTGAGAGAGTGGCTGATGGAAAGAAAGAAGAAGAAGAAGACAGTGCAGTGCAGTAGGCCCTCACACGTACATCGAACCACAGGACAGTGGTGAAGGAACAGCTCATGGTGACAGGGAAACAGACAGACAGACAGGCAGGAAGACAGACAGGCAGGCAGGCAGACAGGCAGACAGACA
Source organism: Rapana venosa (assembly GCA_028751875.1). Classification (NCBI taxonomy): domain Eukaryota; kingdom Metazoa; phylum Mollusca; class Gastropoda; order Neogastropoda; family Muricidae; genus Rapana; species Rapana venosa. The sequence continues at coordinate 46,167 of CM054149.1, forward strand.
GACAGGCAGGCAAACAGGCAGGTAGGCAGGCAAGACAGACAGGCAAGCAGGCAGACAGAAAGACAGGCAGACAACAGACAGGCAGACAACAGACAGGCAGACAGAAAGACAGGCAGACAACAGACAACAGACAGGCAGACAGACAGACGGCAGGCAGACAGGCAAGCAGGCACACAGGCAGGAATACAGGCAGGCAGGCAGGCACGGAGACAGACAACAGGTAGACAGACAGACAGACAGGTAGACAAACACAGACAGACAGGCAGACAGACAGGCAGACAGGCAGACAGATAGACAGGCAGACAGACAAACAGACAGACAAACAGTTTTGCATTTCAACTATGGGCAAGGAATGAATGCGAAACAAAACTAGCTCACGAGAGAATGAGTGCAATCCGAAATATACCCCACAAAAAAATGTCAAAGGGGTGGGTGGGATGGGGGGGGGGGGGGGGGGGGGAGGAGGCGAGGGAGGCGATGAAGCGAACGATGAGGAAAACTGGGGTGGACATATTAAAGAAATTCTAGAAAGAAAACAGTCAAAAAAAGAATACGCAGATTCTTGCAAAAGCAGTGTGGAGGGAGGAAGGACAGTAAGGAGAATGTCCTGACAGTGCTGAGGAAGCCATGATTTCCAATTCCTTGCTTCTAGCCTAACTTTCATCTGTTCCATTTTCCTGGTTCATTTGGGCTCAACAGAAAACGAATCTCAATCAGACGACAGTTCCAACAGCTGGAATGAAAGGAATCTGTTGAAGAAAAAATAGTTTATATATGTGTGTGGGAGAGGGGGGGGGGGGGGAGTACGTTTCAAGCCGTCACTGCTGAAATAGAGTGAGGTCAGAAAAATAGTCATTAAAATTTTGTTTCTCAATGGAGTGTTGGACCACACAGTTGACACGTGGCACAGGAAGAACCAAGAGTAATCTCCCTTCATATAAAAGGAAGTTAGCAAGGCTGACTGAAACTATTCACCAACAAACGAAAGTAATGTTCAGGACATGAGTCTCTGTTCCACGGTCTCTTGTAAACAACCAGTAAATCACGTGGTACACGTGCTACGGGAAAAATAGAATGAGCAGCACTTTCCTCTATACACCCCGGGGGGACGGGATAGCCTCGTGGTCACAGTGATGTTTTCGTGATCTGCTGACCCGGGTTCGATTCTCGTTCAAGAGGATTTTTTTTCCTCTGGAGTTAACATCAGTGCAGATTCCACTCTCCCCAAAAGTCCTTCGGATGAGACTATAAACCGAGGTCCCGTGTGCTGCGAACGCACGCAGAACATCTTGCGCACACGTTGAAACTCGTTCCGCTTTGCGGAAGAGTAGGCTATTGTGTGCCGGTGAGAACGGATGACAAAGTTGACAAAACTGCATACACACGGGGAATAGATGGAGAGAAAAAGCACATGGTTGCTTTTTCCATTATCCTCGCCCTTGAGTCAGCTTTGTGTCTGTATTCATGGCGAGTTTTCTTTCTGTTTGTTTGTTTGTTTGTTTCTCTGGGTGGTTGGTTGGCTCGTTGCTTTGTTGAAAGGAAAGATGAGTGGCTGGGTCAGGTTATACTTCTCCCCTCCTCCTCCTTCTTCTCCTCCTCCTCCTCCTCCTTCTTCTTCTCCTCCTCCTCCTTCTTCTTTCTTCTTCTTCTTCTTCTTCTTCTTCTTCTTCTTCTTCTTCTTCTTCTTCTTCTCTTCTTCTTCTTCTTCACATCCTCCTCCTCCTCTTCTGCTTCATCTTCTTTTTTTCGCCTCCTCTTCTTTTTCAAGTCAAGTCAAAACACTTAAATCATCCTCTACCTCTTGTTGTTGTTGTACGTCTTCTTCTTCTTCTTCTTCTTCTTCTTCTTCTTCTTCTTCTTCTTCTTCTTCTTCTTCTTCTTCCTTCCTTCCTTCCTTCCTTCCTTCAACTAGTTAAGTCAAAAACACTTTAATCATCCTCTATCTCTCCTCCTCCTTCCTCTCCTCCTCCTCCTTCCCCTCCTCCTCCTCCTTATTCTCCCCCAGAAATACTGTTGCTTTCACTTTCACTCTTTATCTTCCTCTCTTTTTTCCGTCTTTCTTTTCTTCTCTGTTCAGAGCGAACATGACAGAGGACGCGCTCTGACCATCTGATTCATGGCATAATTTCACAGCAGCTTCTTTCAGATGTCAGAAACAGCCGACCACAGCGGAGGAAAGGTATAATTCGACGTCAATGACGATAATTCCCATCTTTAGATATCCATATTAGCCGTAGAAAATTGAAAAGACTGGAGGTAAATGACGTAAGGTAACGAGTAGTCTGTGATGACTAAGATTTCCAAATGCTCCATTCTTTGCCAGTCTTGATTCACCCACACTGCTGTTTCCTAGACAATGACAGCATCCTCTGCCTTCAAAATGGATCCTGAAGTCGCAGAGAGCGTCTGTGATATCATCATTCCGGGAATGACAAGGCCGAACGAGGATGAAGGACGGCTCAAGACAGAGCAGAAAACAGACAATTGTTGTCCACGGTACTACAGGCGAATGGAAGAGTACAGTAAAACCAAAAGAAAAAAAGGTTGAAATAATAATAAAAATAATATTAAAAAAAAAATAATAATAATAATAATGTATGGAATTTATATAGCGCTGAATCTTGTAATGTAAACAAATCAAATGAATTATCAAGCAAAGAAAGACGCCACCCTCTTTCTCCCCCCCCCCCCCTTCCCCCCCTACCGCCTTATATAACGAATAAACACATCTGACAAAAAGAGGCACAGAATATGCCCTAGGAATACAGAAATGAGAATAAGACAGAAAATAAAAAAGCAAGCAGTCTTGGTTTTTAACTTGAAAATTTCGCAATGGAAGAAGACTTCTTTTTTCCTTCTTCTTCTTTAACCGGGTGATTGAATAAGGAAAAGAACCGGGGATTAAACAAGGGAATTGAAACGACAAACTTACGTCTTACACCCCCCCCCCCCCTTCCCCCTCCCCGTACACCAGAACCCCCTCTTACGAAAAGCGGAACAGGATTTAACGTGTGCGCAAGATGTTCTACGTGCGCGTTCGCAGCACACGGGGCCTCGGTTTATAGTCTCATCCGAAGGACTTTTGGGGAGAGTGGAGTCTGCACTGATGTTAACTCAGAGGAGTTGTGTTGTGTTGTGTTGTGTTGTGCTGTGTTGTGTTTGTGTTGTGTTGTGTTTGTTGTTGTGTTGTGTTTGTGCTGTGTTGTGCCGTGTGGTGTTTGTGTGGTGTGGTGTTTGTGTTGTGTTGTGTTTGTGTTGTGTTTGTGTTGTGTGTGTTGTGTATTGTGTTGTGCCGTGCTGTGCTGTGCTGCGTTGTGTCTGCTCTTTCTTCACACCCCCGCGAAGGAAGAGAGAGGGAGGGGAGGGATAGAGAGAGGGATAGAGAGGGGGAGAGAGAGGGATAGAGAGAGGGATAGAGAGAGGGATAGAGAGAGGGATAGAGAGGGGAAGAGAGAGGGGAGAGAGAGGGGAGGGAGAGAGAGACAGGGGGAGAGAGGGAGAGAGAGAGATAGAGAGGAAGAGAGAGGGGGAGAGAGAGGGAGGGAGAGAGGGAGAGAGACAGAGAGGGGGAAGAGAGAGAGGGAGGGAGAGAGAGAGAGAGAGAGAGAGAGGGAGAGAGATGTAGAGAGAGAGAGAGAGAGGGCGAGAGATAAGGAGAGAGACGTAGACAGAGGGGGGGGGGGGGGGGGGGGGGGGGTTTTAAAACATATCCTCCAACACTGTCAGGGTGCTTGTTGTTTGACAACTTCCCAAAACATACATCTCTCTCTCTGTGTCTCTCTCTGTCTCTCTCTCCCTCTCTGTCTCTCTTTCTCCCTCTCCCCCTTCTCTCCCCTTCTCTCTGTCTCTGTCTGTCTCTCTCTCTTTCTCCCTCTCTCCCCCCTCTTCCCCACTCTCTCCCCATCTCTGTCTCTGCCTGTCTCTCCCTCTCTCTCTCCCCTGTCTCTCCTCTCTACCCTCTCTCTGTCTCTCGCTCTTACCCCCCTCTCTCTCACTCACTGCCTCTCTCCCTGCTCTCTCTCTCTCTTCCCTCTCCCTCTCTCTCTCGTCCCCTCTCTCTCTCCCCCTCTCTCTTCCTCCCTCTCTCTCCCCCCTCTCTCACCCCCCCTCTCTCTCTCCCCTCTCTCTGTCTCTCTCTCGCTCTCTCCCTCTCTCTCTCCCCCCCATCTCTCTCTCCCTCTCTCTGTCTCTCTCTCGCTCTCTCCCCTCTCTCTCTCTCCCCCCTCTTCTTCTCTCTCCTCTCTCTCGCTCTCTCTCTCTCTCCCTCACTCTGTCTCTCGCCTCTCTCTCTCCCCCCCTCTCTTCTGTTCTCTTCTCTGGTGATGCTGATATACTTGCTGCAGCTGTTGCTATAGATAAGGAAGATGCTGAGGATGTTGATGGGATGTGAAAAACTACAAGAGCTTGAGTGGGGACTCTATATATTTTGCAGAACTGGAAATGCGAATAGTTTAAAAACGTGTTCTGCTTTGACGCTATCTCCCCCCCCCCCCCCCTTACCACCCCCTCTCCCCCCCCCCCCCCTCTCCTCCCCCCCCCCCCCCCCCCCCACCATTTTTTTTTATAGTGGTTCAAGGTCAAATGTGGTACTATAAAACTTTTCGGTGTTTCCTCTGTCTCTCTCTCTCTCGTTCTCTCTGTCTTGGTTTCTTAAGTATATTTTTTGGAACTGTTTTTTATTTTTGGGTGGTTGTGGGTATGCAATAACATTTGTGTGTTGTGTGTGTGTGTGTTACTTATTTCTCTCACTAAAATACTAAGCAGTTTGGCAACCCCCCTTCATGTATGGGCCAAGGGCCCTTTTTGTGAATAAATCTTTGAGTTCGGTTTCTGTCTCTCTGTGTGCCCTCTCTCTCTGCCTCACTCTCTCTCTCTGTCTCTGTTCTCTCTGTCTGTTCTCTCTCTCCCTCTCTCTTTCTCTGCCTCTCTCTCTTTCTCTCCCTCTCTCTTTTGCCTCTCTCTCCCTCTCTCTCTCTCTCTCTCTCCCTCTCTCTCTGTCTCTACCTCTCTCTCTCTATGCCTTATCTCCTTCTCTTCCCCCCTCTCTCTTTCTCTCTCCCTCTCCCTCTCTCTTTTACCTCTCTCTCTCTGCCTCTATCTCCCCCCCCCTCTCTCTCACACTCAAACCATGACAAATTTTACAAAGCTTGCATGCACACGGGGACTGGATCAGTCTAGCACACGAGCGCTTATTCCAATTTCCTGGCGATAAAAGAATTCACAGCAAAACAAAAAAAACACACTAAAAAGCCACTACCAGCCACGATGACTGCGGAATATAGTATAGTATAGTATAGTATAGTATAGTATAGTATAGTATAGTAATGTATAGTATAGTAGAGTAGAGTAGAGTAGAGTAGAGTAGAGTAGAGTATAGAGTAGAGTAGAGTAGAGTAGAGTAGAGTAGGGGGAGAGGAGAGGAGAGGAGAGGAGAGGAGACGAGAGGAGAGCAGAGCAGAGCAGAGCAGGGGCAGAGCAGAGTAGATAGAGTAGAGTAGAGTAGAGTAGAGTAGAGTAGAGTAGAGTGGAGTAGAGTGAGTAGAGCAGAGTAGAGTTGAGTAGAGTAGAGTAGAGTAGAGTAGAGTAGAGTAGAGTAGAGTAGAGTAGAGTAGAGTAGAGTAGAGTAGAGTAGAGTAGAGTAGAGTAGAGTAGAGTAGAGTAGAAAGAGTTGAGTAGAGTAGAGTAGAGTGAGTGGAGTAGAGGTTGAGTAGAGAAAGTAGAGTAGAGTAGAGTAGAGTAGAGTAGGTAGATTTAAAAGTAGAGTGCAGTAGATTTAGATTTAGAGTAGAGTAGATTTAGAGTAGAGTAGTGTAGAGTTGAGTGCAGTAGAGTAGAGTAGAGTAGAGTAGAGTAGAGTAGAGTAGAGTAGAGTAGAGTAGAGTAGAGTTGAGTGCAGTAGAGTAGAGTAGGTAGAGTAGAGTAGAGTAGGTAGAGTAGAGTAGTGTAGAGTTGAGTGCAGTTAGAGTAGAGTAGAGTAGAGTAGAGTAGAGTAGAGTAGAGTAGAGTAGAGTAGAGTAGATTTGAGTAGAGTTGAGTAGAGTAGAGTAGAGTTGAGTGCGTAGAGTAGAGTAGAGTATAACTTAGTAGAGTAGAGTGAGTAGAGTAGAGTTGAGTAGAGAAAGATTTGCAGTAGAGTAGAGTAGAGTAGATTTGAGTAGAGTAGAGTAGAGTAGAGTAGAGTAGAGTAGAGTAGAGTAGAGTAGAGTAGAGTAGAGTAGAGTTGAGTGCAGTAGAGTAGAGTAGAGTAGAGTAGGTAGAGTAGAGTAGAGTAGAGTGGGTTTAGAGTTGAGTGCAGTAGAGTAGAGTGAGTAGAGTAGAGTAGAGTAGAGTAGAGTAGAGTAGAGTTGAGTAGAGTAGAGTTGAGTAGAGTAGAGTTGAGTGCAGTAGAGTAGAGTAGAGATAACATAGTAGAGTAGAGTAGAGTAGAGTGATTTGGATTTAGATTTGAGTGCAGTAGAGTAGAGTAGAGTATAACATAGTAGAGTAGAGTGGGAGTAGAGTAGAGTAGAGTAGAGTAGAATGGAGTAGAGTGTAGTATAGTATAAAAGAGTAAGAGTAGAGTTGAGTATAGTATAGTAGATTTAGAGTAGAGTAGAGTGAAGTATAGTATAGTAGAGTAGAGTAGAACATAGTGTAGTATAGTATAGTATAGTATAGTATAGTATAGTATAGTGGAGTGGAGTGGAGTGGAGTGGAGTACAGTACAGTACAGTATAGTATAGTACAGTATAGTAGAGTATGTCTTTGAAGCGGAGTGTACAGCGCTCATTCTGCTTCAACTCAGGAAATGACTGGGACATGCTGCTGGCTTTTACCATCACATAACTCCTCCTTTTTCTATCCATCTCCTGCCAAATCTACCCAGCCCTAATTCACCTGAAGATTTTCGCTGTTTTGAGGGTTAGCGTTCACAGGCTCACCCCCGGTATTAACTACGGGGTCATGTAGTATGTTGTAGAGAGTGCGAGTGGAAAAAAAATGTTGTGTGATTTTCACAGATTTTTTAAAGCATGAAAAAATGGACTGTGCACTTGTTTTTTGGGGGATTGAGGACATAGAGCAATACCCAGGTAGTCACGAGAAAGTTGGAAATAACCATCAAAAAGTGAGGATTGCTTGTGTTCCTACAGCGTTGACCCCGCACATACATCATTGTGGTAAGGAAGCTAGCAGACGACAAAAGGACTGAGGGGGGTGCAGTGTTTGCTGAAAAATTAAAAAAATTCAAACCTACCAAATTTGTTAAAAAATCACACGAGTTTTGAGTCAGAGGCTAGTCTTTCACAAAAAGTTGTTTTTATTTTGTGGATGCCTTGTACGTGCGGGTATGAATATAAGAGTTACATAGAAAAACAGAAGGAAAAGGGGGGATTTTTTAACACCGGTGTGCGGCCTGTGTAAAGGACGGCTGTGGAGTGTAATGTTAGGTTCGTGGGGGCGGGAGTCAGCGGCGAGAAGGGAGAGAACTGTTTGTTGTCCTTCTTTGTCAGAAGTAGGGTTTGGCAGGGCAGTTTTTGTGGTTGATCGTAATATGTCTGGCTCTTTCTTCTTCTAGTTTTTATTTGGGGTGGTTGGTTTGGGTTTTTTAAAAATTGGTGGTTTTGTTGTTGTTGCTTTTGGTGCTTTTTTGTTGTGGTGTTTTATTGTTTGTTAGTTGGTTGATTGATTGGTTGGTTCTTGTTGGGGATTTTAGTCTTGGGAGGGGGGTGGGTGGGGTGGGGAGTGGGGGGAGGAGGGGTTTGATCAAATCTCCGCCAATGGAAACGGTGTAGAAAGGTGTACCCCCCAAACAAATGGGTCTTGCGGGGGTGTTGTGGTTACTAGCGTGGGTTTGTGTTCTTCTGCGTCAAAATGGTTTGTCTTTACTTCTTCTTCTGCTGCTGCTTTGAATGGATATTCTTCTTCAGATTCTTCCTTTGATTTGATTGCCTTAAACTTTCTTGTATGCTTCCTGTCTTCCTGTTCTTCCACTTCCTCCTTCTTATCCTCTTTTTTTTTTATCTCCGTTTTCTTTTTTTTATATTTTGATTTTTTATTCCCCCTCGTTGTCCCCGTTCATAATTGTTAGCCACATCCTCCTATTTCATTATCATCATCATCATCATCATCATCATCATCATCATCATCATCATCATCATCATATTATTATTATTATTATATGACTGCTACTGTTGCTGCTGCTTCTGCTGCGGCTACTACTACTTCTACTACTACTACTACTACTACTACTACTACTACTACTACTACTATTACTGCTGTTGCTGCTGTTGCTGCTACTAGTACTACTACTACTGCTACTGCTGCTGTTGCTGCTGCTGCTGCTGCTGCTACTACTACTGCTACTACTACTACTGCTACTGCTGCTGTTGCTGCTGCTGCTATTACTACTACTACTACTACAACTACTACAACTACTACTACTACTGCTGCTGCTGCTGCTGCTGCTACAACAACTCCTGCTATTGCTGCTGCTTCTGCTACTACTACTACTATTACCACTGCTATTACCACTACTACTACTACTACTACTACTACTGCTAACTACTACTACTACTACACAACTTACTACTACTGCTGCTGCTGCTGTGTTGCTGTGCTACTACAACAACTACTGCTATTGCTGCTGCTTCTGCTACTACTACTACTATTACCACTGCTATTACCACTATCTACTACTACTACTACTAACTACTGCTGCTGCTGCTGCTGCTGCTGCTGCTGCTGCTGCTGCTGCTACTACAACAACTACTGCTGTTGCTGCTGCTTCTGCTGCTGCTACTACTACTACTACTACTCCCCACTATACTACCATTTCTACTACCACCACCATCTCCCACTTTACCATTTACTGCTGCCGCTATTGCCACCACCACCACCTTCACCACCACCACTACGTTTCCTTTTCCTTCTGCTTCTTCCGAATTCTTCATACCCTATTTCTCTGCTTTCAATTTTCCGCTGTTCCTTTTCCATCTCACAGAGCTATTTTCGTCAGCATGTTTCACATCTGAACTGCTTTTAACGCAAATCTTTGAACACGTACATCGGTGGATCGGTGGTCTAGAGCTAACACACCTGCCTAGAAAGCCAAAAGTCCGGATAAGTAGGGTGGTGGTTCGATCCCCGTTTGGGCCAAAATCTTTTATCCCCATCCCCTAGTACCGTGAGTGGTGGTCTGGGTGCTAGACTTTCGAATGAGACGATAAACCGAGGTCCCGTGTGTTGCGCGTAATTATTTAGCGCACGCAAAAGAATCCACAGCAATAAGATTATGTAGAAAAAAGTCACTCTGATTGGGAAACAAATACAGTTGCTGACAGGGAAAAAATGGGTGGCGCTGCTCTTGTGGCGACGCTAGCGCTCTCCTCGGGGAGAGCAGCCTGAATTTCACGCAGAGAAATCAACCGTGACTTAAAGTGGTATACAATAATAATAATAATAATAATAATAATAATAATAATAATGATAATAATAATAATAATAATAATAATGTATAGTATTGGTATAGCGCTGAATCTTGTAAAGCAAACAAATCGAAGCGCTTACAATACAACACAATACAATGCAAGGCACACAATAAAGATCGGTCGTATCTCAAATGGAAGAAAGTCTCTCTTTTCAAAGACCCGCAAACGTGTCCTCGACCTCCCACTTTGCTAAATTTAATTGCTCCTCTCTTGCACTCGAACCCACGACAACTGTTGCTGTCCCTCTGACCACTGTTCGATCCTGACTTGGCTGTATGTGCATCTTTTACCTTCTAAGTGTTGTTCCGTGTGTGTGTGTGTGTGTGTGTGTGTGTGTGTGTGTGTGTGCGTGTGCGTGCCTACGTGCGCGCGCATGGATTTGAAATCTGTTGTTCATTATGTTTAAGGAGAGTTGCATGCCTGTAAATGATTGAGTGCAAGCGCTTCGATTTGTTTGTTTTTTACAAGAATCAGCGCTATATAAATTCCATATATTATTATTATTATTATTATCCAGAGTGGATCGGAAGGAGACTCGTCAGTATCGATTTATCTATCGGTCATCCACCGTGTCCAAAGAGAGACACGTTCTTTTTCACTGTTGGCGCGTTGTGTCTGCTGGTTCTTCAGTTTCCTTTCCTCTCCTGTCACGAGCTTTCCATGTGTCATGGCTACAGGCTTGGATGTCTTCGAATCAGAGAGCGTATCACTCAGCATATATGATTCTGGTATATGTCTGAGGTTTGTTCGTTTGATTTTGTTTGTTCTCCCAAAAGAATGTCTATAGCATAAATGGGGCAAACTTTGGAAAAAAAATTCCGAATCCAATAGTTCAATCTCCAGTGTTTAAAGCTCATAAAAAAAGTAAATGTGAAGAAAGACAAACCCAAAAAGACAGACACAAACAAAAAAACAAGCTGCAGGTGAAAGAAAGAAAAACAAACAAAAAAACAGCCAAACAAAAAAACGGAGAAAAAAGATAGCCAGCCGAAACGAACAGTCAAACCATCAAAACAAGCAAAACAGTAGTCCCACAACAGACAAAACATAGAGATTAGTGGGAGCAGGTAGAGAAAATTAATGTTCGCAATACAAAAAGGGTTTGTAAACATCGAGTGTTAGAACAAAAAATTATACTAAAACAATCGTACATGCTGGATTGACTTAACATTCTTTTCCCTTTTTCTTTTCCTCTCATCTCTCTTCGCCCAAAACCCTTTTTTGCATTTTAAATTTAAAACCCGGGCCCCAAGACATATTGGTTTCAAATAAAAATTTTCCTCTCCCGTTTCATTTCATAACGTCCCTGTTTTCAACAGCGAAAAATCTCATCACCCTGCCAAAGGTTACCCGTGTTGTGTTTGTTGTGTGTGTGTGTGTGGTGTGTGGGTGGGGGTGTGTGTGTGTGTGTGTGTGTGTGTGTGCAAGGGTTTGGGTGTGTGTTTGTGTGTTTGTGTGTGTGGTGTGTGTGTGTGTTTGTGCATTTGGATTGTTAGAATATTTTTGCTACTGGGTTTTGACTGTAGAATGGTTAGTGCAAAAGCTTTGATTTTTTCTGTGCAGATACAGGCTATTTAAAATTCCATTCATTGTTTATTATTATTTTTTTTTAATATTATTATTATTTTATTATTTTTTGATCCGTTCCATTTACGTTGTTGTATGGGGCAGCCCCCGATAGCGGGGACGGGATGCCCAGTGGTTAGAACATTGCGCTCGCAATCTGACTCCGTTTTGATTCCCCTTCAAGGGGGTATTTCCCCCCGGAGTTAACATCGTGCAGACTCCACTTCCCAAAC
>CM054149.1:57932-77932 GCA_028751875.1 Rapana venosa
CCTTTTTCCCCCCCTTTTTCCTTAAAACTAGTCAAGTCAAAAACACTTTAATCATCCTCTATCTCTCCTCCTCCTTCCTCTCCTCCTCCTCCTTCCCCTCCTCCTCCTCCTCCTTATTCTCCCCCAGAAATACTGTTGCTTTCACTTTCACTCTTTATTCCTCTCTTTTTTCCGTCTTTCTTTTCTTCTCTGTTCAGAGCGAACATGACAGAGGACGCGCTCTGACCATCTGATTTCATGGCATAATTTCACAGCAGCTTCTTTCAGACGTCAGAAACAGCCGACCACAGCGGAGGAAAGGTAAATTCGACGTCAATGACGATAATTCCCATCTTTAGATATCCATATTAGCCGTAGAAAATTGAAAAGACTGGAGGTAAATGACGTAAGGTAACGAGTAGTCTGTGATGACTAAGATTTCCAAATGCTCCATTCTTTGCCAGTCTTGATTCACCCACACTGCTGTTTCCTAGACAATGACAGCATCCTCTGCCTTAAAAAGGGATCCTGAAGTCGCAGATAGCGTCTGTGATATCATCATTCCGGGAATGACATGGCCGAGCGAGGATGAAGGACAGCTCAGGACAGACCAGGAAACAGACAACTGTTGTCCACAGTACTACAGGCGAATGGAAGAGTACAGTAAAACCAAAAGAAAAAAGGTTGAAATGAAATTATCAAGCAAAGAAAGATGTCGCCCCTCTTCCCCCCTCCCCCACCCCCTTCCATTGGAAGGAAGGTGGCAGGATGGTTAAGACGTTTGCCTGCCAACAAGTAAACCGTGAGGTTCTGGGTTCGATTCCCAGCCTCGCCCTTTCTTCCCAGTTTGACCAAAAAATCGAACTGAATGTCAAAGTCCTTCGGATGAGACTATAAACCGAGGCCCCGTGTGCGAACGCATGCAGAACATCTTGCGCACACGTTAAATCCTGTTCCGCTGTTCGAAAGAGTAGGCCATTGTGTGCCGGTGGGAACAGATTACAAAATTTAAAAAACCGCATACACACGCATTAAAAAAAAGCGCTTTGATTTGTAGCTTTACAAGACTCAGCGCTATATAAATTCCATACATTATTATTATTATTAAACACATCTCGCAAAAAGAGGCACAGAATATGCCCTAGGAATACAGATAAGAGAATAAGACAGAATATAAAAAAAAGCAAGCAGTCTTGGTTTTTAACTTGAAAATTTCGCAACGAAAGAAGGCGATTGTGACATTTTTTTAATCTTCTTTAATCGGGTGATTGAACAAGGATAAGAACCGGTGTGTGTGTGTGTGTTGTTGTGTGTGTGTGTGTGGTGTGTGTGTGTGTGTGTGTGTGTGCGTGCGTGCGTGCGTGCGTGCGTGTGTGGGTGGGTGGGTGTGCGCGCTTGCTTTTGAAAAACATTTGACTATTGAAATTGTATTTCATAGATTTTGTCTGCAGCGTACCATGTTTGTAAATATCTGTTTGTTTAAACTATTGATTGTTCATCATTGATTGCATGACTGTGTTAAGATTGGGTTGAATGCATGCGCTTTGATTTGTCTTTGCAAGATATAGCGCTATATAAGTTCCATTTATTATTATTGTTATTATTATTATTATTAAAAACAAGGAATTGAAAAAAAATACGTCTTACACCCCCCCCCTCTTATCCAGAATCCCCTCCCCCCCCCCCCTCCCCACCCCCCCCCCCCCCCCCCCCCCCCCTTCCATCTCTATCCACCCCCGCCCAAAAACCCAAACCAACCCCCAAAACACGCGCGCAAGACCCCACACATATTCGTCTTCGTGTACTATTTGCTTGCTGCTTATCTCTATTGAATGGGGGGGAGGGGGGGGGGGGGGGGGGGGCGGGGGGGGGGGGGGGGGGGGGGGGGGGGGGGGGGGGGGGGGGGGGGGGCGGGGGGCATACTTTTCTGACGACCCGGGGGGACAGAAAAGGGGGAAGCTTTACCCCTGCCAAAAGCTTTCTCGTGGGGCCACGAGGAAGGCTCTTTTTTTTTCTTCCAATCGCGGTAAAACCACTTCTTCTTTTTTACACCCCGGTAAACTGCACATTCCACGCATCAAGCCCCACCAACACATTACCCCAGTCCCCTCCACCTGGCCTCTAGCTCCCCAAGTAAACCGAAGACTCCACAGGGCTCGCTCCACCCACCGTTACAACACCTTTCCCCTTTTTCCACCCCCGTCTTTCTCCAACCCCCACCCGGGAAAAATAACAACAAAAAAACCCAATCAGAAACGTGGGGAAAAAAAAGGGGGGGTTTTCAACCGGGGAAAAATTTAAAATTTTTTGGTGGGGGGGGGGAAGGGGGAAAAAAAAACCACCAAAAACCCCCTTTTTTAAAAAGGGCCCCTTTTAAAACTCCCCCCCGTAAAAGGGGATCCGGGGGAAAAAAAAGGGAAACCCGTGGGTTTAATGAAGAAGCTTGGGGGGATTTGCTTGCTGTTATCTTTGAGAGAGGTGGGAGTGGGGGGGGGGTTGGGGGGGGGGGGGGGGGGGGGGGAAAGGAATTGCTTTTAAGGCCCTTAACATTCTATCTGCAAAACAGAGACCACCGGTAAATGGAGAAGAAAACAAGACGACCAATGATTAAAAAGACATACTCCCTGACCAAACTGCTGAGGTTTACTCAGTGAGGAGCAACACGAAGAAGAAAAGAGACATACTTTTGATGTTTATTTATTCTTCTCATATCGAGGGTAATAGAATAAGCACTTGGGTGCTTTTTTGTTTTTTTTACATCCCCGTGTTTTGTTAATTCTGTCATCTATTTCCCACCGGCATACAATGGCCTACTCTTACCAAAAGCGGAACAGGATTTAACGTGCGGGCAAGATGTTCTGCGTGCGTTCGCACACTGGGCCTCGGTTTATAGTCTCCTCCGAAGTAAATAAAGTGCATACGACAATGCCATAGGGCAAGTGACATTGCAGAATGGAACATCATGTACCCATTCCAGTGTTCACAGCATCAACAAACTGTCAGATCTGCTTCACGAAAGCAAGAGGATGGCCTGGGAGGCAGAACACAAGCCACAGAGATGATGGAGAGATAGAGAAAAATGACAGAAACAAAGACAGTGATAGAAAAGGGGGCATAACTTCCAGAAGATGGGGATGTTATTTGTTCTGGAAGAGCCTGCGGAATTCTCACGGGAGTATATTGACAGACACATAAGAGGGAGAGAGAGAGAGAGGGAGAAGAGAGAGAGAGGGAGATAAGGAGAGGGAGAGAGAGAGGGAGAGAGAGGGGAGTGAGAGGGAGAGAGAGGGGGAGTGAGAGAGAGGGAGAGAGAGGGGGAGAGAGAGAGAGGGAGAGAGAGGGGGAGAGAAAGAGAGAGGGAAGGAAGAGAGGGAGAGAGAGAGGGAGAGAGAGAGGGAGAGAGGAGAGAGAGAGGGAGAGAGGGAGAGAGAGAGGGAGGAGAGGGGGAGAGAAAGAGAGAGGAGAGGAAGAAGAGAGAGAGAGAGAGGAGAGAGGGAGAGAGAGAGGGAGAGAGAGGGGGAGAGAAAGAGAGAGGGAGAGGAAGAGAGAGAGAGAGAGAGAGGGAGAGAGATGGGGGAGAGAGAGGGAGAGAAAGAGAGAGGGGGAGAGGGAGAGAGAGAGGGGGAGAGAACTCGAACGTTTTAATGAGGATAATTGGATAAGCCAGGGGCTTCTTTACACCAGGCCCTCAAGAAAAAGGGAGGGAGAGAGAGAGAGAGAGGGGGGGTACAACTTCTCTTCCAACACTGTTACGGTGCTTGTTGTTTGACAACTTCCAAAAACATACTATCTCTCTCTCAGTCTCTCTCTCTCTCTCTCTCTCTCTCTCTCTCCCCTCTCTCTCTCTCTCTCTCTCTCTCCTCTCTCTCTCCGCCCTCTCCCCCCTCTCTGTCTCCCTTCTCTCTCTCAGTCTCTCTCTCTCAGTCTCTCTCTCTTCAGTCCCCTCTCTCTCTCCCTTCTCTCCCTCTCTGTCTCTCTCTCCGCCCTCTCTCCCCCTCTCTCTCTCAGTCTCTCTCTCTCTATCTCCCCTCCCCCCCTCTCTCTCTTCCTTCTCTGTTATCTGTCTGTCTGTCTCTTTCTCCCTCCCCCTCTCTCTGTCTCTCCTTCCCCTCTCTCGTCTCTCTCTCTCCCCCTCTCTCTCTGTCTGTCTCTCTCTTCGCCCTCTCTCTCTCTCCCCTCTCTCTCTTCGCCCTCTCTCTCTCTCCCCTCTCTGTCTGTCTCTCTCTCCGCCCTCTCTCTCTCTCCCTCTCTGTCAGTCTGTCTCTCTATATTTATCCCCCTCTATCCCCCCTCTCTCCCCCCCCCCTCTCTCTCTCCCCTTCTCTGTCTTTGTCTGTCTGTCTGTCTCTCTCTCAGTCTCTCTCTCTCTGGTGATGCTGATATACTTGCTGCAGCTGTTGCTATAGATAAGGAAGATGCTGACGATGTTGATGGAGATGATGATAACTACAAGACCTTGAGTGTGACTCTATATACTTGCAGAACTGGAAATGCGAAATAGATAAAAACGTGTTCTGCTATGACGCCTATCTACCCCCCCCCCCTCTACCACCCCTCTCCCCCCCCCCCCCCTTAACCTCTTACCCCCCCCCCCCAACATATTTTGTATAGTGGTTCAAGGTCAAAGTGGTACTATAAAACTTTTCGGTGTTCTCTCTGTCTCTCTCTGTCTCTCTCTGTCTCTCGCTGTCTTGGTTTCTGAAGTCATATTTTTTGGAAGTGATTTTTATTGTGGTGGTTGTGGGTATGCAATAACATTTTTGGTTTTTTTTGTGTTACTTATTTTTCTCACTAAAATACTAAGCAGTTCGGCAACCCCCTTCATGTATGGGCCAATGGCCTTTTTGTGAATAAATCTTTCGAGTTCGAGTTCTCTGTCTCTCTCTGTCTCTCTCTGTGTGTCTCTGCCTCTCTCTCTGTCTCTCTCTCTCTGCCTCTCTCTGTCTCTACCTCTCTCTCTCTGCCCCTCTCTCTCTGTCTCTCTATATATCTCTCTCTCTACCTCTCTCTCTCTCTACCTCTCTCTCTCTGTCTCTCTCTCTGCCTCCCTCTGTGTCTCTCTACCTCTCTCTCTGCCTCTCTCTCTCTCTCTGCCTCTCTCTGTGTCTCTCTACCTCTCTCTCTGCCTCTCTCTCTCTCTCTCTGCCTCTCTCTGTGTCTCTGCCTCTCTCTCTGTCTCTCTGCCTCTCTCTCTACCTCTCTCTCTATATCTCCCCCCCCCTCTCTCTCTCAAAATGACATATTTTACAAAACTGGCATGCACACGGGGACTTTTCGGTGTTCTCTCTGTCTCTCTCTGTCTCTCTCTATCTTGGTTTCTTAAGTCATATTTTTTGGAAGTGATTTTTATTGTGGTGGCTGTGGGTATGCAATAACATTTTTTGGGTTTTTTTGTGTTACTTATTTTTCTCACTAAAATACTAAGCAGTTTGGCAACCCCCCTTCATGTATGGGCCAATGGCCTTTTTGTGAATAAATCTTTCGAGTTCGAGTTCTCTGTCTCTCTCTCTGTGTCTCTGCCTCTCTCTCTGTCTCTCTCTCTCTGTCTCTGCCTCTCTCTCTCTGTCTCTCTCTGCCTCACTCTCTCTCTCTCTGCCTCACTCTCTCTCTCTTTGCCTCCCTCTCTCTATCTCTGCCTCTCTCTCTCTGCCTCTCTCTCTCTGCCTCTCTCTCTCTGCCTCTCTCTCTGCCTCTCTCTCTACCTCTCTCTCTCTCTGCCTCACTCTCTCTCTGCCTCTCTCTCTACCTCTCTCTCTCTCTATGCCCCTCTCTCTCTCTGCCTCTCTCTCTCTCTCTGCCTCTCTCTCTACCTCTCTCTCTCTGTCTCTCTCCCTCTCTCTGTCTCTACATATCTCTCTCTGTGTCTCTGCCTCTCTCCGCCTCTCTCTCTGTCTCTACCTTTCTCTCTCTCTACCTCTCTCTCTCTCACTCTCTCTCTCTCTGCCTCTCCCCCCCCCTCTCTCTCTCTCTCCCCTCCCTCCCCCCCCCCCCCCTCTCTCTCTCTCTCTCTCTCAAAATGACATAACTTACAAAACTGGCATGCACACGGGGACTGGATCAGTCCAGCAGAAGAGCGCTTATTCCAATTTCCTGGTGATAAAAGAATTCACAGCACACACACACACACACACACACACACACAAAACCAAAAGTCACTACCAGCCACGATGACTACGGAATATAGTATAGTATAGTAACTCGAGTCGGGTCGGGTCGGGTAGGGTAGGGTAGGGTAGGGTATGGTATGGTATGGTATGGTATGGTATGGTATAGTATAGTATAGTATAGTATAGTACAGTACAGTACAGTAGAGAATGTCTTTGAAGCTGATTGTACAGCGCTCATTCTGCTTCAACTCAGGAAATGACTGGGACATGCTGCTGGCTTTTACCATCACATAACTCCTCCTTTTTCTATCCATCTCCTGCCAAATCTACCCAGCCCTAATTCACCTGAAGATTTTCGCTGTTTTGAGAGGTTAGCGCTTCACAGGCTACACACCGGTATTAATTTGGGGGTCATGTAGTATGTTGTAGAGAGTGCGAGTGGAAAAAAAATGTTGTGTGATTTTCACAGACTTTTTAAAGCATGAAAAAATGGACTGTGCACTTGTTTTTTGGGGGATTGAGGACATAGAGCAATACCAGGTAGTCACGAGAAAGCTGGAAATAATCATCAAATGAGGATTGCTTGTGTTCCTACAGCGTTGACCCCGCGCATGCATATTGTGGTAAGGAAGCTAGCAGACGACAAAAGGACTGAGGGGGGTGCAGTGTTTGCTGAAAAATTAAAAAAATTCAAACCTACCAAATTTGTTAAAAAATCACACGAGTTTTGAGTCAGAGGCTAGTCTTTCACAAAAAGTTGTTTTTATTTCTGTGGATGCCTTAGTACGTGCGGTATGAATATAAGAGTTACATAGAAAAACAGAAGGAAAAGGGTGATTTTTTAACACCGGTGTGCGGCCTGTGTAAAGGACGGCTGTGGAGTGTAAGTTAGGTTCGTGGGGGCGGGAGTCAGCGGCGAGAAGGGAGAGAACTGTTTGTTGTCCTTCTTTGTCAGAAGTAGGAGTTTGGCAGGAGCAGTTTTTTGTGGTTGATCGTAATCATGTCTGGCTCTTTCTTCTTCTAGTTTTTATTTGGGGTGGTTGGTTTGGTTTTTAAATATTGGTGGTTTTGTTGTTGTTGTTGCTTTTGGTGCTTTTTTGTTGTGGTGTTTTATTGTTTGTTAGTTGGTTGATTGATTGGTTGGTTCTTGTTGTGGGATTTTAGTCTTGGGGAGGGGGGTGGGTGGGGGTGGGAGTGGGGGGAGGAGGGGTTCTGATCAAATCTCCGCCAATGGAAACGGTGTAGAAAGGTGTACCCCCCAAACAAATGATCTTGCGGGTGTGTTGTGGTTACTAGCGTGGGTTTGTGTTCTTCTGCGTCAAAATGGTTTGTCTTTACTTCTTCTTCTGCTGCTGCTTCTGAATGGATATTCTTCTTCAGATTCTTCCTTTGATTTGATTGCCTTAAACTTTCTTGTATGCTTCCTGTCTTCCTGTTCTTCCACTTCCTCCTTCTTATCCTCTTTTTTTTTTTATCTCCGTTTTCTTTTTTTTATATTTTGATTTTTTATTCCCCCTCGTTGTCCCCGTTCATAATTGTTAGCCACATCCTCCTATTTCATTATCATCATCATCATCATCATCATCATCATCATATTATTATTATTATTATTATTATATGACTGCTACTGTTGCTGCTGCTTCTGCTGCGGCTACTACTACTTCTACTACTACTACTACTACTACTACTACTACTACTACTACTATTACTGCTGTTGCTGCTGTTGCTGCTACTAGTACTACTACTACTGCTACTGCTGCTGTTGCTGCTGCTGCTGCTGCTGCTACTACTACTGCTACTACTACTACTACTACTACTGCTACTGCTGCTGTTGCTGCTGCTGCTATTACTACTACTACTACTACAACTACTACTACTACTACTGCTGCTGCTGCTGCTGCTGCTACAACAACTACTGCTATTGCTGCTGCTTCTGCTACTACTACTACTATTACCACTGCTATTACCACTACTACTACTACTACTACAACTACTACTACTACTACTACAACTACTACTACTACTGCTGCTGCTGCTGTTGCTGCTGCTACTACAACAACTACTGCTATTGCTGCTGCTTCTGCTACTACTACTACTATTACCACTGCTATCACCACTACTACTACTACTACTACTACTACTACTACTACTACTACTACTACTACTACTACTACTGCTGCTGCTGCTGCTGCTGCTGTTGCTGCTGCTGCTGCTACTACAACAACTACTGCTATTGCTGCTGCTTCTGCTACTACTACTACTATTACCACTGCTATCACCACTACTACTACTACTACTACTACTACTACTACTACTACTGCTGCTGCTACTACTACTGCTGCTGCTGCTGCTGCTGCTGCTGCTGCTGCTGCTGCTACTACAACAACTACTGCTGTTGCTGCTGCTTCTGCTGCTGCTACTACTACTACTACTACTACTACTACCACTACTACTACCACTCCTACTACCACCACCACTACTCCCACTTCTACCACTACTGCTGCCGCTATTGCCACCACCACCACCACCTTCACCACCACCACCACTTTTCCTTTTCCTTCTGCTTCTTCCGAATTCTTCATCACCCTATTTCTCTGCTTTCAATTTTCCGCTGTTCACCTTTTCCATCTCACAGAGCTATTTTCGTCAGCATGTTTCACATCTGAACTGCTTTTAACGCAAATCATGAACACGTACATCGGTGGATCGGTGGTCTAGAGCTAACACACCTGCCTAGAAAGCCAAAAGTCCGGATAAGTAGGGTGGTGGTTCGATCCCCGTTTGGGCCAAAATCTTTTATCCCCATCCCCTAGTACCGTGAGTGGTGGTCTGGGTGCTAGACTTTCGAATGAGACGATAAACCGAGGTCCCGTGTGTTACACATAATTATTTAGCGCACGTAAAAAAATCAACAGCAATAAGGGGGTTGTTCCTGGTAAAATTCTGTAGAAAAAAGCTACTCTGATAGGGAAACAAATACAGTTTATTTATTTTTTTTTAATTATTCTTTTATATCGAGGATAATGGAATAAGCACTTATGTGCTTTTTTACATCGATCCCCTGACAGGAAAAGAAATAAAAAGTAATGGGTGGCGCTGCCCTTGTGGCGACGCGCTCTCCCCAGGGGAGAAAGCAGCCCGAATTTCACGCAGAGAAATCTGCCGTGACTCAAGGTAGTATTAATGCAAGGCATACACTAAAGATCGGTCGTATCTCAAATGGAAGAAAGTCTTTCTTTTCAAAGACCCGCAAACGTGTCCTCGACCTCCCACTTTGCTAAATTTAATTGCTCCTCTCTTGCACTCGAACCCACGACAACTGTTGCTGTCCCTCTGACCACTGTTCGATCCTGACTTGGCTGTATGTGGGATTATCCAGAGTGGATCGGAAGGAGACTCGTCAGTATCGATTTATCTATCGGTCATCCGCCGTGTCAAAAGAGAGACACGTTCTTTTTTTCACTGTTGGCGCGTTGTGTCTGCTGGTTCTTCAGTTTCCTTTCCTCTCCTGTCACGAGCTTTCCATGTGTCATGGCTACAGGCTTGGATGTCTTCGAATCAGAGAGCGTATCACTCAGCATATATGATTCTGGTAATAGTGTCTGCAGGTTTGTTCGTTTGATTTTGTTTAGATTCTACCAAAAGACATGTCTATAGCATAAATAGGCAAACGTTTGGAAAAAAAAATTCCAGAATCCAATACTGTTCAACTCATCCAGATGATTAAGCTCATGAAAAAGTAAATGATGAAGAAAAGACTAACCACAAGACAGACACAAACAAACAAACAAGCTGCAGGATGAAAAGAAAGAACAAACAAACAAACAACCAACCAAACAAACAAACGGAGAAACAGATCAGCCAGCCGACACACGAACAGTCAAACCATCAAAACAAGCAAACCAGTAGTCCTACAACAGACAAAAACCATAGAGATTAGTGGGAGCAGGTAGAGAAAATTAATGTTCAGCAATACAAAGGTTAGTCAAACATCGAGTGTATAGACATCAAATAATTATACTAAATCAATCGTACATGCTGAACTGACTTAACATTCTTTCTTTCTGTCTTTTCCTCTCATCTCTCTTCGCCAAAGGCCTTCTTGTGACATTTTAAATTAAATCCGGCCTCAAGACATATTGGTTTCAAACCTAACATTTTCCTCTCCTGTTTCATTTCATAACTGT
Organism: Rapana venosa; assembly: GCA_028751875.1. Classification (NCBI taxonomy): domain Eukaryota; kingdom Metazoa; phylum Mollusca; class Gastropoda; order Neogastropoda; family Muricidae; genus Rapana; species Rapana venosa. The sequence continues at coordinate 68,206 of CM054149.1, forward strand.
CCCTGCTTTTCAACAGCGAAAAATCTCATCACCCTGCCAAAGTGTATAACCTGTGTGTGTGTGTGTGTGTGTGTGTGTGTGCGTGCGTGCGTGCGTGCGTGCGTGCGTGCGTGCGTGCGTCGTGTGTGTGTATGTGTGTGTGTGTGAGTGTGTGTACATTTGGACTTGTTAGAACTATTAATTGTTACTGGTTGCATGACTGTGTAAGTATGAGCTGAGTGCAAGCGCTTTGATTTGTCTGTGCAAGATACAGCGCTCTATAAATTCCATTCATTGTTATTATTATTATTATTATTTGTTTGATCACAGTTCCATTCTACGTTGTTGTATGGGTCACGCCCCATGATAGCCGGGGACGGGATAGCCTAGTGGTCAGAACATTGCGCTGGCAATCTGACAACCCGGGTTCGATTCCCGTTCAAGGAAATATTTCCCCTGGAGTTAACATCAGTGCAGACTCCACTCTCCTCCAAAAGTCCTTCGGATGAGACTATAAACCGAGGTCCCGTGTGCGAACGCACGCAGAACATCTTGCGTACACGTTAAATCCTGTTCCGTTTTTCCAAAGAGTAGGCCATTGTGTGCCGGTGGGAACAGACGACAGAATTTAGAAAAATACATACACACGGGGACTGGATGTAAAAAAGCACATAAAGTGCTTATTCCATTATGCTCGATATAAAAGAATAAAATGATTAAATTAAATTAAATAAAATAAAAAATGATGAACTAGCCTTTAACGTGGATCATCAGGTGCGAGTTGGAGAGGACTGACACAAAAAGTCACAGAGGAGTAGTGAGCAAGCAATAGTGTTGACGTGATATGAAACCTAGCACAGCGTTCATCTTGTCTGAAAGCAAAGATCGAGGTGTACGAAAGAAAAGAAAAACTGGGATTTATAATGCAAAAAGCAAAGTAGGACACATTTGCAGTTTTGTGGACAATCGCTATTAAAGAAAGGTCAGTTTTTATTTCACCTTCTTCAGTTAAAATGATTTGCCGCCAGAAAGAAGATAGCGCAATTCTGGTGTCTTTAGGACAGTCTTGTAATTGAAAGGAAACTTAAGTACTTAATACAAAAACCAAGACAGTTTGTTATTAAGGGGAGGTGGAAACTGCAAAACATGTCAGGGTAGATTTTAGGGAATGTCTGCCTCTATTAACTATATTCATATTTAAAGAATTCGGAAGGTTTTTTGAAAACTACTTTCTAAGAGTTTTGAGCAAGACCAATGACCAGTTTTGACAAAGTATATATGGAAATGATTATTTAAACACTCCCTCATACCTGACTCATAGCAATTCCTAAACAAGATATTCCACACAAATAAAAGATAAGCGTATTAAGGAGCGTGGTTTCTTTTAAAAACAATAAATCAAGAGTGAAATATTCTGTCTAAAAGATTTTTGAAAAATCCTTTGATGACATAATTTGCTTACAGTAAAATGAATAATGACGGACAGTCATGCACATCATGGCTAGTCATACACATCACCAACACTGATTGAAACAGCCAAGCGGCATGATTATGCTGTATTATAGCTGAGTGGAGAACATTTGTTGCTGCCCTACGTGCCAATAAGGCACAAAGGCATTGATGATGATGATGATGATGGTGATGATGATGATGATAGCTGAACAATAGCTGCACGAGACTCCCATCTTAAACAAGAAGAACGGTACTGGATGTGTCATAAAAAAAAAAACCGACACTGCCCCCTATGTGGCCACATAGCACGAAGCTAACGTGTCACCCAGGATGATGCCACTGCCCTCTCCTCTGTCAGAGCTGATTGCCCTCAGCCATGCAGGGCCGTCTCTGCCCGGTTATCTGAAGGCAGCAAGGCGTCCCCGTGTCTCTTTGTCATGCCCCTGACAGAAATGACGACCGGTACAGCGCTGATTGCGGAGTAGCCTCTGCGGGTATAACGGATGCCTACACCGGCGTGACTGGGTTGACGTATGCCGCGGAGAGATTCTCCTCGTGGTGAAGGAGGTGTGTAACTCGAGGAGGGCAGAAGATTGGTTGCGGTCAGTTCTGGCACTCCTCCTCCATGCTGAGCGAAGGGGGGTTGTTTGGCGCCATGCAGTTTGCTGGACCTGTTTCTAAACAAGGGGGGGGGGGGAGGGGGGGGGGGGTTGGTCAGAAACCAGGGCCAATGTCCACGTGCCATGCTGAACGTCAAGGGGAACAACTCCCCCCTTGTCAGAGTGCTCCTCTGATGACTTGTCTGGAAATGCCAGCTCCTGAATGTTGATGAACGGCTAGGACGTTGTTGTGCATTCTGTAAGCATGTAGCAAACTCGCGTGTCGCTCGCCCTTCCCCCCTCCATCGAGATAAATCAATAACTGACAGAGGTTTCTGGTGGCCTTCCACATGGGTGTGTGCCTTGTGGCAGTTGCCCTTCCCGCAATTACGTCCCCTTGCTTTACTGTTGTAGCCTGAAAGCACACCTCTCCAGTTTTATGGAACCCCCCCCCCCCCCCCACACTTTATCAAGTAGAAAACAGGTGTGCTGGGGAAGCAGTATTTTAAATATTGTTGATATATACCGTGATAGAAGTATTGAGTGTTGCTTTTTGCATTTATTTCAAATATCGATATATACCGTAATAGAAGTATCGAATGCTGCTTGTTGCATTTATTTCAAATGTTGTTGATATATACCGTAATACAAGTATTGAATGCTGCTTTTTGTATTTATTTCAAATGTTGATATATACCGTAATAGAAGTATTGAATGTTGCTGTTTGCATTTATTTCAAATATCGATATATACCGTAATAGAAGTATCGAATGCTGCTTTTTGCATATATTTCAAATGTTGTCGATATATACCGTAATAGAAGTATTGAATGCTGCTTTGTGCATTTATTTCAAATGTTGTCGATATATACCGTAATAGAAGTATCGAATGTTGCTTTTTGCATTTATTTCAAATGTTGTCGATATATACCGTAATAGAAATATCGAATGTTGCTTTTATTTCAAATGTTGTTGATATGTACGTAATAGAAGTAGTGAATGCTGCTTTGTGCATTTATTTCAAATGTTGTTGATATATACCGTAATTGAAGTATTGAATGTTGCTTGTTGCATTTATATCAAATGTTGTTGATTTATACCGTAATTGAAGTATCAAATGTTACTTTTTGCATTTATTTCAAATGTTGTTGATATATACCGTAATAGACGTATTGAATGTTGCTTGTTGCATTTATATCAAATGTTGTTGATTTATACGTAATAGAAGTATCGAATGTTGCTTTTTGCACTTATTTCAAATGTTGTCGATATATACCGTAATAGACGTATTGAATGTTGCTCGTTGCATTTATATCAAATGTTGTTGATTTATACGTAATAGAAGTATCGAATGCTGCTTTTTGCATTTATTTCAAATGTTGTTGATATATACCGTAATTGAAGTATCGAATGTTGCTTTTTGCATTTATATCAAATGTTGTTGATATATACCATGATAGAAGTACTGAATGCTGCTTTCTGATATCCATGAGGAAAACAGTTCCATCAAGAATACACAACCTCCTATCTATTCGACACTTCATTTGCAAACCGATGAATCCACAAACAGTACTTTACGTCAATGTTCATAAAAATCCAGAAAAAGACATACCTAGTTCTTTTGAGTTATTCAACCTTGTATAGCTGGCATACCAACCATTTGTGGAGGGTCAATAAAAGTTAGAGTCCATAGAATGTTTCTGATGTTGTAGAATTGAAACGAAAAACAAACCCTTTTGCTTTGAAGCAATACTTTGTGAAGATAGGAGTTGAACATTCCTTGATATCGCATTTCTGCCAGCATCTCCGATTGTCCTCTGCCGTTGACAAAACACAAGCAACAGACATGACTTTTGTACATCTTGTTGATAGTGCCTTAATGGTGAAATATGATTTAAAAAAACATAGTTATCTAAGTGGGTGTCCTAGCCAACACCAGCAAGCAAGAGCCAATGAATGCTTTAAGAACTTCTAGTATATTGAAAGTACACTATACTGACTCGTTTTTCTGGACAGTAGAAATCTTTCCTAAACTATCAGCTGAATCAGCCATCATTTTCACTTTTGCTTTCATTGCGTAAGTTTCTGCAAATTTTATTAATTAAATAAAGAATCATCAAGAAATAACTTCCAGCCCTCAATAAAACGAGTCTTTATAGTTCTAAGATTTTAATGAACTTGTGTAGGTGTCAATTTTTTAAAGTACCAGAAGAATATCTGGTCATTTTATTATAAAACCAACTTGTTTAAGTGTCAATTCTTTTAAGCACCAAAAGACTGTTTGTTCGTTTTATTATAAAGCATTTGATTTGTTTTATGCTTTGACTGAACTAAGCTGACAATTAACAATGTCTAACAGTATGCAACAACCAAAAGATAAACGTTGAATGTAATTCGCGCATTTAAGAAGAAGAAGAAGAAGAAGAAATGGAATTTATATAGCGCTGTATCTTGCACAGACAAATCAAAGCGCCTGCACTCAACTCATTCTTACACACTCATGCAACCAATAGCAAGTAATAGTTCTAACCAGTCCAAAAGTACACACACACACACACACACACACACAGAGGTTATACACTTTGGCAGGGTGATGGGATTTGGGCTGTTGAAAAGCAGGGACAGCTATGACATGAAACAAGAGAGGAAAATCTTAGGTTTGAAACAAATATGTCTTGAGGCTGCATTTAAAAGTGTCACAAGAAGGCTTTTGGCGGAGAGAGATAGGGAGGTCATTTCAGATCAAGGACCAGAAACAGAGAAAGAGCGACGGCCAACGGTGGACTGGTTGAATCTACATATTCGTAAGGACAAGGTATCTGCAGCAGAGCGAAGGGAACGAGAAGGAGTGTACAGGTGAAGACATTCACAGGGGTAGGAAGGTGCTGACAACTTCACCGAAGTAGTTTGCATAAACATGAGCAAGAACAGGTGATAAATGCATGCGACAACAAACCCCCACACTACTCAATGGTCAACTATGCTTCATGCGTAACGTTCTAAGACCATGTTCCCTTTATTGAACAGAACTACCACCACCATTGTCATAATCAAAATGCGACAGACTTCAGCAAAATGAACATCATAACCAAAAATGCCAGTGTTTTTGACTTGTGTTTCTCACCCACTGTGTGTTAGATGTCTTCCATGTATATTTTTTATATATTCTTTTATAACGAGGATAATGGAATAAGCACTTATGTGCTTTTTTTCAAATGCAGTCCTCGTGTGCATGCGGTTTTATAAATTCTCATCTTTTCCCACCGGCACACAATGGCCTACTCTTACGAAAAGCGGAACAGGATTTTAACGTGTGCGCAAGATGTTCTGCGTGCGTTGGCACACGGGGCCTCGGTTTATCGTCTCATCCGAAGGACTTAATAAACACAAATCCATAATAAACACACAAACATTTTTCGAAGCATTTTTATTCCACGCAAATCCTCAACAAGGATGTTCACAGAATGCACGTCTTAGAGGGGAGAAAATATCCTGGTTTTATCCAAACAAACAGCTACAGGGATCAAACTTGTAGGAGCGCACACATGTTTGGGGGCCAAAGGACAACGCGTGTATGTATGTGCTTCTTCCGAAAAATGTCTGTTGTACGTGTTCAGAACAGGGGAGGTCAGAAAGTTTTTTGTGGGGAGCTCATTCCTGACCATGTTTTCTTTCAGGCAAGTCAGCATAGGGATTAAGGAACAACGCCCAAGAGCTGGATTTAACACGTGGAGATGCTGTAGATGTGGACAATAATTCCCGCCAGACCAGTGGCTGGGTTTAAGTTACATTGCAGACAGGTAGAGTGGATCAGTTGATGTCAGAGTTAGATGGACGGAGAGGGTTTGTAGATGAGCACAACGATCTACTGCCGTGATTTGATGAAAACTGCATGGCCGACATGTTCCTTTCAAAGTTTTGGTTAGTTGTGGCTTGATTGTGTTCACACCTACATGATGTTGAAATCCCGGCCTAGATTAAAACAGATTTAACTTCATAATAAACTTCTCTCTCTCTCTAAAACTCAAACACACATGTACACATTCACGTACACACGCATGTAAACGCGCGCACGACACACACGCGCGCGCATACACGCACGCGCGCACACACACACACACACGCGCAGGCACACACACGCACACACAGCAGAGTAGATCTCTCTCTCTCTCGCACGCTCTCTCGCACGCTCTCTCTCTCTCTCACTCTCTCTCTCTCTCTCTCTCTCTCTCTCTCTCTCTCTCTCTCTATCTATCTATCTATCTATCTATCTGTCTGTCTTCTATCTCTTGTATTCAGTCTCCTATTTTAGGGCTGTCTGGTATCACTTAAAGTGGAATGACGTTAAAATTGAAGACTTACTTACTTACATTACGTACTCACGCATGTACACACGCGCTCGCACACACACACACACACACACACACACATACACACTCACTCACACTCACTCACGCTCACTCTTTTGGCCCCAAACACTTTTGCATTCTGACGAGTTTTAACCATGTGTCTGTTTTGATTAAAACCAGTCTTGTTGCTCCGAAAGTTTATTCAGAAAATAATGAAAAAAAAGTTCTTTCTCTTTTATTCAATCTTAGATTTTAAAAAACAATGGAGTAAGCACTCGTGTGCTTTTTAACATCCAGTCCCTGTGTGCATGTAGTTTTGTAAACATTGTCCTCCGTTTCCATCTGTGAAGCAAACATGGTGTTATTTCTGTTGAAGCAAAGTTAGTGTTACTTTTACCTCTAAAGTCCTTGAAAAAGTAGTTCTGAAACAGCTCAACCACCCCTTCTCTCCAACAGTCATCTTCCTGAGTTTCAGTCTGCCTATCGCGTCAACCACAGCACTGAAACCACCCTAGTACACACTTTAAACACGCTTCTGACTCGGGAAAAATCTCCCTCCTCACTCTACTCGACTTATCTGCAGCCTCCGACACTATTGACTATTCAATTCTCTACCGTCTTCAAGAAACGTTTGGTGTTACTGGTACAGCCCTCACCTGGTTTAGCTCATACCTGACTGACCGATTCCAGACAGTCACAGTAAACAAGATTCAGTCAGTACCTGCCAGACTGGAATGTGGTGTCCCGCTGGGATCAGTTCTGGGACCTGTTCTTTTCACTCTCTACACTGCTCCACTGTCACATATAATGAACGTCATCAGATCAACCATCATATTTATGCAGATGACTCTCAGATTCTAAGCAGTGACATTCCTGAAAATCTGCCTTCTCTCTTGACAAATATGGCCTACTGCTTTCAAGATATCCAAAACTGGATGATAGAGAACAAGTTACAACTAAACGCTGATAAAACCGAAGCCATGCTTGTAGGGACCAAACACAAACTCTTCCATTACAACAGCTTCAATACAATTCGGCAATGCATCAGTCCCTCTATCCACTGCTGTGAAGCATCTAGGGGTCATTATTGACAACACACTCTCTATGCAAAAATCCATCACCCAGACCTGCCAGTCGTGCTACTATCAATTACCGCGTATTAGTGCAATTCAAAAGTACCTGTCCACTGATGCAACAGCCAAACTTGTCACTTCTCTCATGCCTGGACTATTGCAATTTTCTTTTGGCTGGTCTGCCAGCATCATCTATCTACTCCCTTCAACGTATACAAAACTCTGCAGCTCGACTTGTCCTCAGAAAGAAAAAATCTGAGCACATTACCCCTCTCTTGCGATCTCTCCACTGGCTGCCTGTGTCACAGAGAGTAAACTATAAGATCAGTACCCTCTGTTACAAATGTCTCCACAAAACAGCACCCTCCTACCTCTGTGAATGTCTTCACCTGTACACTCCTTCTCGATCCCTCCGCTCTGCTCCAGATACCTTCTGCTACAAATACCTAGATTCAGCCAATCCACCGTTGGCCGTCGCTCTTTCTAAATTATTTTTTTTCTGGTCTATCAATCTGGAATGGCCTCCCTATCTCACTTCGCCAAAGGCCTTCTTGTGACACTTTTAAATCCGGCCTCAAGACATATTTGTTTCAAACCTAAGATTTTCCTCTCCTGTTTCATTTCATAGCTGTCCCTGCTTTTCAACAGGCAAAATCACCCTGCCAAAGTGAATAACCACTGTGTGTGTGTGCGTGTGTGTGTGTGTGTGTGTGTGTGTGTGTGTGTGTGTGTGTGTGTGTGTGTGTGTGTGTGTGTGTGTGTGTGTGTGTACATTTGGACTTCTTAGAGCTATTATGTGTTACTGGTTGCATGACTGTGTAAGAATGAGTTCACGGGCTTTGTTCAAATCTGTGCAAGATATAGCGCTATATAAATTCCATTTATTATTATTATCATCATTATTATCATCTACCCCTTTGTTATCGCTGTTTCTCTGCTGTTGTTCTTTTTTTTATATTTTCACAATCTTTAAACACCTAAAGTTATCTTTTCTTATCATTCATCTATCTGATGCAAATTTGTTCAGCTGCAGCTCAATCTTGCACATGTAAAGATGCTAGAGTACTCACATAAGCATTGCTTGTTGTACTCATTTCATGTATCGTGCTATGTTGTTTCTGAACTACTAACATTTTGTTTAAAGACATGCCAGAAAGGTTAAGGCAATACCTGCACGTGTTCAAGTTTTCACACTGGCACCAAGTTTGTCAGAAACGTGTTCTGATAGAAGGCAGGCAGCCTGTGTGGGAAAGAAGGCCCAGCTTGAACACCGGCATCCTTCATTCCACCTGATACCTCAGCTTCTTCAAAGAGAGTTTGTTTCCTTATCTCACCTGTCGGCATCACCAGGTACGGCGTGTGTTTGTTTTATTGTCTCACCTGGCGGCAACACACCGGCCACAGACAGCATTTGCAGCCGCACCCCATCTCTGTCTGTCTACCTTCGGATGCGACTATAAACCGAGGTCCCGTGTTCGAACACATGCAGAACATCTTGCGCACACGTTAAATCCTGTTCCGCTTTTCGGAAGAGTAGGCCATCGTGTGCCGATGGAAACAGATGACAAAATTTACAAAACCGCATACACACGGGGACTAGATGTAAAAAAGCACACGAGTGCTTATTCCATTATCCTCAATATAAAAGAATAAATAAGATATCTGCCCATGTTTTGCTGCTCACATAGTCGCTATGCAACTACACTGTTTAACTATCCACTAGCGTTTGCAGCCGAACTCAATGACACCCCCCACCCCCCTCTCCACTGGCTCCGGTCTTGGCTGTACTGCCCTGCTGCTGACTTCATGGATTCTCAGGCCACAGGATTCGATGATGTTGCCAGTGAGAGAAGCTGGGGGTCTGCCTGTTTTCCCTTCGTCTTGCTTTGAAGGATAGTGTCCATGAGGTCTGTGTCTTGATCTCGTAGCGCATGGCCTGCATGTCTTAGTTTCCTTGTGGAAACAGTTGGCAAAATTGACAAAACTGCATACACACGGGGACTGGATGTAAAAAAGTACATGAGTGCTTATTCCATTATCCTCGATATAAAAGAATAAAATAGATTAAAAAAATAAAAAAATAAATGCTTTCTTTCGTTCATGTCAGAAGTTTGCTTGTTGTGTTCCCAGTTCGCGTCACACGGTTTCCTTTGTTCTGTTATCTGTCCATCTGACCCTGAGAAATCCTTGTGATAAAATAAAACGTCTTCGCTGTCTTTTCTGTGTCCAGGATTCACAGCCATACAGCATGATTCTGTAGCAGTATACAACACCAC
>CM054149.1:85432-102932 GCA_028751875.1 Rapana venosa
ATTACAGTCTTCATGACACATGGGTGTAAAGATGACAGACTTCATGACACGTGGGTGTAAAGATTTTACAGTCTCACAGTCTTCCTGACATACGGGTGTAAAGATGACAGTCTTCATGACACATGGGTGTAAAGATTTTACAGTCTTTCCTGCCACAGGGTTGTCAAGCCAAACGAGGCCTCATGACTTATGGATTCAGGAGGGGAGATAAGACAGCTCACGGACACACCGCCACATGCAAATGGCGGATTGGCAGCAAGACCAGCCCCGTGGTTTCCAGGCTTTCCTAAAGTCCCAGAATGGTAACGATGACAATCAGCGTGAGAAGTGAGGCCAATGACCGCTTATCTCGCCGCCTAGACACTCTACAGCCTTGTTCTCTCTCCCCCCCCCCCCCCCCCTGTGTGGAACAAATGTGGCGTATTTGAAGCCTTTGGGAAATGAGAAACCGAAATCCTGGTGTGTTTGTGTTTTTTTCTACATATAAACAAGATGATCATGACCTTACTGTTTGTATTACATTCCCTGGTGAATATTTAGTAATTCTGTGTGTAGTATACTGTTTTTTACACTGTCATCTTTCTCTCTCTCTCTCTCTCTCTCTCTCTCTCTTCTCTATATATATATATATATATATATATATATATATATATATATATATACCGTTTTAACTGGAGGAAAAATATATGAGAGATGAAAGTCGTTCAACGAGCCAGATATTAAAAAACCTAAAAACAGATGTATCAAAATGTAATCATGGCTAAGCTGCCTAGAAATGAAGAATATCATAGAATATTAATATATTGTGCTAAAAAGCACCACAATAATTTTTATTTGGGGGGGGAGGGGGGGGGCTATACAGGAAGGCAGTATTGATTATATATTATATATATATATATTATATATATATATTATATATATATATATATATATAAAAGACAGTAAATCAAAGCTAGGCTGACTGAATGCACAATAAACAGACGGCTAGGGACAGCGGTAGGGAGGACTGAAGTGTAGCTAGCATTCCTCTACACTGGTGGTTTATGTCACTGTCCGCAGAAGGTTAACATTAGCCAACCCACTGAGAACACTTTGGTCGTTCTACTCAAGATGGGGGGGGGGGGGGGGGGGGGGGGGGGGTGAAGGGGGGAGAGGGGGGAGGTGGGGGGGGGGGGTACGGCTCTCTCTCTCTCTCTCTCTCTCTCTCTCTCTCTCTCTCTCTCTCGGACGGGAGTGGTTAGAACATTGCGCTCGCAATCTGACGACCCGGGTTCGATTCCCGTTCAAGGGGATATTTTCCCTGGAGTTAACATCAGTGCAGACTCCACTCTCCCCAAAAGTCCGATAAGACTATAAACCGAGGCCCCGTGTGCGAACGCACGCAGAACATCTTGCGCACACGTTAAATCCTGTTCCGCTTTTCGTAAGAGTAGGCCATTGTGTGCCGGTGGGAACAGATGACAATTTACAAAACCGCATACACACGGGGACTGGATGTAAAAAAAAAGCGCATAAGTGCTTATTCTATCATCCTCGATATAAAAGACTAAAATAAAAATATATTAAAAAAAAATCTCTCTCTCTCTCTCTCTCTCTCTCTCTCTCTCTCTCTCTCTTCCTCTCTCTCTCTCGGGCTGTCTGTCTCTCTCTGTCTCTATCTTTCTCTCTGTTGTGGTTTTTGGGTGTGTGTTTTTTTTATAGGTGTTTGTCTGTGCTTGTTTGCTTGTTTGTTTGTTTGTTTGTTGGTTGCTTTTCTTTCCTTCTCCATTGTTTCCCTTGTTTGACAGTCACCGCCATTGTAGCTAGTTCTCATTAATATAGTGTTTGAGTATAATCATCAGTTTTGACTTTTTCATTTTGGTGTGTTTTAAAATGTTGATAACGATTGTTTGCGGGTTTGTTTTGTTTGTATGTTTGGGGAGGGGGGTTGCTTTGTTGTTGTTGGTTTGTTGTTGTTTTTTGTTGTTGTTTTTTGGGGAGGGAGGTTGTTTTTATTGAGAGCATGGTGTAAAAAAAAGCCCTGAGCTTATCCATTTACTCTCAATAAACAGTTCGAATTCGAGTTCTCTGTATGTCTGTCACACACACACACACACACACACACACACACACAGTGGAAACAGATGACAAAATTTACAAAACTGCATACACACGGCGACTGGGTGTAAAAAAGCACATGAGTGCTTATTCCATTATCCTCGATATAAAAGAATAAATAAATAAATAAAAATAAATAAAAACACACACACACTGTTGTGTGTGTATGTGAGAGAGAGAGAGAGAGACAGAGACAGACAGACAGATGAGACAGACAGAGACAAATGACAAATGAAAATGGTTTTGTTAAACATCAGCCTTGGGCCACAACTCAAAACAAAGTGGGAGGTGGGGGAAAGGGATGTATATGTACATCAGAGACAGACAGAAAGACAGACAGACAGACAGAGAGACAGACAGACACAGACAGAAAAGAGACACAGACAGAAAACAGAGAGACACAGACAGACAAGACAACCAGACACAGAGAACACAGACAGACACAGAAACAGACAGACAGACAGACAGACAGACAGAGATGAGCATGGCTACTAAACGTTGTACATCATTTCTATGCAGTACAGCTAGCAGAGGCCTTATCGATATTCAGCACAGCGCTGCACGGCACAGTACAGCACAGTACGGCACAGTACGGCACAGTACAGCACTGATGGCGTATGCTCACAGGCCGACTGCCAGCACCATTAGCCTAAAAGGTCACCGCGGAATAGTAGGGAGAGGGAGAGAGAGAGAGAGAGAGAGAGGAGAGAGAGAGAGAGAGAGAGAGAGAGAGAGAGAGAGAGAGAGAGAGAGAGAGAGAGAGAGGAGAGAGAGAGAGAGAGGGGGGGGGGGCGAACACATACAGACATAGGTTGCATCATATTTTACAGTTTTATGTGTCCTCATAATCACTAACACGCACGCGGGCAAGGATGAGCGTGCGTGCGCGCATTTACACACACACACACACACACACACACACACACACACACAGTCTTACACACATCTTCTACTGTTAATTCTACTGTTAAAGTAAGAAAAGACATAATCTTTGAAATCAGGCATCTGGTACACTTTAATTTTAAGAGGTAGTACTATTACTTTCTGTTGGGTTCCCTCACACACTGGTATCTTTTTTAATGAAAAAGTTGACAGTCTTGCAAAATATGGAGCGAGAAATAAAAATAGTTCTTGTGAAATAAACGTTGCCTTATCTCTGCATGAGGGATACAGCTTGCTACAAAACACTTGCTGGAAGCACTTCAGAAAGAAAATATATGATTCTGGCTATTGTCTTTATAATGGCTGTACAAGCAATATTGTAGATTTTCGGAATGCTTTCATTTCTAACAATGTTTGTGGTTGGTATAATCGTAGAAATATGTTATCCCTTATGTACAGATTTAAACTAAATGCTTTCAGGACAAAATACGTGAAAGATGTAAACTGTGTTTGTGGGGAGAAGATTACCAATAGTCATGTTATTTTTTTTATTGTGGACATTTAAAAGCACTTTTACCTGCTGTACCAAGTTTGTCACTGGATCAGATTTTGTCTGAACCATCGTTACTGTTGGACATTGTGTTAGGATTGATAAGAAGTCCGATAATTCAGTTTTTGTAGTATGTTCAAGTTAGTTTTTATTAAGTACCGTTATCTGACACTTTTCTTTATTGTTTGCGTTCTCTTGTTTAGATTACTTTTTTCCGTCTAAAATCACTAAATGTGAATAGACGTTAAACTGAAGATATCACACTCATCTTTCCGCTTTTCGGAAGAAGTCCCGTGTGCGAACGCATGCAGAACATCTTGCGCACACGTTACAACCCGTTCCGCTTTTTGAAAAGAGTAGGCCATTGTGTGCCGGTGGGAACGGATGACAAAACTGCATACACACGAGGACTAGATGAAAAAAAGCACGTAAGTGTTTATTCCATCATCCTCGAAATAAAAGAATAAAATTAAAAAACAAAAAAATAAAAACACCACGCGCATGCATACACACTCAATACACATAACCACACTCACTATCTCTCTCTCTCTCTCTCTCTCTCTCTCTCTCTCTCTCTCTCTCTCTCTCACACACACACACACACACACACACACACACACACTTAACCGTCTAATACCACTTTTCAATGAAAGGACTTAAACTGAAGAACTCACCACACACACACACACACACACACACACAACACTCAGAAGAAGGGGGAGAGGGGGAACAAGACATAATTTGGAATCTACATAACTGCATGTTCCATTATCTCTACAGGAGAGAGATCGTTTATTAGAACAAACGTCGTGGATTAAGTTGAGAGACTACTACTACTACTACTACTACTACTACTTCTACTACTACTTCTACTACTACTACCACTACTATATGGAATTTATATAGCGCTGAATCTTGTAAAACACAAACAAATCGAAGCGCATGCACTCAAATCATTTACACGCATGCAACTCTCCTTAAACATAATGAAAACAACAGATTTCAAAACCATGCGCGCGCACGCACGCACGTAGACTCTGATCAATTCAATCTTTAAAGAGTCCTCTTACAGTGCCCATATTCATATTATGTAATTCTTTCTCAAACACAGTTAAGTGTCGTAACGCGAGAAGAGTTAATACACTCTATTTCGGAATGAAATGCATTCATTACATTTTGTAAAAACGTCAGGTGCCTATGCGGGGAACATAATTTATACTCCTATCATATTTAAGTGCCCGATTGTAAAACCTTTCTTAATCTACATTTTCTGAGCAGTTTGTGGAAAGTGTTTTAAACAAAATTAAACTTAGCCTTCGCCATTGTTAAATTTGTATTGCATAGTCCACTAGAATATTTGTGGTAGTTACTTTATTGTTGTTTCATGTGAACACTTTGTTGATTTTGAATTTTACTCACGTTTAAGATTTTAATTGCATGAAAATACCAACACACATGTTACCTAATCAGTCTTTTCTCTGTACATTCCCCTCTCTGTTTTAACTTCCACTACATTTTCCACATCCCTCGTCTAATATCACTGAGAGTGAACAGACGTTAAATTGAAGACAACAACAACAACATCACACACACACACACACACACACACACACACACAGGGACGGGATAGCCTAGTGGTTAGAACATTGCGCTCGCAATCTGACGACCTGGGTTCGATTCCCGTTCAAGGGGATATTTCCCCTGGAGTTAACATCAGTGCAGACTCCACTCTCCCCAAAAGTCCTTCGGATGAGGCTATAAACCGAGGCCCCGTGTGCAAACGCACGCAGAACATCTTGCACAATGTTAAAACCCGTTCTGCTTTTCGGAAGAGTAGGCCATTGTGTGCCGGTGGGAACAGATGACAGAACTTACAAAACTGCATACACGGGGACTGGATGTAAAAAAAGCACATAAGTGCTTATTCCATTATCCTTCGATATAAAAAGAACACAATATGAAAAATATAAAACACTCACGAGCGCATGCACAAGCACTAGTGCCAGTACAAATAGAAATAGGTGGACACAAGCGTGTGTGAGCTGTGTTGTGTTGCGTTGTGTTGCGTTGTGTTGCGTTGTGACTTTGTTTTCTTTGAAAACATAAGCGTGTGTATGAGCGAGCACGTGTATACTAAAAGAGATACCGAACCCCATCTGCAATGAATATTAAACCCATACACCGACTTCTATGCAAATAAGTGATAATACACAAACTGATAATACAAAAACTGATAATACAAAAACTTACTACTTCAAGTCCCTGTACCAGTACTCATAGAGTGACAGTAAAAATCAGAAGTTAAGAAGAAGAAGAAGAAGGATAAGAAGAATGAAGGAAGAATCAACGGAATTATAGAGGCTGTATCTTGCACCGACAATTTTCAAAGCGCTTGCACTCAACTCATTTTACTCAGTCATGCAACCAATAGCAAGTAATAGTTATAAAAATCCAAATTACACACACACACACACACACACACACACACAGAGGTTATACACTTTGCCAGGGTGATGGGATTTTAGCTGTTGAAAAACAGGTTCAGCTATGAAATGAAACAGGAGAGGGAAAAATCTTAGGTTTGAAACAAAATATGTCTTGAGGCCGGATTTAAAAGTGTCACAAGAAGGCTTTTGGCGAAGAGAGAGAGGGAGGTCATTCCAAATCGATGGACCAGAAACAGAGAAAGAGCGACGGCCAACAGTGGACTGGCTGAATCTAGGTATTGGTAAGCACAAGGTATCTGCAGCAGAGCGGAGGGAACGAGAAGGAGTGTACAGGTGAAGACATAATAAGAATAAGAATACGAATAATAAGAATAATAAATGGAACTTATATAGCGCTATATCATGCAAAGACAAATCAAAGACATGTTATGGTGATGATTGTTTTTTGCAAGATATAGCGCTGTATAAATTCCATGGATGATGATGATGATGATGATGATGATGGTGATGATGATGATGGTGATGATGATGATGATGATGATGATGAGTCTGACGGTAGGGAAATGAACGGAAGACAGCCCAGACGAGACTTTAATTTAAAGATGAAAGAGTCAAGTCTTGATAATAAGGAGCTTATCCCTTGAATGGAGTCGATCAGGGTGGTGTGCGATATCTGGCTCCGACCTCATCTTCTCTTCAGGCTACCCCTCCATTTCTTCATTTCAGACTTGGGGGGGGGGGGGGGGGGGGGGGGTAGGGGGAGGGGGGGGAGAGTGAAGAGGGGGGGGGGGGGGGGGGCGGGGGGGGGTAGGGGGATGGATTGTCTGTCGTGTGGTCTAGTTATGAGTTGGTGTTGTTAGTTCGTTGTCTTGGGGTTATGTTTATGATTAGTGGGTTGGTTGACTGGGTGGTTGGTTGGTTGGTTGGTATGTGGTTTTGTTCTGGTCATGTGTGTGTGTGTGTGTGTGTGTGTGTGTGTGTGTGTGTGTGTGTGTGTGTGTGTGTGTGTGTGTGTTGTGTTTGTTAAATGTCCATTCACTACTTGGTGATAAGGACACACATACATTCAAACCAACATCTCTCTCTCTCTCTCCTCTCTCTCTCTCTCTCTCTCTCTTTTTTTTTTTTAAATGTACGTATATTTATATTATCACAACTGTCTACAGTAGTGGTCTTACTGGGGAAGAATATATAATCTCAGCAACTGATGTTATGAACTGCTGAGAGTCATATAAAACCTCTTGAACAGTGGCATATTTTTTATGAATATCTATTCCTCTCCTTTTAAACAGGTCAGTTAGGATTGGGCAATCAAACAATAAATGGTGGATTGAAAGAGATTGAGAACAGCAGCATGTCATATTTTGTCATATTTTTAGAGTATTTGGTGTTCCATGCATTTAGCCTCATTTTGTGTGTGTGTGTGTGTGTGTGTGCGCGCGTGCGTGCGTGCGCGCGTGCGTGCGTGCGCGCGCGTGTGTGTGTACCGTGTGTGATCATTATTTAAAGGATAACTGAACAAGAACTCATATGCTTTTTTGATAATAATTCAATTCCTGCACGCGTGCAGTTGGGTTAATTCTATCCTTCGTTCGCCCACCAGCACGCAACGGTCTACTCTTCTCAAAGGCGGAACAGGTTCTGCGCGCGTTTTGCACACAGGGAACAGAAGAAAGAAGGTTGCCTGATGTCCAACAGTTATCCTGCTTTTTCTGGACTATCCTGTCTCTGGGACCATCTTTGCTGGAGCTTGTCTAGTTATTGGTGTGCAAAATGAAAAGTCGTCTCAGCACACGTTTCTCAGTCCCGGAAAATGCTGTTTCGCTACGCTGCTGTCTACAGCCCCTGTGCAGTGTTAAGAGAGCAGGGTCACCCAAAATACGGTACTCAAAACTGTGTTAGGTTGCTATTCAATACCCGATTAAGCTACGAGCATGCAAAAGTGTGTTCTAGTTTGCTTTGGTATCAGTTGAATTGACGGAAAAGTCTATAACAAATTAATTCCCTAAAAATAACATGATTGTCGCAGAGGAAAAAATACCATATTATTTTGTTTGACGGACTGTTGCCAAATAAAAAGAGGCTGAAGTAGAATATTTTGAACGTGTACATAATAAGAAAGGGGGTGGCAGTAGCGTGAACTAGGGAGTTTATCCTACGACCTCAAGTTTGTCTGAAACGGAACGCCAATTTTTTGTCAAACACACACACACACATATATATATATATATATATATATATATATTATATATATATATATATTTATATATATATATATTATATCTAGGAGGAGAGAGAGAGAGAGAGATTGAGAGGAGAGAGATAGAGAGAGAGAGAGAGAGAGAGAGAGAGATGATGAGAGAGCGAGAGAGAGAGAATAGATAGAGATAGATAAATAGATATAGATAATATAATGGTTTATAACTATGTTAATATCAAACAAAATCACTAGATTTTAGTTCAGGCTGAAGGCATAATATAAAACAATATGCGTGCCAAATTTGGTGACAGTATGTTGATAATTAAAGAAACAAAGTGGAATTTAGTGTGTGAACATGCTCATTTTTGACAAACTTCACGTACAAAAAAAGACAGACAGGACTCACCAAGAGATGTAAAATCCCCCAGCTTGATATGGATGACCTTCCACAGCTGCCTGCTGCTCTTCAGTGCCCAGCCTGAGTTGTCTTCTGGCTTTACAAACTCCTTGGATGATGCCAGTGTAGCTTGACGCTGGGCAGTTTTGATGTGAAACACATCAGACTGTTCACAGTACAAGTGACAAAAATGTCCCGGTTCTATGTCCATCTTGCTCAGAATTGCCACCAAGCTTGTGCATCCATCATTAAACACAGATACTGCAACTGCTGGGTGACCGTTTGCGCGCCTTGGCTTCAGTACAGTTCACCCAGTTCACCCAGCTGTAAATGGGTACCTGCCCTCTTTAGGGTCAGGGAAGGTAAAGCAGCGAGGGAGAGGAGATGGGCGCCGCCCTCAATATGCTGGCCCTAGAGAAGTGAGGTCTCTGACGCCTCGCTCCCCTACGACCTTATAGGTTATGGGACTCCTTTACCTTTCCCTTTTTTACTGCAACTGCAACAGCTGTTTCCACTGTTGTGAGCCCATGGTTTTTTGTTTGGGGACAAAAGGTCCAGATCATATTGTTCAGGCTTTCATTTTGATTTTGCGTAAAACCGTCAATTTGGTCACCCAGAATGTTGATACCAACTCTTCTGTTCCCTGCTGGTGTTTCCACAGTCACATCATTACACATCACAACTTTACTCACTGTCTTCACACTCACTATCTGATTTGCTTTCTCCCTCACTATCAGACTTGTCACTACTACAATCTATGATAAGTTTGTACAAGTCCTGGCTTTGTTGGATTCCATGTCCCCCTTGGGGTTTTCTGGAAATAAATCTTGAATCTTGAAAAAAAAAAATCTGTAGTCTTTGTTCTGATCGCGTGGTACAACCTGCTGTTTCGCTTGTTCCAAAACTACTTTCAGTTTCGTCAGTTCCATGTTCTGCTCTCACTAGTTTCAGTTGTCTGCTTCTTCTTCCTGTACCTATTTCCACAAACTTTGCGTTTCCTGGGCTTTGAAGGCCCATACTTTTTATCGCTGGGCATCGTTTTCACCAAAGTATAAAACCAGATGACACTGAAAACCACTAAACACAGCTACACACGATAAAACTTGAAAGTGAAATGAAAAACCAGCCTTCACTTGGTAAACAATCCGCCATTTGCAGCGAGAAAGGGAGGTGCTCATTATTTCCGGTTCTCAAAGGGAGCAGTCCTTGTTTACTGGTAAAGAAGGAGAGAGACACACTGTCATTTTATTCAGGTTTTGGTCAATTTGGGCGTTGTCAGCGCCACACCCATCTTACTTGAAGCTATTATCTAATAAAATTATTTGTTTTTGGAATAACAAAAGATGCAGCATGAGAAAGATGAATAATTTTTTTAACGAAAAGAGCTGTAACAAAACTATGTATCTGGAAAAGGATTTTTTGGTCCACAATCTGGATAAGTCTGTTCCCGACCAGAGTTGTGAGAGAGAGGAACCTTTCCGCTGTAGGACAGTGACCCCGCTGTGCTGTGCTGCTTTTCTGTGAGAGAGAGAGAGAGAGAGAGAGAGAGAGAGAGAAGAGAGAGAGAGAGAGAGAGAGAGAGAGAGAGAGAGAGAGAGAGAGAGAGAAGAAAGAGAGAGAGAGAGAGAGAGAGAGAGAAAAAAGAGATGAGGAGAGAGAGAGAGAGAGAGAGAGAGGAGAGAGAGAGAGAGAGAGAGTGGGGGAGGGAGGAAGTGAGGGAGGGAGAGAGTGGGGGAGGGAGAGAGAGAGTGGTGGAGGGAGAGAGAGGGGGAAGAGAGAGGGAAGGAGGGAGGGAGAGGGAGATAAGAGAGAGAGGGGGAGAGAGAGAGGGATGGAGAGAAAGGGAGAGAGAGAGGGGGAGGGAGAGAGAAAGAGGAAGGGAGGGTGGGGGGAGAGAGAGAGAGAGAAGAGAGAGAGAGAGAGAGAGGAGAGAGAGAAAGAGAGGAGAGAGAAAGAGAGAGAGAGAGAGAGAAAGAGAATGAGAGAGAGAGAGAGAGAGAGAGAGGAGAGAGAGAGAGAGAGAGAGAGAAGAGAGAGAGGAGAGAG
Organism: Rapana venosa; assembly: GCA_028751875.1. NCBI lineage: Eukaryota > Metazoa > Mollusca > Gastropoda > Neogastropoda > Muricidae > Rapana > Rapana venosa. The sequence continues at coordinate 96,052 of CM054149.1, forward strand.
AGAGAGAGAGAGAGAGAGACGGACAGACAGACGGACGGACGGACGGGCCGACAGAATAAGTCATGCACTACACCCTACATTGTTGTTCCTCATTGATTCCCCAGTTCTCATTTCATCGAATCTCAATGAGGGACGGGACAGCCTAGTGGTTAGAACATTACGCTCGCAATCTGACGACCCGGGTTCAAATCCCGTTCAAGGGGATATTTTCCCCTGGAGTTAACATCAGTGCAGACTCCACTCTCCCCAAAAGTCCTTGGGATGAGACTATAAACCGAGGCCCCATGTGCGAACACACTCAAGAACATCTTGCGTTAAATCCTGTTCCGCTTTTCGTAAGAGTAGGCCATTGTGTGCCGGTGGGAACGGATGACAAAATTTTAAAAACTGCATACATACGGGGACTGGATGTTTAAAAAAGCGCACAAGTGCTTATTCCATTAACCTCGATATAAAAGAATGAACTAAAAATTAAAAATAAAGAATCTTTGTTTAAGAGCTTGCCCTGAAATGGCTGTGGGAGAATAATAAATAGGTGAATAAACAAATGAATAAACAGCGTGGATGGAATCAACTGATTTGAGATGGGGTGGAGGTGGGGGGGGGGGGTAACTTAGAATTCTTTGATGTTCTGTCGGTCATTTCTCGCTGGTTGTTTGGTCTCCACACACTGACCAGTAGAAGTACGCTTCACTCCCGCTGCTTGTAGGGGTCAGCGCGTTGGGTTAATAGCTCAAAGGTCGCAGGTTTGAATCCCGTAAGAGTCATAGGGTTTGGAGGGGTGGGGTAGGGGGTTGGGGGTGGGGGGTGAGGGAGGGAATCGGAACAGCTCCTACTGAGTGTGGTGAGTGTGTTGTGGGTTCGTTGAGAAGATTGGGACCACACAGTTGAGCTTTGTACATTTTACAGGTGTGATTGCGATAATGTTGTATAGGTGTGATTGCGATAATGTTGTGCAGGTGTGATTGCGATAATGTTGTGCAGGTGTGATTGCGATAATGGTGTGCAGGTGTGACTGTGGTGTTGTTGTGCAGGTGTGATTGCGATAATGTTGTGCAGGGGTGATTGCGATAATGTTGTCAGCGTGTAGTGAAATGTTGATGTCTGTGGGTGTAGATTCGGGTCATGCTCAAAGTCACAGTTCGAATCCGTAGATAGATGTTAGAGGTTTGGAGGGGGTGGTGGTTGGTGGGTTCATGTGGGAGGGGGAGTTGGAATTCGGACAGTCCTATGAAATGTGCTGACGGTTTGGGTGGTATCGGTTGAGGGGTCAATATATGGACCACACAGTTGAGCTTTGTAATTTACAGTGTGATTGTGAATGTGTGCAGTGTGATTGCGATAATGTTGGGCAGTAGTATTTGATGATGTGCAGGTTGAATTGGTAGAAGGTCAGGTGTGATTGGTAGTCTGCAGGTGTTGGATGTGGTTGTACAGTGTTTGTGTGATGTTGATTGGGCGGCGCTTTGCCTTCGTGCATTGTGATATGCTGACTACTACTGTGACTGTCTGCTTTCTTCTTGGTCAATTCTTTTCTTTCGCCAGTCTTCTTCTCTTCTCCCAATTCTTCCTGTACCGCGATTCTCCTGGCAACTTGTCTGTGCTTCGTCTGTTAGCCCTCTGCTTCTGTTGTAATTGCCTTCATCTTCCAATTTCTCTCTCTATAAGAATTTTTTCTTGCAAGTTTAAACTTTTCTGCATTCTTTTCATCTCTTCGAAATTCTTTGTTCTTAATTCTTCTTCTTTTTTTCTTATTCTTCTTAATTCTTCTTTTTGTTCTTCTTTTTGCATTCTTCTTCTTCGCAATTCTTTCTCTTCTTAATTCTTCGCAATTTTTCGTCTTTTCATTCTTCCTCTCTTCTAATTCGCAATTCTTCTTCTTCTTCCTCCTTATCTTTATATACCTTTCTTCTTCGTTTTCTTCAAATGTTGATGCTGTGACCCGTTTCGGCATGAATAAAAAAGAATATCCTCTTGAAATCCTTTATTGGGAGTCTTCTCATTTCCTTAAGTTCACCCGTATTAATGTTCTGCATTAAACCATCCTCCTCCCTTTGATGTTGTCTCTGAAAGGGCCTCGTGCATTCCGTCTGCCCCTGCTTTCAATGATTGATCGCTTTAATGTCAGTGTTGGGTTGGAAGAGGAGGTGAGGGAGGAGTTTGAAAAGGCATTTTTCTGAAGGTGTATTATGATGTCTTGAATCTATCTACATTCCTTCATGTGATACCTTCAAATCCAGCCTCAAAACACACTTATTTTCTGCCTGAGACTTTCCCCTCATATCTGTCCCTTAATTTTCAACAGCATCCTTCACCTCCTGAGTGTGTTTGCTAGTGTATGTGCGTGCGCGCGTGTGTGTGTGTGTGTGTGTGTGTGTGTTGTGTGCGTGTGTGTGCGCGTACGTGCGCGCGCGCGCATGGATTTGAAATTTGTTGTTCATTATGTTTAAGGAGAGTTGCATGCGAGTAAATGATTTGAGTGCAAGCGCTTCGACTTGTTTGTTTGTACAAGATTCAGCACTATATAAATTCCATATATTATTATTATGATTCCAGAATTTCGAGAAGAAAAAATGGAATCAGGTCAAGTCTTGATAAATGGGTAAAAGCAAAGCTGCCGACAGGAAACAAGCGGGTGGTGTTGTGAGTAGAAATCACCTGGGGTTTTTTTGGCCGATTATTAAATTTCTGTTTGAGATTCCGTACTGTACTGGTTGGTTAGTCTTCTACTGTATGGTTGTTAAGAAGAAGAAAAAACCCCATTTTTGTCGGTGATACAAGCATGGTAGATGAAATGGCTTTAAAGGGTTTGAAATAGTTATCGTGTTTGAAGTACACCGACTACTTGGCCTACCCTTGTTTTTAAAAGTCTTTTATTTTTTTTATTTAAATATTTTATATCGAGGAAAATGGAACAAGCACTTATGTGCTCTTTTACATCCAGTCCCCGTGTGTATGCGGTTTTGTAACTTTTGTCATCCGTTCCCACCGGCACACAATGGCCTACTCTTACGAAAAGCGGAACAGGATTTAACGTGCGCGCAAGATGTTCTGCGTGCGTTCGCAGCACACGGGGACCTCGGTTTATAGTCTCATCCCAAGGACTTTTGGGGAGAGTGGTGTCTGCACTGATGTTAACTCCAGGGGAAAATATCCCTTTGAACGGGAATCGAACCCGGGTTGTCAGATTGCGAGCGCAATGTTCTAACCACTAGGCTATCCCGTCCCCCGTGTTTGGTTCTTGTGTGTACTACTAACCAATCCTCCATCCTCTTCCATCTTTCCCTGCTTCTGATGCTTTTCTTGACCTTTTAAAAAAATTATTTATCTCTTGCTTATTTTCTGCCTTCTCACTTGCCAGTTTTCAAGCAAATCTTTGAGGTATATTTTGTCTTCATTATAATAATAATGACATTTTGTCTCAATTGTTTGGCGATTAGGAAGTGGGTATTGTTAAGATGGAGATGGGCACGGGGTGTCCTTTATGCAGTGTTGATTGTCCTCACGGCATTTTTCCTATGTATTGCTCTTGTACAGGGAAGCGTTCGTTATCCCTTTAAAAGCTTTTTTGTAACCTGTGGATGATGAATTAAGTGGAATGAATGACGACCTCTGCAAGCCTTGGTGTTATTGACCTTAAGGAATGAAACAGCTACGGTATTTTGTTGTTCAATGTTTTTTTTGTTGGGGTTTTGTTTAGATTGACAGTGTTGGATTTTTGAAGGAGGGGGGGGGGGGGGGGTAGTGGTGGTGTTGATGAGGTGAAAGTGACTGGAGATGCGGAGGTTGAATAAGGGGGCAGCCATGATATGGCCTTTGTGGTCGGCGGGGCGTTAAACAACGAGGGATGAAATGAACCAGCACTCCATCATTTCAGGAGCAGGGAAGCTGAGTGAGTGTGTGTGTGGGTGGGTTAGAGAAACAATCAAACCAACAAACATGACTGTGGCTGTCTTCAAACATGACTATGACTGACTTCAAACTTGACTATAACTTCAAACATGACTATGACTGACTTCAAACTTGACTATAACTTCAAACATGACTATGACTGACTTCAAACTTGACTATAACTTCAAACATGACTATGACTGACTTCAAACATGACTATGACTGACTTCAAACATGACTACAAACATGACTATGACTTCAAACAAACATGACTATGACTTCAAACAAACATGACTATGACCGACTTCAAACAAACATGACTATGACTTCAAACAAACATGACTATGACCGACTTCAAACAATCATGACTATGATTGACTTCAAACAAACATGACTATGATTAACTTCAAACAAACATGACTATGACTGTCTTCAAACTTGACTATAACTTCAAACACGACTATGACGTCAAACATGACTATGACTTCAAACAAACATGACTATGACTTCAAACAAACATGACTATGACCGACTTCAAACAAACATGACTATGATTGACTTCAAACAAACATGACTATGACTGACTTCAAACAAACATGACTATGACTTCAAACATGACTTCAAACAAACATGACTTCAAACAAACATGACTATGATTGACTTCAAACAAACATGACTATGATTAACTTCAAACAAACATGACTATGATTAACTTCAAACAAACATGACTATGATTAACTTCAAACAAACATGACTATGATTAACTTCAAACAAACATGACTATGACTTCAAACAAACATGACTATGACCGACTTCAAACAAACATGACTATGACTAACTTCAAACAAACATGACTATGACTGTCTTCAAACATGACTATGACTGTCTTCAAACATGTCTATGACTGACTTCAAACATGACTATGACGTTAAACATGACTATGACTTCAAACATGACTATGACTGTCTTCAAACATGACTATGACTGTCTTCAAACATGTCTATGACTGACTTCAAACATGAATATGACTTCGAACATGACTATCACTTCAAACATGACTATGACTTCAAACATGACTATAACTTCAAACAAAAACGACTATGACTTCAAACATGACTATGACTTCAAAAAAACATGACTATGACTGTCTTCAAACATGACTATGATTGTCTTCAAACATGTCTATGACTTCAAACATGACTATGACTGTCTTCAAACATGACTATGACTGACTTCAAACATGACTTTGACTTCAAACAAACATGACTTTGACTTAAAACAAACATGACTTTGACTTCAAACAAACATGTCTATGACTTCAAACAAACATGACTATGACTTCAAACAAACATGACTATGACTTCAAACAAACATGACTATGACTAACTTCAAACAAACATGACTATGATTAATCTCAAACAAACATGACTATGACTAACTTCAAACAAACATGACTATGACCGACTTCAAACAAACATGACTATGATTAACCTCAAACAAACATGACTATGACTGACTTCAAACAAACATGACTATGATTAACTTCAAACAAACTTGACTATGACTTCAAAGATGACTATGACTTCAAACAAACATGACTATGATTAACTTCAAACAAACACGACTATGACTTCAAACATGACATTGACTTCAAACAAACATGACTATGACTTCAAACATGACTTCAAACAAACATGACTTTGACTTCAAACAAACATGACTATGACTAACCTCAAACAAACATGACTATGACTAACCTCAAACAAACAGACTATGATTAACCTCAAACAAACATGACTATGACTGACTTCAAACAAACATGACTATGACTAACCTCAAACAAACATGACTATCTCCGAGTTGTCTTTGTGGCAGAGACAGCTGCATAGCGCCTTGAGGGAATCTTGGGTCTTTGTCTTTCAAACAAAGCTAAACAGGCCAGCCCTCATAGACATTCTACACCCCCCCCCCTCCCCCTACCAAAACAAGAACAGTGTTAACAACAAAAAAGATGGTGGGGGTGGCGTGGCGCTGCTCTTGTGGCGACGCGCTCTCACCCGGGGAGAGAGAGCAGCCCGAATTTCACGCTGAGAAATCTGCCGTGACTTAAAGTGGTATAGATAAATAAATTAATAAAATGTCAGTTTATGTAGTCTATACGCATTCTTTTTTAAAACGCATTTAGCATGTAGTTTTCCTTAAACATTTTTTTTTTGATTGGCACACATATACAGTTCAAAACAAACATTTTCTTTAATATGTTGGTCGTGACTGATATTCTATAAAATAAAAAAAAACTTTAATTCGAAACCATTCCAATTTAATTTCTTTAATTTTATTTTGTCAGTTTTGATACTCCATGCCAGTCTATTGGAATGTTAAGCTGTCTTTCCCAATTAAACGACATGCACTTTTCTGATAATAGCTTTCTACCTGTTGTGTGTTGTGCGCACGTGCTGTTTGTTTAAAGTGTGACTATTTTTATTTACTTGCACTAGGGTGTGCGCCCATGCGTGACATTTGTTGCTATGAAAGCGCGTGTGTGATAAGAGAATGTAGGCTTCTCTAAAAGCTAAACAGCAGTGTGTGTGTGTGTGTGTGTGTGTGGGGTACGCTGCTCTTTTAAAATTAAACAGCAGTGAGTATATATATGTGTGTGTGTGTGTGTGTTTGTGTGTGTGTATGTGTGTGTTGTGTGTGTGCGCGCGTAGGCTGCTCTAAAAGTTAAACAGCAGTGTGTGTGTGTGTGCGTGTGCGTGTGTGTGTGTGGGGTGTGTGTGTGTGTAGGGTGCTCTAAAAGCTAAACAGCAGTATTGTGTGTGGTGTGTGTGTGCGTATGTGTGGGGTGTGTGTAGGCTGCTCTAAAAGTTAAACAGCAGTTTGTGTGTTTTGTGTGTTGTGTGTGTATGTGTGTGTGTGTGTGTTTTGTGTATGTGTTGTGTGTGTATGTGTGTGTGTGTTGTGTGTGTATGTGTGTGTGTGTGTGTGTG
>CM054149.1:115432-117932 GCA_028751875.1 Rapana venosa
TATCACCCCAGTTTTATTTCTCTTGATAGATCGCAACATCTCTGGCCATCTTGCCTACGACAGTCGTCATTGTGTTTTCTTTGGAACCAGTGCTGTACTCAGATTGTATTTATAACTATGGCCTAACTATCGCAGCAGCACCAGAATATAAATAGGTCCTGGTTTGTTAGCCAATGATATGCCAGGGGCTCGGTGTCATTTTTGTAAAATATCAGTAAGATTGCAGAATTGTTTTTAGAAAGCGGTTACCTCACACTTGCAGTTCGACCCGGGTTAGATTCCCGTTCAAGAGGATTTTTCCCCCGGAGTTAACATCAGTGCAGACTCCATTCTCCCCAAAAGTCTTTCGGATGAGACTATAAACCGAGGCCCCGTGTGCTGCGAACACACGAACATCTTGCGCACACGTTAAATCCTGTTCCGCTTTTCGGAAGAGTAGGCCATTGTGTGCCGGTGGGAACAGATGACAGAATTTACAAATCTGCATACACACGGGGACAGGATGTAAAAAAAAAGCACATAAGTGCTTATTCCATTATCCTCGATAAAAAAGAAAAAAAAGAAAAGCAGTTAACAATGTCAACAAACGGGCGGTGACCTCTCACTTGCAGTTAACAATGTCAACAACAAACGGCATATTCATCACTCCCTGCTGGACTTCACACACACACACCACACACACACACACACACACACACACACACACACACACACACACACACAACACACACACACACACACCACACACAGGGAATAAGCAGTCAGTGCCAGAGACCGGTTTTCTCTGCCATCCCGGCAATCTGCCTAACTCATAACTACCCTCAACCCCCCCAACCCCTTAGTTGCCAGCAAGGAAAAGGGAACTCTTCCATGTTGGAAAGGGGTTGTCTTTTCTTCCCGTTCTTTCGGTCATGTAACGGTGGCGGTGGTGGTGGTGGTTTAACGGTACGTTACCCTGCAACAACCAGATGAGGCCAGAGGGCAGTGACATTGGCCTGCTTGAATGACTGGTTGAGGGTTTGGCGGCTGGTCACCCCCCTTGGTGTATAAGGAAATAATGATGAGTGGGGAGGACGTAACTCTTCGATCGGAGAGAACAGCCAGCACTTTGCATTGGGGAAGAGGACTCGTGAATCAGCTCATACATAGAGTGTGCAGATCTCCGTGAATCACTTCATAGATCTCAATGAACCAGCTCCTAGACCTACATGAATCAGTTCATACATAGAGTGTGCAGATCTCCATCAATCAGTTCATACATAGAGTGTGCAGATCTCCATGAATCCGTTCATACATAGAGTGTGCAGATCTCCGTGAATCAGTTCATACATAGAGTGTGCAGATCTCCATGAATCCGCTCATACATAGAGTGTGCAGATCTACATGAACTAGCTCCTAGATCTACATGAATCAGTTCCTAGATCTCCATGAATCAGTTCCTAGATCTCCATGAATCAGTTCCTAGATCTCCATGAATCAGTTCATAGATCTCCATGAATCAGTTCATAGATCTCCATGAATCAGTTCATAGATCTACATAAACCAGCTCATAGATCTACATGTATCAGTTCATAGATCTCCATGAATCAGTTCATAGATTTCCATGAATCAGTTCATAAATCTACATGAACCAGCTCATAGGTCTACATGTATCAGTTCATAGATCTACATGAGTCGGGGCTTTTTTTCCTTATTCTTTTATTTCGAGGATAACGGAATAAGCACTCAAGTGCTTTTTTCCCCATCCTCTCCCCGTGTGTATGCAGTTTTGTCAATTTTGTCATCCAATCCCACCGGCACACAATGGTCTACTCTTCAGGAAAGCGGAACGGGTTTTAACGTGTGCGCAAGATGTTGTGCGTGCGTTCGCACACGGGACCTCGGTTTATAGTCTCATCCGAAGGACTTTTGGGGAAATGGAGCCGGCACTGGTGTTAACTCGAGAGGAAAAATCCTCTTCAACGGGAATCGAACCCAGGTCAGCAGATCACGAGCGCATCACGCTTAACCACCAGGCTGTCCCGTCCCCGTTCATAGAGTGTGCAGATCTGCATGAATCAGTTCATAGAGTGTGTAGATACACATGAATCAGTTCATAGTCTGCATAGATCTACACGAATCAGTTCATAATGTAGATCTACACAATCAGTTCATAATGTAGATCTACATGGATCAGGTCATAAGAGTTCCCCCGTGGGGATGCCGGGGGGCCTGTCAGTATAAATAGCATCACCACATTCTGTAAATTCTGTGCTAGAAATGTCCTCTTTTCTATCCCTCTCTTTGTTTCTGCCTTGTTCCTTTTCGTCCTGTCACCTCTTTCTCGTTTATTTTCTGCCTTCTTGGTCCATTCTCCTGCCTTTTTTCCCCCCAGAAAGACTTAAAAGATGACACTATTTTCTCTTATGCCGAAGTCCGATGCGCTGGGCCTGACTTGTCAGGCGCTTAACGGCAGCGCGACGCATTTTCGCTCATGTAACAGACAACAATAGTTGCTGTA
>CM054149.1:122932-127932 GCA_028751875.1 Rapana venosa
TCGAAGCGCTTGCACTCAAATCATTTACACGCATGCAACTTTCCTCAAATGGCATAAGATATTTCAAATTTATGCACACACACACATACACACACACACTTAGGTGGTGATGAGGGTGATGAAGGATGCGGTTGAAAAGTAGGAACAGATATGAGGGGAAAGTGTCAGGTAGGAAATTAGTGCGTTTTGAGACTGGATTTGAAGGCATCGTGAAGGCTTTGGGCGAAGTGAAAGAGGGAGGTCATTCCAGGTGGATGGGCCAGAAACAGAGAAAGAGCGACGGCCAACAGTGGTTTGTTCGAATCTGGGTGTTCGAAAGCGCAAAGTATCTGCAGCTGAGCGAAGGGAACGGGATGGAGTGTACAGGTGAAGACAGTTACAAAGAAAAGATGGTGCAGATTTGTGGAGACATTTGAAACAGAGGGTATTGGTTTTATACTTCAGTCTCTGTGAGACAGGCAGCCAGTGAAGAGATCACAGAAGAGGAGTGATGTGTTCAGATTTTTTCTTTCTTAGGACTAGTCGAGCTGCAGAGTTGTGTATGCGTTGAAGAAAGTGGATGGATGATGCTGGTAGGCCAGCCAAAAGAGAATCACAGTAGTCTAAACGTGAAAGAATGAGAGATGTGACGAGCTTGGAAGTTGCGTCAGTGGACAGATACTTGCGAATTGTACTAATACGCCTTAATTGATAGTAGCAAGACTGGCAGGTCTGGGTGATGAATTGTTTCATAGAGAGTGGACGTGGAACAACACTGCTGGCGATGCAGTCAGTGCAGAGGATTAGTGCAGAGCCCACTGTTTTCTTCAGAGATGGTCTGGTATCGATTGTGAACATTTTTCCTTCGGGATTGCTGTTCGTGTTGGACACTCCCCAGCTTAACATCCTGGGGGGTCACGCGGAACACGTGCTCTGTCCCGTTCATTGTCGCATAGGTGCACGCCTTAAAACCGCTCCGCTTTTCGGAAGAGTAGGCCATTGTGTGCTGGTAGGAAGGGACGACTAATTTACAAAACTGCATACACACGGGGACTGGATGTAAGAGAGCTCATGAGTGATTATTCCATCATCCTCCAAATAAAAGAATGAAATAAATAAAATAATTTTGCTGAATTGTTGGCGGTTTTCAGGTACCTTGCTATTTATTACAGGCAGCACATTCCCACTTTTTTCTCCTTTTATGGAGGATACAGGTCTTTTATTTATTCATTTTTATCTTATTTTATTCTTTTATATCGAGGATAATGGAATAAACACTTATGTGCTTTTTTTACATCCAGTCCCCGTTTGTATGCAGTTTTGTCAATTCTATCATCTCTTCCCACGGTACACGTTGGCCTACTCTTTCGAAAAGCGGAACAGGATTTAACGTGTGCGGAAGATGTTCTGCGTGCCTTCGCACACGGGGCCTCGGTTTATAGTCTTATCCGAAGGACTTTTGGGGAGAGTGGAGTCTGCACTGATGTTTACTCCAGGGGAAAATATCCCCTTGAACGGGAATCGAACCCGGGTCGTCAGATTGCGAGCGCAGTGTTCTAACCACTAGGCTATCCCGTCTCCCAGTTGCTGTGCTAAGAGCTTGTGTTGGATGAAGACGATATCAACATAACATTGCAAAGAACAACGTGTTAATGAAGGCCTCAGTATTTTACTCACATCAGCAACTCACAAAGCATTTGGTCCAGGTGACTCTTTTAACCAAAGATGACATGGACACTTTTTTTTTTTTTTTTAGTACAGTACTCTCAGTCTTATTTCTCTCTCACCCCCACCCCCCCCTCCCCTCCCAAACACAAAATAAATTGCTCAGAGCTGCTCTCGCCTCATCTCCTATCTGCTGCCTTCTACAGAAGGGGACGGGATGGCCTGGTGGTTAGAGTGATGTATTCACGATCTGCTGACCCAGGTTCGATTCTCGTTCAAGAGGATTTTTTTCCTTTGGTGTTAACATAAGTGCAGACTCCACTCTTCCCCAAAGTCTTTCGGATGACACTATAAACCGAAGCTCTGTGTGCGAACGCATGCAGAACATCTTGCACACACGTTAAAACCCGTTCCGCTTTTAAGAAGAATTAGGCCATTGTGTGCCGGTGGGAACGGATGACAAAATTGACAAAACTGCATACACACTTCGGATGAGACTATAAACCGAGGCCCCGTGTGCGAACGTATGCAGAACATCTTGCGCGCGCGTTAAATCCTGTTCCGCTTTTCGGAAGAGTAGGCCATTGTGTGCCAGTGGAAACATGACAAAATTTACAAAACCGCATACACACGGGGACAGGATGGGGGGAAAAGCACATGAATGCCTATTCCATTATACTCGAAATTTAAAAAAAAGAGAGAACTATCCGTCTGCTGTCTGTGTTCAGGTGACTGGGCGGGTTTATTGGCGGAAATGTTGGCAGGTAGAAGTTTGCTGGGCAGCCATGTTGACTGACACTGTCAGTGTCTGTCCTCATGGAAGTATGACTGTCGTGTTGCTTCCTTCTCCGCAAATTCTGCAGGGAGTCAGGTGACTGTCTTTGCAGCAGGGCACCCAGGGTTGCTTCCAGTGCTGTTGGTTGCATGGCGCTGAAAGAAGGATTTGGTGATTTGGGGAGTTAAACAGTGATGCAGCGGAAATATCCTGGCTATATATAATATAAGCAAGGGAGATCACCCAACTTCGTCTGAGACAGAGGGGGGGGGGGGGGGGGGGGGGGGGGGGGGGGGGGGGGGGGGGGGGGGAGGAGAGGGGGGAGAAACAATAGTTTGACAATAGTTGAGGGAGGGAGAGAGAGGGGGAGGGAGAGAGAGGGGTAAGGGAGAGATGGAGAGAGAGAGGGGGAGGGAGAGAGAGAGGGGGGAGGGAGAGACAATAGTTTGACAATAGTTGAGGGAGGGAGAGAGAGGGGGAGAGAGAGAGGGAGGGAGAGACAATAGCTTGACAATAGTTGAGGGAGGGAGAGAGAGGGGGAAGGGAGAGATGGAGAGAGAGGGAGGGAGAGAGAGAGAGAAGGGGGAGGGATAGAGGGAGAGAAAGAGGGGGAGAGAGAGGGAGAGAAAGTCACTCACTCAGACAAAGGGAGCGACTCAGAGTTAAGACAGAAAGTAACTCAGCGAGCGAGAGAGAAAAGTGATGAAGTGACAGAGAGAGAGATAGAGAGTCTGGCATCACACACACACACATACACACACACACACACACACACACACACACACGGTTCTTCCAAAAATTCCAAAATACGCCCCCAAAATGCTCTCTTCACTTGCTCTGCTGTTAAACCAGCCCCATCATATCTTGTTGTAATTGCTCTGTACTCACCAACTCCTGTACAAACGCAGGAATAGATTGACGTGAACAATATGCAAATATTCCAAATCTGCCCTATGATTTCGAGTCGCATGTTCCAGTATCAGTTGCAGAAAGTATTGAGCAGTCGCCATTGGGAGAGAGAGTTGCTGTCAATTAATCTGTAAAGACTAATCAGCATCCGTTATCATTCTTCTTCTTCATCCTTCCACCTCTCCCACTCATCCACCTTTTTTCCTACCCTCTGTACAATCTTAAGGTGAATGTACCGAGTGCCTGAATCATTTACCTTGTAGGGAATAGCCATGAACCTGATGAGAAGAAAAAGAAACAAAAGAAAGAATAAATGAATCACAGAGAGAGAGAGAGAGAGAGAGAGAGAGAGAGAGAGAGAGAGAGAGAGAGAGAGAGAGAGAGAGAGAGAAACTCGAAACTCGAATTTTAATTGTTTACTGCCAACAGCCCCATACAATAGGGGTAGACATAAGATGAATAGGAAAGGATGCAAATGAGCACAAATCACGAACAGTTCAGTTTAGGCAAAATTTCAAAGACATTACATTAACAATTTCAAGTTCATCTGCTTTTACGCACATAGGCAGATTCACATGCACTCTCGCACATGTACGCACACATACACACACAAGCACGCGCACACTCTCACACATACACACTCACGCACCCGCGCGCGCGCACTCACACACACACACTTTAAATACAGGTTATCAATCATAGAAAGAGAAAACAAACATATCAAAGTCCGTTTACAATGAGTCAGGACACAAGCTAATAATTATCATTCATGTTCAGAATGGTTTAGCTGTTTCCAGCGTTCTTGATACATATAATATATAAATCTACTAGAATTAAAGATGACATCATCATTTCGGCTGCTGAATATCTTTGCCAGCTGGATATCATATGGTATGTTTTCAGCCACATTGAGATATTTCTGACGAATGTGTGTGTGTGTGTGTGAGACAGAGAGGGAGAGACAGAGAGAGAGGGAGAGAGAGGGAGAGCGAGCGAGAGAGAGAGAGACAGGGAGAGAGAGAGAGAGAGAGAGAGAGGGAGATGAAGACCACCAACAAGCAATCCCCACGCTGTCTTTCAGACGAAGATTAACATCTGTCCCTCCAGACACCAAGCTCTCTCCCTAACGTAGCCAGCTCCCTTTGTGGATGGAAGACACAGGACGGTAGAGAGAGAGAGGGAGAGAGAGAGAGGGGGGGGGGGGAAGCGAGAGAGAGAGGGGGATCGAGAGAGAGAGAGAAGGGGATCGAGAGAGAGAGAGCGAGAGAGGGAGAGAGAGAAGGGGAGAGAGAGAGGGGTAGAGCGAGAGAGTGAGAGGGGGAGAGAGCGAGGGAAAGAGAGAGGGGGAGAGAGCGAGAGAGAGGGAGAGAGACAGAGAGAGAGAGGGGGGAGAGAGAGAGAGCGAGAGAGAGTGCGCGCGCGCTCGAGAGAGAGAGAGACAATGACAATGACAAATTCTTTTATTTCGAGGATAATGAATAAGCACCCATGTGCTTTTTTACATCCAGTCCCCGCCCTTAAGGATATATATGATAATAAAATAAAATAAAGCCCATAGCAATACACTTACACAGTGTACGGAAAAAATATCTACACAAAAATTCCCACAAAAATCACCGAAGAGAGAGAGGGGAAAAAAGTAGCAACAAGTAAGAAAGAAAGCAGAACAGAA
>CM054149.1:135432-150432 GCA_028751875.1 Rapana venosa
ACGAAGAAGAGGCAGACAGAGAAAACGATGGGAAGACATCAGAGAGTGGATGACTGGCCTTGAGTGGAACGACTGGCTACGGAAAGCTGAGAACCGCGGGGAGTGGAGTGGAGGAATCTGGTTGGAAAATATTCAGTGGCGCCCTAACGATCGACCAGACTATAGCATAGGTGAAGGTGAAATATATGGTATATAATGATAACCGTTATGTAAATTTGCTGAAAAAACGATATGTTCCAACCATTTGCAATTTGAATTGTATACATTTTCACTGAAATTCGACAGGATTTTGTATTGAAACTGTGGAGAATTGATCAGGATAAACGGAATAAGGACTACGATTGTTACAAGTAGGTCACGATGTGTCTTCATTTAGAAAGGACCGGTGTTCACACAGAGTTGTGTGTTGGCGGTCACAGGACATAGGCCCTGAAGTGTCCTCGCCTCTGTGCCTTGAATGGCTGTGTTCAGCGTGACCCCTTTCTGGTAGGGGCTGGGGAGGTCTGAAGAAGGAATCTTTTTCCCTCTCACTCTCTCTCTCTCTCTCTCCCGTCTCCTCTCTCTCCCATCCCTCTCTCTCTCTTCTCACTCTCCCTCTCTCTCCCTCTCTCTCTCGCTCTCTCTTTTCCTCTCTCTCTCTCTCTTCCTCTCCTCTCATCTCTCTCTCTTCCTCTCTCTCTCCTCCATCTCTCTCTCTCTCCTCTCCATCTCTTCCTCTCTCTCTCTCCCTCTCCCCTCTTCCTCTCCACCCTCTGCCTCTCTCTCTCCCCTCTTCTTCTCTCTCTCTCTCTCTCCCCCCTCTCCTCTCCTCTCTCCCCCTCTTCCTCCCTCTCCCTCCCTCTCCTCTCTCTCCTCTCCCCCTCTTCCTCTCTCTCCCCTCTTCCCTCTCTCCCCTCTCCTCTCTCTCCCCTCTCCCCCCCTCTCTCTCTCTTCTCTCCCTCCCCCCTCTCCTACTCTCCCCTCTTCCTCTCCCCCTCTCTCTCCCCCTCTTCTCTCTCCCCCTCTCCTCTCCGCCCCTCTCTCTCCTCCCCTCTCCACTCCCCCCTCCCTCTCATCTTCCCCTTCCTCTCCCCACTCCTCCTCCTTCTCCCCTCTTTCTCTTCCCCTCATCCTCTCTCCCCTCTTCCTCTCTCTCTCCCCATCCTCTCTCCCCCTTCCTCTCTCTCTCCGTCCCTCCCCTCCTCTCTCCTCCCTCCCTCCCCCTCTCACTCTCCCCTCCCCCCCTCTCACTCCCCCCCCCCCCCCCCCTCTCTCTCCCCCCTCCCCCCCCCCCCCCCCCCCCATCTCTCTCTCTCTCTCTCTCTCCTTCCACGTCCAAAACAGTCTACCCACTCTCGCCCCCCTCACTGTCCAAACTCACTAAGCTCAATTCACTGGATGCTGGCAACACCAAGCCTGTCTGCTATCCATCTGAAGAAGAAGAAGAAGTAGAAGAAGAAGAAGAAGAAGAAGAA
This sequence comes from Rapana venosa, assembly GCA_028751875.1. NCBI lineage: Eukaryota > Metazoa > Mollusca > Gastropoda > Neogastropoda > Muricidae > Rapana > Rapana venosa. The sequence goes on from CM054149.1 coordinate 136,887, forward strand.
GAAGAAGAAGTAGAAGTAGAAGAAGAAGAAGAAGAAGTAGAAGAAGAAGAAGGAAGAAGAAGAAGAAGAAGAAGAAGAAGAAGAAGAAGAAGAAGAAAAGAAGAAGAAGAAGAAGAAGAAGAAGAACAACAACAACAACAACAACAACAACAACAACAACAACAACAACAACAACAAGAAGAAGACGAAGAAGACGAAGAAGAAGAAGGAGAAGAACAAGAAGAACAAGAAGAACAAGAAGAAGGAAAAAAGAAATCCGTCATCGCTCTTCCTCTGGCTTGTCCGCTCCTGGCTCAGCAGTGAAGGACGCTGTGATGATGAATGAACAGCCCATCAGACAGATAGATTCCGTCTGAGTATGACTGACAGCCAAATGATTGCCTTGTGGGGGTGGGAAGAGGAATGGGGAGGGGGGGGGGGGGCGATCCGAAATGATTGTTTTGTGGGATGGGAAAAGGAAAGGAGGTGTGTGTCCTTTTTTTTTTTAATGGACACGTCATTTTTTTTGGTCATGGGATGAGAAAAATCTGGCAAGACAGGGAAGGGCAGGGTAGGACAGGGTAGGGTAGGGCAGGGTAGGGTAGGGCAGGGTAGGGCAGGGCAGGGCAGGGTAGGGCAGGTTAGGGCAGAGCGAAACATGGAATACTGGCCTCTAGCCCTTAGAAACAGCACATAACAATGCAGACGTGACATCTCATCTCATCCGCTCCCGTAACCCCCTCCAGGGTCGTAGGGGCACTGCAGTGACGAACGTTGCACCAGCTGCCTCCATTTGCGGCGGTTGTGGGCAAGTGCCTGGGAACATTGCAGACATGACATAGCTAGGAAACTGGAATCGTGGACAAGTTACCTAAGAAAGATTATATTCAAAAACTGCATCAGGGGGGGCGGGAGAGCCTAGTGGTTACAGTACTCCTGTCGGAGTCCGGCTTGTGATTTTGACGGTTTCCCATTAAGTCACGACCAAACAACAAACAGTGTGTAACATGTGTTAAGTAGATGAGTAGCGATACACACACACACACACACACACACACGCACGCACGCACGCACGCACGCACGCACGCACACACACACACACACACACACACACCATACTAACCTGGAGACCTATGATTGCCTTTGTTGAAAATTGGAACAATTGCTTTTGTCCATTCTTCTGGAGAGAAGGGGCAGGGGGGGAAGGAGAGATGAAGAGGGGAGAGAGGGGTGAGAGAGAGAGATGGGGGAGGAAGAGGAGAGAAGAGAGAGTGAGAGAGGGGGTGGGGAGGAAGAGGGAGGAGGGAGGAAGAGGGGAGAGAGAGAGGAAGAGGAGAGGGAAGAGGAGGGAGAGAGGGGGTGGGAGAAAGGGGAGAGAGGGGGAAGAGGAGAGAGAGAGGGAAGAGGAGAGAGAGGGAGAGAAGAGGAGAGAGAGGGAAGAGGAGAGAGAGTGAGAGAGAGAAGGGGGGAAGGAGGAGGGGAGAGGGAAGGGTGAGAGAGGGGTGGGGAAGTGAGAGAGGGGTGGGGAGGAAGAGGGGATAGAGAGAGGGAAGAGGAGAAGAGAGAGAGAGGGGTGGGGAGGAAGAGGGGAGAGAGAGAGGGGGGGAAGAGGAGAGAGAGGGGGGAGGAAGAGGGGTGGGGAGGAAGAGGTGGTAGAGAGAGGGGGGAGGGAAGAGGGGAGAGAGAGAGGGGTGGGAAGGAGGAGGGGATAGAGAGGGAAGAGGAGAGAGAGTGAGAGAGGGTGGGAGAAGAGGGGATAGAGAGAGGGGGGGGAAGAGAGAGAGGGGAGGAAGAGGAGGGGGGGGGGGAAGAGGATGAGAGAGGGGAGGAAGAGGGGAGAGAGAGAGGGGGGGAAGAGGAGTAAGAGGGGGGGGGGAGGAAAGGAGAGGGGGGGACGAGCAGAGAGGGAAGCGTGACTGAGCGGTTTTTGGTGGTAGGAAGGAGTGGGGAGAGTCAGGGGAGAGATGAGCTCTCTCGCACGCACATTCATTCCTCCACCGGCCTCCCCCTGCTCCCCAAACACAGCATTGTAAACACAGTTTGTCAGAAATCGAAGGGCTGCATCCCCAGCTAAAGGCATCAGCATCTCTACAAGGAAATAATAATAATAATAATAATAATAATGTATGGAATTTATATAGCGCTTAATCTTGTTAAGCAACAAATCAAAACGCTCTTTCCCTCTTGATAGCTTTGGAATGGCACTACACACCTCTCGTTCTGTTAGTGGATTGTCTAAGACGACACTGTGTGTGAGCTGCTAAAAAAAACCACCCAAAACATCCATCATTTTGGTTTTTTTCTGAATTTAGGTCACCCAACTCTACCAATACAAGCCTGAGTTAGATAATTTTCTGAAGTGATCTCGCTATTGGTTTTCAGTGATGATGTCAGTGCTTGGTGCCTTTGTTCGTCCTTTTAGACATCTTGAGTTCTTTCCCCTCCAAAAAAGAAACGAGTCATTGGTAAAATGAGGCAAGACACCCGTACTTGTTTCCACTTATAGCTGATGAAGAAGCGCTCCTCTCTCTCAAAAAACAAATCACAAGAGAGAGAGAGAGAGAGAGAGAGAGAGAGAGAGAGAGAGAGAGAGAGAGAGAGAGTGTATTGGTATGGGCTTTATTTTATTTTATTATCATATATATACATATATCCCTAAGGGCAGGGACTGGATGTAAAAATGCACATGGGTGCTTATTCATTATCCTCGAAATAAAAGAATTGTCATTGTCATTCTCCTCTCTCTCTCTCAATCTCGCTCTCTCTCTCATCTCTCATCTCTCTCTCTCTTTCTCTTTCTCTCTTTCTCTCTCTTTCTCTTCTCTCTCTTTCTCTCTCTCTCTCTCTCTCTCTCACTCTCTCTCTCTCTCTCTCTCTCTCTCTCTCTCTCTCCTCTCTCTATTTCTCTCTATATAATCTCTCTCTATTCTCCTCTATATATACTCCTTCTTTCTCTCTCTCTCTCTCTCTCTCACTCTCTCTCTCTCTCTCTCTCTCATCTCTCTCTCTCTCCTCCATCTCTCTCTCTCTTTCCTCTCTTCTCCTCTCTCTCTGAGAACTGCGGGGAGTGGAGGAAGCTGGTTGGAAAATATTCAGTGGTGCCCCAACTGTCTACTAGACCTCGGGGATGGGTGAAGACAGACACCTTCATTTTTCTCAAAGTATATTATTCTGTGTGGACTATTTTTGAGTTGCGCTGAAACGCTCAAGCGAACATATTTGTATCATTTTGCATTTCAAATGTAAAGGAAACAGTTCAAGTGCATTAACTGAACGTATTACAGCAGCAATTTTTTTTTTGCAAGATAAAGCGCTGTATAAATTCAATGTAGTAGTAGTAGTAGTAGTAGTAGTAGTAGTAGTAGTAGTATAGTAGTAGTAATAGTATAGTAGTAGTAGTAGTAGTGGTAGTGGTAGTAGTAGTAGTAGTAGTAGTAGTAAAGAAATGAAAAATGACGAACTATTTATCAGAGATTTTTTTCCGTAAAGTTCAGGTTAGTGTTAGAAAAAATAACAACAACGGAAAACTTTGTCTATAATCTGATGATTATACATATCAACGTGCCTATCAGTATTGAAATTGCCCTTCATGGGATGATTAAAGTGCTGTTATAAGAATAATAGTAATAGATGGAATTGATATAGCGCTATATCTTGCAAATTACAAATCAGAGCGCTTGCTTTCAAGCTGCTCCTACACATACAACCAACAATGATTAACAATAGTTTAATAAATTCAAATGCACACACACACGCACGCACACAACACACACACACACACACACACACACAACACACACACACACACACACACACACACACACACACACTTTTGACTTGATTTGTCTTCAGATTGTGAGACGAAGGGGTCTTTTTTTCTTTTCGCTATTGATTCTTTTCTTTTCTTTAGCAGTTATGCAAAGAGTCGACCGTACATCTGTGTGTCTGCCTAAACCAGATACTGTCTGTTATACTTGCAGATTTGAGGGTTGAGGACTTGGACTAGAAGCAGTTGGATAGGCCAGCCAGAAGTGGCCATCTGCACAACTGTGTGTTGGCCATGTGTGTTTGCTTGTGTGTTCGCGTGTCTGTACGCGTTTGTATGTGAATTTCTTGGCCGTATGATAATGAAAAGATCATGTTAAATGTGTGTGAGAGAGAGAGAGAGAGAGAGTGCGTGCGTGAAACGGGGAGGGGGGGGGGGGGTAGTATATGCTGAATGCGTGCGTGCGTGCGAGTGTTTTTATTTTATTATTTTATATCGAGGATATATCACGTGCTTTTTTTTACATCCAGTCCCCGTGAGTATGCAGTTTTGTCAATTTTTTCATCCGTCCCCACCGACACACAATGGCCTACTCTTCCGAAAAGCGGAACAGGATCAAACGTGTGCGCAAGATGTTCTGCGTTTGTTCGTACACGGGGCCTCGGTTTATAGTCTCACCCGAAGGACTTTTGGGAAGAGTGGAGTCGGTACTGATGTTAACTCCAGAGGAAAAGTCCTCTTCATATTAGGTGTGTGTTTGCGTGCGCGCGCGTGCCTGCTGCGTGTTGTGTGTGTGTGTGTGTGTGTACGGGGCCGCGGGGTGGTGCGTGTTGAAGGAGGTGGGGAAGCTGGTGTGGTGTTTTATGTCTACGGCGTGTTAATTGTCTAGTCTATCACCGTGATTTCCCATTTTTGACTTATTATGTTTTTTTTTGTAAGACGAAGGGGCAGGGCCTTGGACGTGGGGGGGGGGGGGGGGGGGGGGGGAAAGCACCAAAAGAGGGGGGGAGGGGGGGATGGGGGAAGTGTGGGTTGTGAAGAGGGGTGGTGGCCAGAAGAGGGTGTTTATAAAGGGAAGAAGAAAATGACAATGCAATGAAAAATTTCTTTTATTCGGGAAAATGAATAAGCACACATGTTTTTTTAAAATCCAGTCCCCCCCCGTTGGGGATACATTTAATAATAATAACCCAATACTTATACAGTTCCAATAAAAACAAGGGGAAAAAAAACCCTTTTCAAAAAGCTCCCCCCCAAAAAAACCCCCCCCCCCCCCCCCCCAAAGGGGCCCCAATTAAAAGAAAATTAAGAATACCCCACCCCCCCCCCCACCCCCAAAAAACCCAACCAAAAAAAACAACAAACAAAAGAGAAGGAAAAACCAAAAACCAACGAAAGATGAAAAAAAAAGAAAAAAAACAGAAAACAAAAACAAGAACAAGAAAACAACAAAGCCAAGAAAAATAAACAACCAAAATTTAATAAGTCATAAAGAAAACTTAAAATTGTCAAATGGACACAACTTTTTAACAAATTAAAAAGAATTGAAATAGGGCACTTTTAAAATTAAGTACAGAGGCAATTTCCAAAAAAAGTATGAAAATATAAAAATATGAATCCTTCATCGGGGATATATTTTAAAATAGCGGCGATAAAAAAGTGAGGCAAGACAGAGATTGTGTGTGTGTGGTATTTCAGGAAAATACCAATATTAAACCCCCAAAAGTAGCGATCCATCAAACTCATTTTGATTATCGTTTCAATTATATGTCATGATAATGAATGAATTTAAACCCATACACCCCACAAAAAAAAAACAAGAAAAAAAAAGAAAGAAATTTAAAAACTATATAGTCGGTGGGGAGAGAATATGGGTGGGTGAGTGGTGGTGTGTGTGTGTGGGTGTGTGTGTGTGTGGTGGTGTTGTGTGTGTGTGGTTGGTGTTGTGTGTGGTGTGGGTGGTGTGTGGTTTTGGGTGTGGGGGGGGGGGGGGGGTGTTTTTAGGGGATAAAACTAAAAAATTTTAAAATCACAAGCACACGATCCAAAAAAAACTTTTTAATTATGCCATGCGTTTAATGTCTGTAATAAAAAAAGTGCAAAAACCCCACACTCACTAATAAAGAGGGGGAAAAAAACCAATAAAGTCATAAAAAGAACATTACCATTTTAAGTAAAAGAAACAAATTCTTTTTTTTCCCCGGAAATGTAAGTATTCATGGTTTTTTTAAACCAGTCTGCACATGGGGGGCGCATTTAAAAATGCACTCAGTCCAAAATTTAAAAAGAAGAAAAAGGGAAAAAAATTTTTTTTTTTGAAAAAAAGGGGGAAAAAAAAAAACAAACAAAAAACAAACAAACAAAACCCCAAAAAAGCAAAAACAAAACATCCCCCGAACCCCCCCCCCCCCCCCCCCCCCCCCCCCCCCCCCCCCCCCCCCCCCCCCCCCACCCAAAAAAAAAAAAAAGCAAACAACAAACAAAAAAAAAAAAAGTTTATAAAAAAAACAGAAAAAACCAAAAAAACAACAAAAAAAAAGCAACAAAACCCCTTCCAAATAAACAAACAAAAAACAAGAAAAAACTACAACAAAAAACAAAAGAGAAAAAAAAAAAACATAAAAAAAACCAAAAAAACAAACAAACAAAAAAAAACCAACAAATTAAAAAAAAAACCCGCACGTTCCCCCTTCACACACCACACACACCCCACCAACCCACCCCAAAACCCCACCCACCAAAAAAAACACACACACACAAACACACACACACACACACCACACACACAAACACACACACACACACACACACAAACACACACACACAATAAAAAACCAAAACAAAAAACAAACAACGAAAAACACAAACAAATCACCAACAAAGAAAAAAAGAACAACACAGCAATAAAAACAGAGAGAGAGAGAGAGAGAGGAGGGTAGGGAAGAAGAGAGAGAGAACCAAAGAGAGAGAGAGAGAGAGGAGAGAGGGGAGAGGGGAGAGGAGAGAGAGAACTCGAACGCGAAAGGAGAGGCGGAGGAGAGAGAGAGAGAGAGAGAGAGAGAGAGAGGAACCCATCGCGAAGAAGGGGGAGAGGGAGAGAGAGAGAGAGAGAGAGAGAGAGAGAGAGAGAGAGAGAGAGAGAGAGAGAGAGAGAGAGAAAACTCGATCGCGAAGAGAGAGAGAGAGAGGGAGAGAGAGAGAGGAGAGAGAGAGAGAGAGAGAGAGAGAGAGAGAGAGAGAGAGAGAGAGAGGAATAACAAGGAAAATGCACGCTCAGTGACACAAGACTCTTGCTTCTCCTTATCCTTCGTATTTTTCTCTCCTTCTTCTCCTCTTCTTCTCCCTTTCTTCTCCCTCTCTTTCTCCTCTTCTTCTCCCTCTTCTTCTCCCTCTTCTTCTCCCTCTTTTTCCCTCTTCTTCTCCCTCTTCTTCTCCCTCTTCTTCTCCTCTTCTTCTCCTCTTCTTCTCCTCTTCTTTCCCTTTCTTCTTCCTCTTCTTCTCCCTTTCTTCTTCTCCTTCTTCTTTCTTCTTCTTCTTCTTCTTCTTCTCCTCTTCTTCTTCCTCTTCTCTCCTCTTCTTCTTCTCCTTCTTCTCCCTCTTCTTCTTCTCCTTCTTCTTCTTCTTCTTCTTCTCCCTCTTCTTCTTCCTCTTCTTCTCCCTCTTCTTCTTCTCCTTCTTCTCCTCTTCTCCTTCTTCTCCTTCTCCTTCTTCTCCTTCTCCTTCTTCTCCTCCTTCCCCTTCTTCTCCCTCTCCTCTTCCTTCCTCCCTCTTCTCCTTCTCCTTCTTCTCCTCCTTCTCCCTCTTCTCCTCCTCCTTCTTCTCCCTCTTCCCTCCTCCTCCTTCTCCCTCTCCTCCTCCTTCTTCTCCCCCTTCTCCTTCTTCTCCTTCTCCTCCTTCTTCTCCTTCTTCTTCTTCTTCTCCCCCTTCTCCTTCTTCTCCTTCTCCTCCTTCTTCTCCTTCTTCTTCTTCTTCTCCTCCTTCTCCTTCTTCTCCTCTTCCTCCTTCGTCTCCTTCTTCTCCTCCTCCTTCTTCTCCCCCTTCTCCTTCTTCTCCCTCTCCTCTTCTCCTCTTCTCCTCCCTCTTCTCCTCCTCCTCTCCTTCTCCCTCTTCTCCTCCCTCTTCTCCTTCCTCTTCTTCTCTCCTCCCTCTCCTCCTCCCTCTCCTCCTCCCTCTCCTCTTCTTCTCCTCCTCCTGCTGTTGGGTTGTGCGGTAAGCCTCATCACCAGATTGGCGCCGTTTATTTCTCTTTACCTACTTGGGCTGCTATTTTAGTTTTATCTTATCATTTTTTCCCCTCCTGTCACTTGTGGTTGAAAATAGAAATCGTGTCCCTGAGTGTATCAGTACTACTGTGTGGTGTCGGTGTGGGTTCGGGGATCAAACCCAGGTGTTCTATCCAGAATGTGTAGTTTAGGGGGATTTGTGCAGAGGCTTGAACATTGGTCAGCGTGGCGATGTTGACGCAGAGGTTTTGATGTGATTGCTGTGGTGAGGATTTTGAAGTTTGCGTTCATTTTGATTATTGGGATTGAAGCTGGTGTTTTATAGGTGGAGGTTGTAGTAGTAGTAATAATAATAATGATAATAATAATAATAATGAATGCAATGTATTTAGCGCTCTATCTTGCAAAAAGAAATCAAAGCGCTTGCATTCAACACACCCCTACACATACAAACCAATAACGATTAACAGAGTTAAATTCAAATGTACATACACCCCCCTCCTCCCCACACACTCACCACACACTCTCACTCACTCACGCACACACGCACACACACACACATACCCACACTAACTCACTCACTCACACACACACATACACAAACACACACACACAGACACACACACACACACACACACACTCACTCACTCACTCACACTCACACACACTCACTCACACACACACATACACAAACCCCACACACACAGACACACAACACACCCCACTCACTCACTCACTCACACTCACACACACTCACACACACACAAACCACACACACTCACACACACACACACACACTCACACACACACACACACACACACACACACACACTCACACACACACACACACACTCACACACACACACACACACACAGAGGTAATACACTTTGGCAGGGTGATGGGATTTTGGGGGCTGTTTTAGGCATGGACAGATTTGAGATGAAACAAGAGGGGGGAAAATCTATGTTGACACAGAGGTTTTGACTTGATTGCTGTGGTGAAGATTTTGAACACTTTGTGTTCCTTTTGAGTATTGGGATTAAAGCTGATGTTTTATAGATGGAGGCTGTGGAAGCGTGTGAGCGATTTTTAAAAAATTGAATACATATGGATTATTGTTTAAAATGTTTTAAAATAATATAATTTTGTGATTGTTTTGTGTTGTCTGCATTAGAATGTCACAGGAGGGAAGTGTGTGTGTGTGTGTGTGTGGGGGAGGGGGGGGGGTCCTATATCACTCCACTTTGAGGTGACAGTCTGACAACTGAGCTGTTACTGTTCTCATTAGGAGGTTTAGTATGTGGTATCCTGCGTATGTTAGCTCAGAACAGGCACCACTGAACACCACCAAAGTGACCCAGCAGCAGTGCAGGGCCCCTCTGGCTGGTGGCCCCACGGCGGCCTGATAGTGATGGGCTCCCTGTGGGCTTCCGACCCTGGGGATGAGACATAACAAATCTGGGTATGGCTGTGGCGGGGACATTGGAATAAGCGGCGTGGGAACAGCAGGACGGGGGACTTCACAGAAGATGAGGGATAAAAGGAACCTTTAAGTCGATGTCGGGGTATTGCAATGAACAGCATGTGAATTCTGACGATGGTCTTCACGATACTGCTTTTTTAAAAACCTTTTGGGGAACTTTCTTGCGAAAATTTTAAAAAAACCTTTCCGCTTTTGGAAGGTATGCCGGGGGAAACGGGGATGGCCCAAAAATTGACAATACTGCTTCACGCGGGGAAGGGGATTTTTAAAAACAGAAAAAAAGGAAAAGACATGAGTGCTTTTTCCCATTAAAATCGAAAAAAAAGGGAATAAAAAAAACGCCCGTTTATTTTGATGTACTCTTCGAAAAAAGTATGGAGGGGTTTTTTTAATGTTTGGTAGGAAGACGTGTGCATTTTCCCAACCCCGTGGACCCCCAAAACAAAAGTGATGTTATGGTGTTATGTTGTTTTTGTGTTGTTTTAATGCTGGGGACTCCCCTTAACGGACAGACCCCGGGAAATGGGGGAAAATTCTCCTGCCATATTTTAAATTCATCCGCTCCTTTTCGATTTTTTTTATTTTTTTGTTTTCATGATTTTTGGGGCCCGGGTTGGGGAAATTTCCTTTTTAGTGATGTTTAGCTGTATTGTGGGTGGAGTTAGTGTAGTTCTGTTCAACTGCAAAAGTTCTTTGTGTTTCTCAACTATCTTTTTCTCTCTCTCTCTCCCTCTCTCTCCTCCCTCCCTCCCCCCCCCCCCCCCCCCCTCCCCCCCCCCCCCCCCCCCCCCCCCCCCCCCCCCCCCCCCCCCCCCCCCCCCCCCCCCCCCCCCCCCCCCCTCTCCCCCCCTCTCCTCTCTCTTTCCCCCCCTCTTCTCTCCCTTCCCTTTCCCCTTTTTTCCCCCTTTTTTTCCCTCTCTTTCCCTCCCTTCCCCTCTCTCCCTCCCTCCCCTTCCCCCCTTTTCCCTCCCTTTTTTCCTTTCCCCCTCTCTTCTCCTCCTCTTCCCTCCCCCTCTCTCTCCCTCCCTCCCCCTCTCCCTCCCTCCCCCCTCTCCCTTTTCCCCCTCCCCCCTCCCCTTCTCTATCTCCTCTTTTCTCCCCCCTAAACCCCCCCTCCCCTTTCCCCCTCTCCCTCCTTCCCTCCCCTCTCTCTCCATCCCCCCCCCCCTTTCTCTCTTTCTCTCCCTTCCCCCCCTCTCTCTCCCCCTTCCTTTTCCCCCTTTCTCTCTGCCTTCCCCCCCTTTCTCTCTCTCCCCCCCCTCTCTCCCTCCCTAACTCCCTCTCTCTTTTCTCCCCTCCCCCCCTCTCTCATACTCACACACAATACAATGGGGCCACGCACCCCCAACAAACCTAAGTACCTCACCGGACACACACTCCAAAACTAAAACCACCACACAAAACACACACACACACACACACCCAAAACACACACACACACAACACCCATACTGAAATAAGGCTATAAATATAAAATATGTAAAAATTGAAAGGCTGGAAAAAGTTGAAATTTTGTTCATAGCTGTTTTGGGAAAAAAAGAGCTCAATTCAAATTTAAATTGGTTGCCCAAAAAAAAGTTGGGTTGTTGGTTTTTTCAAAGACCCTCACGTCAACAATCAGGCTGGGCCCGTGAGGGAAAATGTTATTTATTGAATTATGAAGAGTTTAGTTTGTTGTGTAAAATTAAAACGTCCAAAGGACTTTTTTGACAATGAATAAAATTTTGTTCTGAAATTTACCCTCACCACACCACACACACACACTCACTCCACACACCACCTCACACACACTCACACACACAAACCACTCACACCAAAACTCACAAAACTCTCCCAAAAACTTCTCACTCACACAAACATCACACTCTACTCCCCACTCTCACTCCCCACACCACACCACACCCCCTCAAAACACTCACACCCCACCATCACACACACACACACACTCACTCACCAACACCCCACACACAAATACACACTCTCATCACCCACTTTACACACACACCCCACCCACACTCCAAAACCCCTACACACCCCCCACTCACTTCCCAAAACACACACACACCAAAACACCCACACTCACCCCACCACACACACAAATCCCCACATCAAAAACTACTCACACCACACCCCACACCACTCCCCACTCACCCCACCCAAAAACACACCAAAAACACACAACCACACACACACACTCACTCCACAAAACACACACACACACTCACTCAACACACACACACACCCACAACAACCCCACAACAACACACCCACCACACAAACACACACACCTCACTAAATCTCACCACACACACACTCATCACCACACACTCACAAAACTCACACACCACACACACCACCCACAACACACACCACCACACAACACACACACACACACAACCCCAAAACTCCCCGCGCAAAAAACTTAAAGGGGAAAAAAACAGGCGAGGAAAGCAAGAAAAAAAAACAAAACCCCCCCCAAAATTTTCCCCTTTCCCAAAATTTTAACCAAATTTAAAACTTTCGGATTTTTGGTGGCCATTTTTTACTTTTCCCCTGGCACAGGCGTTGCTGTTGTAGCTTTTTTGTAGTGCCCCGCCAATTCCCCGTTCTGGCACGTAGGGCCGGTTAGTTTTCCCGGCCCAATTTCCCGCCTGCTGCCCCTTGGGGGAGCCCCCCCGTGTTCTTGTCAGCTTCCCAGGGGGGCCCGCATACTGAGGGCGGGCCCTTTTTCCTCTCTCCCCTCGCGCTTTAAACCCTTTTTCCCGACCCCAAAGAGGGCAGGTGCCTTTTTACAGCTGGGGGGAATTCGGGGAAAAATGTATGAAGCCAAGTTTTTGCAAATGGCACCCCTTTTACTTTGGTAACTTGCTCAATGCTGAAAACTTGGGGGAAAAAACGGTGTTTGGACCCCTGAGCTTTTCCCCTCCCCTTTTATGTCTGTATGTTGAACATTAAAAGGCATCCTAGATTCTAAAAAAAAAAGTCATACGTTACACCCTTTTTTAAAATGAGCTCACGCGTAGTTTAAGGGCGTGCACCCCTCACGCGCATTTCGGGGGAGGAGAGAGAGGAAAAGAGGGTGATGATTTTTGGGGAGAGAGAAGGGGAGAAGGAGAGGAGAGAGGAGAGAGGGGAATATACTCCAACAATGTCACTGGGTATTCATTCATCACCCTGCCGGAGAGTAAATCTTTGTGTATGTGTGCGTGCATGTGTGCGAGCGTGTGTGTATACATTTGAATTTGTAAAAAAAAACAACAACCACCCACCCTATTAATTGTAACTGGTTGCATGTGAATGAGCAGGATGAATAAAACCGCTTTGATTTGGGGTTTTGTTGCAAGATATAGCGCTGTATACATTCCATGTATTATTATTATTATTATTATTATTCAGTGTCACTGTGAAGAATGGGAATGACTGCTGGCACAACGGACTAAACTGTGGGGCATCAGGGGACAGAAAGTTTAGCATGTGGAGGTGATTTGAAGCTAGGCTCCCTTGCTCTGGCTACCTTTGCTGTGGGGTGGATATAAACTAAAGTACGAAAAAATGGTCGCGGGAATTCATATGGTAGATAGAAGAGCTGGGGTGGATCGGTGGTCTAGAGGTAACGCGCCTGTCTAGAAAGCAAAAAGTCCGGGTCGGAAGTGTGCGGTGGTTCGTATTCCGTTTGGACCCGAAACTTTTTCCCCATCCATTAGATCATGAGTGGTGGTCTGGGCGCTAGTCTTTCGGATGAGACGATAAACCGAGGTCCCGTGTGTTGCACATAATTATTTAGCGCACGTAAAAGAACCCACGGCTACAAGAGAGTTGTCCCTGGCAAAATTATGTAGAAAAAAGCCACTCTGATAGGGAAACAAATACTGTTGCAGGCAGGACAAAAGAAAAAAAAATGGGTGGCGCTGCTCTTGTGGCGACGTGCTCTCCCCGGGGAGAGCAGCCCGAATTTCACGCAGAGAAATCTGCGTGACTTAAAGTGGTATAAATAAATGAAATGAATAGGTGAGACAGATAACAGCGTTGTCAAATCGTCAGACTTGCGCCATTTCTCATTAACATAGAAACACCCCCCTCCTGTTCCTTCCCGT
>CM054149.1:155432-162932 GCA_028751875.1 Rapana venosa
AGATTCTAATGTCAATTCCCTGTGTGATTTTTTTTTTTTTCTCCGAACAGCTAGTTTTGCTGAAAAGAAAGCCTCTCGCTGACCTTAAATCCAAACTTTAAGACAGAGTTCCCTTTGACAGTGTCATAGCTTCCTAACTTGTATGCACGTTTTGGTCTGATACATTTTTACTCCCGAAACAGCTGATAGATTTTAGGCCTGTGTCACACAGAGACACGAGCCCTCTCCCAGAGTTGACTGCTTCACAAATCAGTGAGGAAAGTGACACAGCGATGTTACTGAACAAGTGATAGGGATCAGTGACACAGCGATGTTGCTGAATAAGTGATAGGGATCAGTGACACAGCGATGTTCCTGAACAAGTGATAGGATCAGTGACACAGCGATGTTACTGACCAAGTGATAGGGATCAGTGACACAGCGATGTTGCTGACCAAGTGATAGGGATCAGTGACACAGCGATGTTGCTGACCAAGTGATAGGGATCAGTGACACAGCGATTTGCTGACCAAGTGATAGGGATCAGTGACACAGCGATGTTACTGAAGAACTAACTGGTTCTATCTCCTGCCACTTCTTTCCAGTACAGTTGCCCCTTTAAGATACTAATGCCTGCGGGGAATAATCCCAAAGGGGGGAATGCCCGCGTAAAGCTCCCGTGACGTGAGCCACATAGCGTTGAGTGTGAAGCATTTCTCTCGTGTAACAAATAATGTTGAAAACAAAGGTAAAGGTGTTCCCATCACCTATGTGGTCGTAGGGGAGCGAGGCGTCAGAGACCTAGCTTCTCTAGGGCCAGCATATTGAGGGCGGCGCCCATCTCCTCTCCCTCACTGCTTTTACCTTCCCTGACCCTAAAGAGGGCAGGTACCCATTTACAGCTGGGTGAACTGGTGGGACTGTACTGAAGCCAAGGCGCGCAAACGTACATTTTGTCATCCGTTCCCACCGGCACACAATGGCTTACTCTTCCGAAAAGCGAAACGGGTTTTAACGTGTGCGCAAGATGTTCTACGTGCGTTTGCACACGGGACTTCGGTTTATAGTCTCATCCGAAGGACTTTTAGGGAGAGTGGAGTCAGCACTGATGTTATGTTAACTCCAGGGGAAAAAATCCTCTTGAACGAGCATATGTCTGTATGCACCTGACTTAATTTCTCTTTTTGAGATAATAAACTATTCGTGTTCGTGACTTTTCATCTGGGGTTCTTCTCAGAGTAGTCTTGTAGCATGACAACAGGGTTTTTTGTAATATTCAGAATGCTTTGGTGAGCACTCCTTGGGATAGCTGTGATGCAAATATGCAAGAATATTGAAACAGTGTGCTATCATTCATGGCTATTACTAGTGCAGAACTCAAAAGTGATAGAATCAGTGAGGGATTGTGGAGTATAAACAGTTTGTTGTTTGTTTTTTTAAACAAAATATTGTACACTATAATTGCAATACGCGTGCCCATTATTTCTCCTGTTCTTTCCGAACATGAATACACTCACGTGAAAGAATGCGCATGCACGTACGCACGCACACACACTCACTCACTCACTCACACATATACACACGTACGCACACACACACACCAAAAAAAATTGTGAAAAAGTTTTGCTGTCAATATGAACAGGCCTACTCATAGACTGTTTTTGCCCAGACCCCGCAATAATCTGTATAAGTCAAGCCTTGCTTATTCAGGAAGAACATCAAGGAATAATCTACCTACATGTTTAAAAACTAGCTCCTTCCAAACAAACACAAAAGATCCTTTTGATAAACCGAGGTCCCGTGTAGGAAACGCACGCAGAACATCTAGCGCACACGTTAAAACCTACTCCGTCATTCGGAAGAGTAGGCCATTTGTGACAAAACTTCCAGTTCTGAATGGACACGAGGACCGGGTGTAAAAAAGCACATGCGTGCTTATTCCATTATCCTCCAAAATGAAATAACAGGTAAAAGAAGATGGCTTTCTCTGGAAATGCTGATCCTCAAACACCTGAAACTATACCTCACTTTCAGCGGAAGTGTTTCTGGAAATACCATTTTTTTCGCAGTGAAGTTGCCACAGAATAAAATCTTTAAAAAAACACCAACCCTCCCCCCCCCCTCCCCAAACCAAGGAAAGGTGGCTGACCCCCAAAATCCCTTACAACCAAACTGGCGTCTAGACTTCAAACTCGGGTCTGCCACTGCTGGTTTTCACTCTCTTTTCACCTGAAGGTTGGGCGGGAAATCTGTGAAATTATACCACTCCCCGGGAGACTTTAGGAACTTGGCTGCCGTCTGTCGAGGTGGGCGATTGACAGGAAAGCAGTGTTCACCACAGACAGTGGGGGTCTCTCCGTACCCCAGTAATCTTCTTCCACCACCAACCCCCCTCTCCTCTCCCTCACACCACCACAGGCAGGGCTGGTTTGCCCCCAAGTAAGGCTTTCTATCAGAACTGTGACGAGAGTGGCCAGACTGCTGTAGACCGTTTACAATGATGGGTCTGAAGCAGAGGAGGACTCTCCGTCCTCTGCTTCGGATTAGTTCTTACACGGTAGCTTGGCGTCTTCCATCATACATTCTTCTTAAGCGTGGCCTCGAGGTTTCTGCATTCAAGTTTTCTCGCCCCTCATGACAGCTTTACCCAGCTTATCAGATATTCTGGGCATTCATCGTCACTATTTCTTCATCAGCACTATTTCTTTATTGTCACTATTTTTCCTCATGGCTATTTCTCCTCATCGCTATTTCTTCATCGTCACTATTTCTCCTCATGGCTATTTCTCCTCATCACTATTTCTCCTCATCACTATTTCTCCTCATCACTATTTCTCCTAATCGCTATTTCTTCATCATCACTATTTCTCCTAATCGCTATTTCTTCATCATCACTATTTCTCCTAATCGCTATTTCTTCATCATAACTATTCTTCATCATCACTATTTCTTCATCATCACTATTTCTTCATCGTTACTATTTCTTCATCGTCACTATTTCTTCATCGTCACTATTTCTTCATCGTCACTATTTCTTCATCATCACTATTTCTTCATCGTCACTATTTCTTCATCAGCACTATTTCTCCTCATGGCTATTTCTCCTCTCATTTTTTCATCATCCTATTTCTTATCAGCCACTATTTCCCCGCATCAAGCTATTTCTCTCATCACTATTTTTCACATCACTATTTCTTATCGTCACTATTTCCTTCTCAGCACTATTTCTCCTCATGGCTTATTCTCTCATCACTATTCCTTATCATCATATTTCTCCTCATACTATTTCTCCTTCGCTATTTCTCATGTTCTAGTTCATTCAAAGCTAGCCTGCAGACTCTATACTCTGACTGCTGTTCCCTTTTTTTTTGTTTTTTTGTTTGTTTGTTCTTCTTGTTGTTTTTTGGGGTTTTGGGGGTGGAATGGTATTCCATTAAGGTTTTTAACGTCACATCGCTTTCTTATCCTTACTAGAGACAATGATGCCCATTCCTTTAAGCCTGCCTTTTGATCTCTGAAGTACTTGGGGAAAGTGGTTTGAAACAGCCAACAACCGCCTTCATCCATTGTCCTCTTTCCTCCTTTTCTAGTAACGTGTAAGACCAGTACCTCTGTGAGTCTTCAGCACTGCACCCTCCTTCTACCTCTGTGAATGGCTTCACCTGTTTACTACTTCCTCGTTCTTCGCTCTGCTGCAATCCTTTGTGCTTTAAACACCTGATTCAAACAACCCGCCAATGACATTCTTTTCTCTATTTCTGGTCCATCGGTCTGGAATGGCCTCCCTCTCTCCTTTTGCTAAGAGCGTTTATGACGCTTTCAAATCCAGGTTCAAGACACACGTGCACCTAACATCTTCCACTGCTGCTTCATCTGACATCTGTCCCCCTAGCTTTCACCAGCCGAAATCTCCATCACCCCGCCAAAGAATATTGTGAGTGAGTGAGTTTGTGTGTGTGCGTGAGTGAGTGAGTGAGTGAGTGTGTGTGTGTGTGAGTGAGAGTGTGTGTGTGTGAGAGTGTGTGTGAGTGAGAGAGAGAGAGTGAGTGAGTGTGAGTGTGTGGGTTATTGTTATTTATTTATTATTATTTTATTTCGAGGATAATGGAATAAGCACTCATTTGCTTTTTTTTCATCTCTCTCCGCCCCTCCCGTGTGTATGCGGTTGTTATCAATTTGTATCGTTCCCTGATACAATGTGCCTCGTTCCGAAAAGGGAACGGTTTTTACGGGTGCGCAAGATGTTCTGCGTGCGTTCGCACGGCTTATGTGTGTGTGTGTGTGAATTTATTCTTTAATTTATTCTTTTATATTGAGGATAATGGAATAAGCACTCATGTTCTTTTTTTTTAAAGTGCAGTCCCCGTGTGTATGCGGTTTTGTAAATTTTGTCGTCCGTTCCCACCGGCACACAATGGCCTACTCTTCCGAAAAGCGGAACGGGTTTTTACGGGCGCACAAGATGTTCTGCGTGCCTTCGCACACTGGACCTCGGTTTATGTGTGTATGTATGTGTGAGTGTGTGTGTGTGTGAGAGAGAGAGAGAGAGGTGTGTGTGTGTGTGTGTGTGTGAAGAGAGAGAGAGAGAGAGAGAGAGAGAGTGTGTGTGGTGTGAGAGAGAGAGAGTGTGTGTGTGTGTGTGTGTGTGAGAGAGAGAGTGTGTGAGTGGTGTGTGTGTGTGTGTGTGTGGAGAGTGTGTGAGAGAGGTGTGTGGTGTGTGTGTGTGTGTGTGTGTGTGAGGTGGTGTGTGTGTGTGTGTGTGAGTTTGTGTGTGTGAGTGTGTTGTGTGTGTGTGTGTGTGATTTTGTGTGTGTGCGTGTGTGTAGCTACTGTGTAAGAACTAATCTGAAGCAGAGGACGAAGAGTCCCCACCATTGTAAACGCTCCACAGCAGTCTGGCCACTCCCGTCACAGTTCTGATAGAAAGCCTTACTTGGGGGCAAACCAGCCCTGCCTGTGGGGGTGTGGTGGAGGTGGGGGAGAAGATTACTGAAGTACGGAGAACTACAGGGATGGGGGGAGGGGGCAGAGATGAAGTTGTGACGTTTCTTCCCTGTCAGGTCCCCCTCCCCTCCCTCCCCTTCCTACCCTCCTGCAGAGATGGTTCTAAGTTCCACTTCCCACAGGCGATGTCATTTCCCAGATCTGCTCTCTCTCTCCCACCTTCTCAGCCAGTCCAGAGTGACACAAGAGTAGCAGACCAGCCTTTGAGCACGGACGTCAGCTTTAGACTGGACCTGGAGGTCAGCCCATCCTTCTGTGCTGGTTATTTTCATGTCGGAGTAAAAAGGTCTGTGAGGGAACCGAAATGGTAGGGGAAAAAATGTAACAGAAAGGAAAGCTATTTCTTTGGGTAAAAGTCTGTGGGGACGGGATAGCTCAGTGGTCAGAGCACTCGCTTTTCCCCCAGCTAAGGTTAAGCAGCATCGAGCGTGGTTACCACTTGGATGGGTGACCGTTTGCGCCGCGCCTTGGCTTCAGTACAGTTCAGTTCCCCCAGCTGTAAATGGGTACCTGCCCTCTTTACGTCAGGGAAGGTAAAGCAGCGAGGGAGAGGAGATGGGCGCCACGCCCTCAATATGCTGGCCCTAGAGAAGTGAGGTCTCTGACGCCTCGCTCCCCTACGACCACATAGGTTATGGGACACCTTTACCTTTACCTTTGGAAGTTGAATAACCGTCCCTTCTTATACCAGATACAAAATCGTTTCCAAATCAGGTTCTGTCTGGCAGTGAATGTTGGCTGCAGACTGCGTTACAGTGCGGTCAGTCTTGCTATCAGAACGTGTATATATAAGTACACACACACAAGCATATATGCGCTATGACAAAGATAGAGACAACTTTACAGAAACATTAACACCATTCCTGTTGATCCTATTGATATTAGTTATCGTGGTCATGTTGTTTTTTCTTCTTCTCCAAAACAGTGGATTAGCTTTTCTTATTTATTTATTTTATTTGTTCTTTTATATCGAGGATAATGGAATAAGCACTCGTGCTTTTTTACATCCAGTCCCCGTGTGTATGCGGTTTTGTGAATTCTGTCATCTGTTCCCACCGCGACACAATGGCCTACTCTTACGAAAAGCGGAACATGATTTAACGTGTGCGCAATATGTTCTGCGTGCGTTCGCACTCGGGGTTTCGGTTTATAGTCTCATCCGGACTTTTGGGGAGAGTGGAGTCTGCACTGATGTTAACTCCAGGGGAAAATATTCCCCTTGAACGGGAATCGAACCCGGGTCGTCAGTTTGCGAGCGCAATGTTCTAACCACCAGGCTATCCCGTCCCCACGTTCTTTCTCATTGCCATGATGTGAAGAGGTGTAGCCTATATACAAAGATAGCATTTTCAATAATGCTGTCTGTGTGTTGTGATGCTCCGTGCGAAATATTTCCCTGGCACTTCAGCAAGTGACAGTCATAGATCTGTATTAAATGTGTATCCTCTAACTTTTTTCCATTTGTCTTGCTTCGTTTTGCTTTTGTGTTGTTTGTTTTTACTATCAGATATCACTATTCAGTCTTTCGCCCATTTGGCACATGTCTGCCTGTCTCTCTATCTCTCCGCACTTCTTTCCTCACTTCCTCTCTTTCTTCAATGTTCCCTACTTCTCTTCCTCCTTCTCTTTTCCTTCCTCCTCCGCTCTTTCGTTTCTCTTCAATGTCTCTATCCCTCCCATTCCCTCCTCCTCTGTCTCCCCTCTTCCTCTATCTCACCTCTCTCTTCCTCCCCCTCTCTCTCTCCTTTCTTCTCTCTCACCTCTCCCTCTCTCTCCTCTCTCTCCTCTCTCTCTCTCTCTTCTCCTCTCTCTCTCTCCTCTTCTCTCTCTGTCTATCTTCTCTCCTCTCCTGCTCTCCTTCTCTCCCTCTCTCTCTTCCTGTCTCCCCTCTGTCTCCCTCCCTCGTCTCCCCCTCCTCTCTCTCTCCTTCCACCTCTCTCTCTATCTCCTTCCTCTCCCCTCCCCCTCTCCTCCTCTCTCTCCTCCTCCTTCCCTCTCTCTCTTCTGTCTCTCACCTCTCCTCCCTCTCTCCTCCTCTCTCTCTTCTCTGTCTCTCTGTTCTCTCCTCTCTCCTTTCTGTCTCCTCTCTGTCTCCTGTCACTCTCCTCTATCTCTTCTCCTCCTCTCCTCTCTCTTGTCTTCCTCTCTCTCTCTCTCCTCCCTCTCTCCTCCTCTCTCTTCTCTCTTCTCCCTCTCTTCTTCTCTCTCTTCTCTCTCTCTCTCTCTTCTCTCTCTCTCCTTCTCTCTCCGTTCTCCCTCTCTCTCTCTCTCTCTCTTTCCTCTTCTGTCCTCTCTTCTCTCTCTCGCTCTCCCTCTCTCTCTCTCTTTTCTCTGTCTGTCTCTCTCTCCTCTCTGTCTGTCTCTCTCTCCCTCTCTCTCTCCCTCTCTCTCTCTCTCTGTTCAGTCAGTGTCCTCGCTGTTTGATTTTCTGCAAGCCTCAGAATTGGCAGAGTCCAGTTGGCAGCATTACGTCACACCAAGCCAGGAGGAGTAGGTGTGGAGGGTGGGGGACAGGAG
>CM054149.1:170432-177932 GCA_028751875.1 Rapana venosa
AGTATAATCATTACGAAATTTGTTCTTAGATAGATGGCTTGATGAAAAAAAGCAAATGCATTGCTTATTCAATGTACCATCTGGAAATAAAATTTTGACTTGACTTGACTTGACTTGACATACGAAATCATGGACAGAGAGAGAGAGAGAGAGAGAGAGAGAGAAGAGAGAGAGAGAGAGAGAGAGAGAGAGAGAGAGAGGGAGAGAGTATTGATTATACTGCTTTCGGAAAAGGAGAAAGTCCCGCTGTCACTGCTTATGACCTGAGCTGCTATTGACGAAACGTGCTTAAAGCTGTTTAGGTTTGAGGTTTTTTTCCCGTTTGTTGCTGGTTTGTTGTTGTGGTTGCTGTGGTGGTTGTTGTTTTGAGGGGACGGGATAGGTTTGATCAGAGCATTCACTCTCCCCAAGCTAAGGTTAAGCAGCATCGAGCGTGGTTACCAAGTAGATGGGTGACCGCTTGCATGTCCTGGCTTCAGTACAGTTCCCCAGTTCACCCAGCTGTCAATGGGTACCTGCCCTCTTTAGGGTCAGGGAAGGTAAAGCAGCGAGGGAGAGAGGAGATGGGCGCCGCCCTCAATATGCTGGCCCCTGGAGAAGTTGAGGTCTCTGACACCTCACTCCTCTACGACCTTATAGGTTATGGGACACCTTGACCTTTTCTTTAGTCGAGTGTTTGAAGGCTGAATCTGCTTTCGTAGTTCCAGCATTAAAGACAGAAAATCATTTTCCTATAGGCAAAGAATGTTTCTGTCTTTACTGCAGAACTTCAAACTGTGTAAAAGGCCTTAACTTTAGTATTATTAAATCTTCCCATTAATATGTTTAAGGTGTTATTTTGTATTGGTTCTAAATCTGTTTGCAAGCATTAAAAGCGTTGAGCATTGAGGTTAAGAGGGGAATTCATCACTGAAATTTATAATTATTATTTTTAAAAATAATGATAATAACGACGATGATGATGATGAGAAGAAGAAGAAGAAGAAGAAGAAGAAGAAGAAATGCAATTTATATAGTGCTATATCTTGCAGAGACAAATCAAAGCACTTGCACTCAACTCATTCTTACACAGTCATACAACCAGTAACAATCATTAGCTCCAACAAGTCCAAATGTGCACGCACGCGCGCACACAACACACACAAACGCACGCACGCGCACACACACACACGCACTCACACACACACACACACACACAGGTCACACACCCTGGCAGGGCAATAGCCATCTTATACACGTGTATCCTTACAAGATATACCAAATGTAGCTTTCTTGTGTCTTTCGAGATAATCATACGTATCAAAGTGCCTGCCTATCAGTATTGAAATTGCCCTTCATAGGATGATTAAAGTGACTTAACTTGACTTGACTTGACTTGATACTACCGTTGTCTTTTGCTGGATCCCATCACTGTGCGGATGTTATTTGTTTATTTATTTATTCTTTTATATCGAGGATAATGGAATAAGCACTCTTGTGCTTTTTCACATCTAGTCCCCGTGTATATGCGGTTTTGTACATTTTGTCATCTGTTTCCACCGGCACATAATGGCCTACTCTTCCGAAAAGCGGAACAGGAGTTAATGTGTGCGCAAGATGTTCTGCATGCGTTCGAATACGGAGCCTCGGTTTATAGTCTCATCCGAAGGATTTTGTGACAGTGAGTGGACTGACAGTTCTGCCAAAGCTGCTGCAATGGACGTTGATGCTGAAGGTTCAACATCCTAACTTTAGTCTTCGGGGGGTTGGGGGGGGGGGGGGGGGTGGGGGGGCAACCATTTGCTGGAGAAAGCTTGTTGGAACCGTGTTTACAATTGTCGAAAGTATTCTTCTCGCAGAAAGTCACTGAGCTGTGACAGAGTGTGCCAGAGTTATCCCAGACAGCTGGGAAGCCTGCAGTCAGTTCATAAAAAATGTCTGTGTGTGTATTTCAGGCTGCTACAACTAGGGGACGGGATAGCTCAGTGGTCAGAGCACTCCCAGCCAAAGTTAATCAGCATCGAGCGTGGTTACCAGTAGGATCGGTGACCGTTTGCGCGCCTTGGCTTCAGTACAGTTCCCCCAGTTCACCTAACTGTAAATGGGTACCTGCCCTCTTTAGAGTCAGGGAAGGTAAAGCAGCGAGAGAGAGGAGATGGGCGCCGCCCTCAATATGCTGGCCCTAGAGAAGTGAGGTCTCTGATGCCTGGCTCCCCTACGACCTTATAGGTTATGGGACACCTTCAGCTTTTTTAACAAATATTTTGCCAGAAGCATCTTCCTAGCTGCCATTGATTTCTTTTAATTGTACTAAACGAATATTCCATTATGGACTTCTGATTACCATTATAATGCACTTCTGATCACCATCACAATGAACTTCTGATCACCATCAGCTCGAAATACAAGGAACCAGACCAGCACTGATGGTCTGGATAAGGGAGGACAAGATCAGCTTCACGTGGGATTTGAACTCGGGACCTCTCACGTTGCTAGATAGACAGATGAAGTGTCGTCTTAAGACCACAGCCTCGTGGAACAGGAGCAAGAGGTAGGAGGGAGCTTCGCTATTGCGATTTTCCCGTTTTCTCAGAAAGAGCCTAGTTCATCGCGTTGATTAGATAAACAAACCAACAGCAGAAGAGGAATAATCCTAATGCCACAACCGATAGCTGCTGCGCAGAACTGAACATGAATGCGGTGTTTTACACTGAAGCTTAGCCCCCTGAACCGTCAGAGTTCTGTTTTGTTGTTGTTGTTGTTTTTGTTGTTGTTGTTGCTGCCGCTGACTTGTCGCCCTTGGCAAACGAAGATGAAAATGTAATTTTTAAAAAAATCGAGCTGATTAAAATCGAGATGGAGAACGTAAGAGTGCAGAAGAGTGATGGATGTTGTGGGGGTCAGTTCTCCTCCTCCTCCTCCTCTTCCTCCTCCTCCTCCTCCTCCTGTTCCTGTTTCTGATGCTACTCCTCTTTGGGGAGGGAGGGGGGGGGGGGGGGTAAGCCTGGTTGTTAGCGTGATGCATTCGTGATCTGCTGACCCGAGTTCGATTCCCGTTCAAGAGGATTTTTTTCCTCTGGAGTTAACATCAGTGCAGACTCCACTCTCCCCAAAAGTCCTTCGGATGAGACTATAAGCCGAGGTCCCGTTTTGCGAACGCACGCAGAACATCTTGCGCACACGTTAAAACCCGTTCCGCTTTTTCGGAAAAGTAGGCCATTGTGTGCCGGTGGGAACGGATGACAAACTTGACAAAACTGCATACACACGTGGACTGGATGTAAAAATAAGCACATGAGTGCTTATTCCATTATTCTCGAAATCCAAATACATGAATAAATAAAAATTTTAAAAAGTATGATTACTGTCGTGTTTCTTGATCGCTGTGTCATATTCTCTTTCTTCTTCTCCTCTTTCTTCTTCTCTTCTTTCTTCTCCTCCTCTTTCTTCTTCTCCTCCTCTTTCTTCTTCTCCTCCTCTTTCTTCTTCTCCTCCTCTTTCTTCTTCTCCTCTTTCCTCTTCTTCTCTTTCTTCTCCTCCTCTTTCTTCTTCTCCTCTTTCTCCTCTTTCTCCTTATCCTCTTTCTTCTTCTCCTCTTTCTTCCCCTCCTCTTTCTTCTTCTCCTCTTTCTTCTCCTCTTTCTCCTTATCCTCTTTCTCCTTATCCTCTTTCTCCTTATCCTCTTTCTCCTTCTCCTCTTCTTTCTCCTCATCCTCTTTCTTCTCCTCTTCTTTCTCCTCCTCCTCCTCTTTCCTCTCCTCTTCTCCTCATCTTTCTTCTTCTCTTTCTTTCCTCTTTCTTCTTCTCTTTCTTCTCCTCTTTCTTCTTCTCTTTCTTCTCCTCTTCTTTTTTCTCCTTTGTTTCTCCTCTTTCTTCTCCTCTTTCTTCTCCTCTTTCTTCTCTTCTTTCTTCTCCTCCTCTTTCTTCTTCTTTTCTTTTTTTCTCTTCCACATGTCTTCCCTGGAATGATCTCCCTCTTTCACTTCGTTAAAAGCCTTCACTTGATACCTTCAAATCCAGCCTCAAAACACACTTATTTCCTACCTGAGACTTTCCTCTCATATCTGTCCCTAATTTTCAACAGCATCCTTCATCTCCTAAGTGTGTTCGCGGTGTGTGTGTGTGTGTGTGTGTGTGTGTGTGTGTGTGTGTGTGTGTGTGTGTGTGTGTGTTTGTGTGTGTGTGTTTGTGTGTGTGCGAGTGCACGCACGCGTGCATAAATTTGAAATATGTTAGTCATTATATTTGAGGAAAGGTGCATGCGTGTAAGTGATTTGAGTGCAAGCGCTTCGATTTGTTTGTTTTTACAAAATTCAGCACTATATAAATTCCATATATTATTATTATGATTATGATGATGATTATTATCACTATTCCTCATTACCCTGGACCATCCCCTCAGTCTGATTATTTTCTTTCTTTCTCCACTGTCAGTCTTCCTTCACTTGTCTTTCTGTATGTCGAGATATGATTCACGACCTTTCATAATGCATTCAGGTTTTTTCTCAAGTCTCCCACAGATAACTTTAATATAAGCCAAAACCTAGGTAAGTGGGTGGGGGGAGGGGGGGGGAGGAGATTTCACATTATTCGTATCAATGTGCCTGGCAAAATCCCTCCATTTCATATGACGGGATTTTGCCAGGCTACATTGATACGAACAATTTATCTCGGGGGAAAAAACCCACAAGAAAAATACATTTCCAAACTGGCTATGAACAGTCTGTGAACTGTGAACAGTCCCCACGTACTGTTGAAACCGCCTGATAAAGGCACGTGCAACGTCTACAGTTAGGTGGTGACCTTCATCCCATGCTACCCAGACTGTCAACAGTCCCACACACTGTGTCCCTCCTACTCCCAGCGCACGTGCAGACTGAACGGTCACTTGGTGACCACCATGCAGCATCAGCGCCCAACTGTCACTGTGTCCTCTTTTCCCAATCTATCATTGAATAGCAGTTCGTTAAGGTCCACGCCTGACTTTAAATTTAAAAAAAACAAACAACAACAACAGGATTCATCAGCACTGTTGCAATCACATCACCGTCACTGGAGCGTATAAATGCAAAACTTTCGAGTAGATGAGTGGATTTTAAAAAAAGTAGTGACAGCCATTGTTGGTACAGCTGACAAAACACGTCCTTTTTCGTCTTGATGGAGAGAGAGAGAGAGAGAGAGAGAGACAGACAGACAGACAGACAGAGACAGAGAGAGAGACGGAGAGAGAGAGAGAGAGAGAGAGAGAGAGAGAGAGAGAGAGAGAGAACTTTTTTTTTAATTGAATGAACGTTTTTTTTAGGGAAAAGAGTAAGCACAATGGTGGTGGTTTTTTTTCCATCCAGCCCTCAGTCCAAAAGGTAAATCAATCAACCAAACATTCAATTAAACAAACAATAATGAAATGTCTAAAGAATTAGGTGAAATGTAAACATGCATATAAACAGACGGAATAGAGATGGTTGTATACACAGGACAGATATGAGAGAGAGAGGAGGGAGGGAGAGAGAAGAGGGGGGGGTGGTGAATGAATGAATGAATGAATGATTTTTATTTGAGAGAGAGAAGGGGGGAGGTGTGTGCAGTATTTATCATTATTAGTTTATGTAGAGAAAAAGACGAAAGGGAAGAAGAAGAAGAGAGAGAGAGAGAGAGAGAGAGAGAGAGAGAGAGAGAGAGAGAGAGAGAGAGAGAGAGAGAGAGAGGAGAGAGAGAGAGAAAAGAACAGGAAGAGAACAAGAGGAGGAAGCAGAGAAGAATGAAAAGGTTGAAGGAGGAGGAAAGGGGAAGGAACATGGAAACAATCAGAACTACAATTTATGCAAGTTACAACACCTATAAATATCAGTTGAACAAAATCATAACATACACGAGAATATACAAGGTTTCATCACACATCAGAAGTATTATGCACCTACCAAAACATTTCAGTGAGACAGAAATGCTTTACATGGAGAGACAGCTAGACAAGGGGTGAGAGGGGGAGGGAAGGACAAGAAAGAGAATTGGAAGAAGAATTGCTAAGAAGAAGAAGAAGAAGAAGAAGAGAGAGAGAGAGAGAGAGAGAGAGAGAGAGAGAGAGAGAGAGAGAGAGAGAGAGAGAGAGAGAGAGAAAACAGACAGACAGACATAGGGACAGAGATACAGACAGACAGACAGACAGAAACTAGAGGGGAGGGGGGATAGAAAGAGGAGAGGACGAGAGAGAAGCAGGAGGGGGCAAGAATAAGAAAGGGACAGACAGTTGGGGAGGGAGGTGGTTAGGAGTAGACATACACACTTTCCCAGAATGAAAATGCATGGCATAGTTAGTTAGTGGCTTTACAAAGTAAAATACCACATCATCAAGATAGTAAGTGATACATTATTCATAAGATGCGCATGGTACACTTTGCTAAATACAGAAAAACACTGTTAGTCTTATGGAGGTTAAGGTTAGACATGTCATTCCATAATGAACCGCCGGAATATGTGAGACTGGGTTTAAGAGGGAGAGAGAGAGAGAGAGAGAGAGAGAGAGAGAGAGAGAGAGAAGAGAGAGAGAGAGAGAGAGAGAGAGAAATTCTTTCATTTCGAGGATAATGAATAAGCACCCGTGTGCTTTTTTACATGCAGTCCCCGCCCTTAGGGATATATATATGAGAGAGAGAGAGAGAATGACAAATTCTTTTATTTCGAGGATAATGAATAAGCACCCGTGTGCTTTTTTTACATCCAGTCCCCGCCCTTAGGGATATATAAGAGAGAAAGAAAGAAAGAGAGAGAGAGAGAGAGAGAGAGAGAGAGAGAGAGAGAGAGAGAGAGAGAGAGAGAGAGAGACAATGACAATGAGAGAGAGAGACAATGACAATGACAAATTCTCTTATTTCGAGGATAATGAATAAAGCACCCATGTGCTTTTTTTACATCCAGTCCTCGCCCTTAGGGATATAAGAGAGAGAGAGAGAGAAGAGAGAGAGAGAGAGAGAGAGAGAGAGAGAGAGAGAGAGAGAGAGAGAGAGAGAGAGACAATGACAAATTCTTTTATTGAGAGAGAGAGAGACAGAGACACAGAGAGAGATGGTAAATCAGGACAAGATAAGAAACAGTCAGCCCATCACTATCAGCTGAGAAAGAAAACACAGGGTACCCTGTCAGGCGCGTGTGTGTGTGTGTGAGGACAGTATAATTTCTCTCCTCTTGACTGCTAGACTAGCCATGGCCAGACTTCTTCGCCACGGTCCGACATTAGGCTACAGCAGGGCCGATAACAACGATAACGCTGAATACAACGGGTGCATGTCACGCGCGCTGTTAGACAGCGTGGCGGGCAGTCAGTCATTGGTGGGATTGTGGCGCAGAATCCCTCCAGAGGACCTGTCCAATCCACGGCCTGCACCCTCACGTCACAGGGGGGGGGGGGTGTAGGAGAAGAGGGTGGGGGTTAATGTGAAGGGGGGGTGTGGGGGGTGTCGGGGGGGGGGGGGGGGGGGTAGCTTGAGCGTGGCGTAGGCACGGTGGTTAGGTAGTGAAGGAGAGAGC
>CM054149.1:182932-190432 GCA_028751875.1 Rapana venosa
GCTTATTCCATTATCCTCCATATAAAAAAAGAAGCGGAACTGGTTTTAACGTGTTTGCAAGATGTTCAGCATGCGTTCGCACATGGGACCTCGGTTTTTAGTCTTATCCGGTATGTGTGTGTGTGTGTTATTTATTTATTTTATTCTTTTATTACGATGATAATGGAATAAGCACTCGTGTGCTATTTTATTTCCAGTCCCTGTGTGTATGCAGTTTTGTCAATTTTATCATTAGTTCCCACCGGCACACAATGCCCTACTCCTCCGAAAAGCGGAACGGGTTTTAACGTGTGCGCAACATGTTCTGCGTGCGTTCGCACACGGGACCTCGGTTTACAGTCTCATCCGAAAGACTTTTGGGGGGGAGTGGAGTCGGCAGTGATGTTAACTCCTGAGTAAAAATCCTCTTGAACGAGATTCAAACCCGGGTCAGCAGATCACGAACGCATCACTCTAACCACCAGGCTATCCGTCCCCTGCGCGTGTGTGGTGTGTGTGTGTGTGTGTGTGTGTGTGTGTGTGTGTGTGTGTGTGTGTGTGTGTGTGTGTGTGTGTGTGTGTGTGTGTGTGTGTGTGGACTGAGATTATCCAGGTTCATACTATAATTGGACAGACAGACAGGAGAAGAAAATCTTAAGTTTGAAATAAATATGTCTTGAGACTGGATTTAAAAGTGTCATAACAAGGCTTTTGGCGAAGAGAGATAGGGAGGTCATTCCAGATCGATGGACCCGAAACAGAGAAAGAGCGATGACCGACGGTGGACTGGTTGAATCTAGGTATTCGTAAACACAAGGTATCTGCAGCAGAGCGGAGAGAACGAGAAGGAGTGTATAGGTGAAGACATTCACAGAGGTAGGAAGGTGCTGTTTTGTGGAGACATTTGTAACAGAGGGTACTGATCTTATGGTTTACTCTCTGTGGCACAGGAAGCCAGTGGAGAGATCGCAAGAGAGGAGTAATGTGCTCAGATTTTTTCTTTCTGAGGACTAGTCGAGCTGCAGAGTTTTGTATACGTTGAAGGGAGTGGATTGATAACAAGCCAGAAGAGAATTGCAATAGTCTAGACGTGAAAGAATGAGAGACGTAACGAGTTTGGATGTTGCATCAGTGGACAGGTACTTTCGAACTGCACTAATACGCCGTAATTGATAGTAGCACGACTGGCAGGTCTGGGTGATGAATTTTTCCATGGAAAGAGTGTTGTCAATAATGACCCCCTAGATATTTCACAGCAGTCGATAGAGGGACAGACGTATTTCCGAATTCTATTGAAGCTGTTGTGATGGAAGAGAGTTTGTGTTTGGTCCCTACGAGCATGGCTTCGGTTTTATCTGCGTTTAGCTGTAACTTGTTCTGGATCATCCAATGTTGGATATCTTGAAAGCAGTGGGCCATATTTGTCAAGAGAGAAGGCAGGTTTTCAGGAATGTTGCTGCTTAGAATCTGAGAGTCATGGCGTGACGAGAGTAAGAACGGCAGCAAGAGCAGTCTTCTAGTGACGACAGTAAGGTCCCCCCCCAAAAAAAAACCCCAAAAAACAACAACAACAACAACAACAACAACACACACACACACACACACGCACAAAGACTGGAGGATGTTTGCTTTGTCCTTGATATTCATTTCTGATGAGAAAAAAACCTCAGTTCCGCTGTTAGCTTTCCGTTGTGTATTTTTTTATTTATTAAACTTTATTCTTTTTTTGAAAAGTTAGGCAGGGTTCCCCCCCCCCCCCCCCCCCCCCCCGGGTTTGATTGGTTTGGGGTTGTTGGTGGGTTTTTTTTGGGGGGTAATGTTTTGTTGGGGGGGGGGGGGGGGGGGGGGGGCCGTGGCGCTGTCGGGGTTTGTTTGTTTTGGGTTTGTTTTTTGGTTGGTTTGTTGTTGTTTTTTGGGGAGGAGGTTGGTTTGGTTTTTTTTTTCCTTTCTTTTTTGTGTTGTTTGAGACGGGTTTGCTTATCATTTTGTTTTGTTTGTTTGGGGAGTAGGGGGGATTCAGTATATTGTTATTTATTTATTATTTATGTATTCTTTTAATATCGAGGATAATGGAATAAGCACTCGTGTGCTTTTTTTACATCCAGTCCCCGTGTGTATGCGGTTTTGTAAATTCTGTCATCTGTTATATATTGTACGTGTTTCATTTCAAAATGAGGGAGATGTTATACTAGAAGGCTTTCCAGGCTGTCGTTTCTATGACGAAAAGCTCGAGCAACAGTTATCAATTATTAGTCAGTTGAGGCCAAGGTTGTCAAAGGGAAGCAAAAACATCATTACCTAGCTATTAGCCATTATATTGCGGTTGCTTCCCTTGTAAGACAAAAGTTTGTGCGTGTTTGTTATTATTATTATTATTATTTATATCGAGGATAATGGAATAAGCACTTATGGGACTTTTTTTTAAACACCCAGTCCCCGTGTGTATGCGGTTTTGTTAATTCTGTCACCTGTTCTCACCGGCACACAATGGCCTACTCTTACGAAAAGCGGAGCAGGATTTAACGTGTGTGCAAGGTGTTCTGCGTGCGTTCGCACACGGGGCTTCGGTTTATAGTCTCATCCGAAGGACTTTGGGGAGAGTGGAGTCTGCACTGATGTTAACTCCAGGGAAAAATCCCTTAAAAGCGGAATCGAACCCGGGTCGTCAGATTGCGAGCCAAGTTCTAACCACTAGGTATCCCGAGTCTTTAACGTTCACACATACCACACAACTGCACAACAACACCTCAACACAACAACACACACCGCAACACACACACACACACACCACACACCACCCCACACACACACACTGCACACACACACACACACACTCACAACACACACACACACACACACACAACACACACACACACACCACACACACCACACACACACACTGCACACACACACACACACACACACACCCACACTGCACATACAACACACACACACACACCTCACAACACACACACACACACACCACCTGCACATACAACCAACACAACACACACCACAACACACACACACACACACTGCAATACAACACACACACACACACTCACAACAACCAACACAACACCACACACCTGCACATACAACACACACACACACACACACACACTGCACATACCACACACACCACACACACACACACCTGCACACACACACACACACACACACACACCACACACACACACACACACACACACACACCTGCACACACACACACACACACACACACTGCACATACAACACCACACACACCACAACACACACACACACCTGCCACATACAACACACACACACACACACACCTGCACACATACAACATGCACACACGCACGCACACACGGACCTCGACACATTACCACTTAATAGATCTACAAAAACTCACCAAACCGCACACGCCAGAATAACTCGACAAGCTGTCGATGTCATGACAGCTCTTCCTCATTATAGTCTTCCTGAATGACACTTAGCTACTATGACATTTGCGTTTTCCAGCAGTCTGTCTTCTGTCTGTCTTCTTTCTTTCTGTCTGTCTGTCTTTCTTTTGGCCGGGATTCCGTCTCGTTTCTGACAAGCTTCCAGCTCGTGTAGGCATCAGCCATTTTGTTTCTGCAAACGGCGCCTGTTCAGTAGACTGTTTGTGAAGGATGTTAGTATGACTTGAGTTTGCTTTCAAAGTCGGGAGGAGTGGTTTTAAATTTCGAAGTAGACAGTTTTTGTTGGTGGAGATGAGGAGTTTTAGAAAGACAGTTTTGTTGTTGGGTGGGGTGGGTTGTTGAGGGTAGTGTTTTATAGATGAACGAGATTGTTAAGTTAGAGAGAGAGAGAGAGGAGTGATGATGGTAGATGAGTGAGAGGTGAGTAGGTGTGTGTGTGTTGTTGGTGTTGTTGTTGTGATGATAGGGAGTGTTTTGTTCCGAAAGGCTGTTTAATTGGTATGAGTATTTGATAGGGGAGATGTTATGGTTTTGGTTGAGGAAAGTGGTTGTCAAGTAGGCTATGTTGTTGGTATGGTATGGTGGTACGTATGGTATGGTATGGTATGGTATAGCCATTCTTTATGGAACGGCTGTATACATCTAGTGATAGATACGGAACTTCTCAACAATTCGTAAGCTCACATAACTTCAAAAAAACTTATCTAAAGCTTGAAATGGATGTCCATTTTTAAAAAGAATAATGACTAAATTCAGACTTGGTGTGTCACATATAAATGTGAATAAAATTGGGTGGATCGGTGGTCTAGAGGTAACGCGCCTGTCTAGAAAGCGAAAAGTCCGGGTCTGAAGTGTGCGGCGGTTCGTACCCCGTTTGGACCCGAAACTTTTCCCCCATCCATTAGACCATGAGTGGTGGTCTGGGCGCTAGTCTTTCGGATGAGACGATAAACCGAGGTCCCGTGTGTTACACGTAATTATTTAGCGTACGTAAAAGAACCCACGGCAACAAGAGAGTTGTCCCTGGCAAAATTCTTAGAAAAAAGCCACTCTGATAGGGAAACAAATACAGTTGCAGACAGGAAAAAGAAAAAAAATGGGTGGCGCTGCTCTTGTGGCGACGCGCTCTCCCCGGGGAGAGCAGCCCGAATTTCACGGAGAGAAATCTGCCGTGACTTAAAGTGGTATGAAATGAAATCTGAGCGCTTTGATTTGTTGTTTTACAAGATTCAGTGCTATATAAATTCCATACATTATTATTATTATTATTAAATGTTCATAAACTTAAATACAGAATGTATGGCGACTCTGATACATGCCATTAATGTTGTGAAGCAGCAGAAGATGCATAAAGTACTTTTTTTTTTTTTACAAATATTGTCCTGCCTTTAATGACATTATGCAAAAAATATACCCAGCAAGCTGTATCCGCCAACCTCATGCATTCATTCACACTCTTTTTACTTACAAGGACGCAGTAAACATGGCATCATTTGCAAGTCAGCCTGATATTCATGCAAAGCCTTGTTAGGGCAGGAGGTAGGGTGATGGGGTGATAAACTGTCCCCCCACAGTAGCTGTGTGAGCATTTGTCTGCCGCAGCTGTGCTTTACCGCTTTTGCTGATCAAGGATCACTGACCCAGTCAGCAGAGCAGTTTCTTTATGTATGGCCAGCAGTTTCTTTATGTATGGCCAGCAGTTTCTTTATGTATGCATCTTTCCAGCAGTTTCTTTATGAATACATCTTTCCAGCAGTTTCTTTATGTATGGCCAGCAGTTTCTTTATGTATGCATCTTTCCAGCAGTTTCTTTATGTATGCATCTTTCCAGCAGTTTCTTTATGAATACATCTTTCCAGCAGTTTCTTTATGTATGCATCTTTCCAGCAGTTTCTTTATGAATACATCTTTCCAGCAGTTTCTTTATGAATACATCTTTCCAGCAGTTTCTTTATGAATACATCTTTCCAGCAGTTTCTTTATGTATGGGCCAGAAGTTTTTTTATGTATGGCCAGCAGCCTCTTTATGTATGGGCCAGAAGTTTCTTTATGTATGGCCAGCAGCCTCTTTATGTATGGCCAGCAGTTTCTTTATGTATGGCCAGCAGCCTCTTTATGTATGGCCAGCAGTTTCTTTATGTATGCATCTTTCCAGCAGTTTCTTTATGAATGCATCTTTCCAGCAGCCTCTTTATGTATGCATCTTTCCAGCAGTTTCTTTATGTATGCATCTTTCCAGCAGCCTCTTTATGTATGGCCAGCAGTTTCTTTATGTATGCATCTTTCCAGCAGTTTCTTTATGAATACATCTTTCCAGCAGTTTCTTTATGAATACATCTTTCCAGCAGTTTCTTTATGTATGCATCTTTCCAGCAGTTTCTTTATGAATGCATCTTTCCAGCAGTTTCTTTATGAATGCATCTTTCCAGCAGTTTCTTTATGTATGGGCCAGCAGTTTATGTATGGCCAGCAGTTTTTTTTATGTATGGCCAGCAGTTTCTTTATGAATGCATCTTTCCAGCAGTTTCTTTATGTATGCATCTTTCCAGCAGTTTCTTTATGTATGCATCTTTCCAGCAGCCTCTTTATGTATGCATCTTTCCAGCAGTTTCTTTATGAATACATCTTTCCAGCAGTTTCTTTATGTATGCATCTTTCCAGCAGTTTCTTTATGTATGCATCTTTCCAGCAGCCTCTTTATGTATGCATCTTTCCAGCAGCCTCTTTATGTATGCATCTTTCCAGCAGTTTCTTTATGTATGCATCTTTCCAGCAGTTTCTTTATGAATACATCTTTCCAGCAATTTCTTTATGAATACATCTTTCCAGCAGTTTCTTTATGAATGCATCTTTCCAGCAGACTCCACTCACACTCAGGAGCCTGGTCTAGAGGTCACGCGCCTGTCTAGAAAGAAATAATAATAATAATGATAATAATGGTAATGATAATAATAATAATAATAATGCGTGGAATTTATATAGCGCTGAATCTTGTAAAGCAACAAATCAAAGCGCTCAGATGACATTTTTTTAATATTTAATATCGAGGATAATGGATTAAGCATTGATGTGCTTTTTTTTACATCCAGTCCCCGTGTGTATGCGGTTTTGTCAATTTTGTCATCTGTTCCCACCGGCACACAATGGCCTACTCTTACGAAAAGCGGAACAGGATTTAACGTGTGCGCAAGATGGTCTGCATGCGTTCGCACACGGGGGCCTCGGTTTATAGTCTCATCCGAAGGACTTTGTGAAAGTGAAAAAGTCCGGGTCGGAAGTGTGCGGTGGTTCGAATCCCGTTTGGGCCCGAACCCCCCACCCCCCACCCCCCCCATGCATTAGACCAAGAGTGGTGGTCTGGGCGCTAGTCTTCCGGATGAGACGATAAACTGAGGTCCCGTGCGTTACACACACAATTATTCAGCGCACGTAAAAGAACCCACGGCAACAAGAGAGTTGTCCTTGGCAAAATTCTGTAGGGAAAAAAACACCCACTCGGATAGGGAAACAAATACAGTTGCGCAGACCAAATTTTAAAAAAAGGTGGCGCTGCTCTTGTGGCGACGCGCCTCTCTCCCAGGGAGAGCAGCCCGGAATTTCACGCAGAGAAATCTGCCGTGACTTAAAGTGGTATAAATTTTTAAAAACACTAAATAAATAAATGAATAAATGAAAAGCCACGTGTTCACACACTAGAAATAAATATATATCAAACTGTCATAACAGCGCTGTGTCATTGATCTCCTCGTTTTGTGTTTGGTTGATATCAGCTCAATACTATACCTATAACATTCGTCGGGAAGCGTGAGTGTTGTTGTTGTTGTTGTTGTTTTTTTTTCCTTTTTCTTTTTCTTTTGTCTTCAAAGTCTGGATCCTGTCTCGTTTCGTTTCACTTTGTCTAGACGTCAGCCTTTTTTTTTTTTGCCTGGGAATGTCGTCTGCTCAATCTTTGGAATTTTTTTTTGTTGTTTTTTTGGGTTTTTTTGGTAGTGAAGTACAAGCGTTTTTGCCAAATGTGTCGTGAAGTGAGACAGATTTGTGTGTTGTTGGGTTGAGATACGACCTTTTCTTG
>CM054149.1:195432-205432 GCA_028751875.1 Rapana venosa
TCTTGTTCTCTCTTCTCTCTTCTCTTTCTTTCTCTTCTACTCTCTCTTCTCTCTCTATTCCGCTTGCAGGCACACACATACACGTGTTAACAAGATATGGGGGTAGGTGAAATGTGAAGGATAGCACACACACACACATCACATACACAACACCAACACACAACAAACACAACAAACACAAAACCACATACAACACCCACGCACACACACACACACAACAAAACACAATACAAAAACACACACACTCCACACTACACACACACACACAAACACAACACACTCACAAAATATATATATATCTAATGTGGGTGTGGTGGGAAGAGGGTCTGCAGGTGGGATAATGTGGTGTGTGTGGAAGAGGGCCATTGCTGTGCTGCTGCTCGTGCATGTCACGGTGACGGATGATGGCACCTTCACTGCAGCAGAGCAAATGCTGCAAGGCGACACAGTGGCCGGCTAGAAGCTCTGTGGCGGCTTCGGAGTTGAAATTTAGCGGGATGGAAAAACAACAACAAACAAACATACAAACCCATACAACAAACAAACAACAAAACACACAAACAACAACAAACAGCAACAACAAACGGCAGGCTATCTGTATTATCAGAGGAAAGTGGAGAGAAAGCTTTCCAGAAACGGGGTGTGGCCATTTCGAAAGAATCCCGTCATTTTTTTGCTGCTTTTTTTTTGGGGAGCGGCTGGGGTGGGAGGGGGGTGTCGTCCTTGGTTAAGATTTCGATGTTGGGGAGGGGTAAGCTGGTGGTTAGAGTGATGCATTGTATTGTGACCCGAGGTTCGAATCTTCGTTCAAGCGGGATTTTACCTATGGAGTTGATATCAGGCCCCACTCCAACCACACACAAACACACACACTACACACACCCACATCACAACACTCACAAAATACAATTAACAAACACACAAACACATTCTCACCACACACAACACACACAACACACATTCTCACACACTCAACACCAACAACACATAATCCACACACACAACCAAACACACACCACAACATACACACACGCACAAAACACACACACACACACAACACACTCACACATGATTTCATGATTTCTAGTGGAAGGACGTTAAACTGAAGATACTACACACACAACACCTCAACAGAGCCAGCCAGAGTTAAACGGAGAGGGAGGGGGGGGGGGTGGGGGAGGGGGGGCGGGCGGTAGATCGGGGGGAAGGGATGTGCATGATTAAGGTTGTATATAAATCAATGTTTGATGCTTTCTCCGGGCGTTGGGGCTTTGGAAGGGGGGGGGGGGGGGGGGGGGGGTGTTGCATCCCTGTGGCCCGTGTTGTTACAAGAGTAGTGAGGTAAACATGCCCTGCATTCTTCCTGCTTTTTCTTTTCTTTTTTCTGTTGTCGTCTTTCTTTCCCTTTTTTGTGTTCTTCTTTCTATTTCGGTTGTTTTGTTTTGTTTGTTTAATGTCCCATTCATACTTGGGGTGATATGGGACACCACCCTCATTCAAACCAACTTTTCTCTCTCTTCTCTTCTCTCTCTCTCTCTCTCTACTCTCTCATGTATGTAGATTTATTTCTCACAACTTTCTATTAGTTTTCTTTGTGCTTTTATTCTGTGATTCCTTTCGACAGGGCTGAGAAACCCCAGTGCTGCTGCTGAAAAGATCCGGGTCCAGATGCCGGCTGTGCTTTGCGGCAGATTGCTGCCAGAGCACTGATGATCGCCTCTGTCACGAGCCTGTTCGGAGGACCATGCCTTGTGTGGTGACATCTCCTGCTGGTAAGATGTGGACCGTCTTTAACCTCGCACGTTGTGTTTGGATGTTGGCAGTTTTGGTTCAAGTGTGGATCCAGTCAGTGTTGGGAGTGCAAAGTGTGCCGGGATTCTTACTTCCATCATGCTGTTATTACTTTACATACTCAGAAGAACAGTGCACTGCTTCATTAAATTCCCCAGGGAACTGATTATAACAGCTTTTTTTTTCTTTCTGAATGCACCAGTGTTCGTTGCCAAAGTTTGGAATCGAACATTTTACCGTGAGTTACTCGGAACCATCGTAAGTGTTATGCTTGTAATTAACGTCTGTCGTTGAAGTGTTTGATTTGTTCAGGGGATGGGAAAATCGTTGCCAGTTTTAGAGGAAAACTGAAAATGAAGGCAAACTGATTAAAAACATACAACTACTACAAATCAACAAACTAACGTTCAATGTTCAACAATGTTCAACGTCCAACCATGACATACAAATATGAAACCATGACAGTCATACAAATATGAAACCATGACAGTCATACAAATATGACACCACGACATACAAATATAAAACCGCGACATACAAATATAAAACCGCGACATACCAAATATAAAACCACGACATACAACTATAAAACCGCGACAGACCAAATCTGACTTGAGGTCCTGTGGGAGACGCCATGACACAGGATCCTTGAGACAGGATCTGGGCTGAAGAGACATTTTCTGGCAGCGTGAAGCACGCCCTCTCTGTTCCGGGACGTGTCGCCCATGAGATTCTTCACATCCCGCGACCAAGACCACCGACCCTCCCTGACTCACCGACCCTCTCCGCTAATCCACGTCACAGTATGTAGGCTACATCCTCGCTCTCGCCCCCTGCCCATTCCAAAGCCTATTCAGCAAACCCGTTTATCAAAAAAAACCGACCGCGACTGTCTCCATCATCTGTTGCCAGCAACCACGCGTCGATGTGCGTGTGCATAGTTTAAACCCCACACTGTGGCGATCAGAAAACAGCAGAGTGAGAGAGAATTCGTAGGACTTGCTTCGCGCTTTGACCAAAAAGCTAATATCACTAAAAGTGAACAGACGTAAAATTGAAAGTCAACAACAACCAAAAAGCTTTAACTGTTGAGAAATAAACGATTTTTTTGCGGGGATTATTTGTGTGTGAGACTCAACTGTGAAGAACTGGAAAACCTGAAGTACAGAAGGACAAGAAGAGAGGTTGACAGCGTGAAATAGAAGAAGAGGAGGAAGACGAACAGAGGTCTGAAACTGGAAGAGGGGGAGAGGAGGGAGGTGCCAGACTTGGAGAAGAGGTGGTGAGGGAGGGAAGGAGGGAGGGAGGGAGGGGGGGGGGGTGACTGTGATGGACAGTCTGTGAACGAGAGGACTGCTCTTCCCTCACCTGGTTTTGTGCTGTGCTCGCTACTGCCGCGGAATCCTCTGCACAAGGTGAGTGAGCCATCGTGTTTGTATTTCCGTACCCCCTTTGTTAATCAAGCCACGGCACATTTCTCTGCGAGAAAGTCGGGCTGCTCTCCTCCCCGGGGAGAGAGAGCGCCAGCGTCGCCACAAGTGCAGCGCCACCCAATTTTTTCCCCCCTTGTCTGCAAACTGTATTTGTTTCCCTATCAGAGTGGCTTTTTTTCCTACAGAATTTTGCCAGGGACAACTCTCTTTGTTGCTGTGGGGTTTTTTTAGTTTTTTTAACGTGCGCTAAATAATTATGTGTAACACACGGGACCTCGGTTTATCATCTCATCCGAAAGACTAGCACCCAGATCACCACTCATGGATGGGAGGGGGGGGGGGAGAGTTTCGGGCCCAAACGGGATTCGAACCACCCACACACTTCCGACCAGGACTTTTCGCTTTCTAGACAGGCGCGTTACCTCTAGACCTATCGGTCCCGCTTGTTGTTGTTGTTGTTGTTGTTGGTGGTGGTGGTGGTGGTGGTGGTGGTGGTGGTGGTGGTTTGGGTTTATATTGTTTTGTGTATTTGATTTTGTTGTTTTATTCTGATCTTTGTTGTTGTTGGGGGGGGGGTGACTTCTTCTTTTTTGCATGTTAGCTTTTCTGTTTGGAGTGTGTGTGTGTGAATGAAGTGTGTGTGTGTGGTGTGAGTCTGTGTGTGTGAGTTTGTGGTGAGTCTGTATGTGGGTGAGTTGTTGTGAGTGTGTGTGTGAGTGTAGTATGGTGTGTGTAGTGAGTGTGTTTTTTGTTGTTGTTGTTGTTGTTGATTGTCGGTTTCCCCTGACTACCGCCATGTTCTCTCTGAACACGTGTGTTTTTGTTGTGTTGTGCTGTGTTGTGTTTGTGGGTGTGATGTGTTGTGATGTGTTGTGATGTGATGTGGGTGTGGTGTGTTGTGATGTGATGTGTTGTGCTGTGTTGTGATGGTTTGCTGTGTTGTGTTGTGCTGTGTTGTTGTTGTGCTGTGTTGTGTTGTGCTGTGTTGTGTTGTGCGTGTTGTGTTGTGTTGTGCTGTGTTGTGTTGTGATGTGTTGTGTTGTGATGTGTTGTGGTGTGGGCGTGGTGTTCCCTTACCTCCTGCGCGTTATCAGCCTGTTTCTTTTCCCGTCTGAATCTCGCTTTCCTCTTCACTGTCTGTCGCTGTCCGTCGGTATGTCTCTGTATATTTGTCTGTCTGGCTGTCTTGTCTTGTTCTATCTGTCTGTCTGTCTGTCTGTCCTCTCTCTCTCTCCCCCTCTCTCTCTCCCTCCCCTCCCTCCCTCCCCCAGCCCTTCTCTCTCTCTCTCTCTGTCTCTCTCTCCTTTATCTCTCACTCTTTCTGTCTCTCTCTCTCCTCTCTCTCTCTCTCTTTATATGTGTTTATGTCTGTCTCGTTATGTCTTCCCCTCCCGTCTCTCTCTCTTTATCTCTAACTCTCTGTCCTCTCCCCCCCTCCTCTTCCTCCCTCCCTCTCTCTCTTCTCTCACTCTCTCTCTCTTTATATTGTTTCTCTCTGTCTCTCTCTCTTTATCTCTCTCTGTCTTGGTTTCTTAAGTCATTTTTTTGTAACTGATTTTTATTTTGGTGGTTGTGGGTATAAAAAAAACATTTTGGTCTTTTTTTTGCTTCCTTATTTTTCTCACTAAAATACTAAGCAGTTCGGCAACCCCCTTCATGTAGGGGCCAATGGCCTTTTTGTAATAAATCCGTCGAGTTCGAGTTCGAGTTCTCTCTCTCTTTATCCTCCCCTCTATCTGTCTCTGCTGTCTCCCCTCTTTCTTTTCTTTCTTTCTCTCTCTCTCTCTCTCTCTCTCTCTCTCTCTCCCCTCTCTCCTCTCTCTCTCTGTCTCTTTTTTCTGCCTCTCTCTCTCTCTCTCTCTCCTCTCTCTCTTGTCCTTTATTTCTGCCTCTCTCTCTCTCTCTCTCTCCTCTCTCTCTCTCTCTCTCTCTGTCTCTTTATTTCTGCCTCTCTCTCCTCTCTCTCTCTCTCTCTCTCTCTTCCCCTCTCTCTCTCTCTGTCTCTTTATTTTCTGCCTCTCTCTCCCCTCTCTCTCTCTCTCTCTCCTCTCTCTCTCCTCTCTCTGTCTCTTTATTTTCTGCCTCTCTCTCTCTCTCTCTCTCCTCTCTCTCTCTCTCTCTCTCTCTCTCTGTTCTTTATTTCTCCTCTCTCTCTCTCTCTTTGTATCTGTCTCTCTGTGCGTCTTTATCTCACTCTCTCTTTATCTGTCTCTCTGTCTCTGTCTTGTCTGTCTTGCCCTCTCTTTATGTCTCTCTCTCTCTCACTCACCAGCTCTTGCTTTCTCTCTTTCTCCCAGCGATAAAAAAACCAGTTCCATTTTACAAGCCTGCTGTCTAAACCCTAGCTTTACACTCAGTGTGTATGTACGTGTATGTCACTTTTTGGGGAAAGAGGGGTGTCATTCTCACGTTTATTGCAATATATGTGTAACAAGAACAAGAACGGACTGAGCAAAATAATAATATGTCAGTGGTTATGTTTAAACCAACAATAATAAAGAGTATCGTCCTCGTCGTCATCATCATCATCATCGTCTCTCTCTCTTTCTCATTCTCTCCCACCCGTCATCCACTCCTTCGTCTTCTTTCATCGGACCCCTGTTTTCTAAAGATGCTGAACAGACTCTACAAATCTGCTGCTGTATGTGTGACTCTAGGATGTCGTTTTCTGGAAGAAGAGAAGCAGAAATGGTTGGAGGTTGAAGTTAAAGGAGAAACAACCGACATGTCTTCTGGTGAAAGAAAGCCAAAAGTCTTGAGTCATTGTTGTTTTTCATATCCACTTCCATTTACCTCGCAAATATTTATTTATTTATTCTTTTCTAGACATGCGTGTAAATGATTTGAGTGCAAGCGCTACGATTTGTTTGTTTTTTTTAACAAGATTCAGCGCTATATAAATTCCATTTATTATTATATATTATTATTATTCTATTGAAGATAATGGAATAAGCGCTCGTGTGCTTTTTTACATCCAGTCCCCCGTGTGTATGCGGTTTTGTAAATTCTGTTATCTGTTCCCACCGGCACATAATGACCTGCTCTTCCGAAAAATGTAAGCAATTCTTTTATATCGAGGATAATGGAATAAGCGGTCGTGTGCTTTTTTTACATCCAGTCCCCTGTGTGTATGCGGTGTTGTAAATTCTGTCATCGGTTCCCACCGGCACGCAGTGGCCTACTCTTCCGAAACGTGTAGTGAGGTGAGCAGGACGTTGAAGAAAACTTCCCACCTGTTTTCAAGTACGGTTTTTTATTATTCACCTGTAGGCTATCTGCGCAGAGCGAGGACCGAGATGGATGGAGGAGGCTGACCACGGCATCGTCTTTCGTGTCTCCTCCACCACCGCCAAGGTCACGGGACTGATGATGATGATGATGAGGAGGAGGCTATCTGTGTTTGAGAGATTGGTATGCAGGTCAATACTTAGAGACAGAGAAATTGTCAATAAAAAAAAATGATGATGAATCCACGAATTGTAGAATAAACAGAAAAATGGTCTGCAGGAATGTAAGCTTTCGCATAAAGCCGATTGAAACGGGAACGTCTGATTTAAAATAAAAGAAATGGGGGAAAAAGGAAGTGTGGGGGGGGGGGGGGGGGGGGGGGGGGGGGGGGGGGGGGGGGGGGGGGGGGGGGGGGGGGGGAGGGGGATCAACACGGAGTCTTATTGTCTCTCCTCAGAAACACTGGAGGAAGAAGGAGGTGAGGAGAGTGGGGGTGTGTTGTGTGGGTGTGCGTGTGTGTGAGTGTGGTGTGGAGAGTGTTGTGTTGTGTGTGGTGAGAGAGAGTGTGTGAGAGAGAGAGTGTGTGTGTGTGTGAGAGAGTGTGGTGTGGTGTGAGAGAGAGTGGTGTGGAGAGAGAGTGTGTGTGTGTGAGTGTAGAGAGTGTGTGTTGTGTGAGAGAGGGTGGTGAGAGAGAGTGTGTGTGTGTGGTGAGAGTGTGTGTGTGTGTGTGAGAGAGAGAGTGTGAGAGAAGAGAGTGTGTGTGTGTGTGTGAGAGAGTGTGTGGTGTGTGAGAGAGGTGTGTGTGTGGTAAGGGTGTTGTGTGTGGAGAGAGAGTGTGAGAGAGAGATGTTGTTTGTGTGT
Source organism: Rapana venosa (assembly GCA_028751875.1). NCBI lineage: Eukaryota > Metazoa > Mollusca > Gastropoda > Neogastropoda > Muricidae > Rapana > Rapana venosa. The sequence continues at coordinate 202,746 of CM054149.1, forward strand.
GGTGTGTGTGGAGTGTTGTTTGTTGTGAGAGAGAGTGTGAAGAGAGAGAGTGTGTGTTGAGAGTTGTGTGTTGAAGAGAGAGTGTGGAGAGAAGAGTGTGTGTTGGGGAGAGTGGGGTTTTTGGGTTGGGAGAGAGATGTGTGAGAGAAAAAGTGTGGTGTTGTGGTGAGAGTGGGGGGTTGGGGTTGAGGAGATTGGAGAAGATTGTGTGTTTGAGAGTGTTGTGTGTGTAAAGAGAGTGTGTGAAAGAGAGAGAGATGTGTGTTGTGTAGTGGTGTGTGTGGAAGAGAGTGTGAAAGAGAGAGAGAGTGGTGTGTGGTGTGGAGAGTGTGTGTGGTGTGGAGTGTGAAGAAGATGTGTGTGGAGGAGTGAAAAGAAAGAAGGTGAGTGGAAGAGAAGGTGTTGGATGAGTGTGTGTGTTGAGAGAGAGAGAGAGGAGAGAGAGAATGTTTGAATGTGTGTAGTGTGTGTAAGTGATGTGTGTTTAAGTGTGTGAGAGAGGAATAACTCTGAAATGATTTAATGTACATCGGCCTTAGGCCACAATACACTTTGAGGGGCAAAAATTGAGAGGCAAAGAAAATAAAGTATCATTTCTTGTAAACTTTGGTAGAACTTTGGCACAATACCTTGGCGTGCACTCAAAACTAATTACTCTTGAATATGTATATTCAAAAATCATAACTAAATAAAGGCTGACATAGACAAAGAATCAAAACAAAACACGGCTTTAAAAAAATCTCATTTGACCTAAACTGCCCCAGATACAGAGAAAGAGAGAGAGATGGAGGAGAGAGGGAGAGAAGAGAGGGAGAGAAAGAGAGAGAGGAAGACAGAGAGAGGGAGGAGAGGAGAGAGAGGAGGAGAGAGAGGGGGAGAGAGAGAGGGAGAGAGAGAGGAGGAAGAGAGAGAGGGAGAGAGAGGAGGAGAGAAGGGGAGAAAGAGGGGGGAGAGAGGAAGAGAGAGCGAGAGAAGAGGGAGAGAGAGAGGGGGGGAGAGAGAGAGAGAGAAGGGAGAGAGAGGTTGAGAGGGGAGAGAGAAAGAGAAAAGAGGGGGAGAAGAGAGAGGAGGAGGGAGAGAGGGGGATAGGAGGGAGAGAAAGAGGGGTAGAGAGAGGGAGAGAGAGAGGAGAGGGAGAGCGAAGAGAAGAGAGAGGAAGAGGAGAGAGAGATTGTAAGTCTTGCTGCGTTCCCTGATCCGCGCTAAATGTTTGAGCCTGGTCAGGATGGACCCCGCCAGTCCCCACAGGTGTTTTCCTGCCAGAGCTCTGCAGTGCCGGGCCTCTACGTCTGGTGTCTCGGGGTGCTGAAGGTAGGAGGACAGGCAGCACTCTCCATCTTTCCCTCCCTCTTTCCCTCTTCTTTCTCTCTCCCTCTCCCCTCTCTTTCCCTCTCTTTCCCTTCCTCTCTCTCTCCCTCTCTCTCTTCCTCTCTCTCTCCCCTTCCCCCTCTCTCTCCTCTCTTTCCCCTCTACTCTCCTCTCTCTCTCTCCTCTCTCCTCTCCTCTCCCTCCCTCACCTCTACCTCTCTCTCTCCCTCTTCTCCTCCCTTCTCTCTCCCTCCCTCTCTTTCCCTCTTTCCCTCTCTCCTCTCTCCTCCCACTCTCCCTCTCCTCTCTTCCTCCCTCCCTCTCTCTTTCCTCCTTCTCTCTCTCCTCCTCTCTCTCGCTCCTATCTCCTCTTCCTCTCTCTCTCTCTCTCTCGCTCCTTCTCTCTCTTCCTCCTCTCCTCTCTCTCTCTCTCTTTCTCTCTCATCTCTCCCTCTCTCCTCCCTCCCTGCCCCCTCTCTCTCCTCTCCTCTCCTCCTCCCTCTCATTTCTCCCCCTCCTCCCTTTCTCCCTCCTCATCTCCTCTCTACTCCCTCCCTTTCTCCCCCTCTCCCTCTCTCCTCCTTCTCCCTCTCTCCCTCTCTCTCCCTCCCTCTCTCTCCCTCTCTCTCCTCCCTCTCTCTCTCCCTCTCCTCTCACTCTCCTCCCTCTCCCTCTCATCCCTCTCTCGTCCTCCTCTCTCCTCCTCTCTCTCCCTCCCATTCCTGCCCTCTCCCTCTCTCTCTCCCTCTCTCTCCCCCCCATCTCTCTCCCTCTCTCTCGCCCCCTCTCTCTCCCTCTCTCTCTCTCTCATTAACACGTTCTTCGAAGACAATGGACCAGAATGGAAAATCCCTCTTGTAGGAACAAGGAAAGAATGTGACTGGAAGACAGCAACGGTCGTTTATTCCTTATTATTCCGCCTGATTTGGCACCCTCTTCTTCTGAGAGACAAGGAGAGTGGGAACTGCGGGGGTGGGGGTAGGGGGGGGGGAGTGATTTGAGTGTGAAGATACTTGAGGAGGGGGAGGGGTGGTGGAGATAATTTCTTTTAAATCGAGAGCTGTGTTAAATGTGTGTGAAAAGGGCTTCAGTATCATACTGTGTAAGACATCCAGTTTTTTTGGTTGAGTGTTTTTTAGGAGAAGATGTTAAAAGCAAACCATGGCAAATATGACTTTTCTTTGGAGGGGGGGGTGGGGGGGGGGGGGGGGGGGGGGGGGGGGGGGGGGGGGGGGGGGTGTCCTAAAGTTGCGTTTCAGAACAACGTTGTGTGTGATCAGAAGTGTTGCCTGTAGAACAACAAAAACGATTTTTTGTTTTTAAATCGTGAAAAAAAAAAAATTCTCACAAAAGCCGATAATTTAGCACTAGATTTAAAC
>CM054149.1:210432-225432 GCA_028751875.1 Rapana venosa
ATAGATTTTGGTCTGCAGCGCACCATGTTTGTAAATATCTGTTTGGTTAAACTATTGATTATTTATCATTGATTGCATGACTGTGTAAGATTAGGTTGAATGCATGCGCTTTGATTTGTCTTTGCCAAGATATAGCGCTATATAAGTTCCATTTATTATTATATATAAAATTTTCAATTTTATTCTTTTATATCGAGGATAATGAAATAAGTGACGTTTGAAGGGGGGGGGGGGGGGGGGGGGGGGGGGGGGGGGGGGGGGGAGGAAGGGGACAGATGTAAGGGAAGCAGACTGCAGTCGATGACGTATGCCCGCGCCTGTTCCTCGTCTGATTTTGCAGCGGTGGATTCCAAGGTTTACAATGTGTTGTTTAATAATAATGTATGGAATTTATATAGCGCTGAATCTTGTAAAGCAACAAATCAAAGCGCTCATATTACTTTTTTATGCGTGTGTATGCGGGGTTATTTTGGGGTGGTTTTTTTGGTTTTTTTAATTTTGTCATCTGTTCCCACCGGCACACAATGGCCTACTCTTTCGAACAGCGGAACAGGATTTAACGTGTGCGCAAGATGTTCTGCATGCGTTCGCACACGAGGCGTCGGTTTATAGTCTCATCCGAAGGACTTTGACATTCAGCTTGATTTTTTGTTGTTAAACTGGGAAGAAAGGGCGAGGCTGGGAATCGAACCTAGAACCTCACGGTTTACTTGTTGGCAGGCAAACGTCTTAACCATCTTGTTTTGAGTCCGTTTTGCATGTGGTGAGACGCACGTGAGAAAAGGGCTTTCAAGTCTGTGAGGGTTGGAGTCATTGCAGTGGAGTGAGGAACACAGAGCAGTGGGGGAGGGGGGGTGGTTTAGGATCGTGAATCACGTGATCGTGAATCACGTGCAAATGTGCACGCTGCGGCAGGAGGGACGGGATAGCCTAGTGGTTAGAACATTGCGCTCGCAATCTGACAACCCGGGTTCGATTCCCGTTCAAGGGGATATTTTTCCCTTGAGTTAACATCAGTGCAGACTCCACTCTCCCCAACAGTCCTTCGGATGAGACTATAAACCGAGGCCCCGTGTGCGAACGCACGCAGAACATCTTGGCGCACACGTTAAAATCTTGTTCCTGCTTTTCGTAAGAGTAGGCCATTGTGTGCCAGTGGGAACGGATGACAGAACTTACGAAACCGCATACACACGGGGACTGGATGTAAAAAAGCACATAAGTGTTTATTCCATTATCCTCGATGTAAAAAAATAAAATAAATAAATAAAATAAACCTCTCGTTTGTTGATTCATTGGTTTTTATGCATGTTTGTTTCACTTTTTTGACCCCTGGCTTATCCAATTACCCTCAATAAAATATTCGAACTCTCTCTCTCTCTCTCTCTCTCTCTCTCTCTGTCTGTCTGTCTGAAAAGTTGTATTGTACTTCGGCCTTAGGCCACTATACAAAGCGTGTTTGGGCAGGGGGTAGACAACATAGCAGAAAACGAACAATAAGTGTTCTCTTCTCTCTCGCTCTCTCTCTCTCTCTCTCTCTCTCTCTCCCTCTTTCTGTTGTTACAGTGAGATCAACTCACCCTCTCAGTAGTCCATTGCAAACAAGACTTGTTGGGTTGTACATGCACGTGCAAAGTGAGAGGAATAGTCCAAGACTGTATTATGCTACACAAATCCGAAAGTGTTATCCCCCCCCCCCCCCCCCCCCCCCCCCCCCCACCTTCTCTAAAGGGCTGTAACGCTGAAGGCACACTTGCACCCCACCCCCCCCCTCTTCCCCCTCCCCCCCTCCTCTCCCCCCCTCCCTCTCCTCTTCTCTCCCCTTCCCTCTCTCCTCTCTCCTCTCCCCCCTCCCTCCTCCTCCCTCTCTCTCTCTCTCCCCTCCTCTCCTTCTCCCTCTCCCTCTCCCTCCTCTCTCTTCTCTCTCTCCTCCCTCTCTCCTCTCTCCCTCCCTCTCTCTCCCCTCTCTCTCTCTCCTCCCTCTCCTCCTCCCTCCTCTCTCCTCCCTCCCTCTCTCTCCTCTCTCCCCTCCCTCTCTCTCTCTCTCTCTCTCCCTCTCCCTCTCTCTCTCCCTCTCCTCCCTCCTCTCTCCCTCTCTCCTCCCCTTTTCTCCCTTCCCCCTCTCCCTTTCTCTCCCTCTGCCCACTCTCACATCTCTTCCCCTCATTCATTCTGTCTCCATCTCCCTCTCTCTCTCTCCCTCTCTCTCTCTCCCTCTCTCCCTCTCCTCTCTCATATCACACTTTTATTGCTTCATCAGACCCAAAGCTAAAACAAAAGTGTGTGTTTTACACCAACAACAGATAGAAAAATAGATGGGGGAAAAAGAACAGACAGGAGCACAGATATTAAATCCTTTCGCCAAAAAAACGACTTTGTCTACTTTCAAGCTCCCCCTCCCCCTCTCTCTCCCCTCCCTTCCTTGCAAACCCTCTGAACTTTCACCACCACCACCCCTTCCCTTAACAAAGTACTGTTCTTTCATGCCATAGTAAGCTCTTGTATATTGATCTCAAAACATGGATTAAGTGCATTCCTTGAGCATGGTATTAATTTTATGAAATAGATAGATCTTAGAGTGGACTGGAAGCTCTTTTATATTGATCTGAAAACATGGATAAAGTGCATACGCTGTGCGTGGCATTTATGCAATAGATAGATGTTAGAGTGAGCTGCTGTGGAGTGCTGTAGTCTTCGTTTGTAAATGGGCCAGATACTGATACGTATATACAGCTCTGGTTATGGGGTTGTGCGCTGTGCAAAAAGCAAATGTACATTGTCATTTTTCTCACTATACTATACTATACTGTTCTATACTGTACTACACTATGCTATGCTATACTACACTATGCTATACTACACTATGCTATATTATACTATGCTATACTATGCTATACTGTACTATGATATACTATGCTATACTGTACTATGATATACTATATACTATGCTGTACTATACTATACACTATGCTATAATATACTGCCTCTTACTATACTATACTATGCTATATTATACTATGCTATACTATACTTTACTCTGCTATGCTATAGTATACTGCACTATGCTATACCATACCATACTATACTATACTCTACCAATACTTATACTTGCTGTCCTGTGCCGTGCCATGCCATGCCATGCTATACTATACTATACTACACTATACTACACTATCCTCTACTCTCCTCTACTATACTCTATTATACTATACTATACTATCCTATACTATCCTATACTATCCTATACTATCCTCTACTATCCTCTACTCTACTCTACTCTACTATACTATACTCTATTATACTATAATACACAATACTATACCATACCATATTATTCTGTACTATACTTTACCATACCATACCATACTATCCTATCATATACACACGGAGACTGGATGTAAGAAAGCACATAAGTGCTTAGTCCATTATCCTCGATATAAAATAATAAAAATACAAAAAAATATATAAAAAATCCTATACTATACCACACCATACTATACTATACTAAACTATATTATACTATACCATACTATACTTATACTGTACTGTACTGTATACTATACTATACTCCACTACACGAAGAATGCGACACAATGTTACAATTACCTCATGACTTTACATAGCAACCTGCCTTTCTTTTATTTTTTTTTTATCGGGGATAATGGAATAAGCACTTATGTGCTTTTTTACATCCAGTCCCCGTGTGTATGCGGATTTTTTTAAATTTGTCATCATTTCCCATCGGCACACCATGACCTACTCCTACGAAAAGCGGAACAGGATTTAACGTGTGTACAAGATGTTCTGCGTGCGTTCACACACGGGGCCTCGGTTTATAATCTCATCCGAAGGACTTTTGGGGAGAGTGGAGTCTGCACTGATGTTAACTCCAGAGGAAAATATCCCCTTGAACGGGAATCGAACCCGAGTCGTCAACGCAATGTTCTAACCACTAGGCTATCCCGTCCCCCCTTTAGAAGTTGGGAGTGGACTGGGAGCATCACAGCGTTCAGTTTCCAGCAGAGCGTCTTTCACCCGACTTTAAATGCCGCTGAAAACGAGTGCAGATGACTTCAGCGTGGATAGTCGCTGTAGTGAGAGAGGCAGGACAGTCGTGAAGAAGTAGTGGCTTCAGTTCTGACAGTTGTCTTCGATGTTCTGGAAAACACACGGTAGTTTAGGAAGGTAGGGTGTCAGAAGTGAAGTGCTTACAACTTATTATGTTTGGAGATGGTAGTTGTTGTATTCTGTGAACTTACAGCCTATGGAACAATACCTTACCTGTATTTTTTTTAATCACCATTCCTGTTGTGTTGCCATCAGGATAACTTCTCCACGTTTTAAGGTCACTTAGGGCTGTAGTTTTCGTCAGGGCACAAAGGGAAAGGTGTTCCCTTAACCTATGTGGTCGTAGGGGAGCGAGGCGTCAGAGACCTCAACTTCTCCAGGGGCCAGCATATTGAGGGCGGCGCCCATCTCCTCTCCCTCGCTGCTTTACCTTCCCAGACCCTAAAGAGGGCAGGTACCCATTTACAGCTGGGTGAACTGGGGGAACTGTAGTGAAGCCAAGGCGCGCAAACGGTCACCCATCCACTTGGTAACCATGCTCGATGCTGCTTAACTTGGCTGGGGGAAAGCGAGTGCTCTGACCACTGAGCTATCCCGTCCTTATGTCCAGCAAAACCAAACTGTCGGATCGGTAGTGTGGTGGATTTGTGGTCTAGAGATAACACACCCATTTAAACACAGAAGTCTTGGGTTTGATTTCCATTTGAACCCTAGTGTTTTTTTCACCTACTACATACACCCTTTAGTGATGTGCCACACTTAATCAGCGCACTGTAAAGAACCCACGGCAAGGAGAGTGTTGACCTGACAAAATTCTGTTAAAGTGAAAACTTCCACATACAGAGAGGAATATTTCAAAAAGTGGACGATGCTTCTCCATTTGCCAGACCATTTCCCTGAGGAGAGCAGCAGTCCACGTGCCATGCTGAGAAACCTGCCGTGACTGGCAGTGGTATACGATGCAATATAATGCAATGCAAATACAGTCTCTCTCTCTGTTGGTTTTTTAAAATCAGGGGTTGTGTGTATTGCCATCGTTTGTCAACACACCAGTGCGTGACCCGGCTCTTCCTGTTGTCGTGGTGTGCATGCATGATGTTTGTATGTATGTATGCATGCTGTGACAGGCTCTTCGTGTTTGTTCGCATTGTCAGGTTTTGAACTCACTGGTGATCAATAAAAGCTTGGAGCTGGTGACTGTTGCTCTGAATGTGTGCAGGTGTGCTCTTTCTCTTTCTTTTAACTAATAATAATAATAACAATAAATGGAATTTATATAGCGCTATATCTTGCACTGACAAATCAAAGCGCTTGCACTCAACTCATTCTTACACAGTCATGAAACCAATAGCAAGTAATAGTTATAAAAAGTCCAAATGTACACACACACACACACACACACACACACACACACACACACACACACACACACACACACACACACACACAAAGGTAATACACTTTGGCAGGGTGATGGGATTTTTGGCTGTTGAAAAGCAGGGACAGCTATGATATGAAACAGGAGAGCAAAATCTTAGATTTGAAACCAATATGTCGTGAGGCCGGATTTAAAAGTGTCACAAGGAGGCCTTTGGCGAAGAGAGATAGGGAGGCTATTCCAAATCGATGGACCAGAAACAGAGAAAGAGCGACGGCCGACGGTGGACTGGCTGAATCTAGGTATTCGTAAGCACAAGGAATCTGCAGCAGAGCGGAGGGAACTTGAAGGAGTGTACAGGTGAAGACATTCACAGAGGTAGGAGGGAGCTGTTTTGTGGAGACATTTGTAACAGAGAGTACTGATCTTATAGTTTATTCTTTGTGGCACAGGCAGCCAGTGGAGATTTTTTCTTTCTGGGGACTAGTCGAGCTACAGAGTTTTGAATACGTTGAAGGGAGTGGATAGATGATGCTGGCAGACCAGCCAAAAGAGAATTACAGTAGTCTAAGCATAAAAGAATGAGAGATGTGACGAGCTTGGAAGTTGCATCAGTGGACAGATACTTCCGAATTGCACTAATACGCCGTAATTGATAGTAGCACGACTGACAGGTCTGGGTGATGATTTTTTTGCATAGAGAGTGTGTTGTCGATAATGACCCCTAGATACTTCACAGCAGTGGATAGAGGGACTGATGCATTGCCAAATTCTATTGAAGCTGTTGTAATGGAAGAGAGTTTGTGTTTGGTCCCTACAAGCATGGCTTCAGTTTTTTCAGCGTTTAGTTGTAACTTGTTTGTACATCCAATTTTGGATATCTTGAAAGCAGTAGGCCATATTTATCAAGAGAGAAGGCAGATTTTCAGGAGTGTCACTGCTTAGAATCTGAGAGTCATCTGCATAAAAATGATGGCTGATTTGATGACGGTTTATTATATGTGACAGTGGAGCGTAGAGAGTGAAAAGAACAGGGCCGAGAACTGATCCCTGTGGGACTCCACATTCCAGTCTGGCAGGTATTGACTGAATGTTGTTTACTGTGACTGCCTGGAATCGGTCAGTCAGGTATGAGCTAAACCAGGTGAGGGCTGTACCAGTAACACCAAACGTTTCTTGAAGACGGGAGAGAAGAATAGAGTGGTCAATAGTGTTAAAGGCTGCTGATAATTCGAGTAGAGTGAGGAGGGAGATTTTCTCTGAGTCAGAAGCAAGTAGAAGCGTGTTTAAGGTGTGGACTAGGGTGGTTTCAGTGCTATGGTTGACGCGATAGGCAGACTGAAACACAGGAAGAAGACTGTTGGAGAGAAGGTGGTTGTTGAGCTGTTGCAGAACTACTTTTTCAAGGACTTTAGAGATAAAAGGTAGGTTGGAAACAGGTCTGTAATTCTTCCTTAAAGCCAGTTCATTGGTGATCTCATACTGGTCAGGAAAAAGATCCTGCATCTCTAGCAGGCAAGATGGGTGGCAACTAACAGTTACGCTAACTTACTGGTTTACAGTCAGGGCTTTTTTCTATGGCAACGCCTGGTCTACGTTTGAGCTTATATTTTATTGTGCTGTGCTTACAGTCTGCTGCTGCAAGGAAAATGCGAATGTTATTGTGGGGTGTATGCAGGCGACATGCCCATACCTTTTGTGTCCAAACACTAATGAAGTGTAGGTAGGTAGGTAGGTAGGTAGGTAGGTAGGTAGATAGGTAGGTAGGCTAGGCTAGGCTAGGTTAGATTAGATTAGATTAGATAGACAGACAGATAGACAGATATTGTGTGTGTGTGTGCAGCTTTCTCATCCACTTGTGTCCAAACTCTAATGAAGTGTAGGTAGGTAGGTAGGTAGGTAGGTAGGTAGATAGGTAGGTAGGCTAGGCTAGGTTAGATTAGATTAGATTAGATTAGACAGACAGACAGATAGACAGATATTGTGTGTGTGTGTGCAGCTTTCTCATCCACTTGTGTCCAAACTCTAATGTACCACACAAACAAATTGCCTGTGTCATTTCATGGCGTAGTATATCCTCGCATGCCAAAGTTGTCATTCACTTTAACTAAACAGCAAAACAACTTTTGCACACTCTCCAGTCAGATGTGAACCGTCATCAACATTCGGAAACAGACTCCTGTTTTTTCTTGTCTCCTTGCATGTCTGCTGCATTCCTTTTGAAAATAAAACACTTATTTGATTGTACTGTTTATTATGGTTTGGGTTTTTTTTGTCTTCCGATTATCCCAGCAGGGAAAACAGCTTGCTTTGACCTTGACTCTCGCCGCTTTGACCGTGACTCGCCGCTATGACCGTGACTCGCCGCTTTGACCTTGACTCTCGCTCGCCGCTTTGACCTTGACTCTCGCCGCTTTGACCTTGACTCTCGCTCGCCACTTTGACCTTGACTCTCGCTCGCCGCTGTGACCTTGACTCTCGCCGCTTTGACCTTGACTCTCGCCCTCCCCCCCCCCCCCCTTCCCCTTGCTCCTATAGCCGCTGTCTGTATCCACCATTGTTCGCAGTGCATGGTGGGGGGGGGGGGGGGGGGGGGGATATATCGCCCATCAATGGTTAGTGGCTGGGATGTCCTTCCGTCTGGTTGCCTGGGGTTAATTGCTGGATGGCCCATAGTGGTAAGCAGCAGCAGCAGCAGCAGCGGTGGTGGTGGCACAAAGAGGTCTGGGTTTTGTGGACAGAGCCAGGCGTAGACCTGACAGCCTGCCTCACTGCCAAAGTGTCGCCTGCCTGGCTGATGGAGGTGGAGGAGGGGGGAGAGGAGGAGGAGGGGGGTTAGCTGTGAATAGTAGTTGGTCTGGATAACTAGTGTTGAGTGGGGTGGCTTACAAGTCACGCCATTGCTAGTCAAGGGAGCCAAAGATTTTAGATTTTAGTTGGGTTTTTTGTAAAGTCTTATAATATATCGAGGATAATGGAATAAGCACTTCCGTGGGGTTTTTTTGTGTACATCCAGTCCCCGTGTGTGTGTGCGGGTTTTGTCAATTCGGTCATCTCTTCCCACCGGCGCGCAATGGCCTACTCTTACGAAAAGCGGAACAGGATTTAATGTGTGCGCAAGATGTTCTGCGCGCGTTCGCAGCACACGGGGCCTCGGTTTATAGTCTCATCCGAAGGACATTTTGGGGAGAGTGAAGTCTGCACTGATGTTAACGATTTGAATTACGCGCACATGCCTGTTGTTGTTGTTGTTACTGTTGCTGCTGCTGCTGGTGTTGTTGTTGCTGCTGCTGTTGTTGTTGTTCTTGTTCTTGTTGTTGCTGTTGTTGTTCTTGTTGTTGTTTTTGTTGTTGAGGTTTTTGCCCTTAAGATAGGCCCACCATTGTCGATGGCATTGGCGCAAGTAAACTACTCCATCGATACAGGAGCGCTTTGATTTGTTGCTTTACAAGATTCAGCTCTGTATAAATTCCATACATTATTATTATTATCATTATTATTATACAGGAGTCAGTTACCATAGGGATTTTTTTTCTGGAGCCGAGTGGTTAAGACCGTTCCACTTCAATCCCACGGGTCCATGAGGTCGTCGGTTCGAATCTTGATGGCTTCTGATGAAGTAAGGGCGGAGAGTTTTTAAATCTTCCAGATCTTCAAGTGCAGACCTGCCAGTGCCTTAATTCCCTTTGTGTATATGCACATTCAAACTCTCCCCAAAGTCTTTCCGATAAGACTATAAACCGAGGCCCCGTGTGCTAAGCACTCAGAACATCTTGCGCGCGCGTTAAAACCCGTTCCGCTTTTCGGAAGAGTAGGCTAGGACATTGTGTGCCGGTGGGAACGGATGACATAATTGACAAAACTGCATACACACGGGCACTAGATGGGAAAAAGCACACGTGTGCTTATTCCATTATCTTCGAAATATAAGAAATTTGAAAACGTTGTTAGGCTGGTTGGTTGGTTGGTTGGTTGGTTGGTTGGTTGGTTGGTTGGTTTGGTTGGTTGGTTGGTTGGCTGGTTGGTTGGCTGGTTGGTTGGTTGGTTGGTTTGGTGAGGGGGGTGGAGATGAATACCCCTCCACTACATATCACTCCACTGCGCATGATTAGGGGACGGGATAGCTCAGGGGTCAGAGCACTCGCTTTCCCCCAGCCAAGTTAAGCAGCATCGAGCGTGGTTACCACTTGGATGGGTGACCGTTTGCGCACCGTGGCTTCAGTATAGTTGCCCCAGTTCACCCAGCTGTAAATGGGTACCTGCCCTCTTTAGGGTCAGGGAAGGTAAAGCAGCGAGGGAGAGGAGATGGGCGCCGCCCTCAATATGCTGGCCCCTGGAGAAGTTGAGGTCTCTGACGCCTCGCTCCCCTACGACCGCATAGGTTGTGGGACACCCTTTACCTTTTTTACAAAGTGATTAAGACAACTACTCGTTCATTCTCTGAATGTAAAGGGGGGGGGGGGGGGGGGGGGGGGGGGGGCCGAGGGGGGGGGGGGGAACTTTAGAAAGAGGGGAATTAAGGGTGGTGATAAATCTGTTAAGCAGATATCACAGTTAACGTTTCTACTTTACACTTGCAGATGATTTTAGTCGCTGACAGTGTAACATGTCACTGGCAATCATTGGGGGACGGGATAGCCTAGTGGTTAGAACATTGCGCTCGCAATCTGACAACCCAAGTTCGATTCCCGTTCAAGGGGATATTTTCCCCTGGAGTTAACATCAGTGCAGACTCCACTCTCCCCAAAAGTCTTTCAGATGAGACTATAGACCAAGGCCCTGTGTGCGAACGTACGCAGAACATCTTTCGCACACGTTAAATCTTATCCCGCTTTTCGTAAGTGTAGGCCATTGTGTGCCGGTGGGAACGGATGACAGAATTCACAAAACCGCATACATACGGGGCCTAGATGTAAAAAAAAAAAAGCACATAAAGGCTTATTCCATTATCCTCGATATAAAAGAATATAAAAGAAATAAATAAAAAATAAAATAAAATAAACACACCACCCTGAACGTCTCCATCTTTTTCACTTTCGTCCGCTGCTTTGGGCTTTGTTGTTTCTAGTGTCTGTTGAAGACAAACAGGCGATTTTTGGACTGTGAAGAAATCACAGCGCCTTTCCATTGCCTGTTCCTATGAACAGATGGTATTTGAGCTCTTGAGAAGCTGACATGACATGATTCATCTGCTTTCGTTGAAATCATGGATGAATGGAACAGTTAAGTAAGTAAAGAGATAGGTAGGTAGGTAGGTAGGTAGATGGATAGATAGATAGATAGATAGATAGAAAGATACATAGGTAGGTAGGTAGGTAGGTAGATAGGTAGGTAGGTAGGTAGGCAGGTAAATATGTTAGATAGATAGATAGGTAGGTAGGTAGGTAGGTAAATAAATTAGGTAGGTAAATTAGGTTAGATAGATGATAGTAGATGATAGATAATAGATAGATAGATAGATAGATTGACTAACAGACATAGAGACAGAGGGGAAAGAGGGGGGGGGGGAGAGAGAGGGGGGGGCAAAGGAGACAGAGAGAGAGGGGAAAAAGGGAAGGAAGGGGGGTTCAAAATGTATTTTTTTTGTGGTTTAAGTAAATTGATTAAATAAAAAAAAACAAAAATAAACAAATTTTTGACATAGAGTACGAAACCCTTTTAAAAAACTGCAGATATTCAATTTTGGGGGATTTAAAAAACGGCCGGTTTTTTTTTCGTAAAAAAAAATTAGAGTTTCAAACCCAAATGTGTTTGCTTAGCTGCGGTTTTTTGCAAACCCCCAAAAAACTGAAAAAAATCCTTGATTTTTTGTTTAAAAACCTTTTTAAAAAAAAATTTTACTTTAAATTCTTTTTTCTCTTTTAAAAAACTGCACTTTTTAAAAAAATTGATTTTAACCTTTGATCAGCAATCAAACCATCCAGTTAAGCTCCAAAAAATAGATGTAAAGAAACTGTAGAAAACAGCAAAAATGAAGTCTTTTTTCAAGTTTAAAGGATCGCCTTTCCCTTTGCGATTAACAGTTTACATTCACCTTCAGAAGAGCAGAATTTGCAGACGAAGAGGCATGGGGTTTTGCGTTGGTGCACTAAAGACGGGGGTTCGCTTGAAACGTTTGGGAAATTTGGGGTTTACCTGTTTTTGTGGGTCAATATCTTTTTAACTGACCCCGGGAAAAAGTGCTCGCTGTCTATGTCTGTATTGTCTGTTGTCTTGCTTGTGTCTGTCTGTCGTCTGTCGTTGTCTTTCTTCTTTTTCTCTCTTCTTCTCTCTCTTCTCTCTCTTTTCCTCCTCTCTCTCTCTCTCTCTCTCTTCTCTATCAACTCTCAACTTTTAACTTCAACTCTCTCTAAAATACAACATAACAACACACCACACACCCCGGGCACGCACACACACCACACAACACGCCGAAACACAATACCATACACACGCGTGCGGCACTCCCACACGCGTGCGCGCACATACACACGCGTGCGCGCACGTACACTACACACAACGTACGCACGCGCGCGCACACCACACACACACACACCCACACAGGGATGGATGTTGTTTTTTAAAAAAAAGCACATGCTGCTTATTCCCTTTTCCTCAAAAAAAAAGGTAAATACATAAATAAACCACACACACACACATGCACACCGCACGCAGCACGACACAAAAAACACTCACAAACCACTCACACACCCACACCACACCACACGCACGCACGCATGCGCGAAACACACACGCTGCACGAACACCCAAAACCCCATGATGTAGATGCAGTTTGGGGGGGGAAAAGGAAATGCGAGTTTCTTCAATCTGCTCCTGCTAAAAAATCCCGTTAAATTTCTTCTGTGGGGGGCTTTCCCTAAGGAAAAGGGGAGGAAGCGCTTTAAAGCTCTTTTAGTCCTTCCTTCCTTCCCCTTCCCTTTTTTTTTTTTCCCTTTTTTTGTCCCTTTTTTTCTTTTCTTTTTTTCTTTCTTTTTTCGTTTCGTTTTCTTTGTTTTTTTTTCTTTTTTTGTTTCTTTCATCCCTTTTTTTCTTCCTTCTTTCCTTCTTTTTTCTTTATTCTTTTTTTTTTTTTTCTTTTTTTTTTTTCTTTCTTCCTTTCTTTCCCTTTCCCTTTTTGTTTTGTTTTAAGGCAGTATTGATTTTCTTTGTTCTGGGTTAAATAGAAGAGAAACTCGGCGTCTCATATAGACAGATAAAAAGATGATAGTAGTAGAAGATAGTAGATAGATTTTATAGATAGATAGATAGATGATAGATAGATAGATAGATAATAGATAGATAAATGTGATGATAAATGGAATTTTTATGCGCAAGTCTTGCAAAACAATAAAAGCGGTGATTCATCCTACTCTAAATAGCAACAACTACAATTATGTTTTTTTTTCAAAATTTAAATGTACACAACAACACCACACACACACACACACACCCAAAACAACACACCACACAGGTTTTACCTCCGGGGGTGATGGGATTTGGCTGTTGAGGGCAAAGGGCAAAAATGAAATGAACAAGGGGAAAGTCTTAGGTTTGAATAAATGTGTTTGAGGCGGATTTTAAAGTGTTGGGGAAGGGGAGAGGAGGGCATTCCAGTTTGAGGGCCCCAATGGGGAAAGAGCAAAGCCCTCATGGACTGGTTGAATCTAGGTATTCTTAAGCACAAGGTATCTGCAGCAGAGCGGAGGGAACGTGAAGGAGTGTACAGGTGAAGACATTCACAGAGGTAGGAGGGTGCTGTTTTGTAGAGACATTTGTAACAGAGGGTACTGATCTTATAGTTTACTCTCTGTGACACAGGCAGATAGATAGATAGATAGATAGATAGATAGATAGATAGATAGATAGATAGTAGATAGATAGATAGATAGATAGATAGATAGATAGATAGGTAGGTAGGTAGGTAGGTAGGTAGGTAGGTAGGTAGATGTGAGTGAGTGTTTATGTTTGTGTGTGTGTGTGTGTTTGTGTGTGTGTGTGTGTGTGTGTGTGTGTGTGTGTGTGTGTGTGTGTGTGTGTGTGAGTGTGTGTGTGTGTGTGGTGTGTGTGTGTACGGGTTGTTTCATTTCGAAGTAAGTTGGGGGGGGGGGGGGATGAGAATCATGGCTCCCCAGCTAAAAGCTACAGCTGCCTGCTCTGTCAAGGTGTTGTTGTTGGGTTGTGTTTTGTTATCAGGTTTTTGACTTCAAACAAGATCAACCAGAAACAGACGTTGAGTAAGGAGAACGGGATTTAGGGGGAGGGGGGAGATGGATAGGTGAGTGAGTGAGTGTTTGTGTGAGAGTGTGTGAGTGCATGTGAGTGTGTGAGTGAGTGTGTGATTGTGAGAGTGTGTGAGTGAGTGAGAGTGTGTGTGAGTGGAGTGAGTGAGAGTGTGTGTGTGAGTGAGTGTGTGTGTGTGTCAGTGTGTGTGAGTGTCAGTGAGTGAGTGTGTGTCAGTGTGTGAGTGTGTGTGTCAGTGAGTGAGTGAGTGTGTGTGAGTGAGTGTATGTGAGTCTACGCGCAGCACACACTTGTTTACCTCCATGGCTGTTTACGAAGAAGAGTATAAGAGAGAGAAAGAGACAGAGACAGAGACAGAAAGAGAGAGACAGAGAGACAGAAAGAAAGAGAGAGAGAGAGACAGAGAAAGAGAAGAGAGAGAGAGAGAGAGAGAGGAGAGAGGAGAGAGAGAGAGTGAGAGAGAGAGAGAGAGAGAGAGGAGAAATAAAGAGAGAGAGAGAGAAAGAAAGAGAGGAGAGAGAGAGAGAGAGAACTCGAACTCGAACTCGAACTCGAAATCTCGAACTCGAAAATTTTAATGAGGGTAATTGGATAAGCCAGAGGCTTCTTTACACCAGGCCCTCAAGGGCAAAAAGCGAAACAAACATGAATAAACCAATGAATCAACAAATAAAATAGTGTCAAAAAGCAATGAAATGAATCACACAAGTTGCCATTCAATTATTGGTAAATCAAGAAACCAATGAAAGACCACAAAAATGAACCATCGATTGAATAAACAAGACCACTTAAACACTGACAAACTCCCCTCCCTGACACACCCACTCCCCTAAACAGACAACCCTCCCCCAAACATCAACACACACACATACACGCACACACACAGACACACACACTCACACACACAGACACACACACACACACTCACACAGACGCGCGCGCGCGCGCAAGCACACTCACACACACACCACTCACTTACACACGACGTACGCACGCACACACACACACACACACACACACACTGCGCGTACATATGCACAGAGACGCACGTGTGCGCGTGCGAGCACACACACAAATCATCCCGGATACTAAACCATACACGTGTACATCTCCTCACATTTTATAATAGCCTTATGTCATAATCATCAAAGTATCATAACCACACATTTGCACCGGCATCAAACAATGAGCATTATTTGAAGCACGAAGAAAAAAAACACCTCCCCCCCCAAAAAAAAAAAAACAACACCAAACCAACAACAAAAAACCAACAACAAAAACACAAAAAACAAGCCGTAGAGCATACTCCCCCTCTCCTCTCTCTCTCTCCTCTA
>CM054149.1:227932-235930 GCA_028751875.1 Rapana venosa
TAGTGGTAGTAGTAGTAGCAGTAGCAGTAGTAGTAGTAGTAGTAGAAGTAGTAGTAGAAGTAGTAGTAGTAGTAGTAGTAGTATCATTATTATTAACCCAGCAAGCAAAGTGACCTGCAGAAGGCTGCAGAACAGTCAGCTCTAGGTACAAGTTGAAGTGTTGCTACTGTTTGGGACACAACTCCGCGGTCTGCTTCACAAAAGCAAGACTTCAAACACGTAAAAGATAACAAGGTTTTAAGACTTTGATCTCAAATACAGTATCTTCCCTTATCTGCCCCCTGACTTACCTGACTTGATGATGATGTTGTCTTGATGTAAATGACTTGATGATGTTGTCTTGATGTAAATGACTTGATGATGTTGTCTTGAAATAAATGACGAAGATGATGCTGGTGACCTTGGAAAAGAGGAGGAGGAGAAGATGATGAAGAAGAAGAATTGCAGGAGAAGAAGAAGAAGAAGAAGAAGAAGAAGAATTGCAAGAAGAGAAGAAGAAGAAGAATTGCAAGAAGAAGAAGAAGAAGAATTGCAAGAAGAAGAAGAACGAAGAAGAATTGCAGAAGAAGAAGAAGAAGAATTGCAAGAAGAAGAAGAAGAAGAAGAATTGCAAGAAGAAGAAGAATTGCAAGAACGAAGAAGAAGAAGAAGAATTGCAAGAAGAAGAAGAATTGCAGAAGAAGAAGAAGAAGAATTGCAGAAGAAGAAGAAGAAGAAGAAGAATTGCAAGAAGAAGAAGAAGAAGAAGAATAATTGCAAGAAGAAGAAGAAGAATTGCAAGAAGAAGAAGAATTGCAAAGAAGAAGAAAGAATTGCAAGAAGAAGAAGAAGAATTGCAAGAAGAAGAAGAAGAAGAAGAAGAATTGCAAGAAGAAGAAGAGGGGGGAAAGAAGAAGATGAAGAAGGGAAAGAAGAAGAAGAAGGGGGAAAGAAGAAGAAGAAGAACAAGAACAAAAACAAGAACAACAAGAAGAACAAGAAGAAGTAGAAGAAGAAGAAGGGGGAAAGAAGAAGATGAAGAACAAGGGAAAGAAGAAGAAGAAGAAGAAGAAGAACAATAAGAAGAAAGAACAACAACAAGAACAACAAGAAGAACAAAAAAGAAGAAGAAGAACAAACAACAACAACAAGGAGAACAAGAAGAAAAAGAACAAGAAGAAGAAGCGCAAGAAGAAGACAGTCAACCGTTTTCTGTCTCTCTTAGTATCGACGGTTCCTGAGGGTTATTTGCAAGACCAGCAATTTTCCTGTTCCTGCCTGATAACGCCAACAGAGGCTGATGTCTGTGGATGTGGGTGTGGGTGTGGGTGAGGGTGAGGGTAGGTTCCTTAATTGAGCAGTTCGCTCGAGTTGCTATCGATTGTCAGTCTCTTTACCGTAGTCATTGACTTCTGCCTGCTCTGTTGGAATACTGCAACACACACGCGCGCACACACACACACACACACACACACACATACACACACATACACGCACGCACGCAAGCACACGCACATACACACACATACACACACGCACGCAAGCACACGCACATACACAAACACACACACGCTTCATTGTGAACTACTTCGACCATATTTTCTGGTACAGTTGTCGATAAGATTTCAAAGATGTCATTTGAACAAGTATTGGCCGATAATGTGGTTATGTTGGAGATAGTTGTTTAGTTCGAAGCCCTGTCGGCAAACTTTTGTAATTGTTCTTGCTGCAGTTTAAGCTGTTCATTGCCCCCCCCCCCCCTTCCCCCATCCCCGTCCCTCCATAATTTCTTTGCATTTTTTTTCCTTTTATCTCGTGCACAGACACTAATAGGTAAACACACACACACACGCATGCACACACACACACACACACCACACACACACACACACACACACACACACACACACACACACACACACACACACGTTCTCTATATATTGTAACACTGTCTTTTGTCTAATATCACCTTGAGTGAACAGACGTTAAATTAAAGAAAGAACACGCACGCCCGCGCATGCACGCACGCACGCACACGCATGCATGCACAAAACAAAAACACAACCCAAAAAAATACAAAACACACATACACACACACTCGCACGCACGCACGCACACACACGCAACGCAAGCAAAACACACACACACACACATACACAAGCACGCACGCACACAGCAAATCACAACAAAACACACATACACACACACACAAACACACACACACACACACCGAACGCACGCAGAACATCTTGCGCACACGTTAAAACCCTTTCCGCTTTTCGGAAGAGTAGGCCATTGTGTTCGCGCCGGTGGGAACGGATGACAAAATTGACAAAACTGCATACACACGGGGACTGGGTGGGGGAAAAAATAAGATGAATGCTTATTCCCATTATCCTCGAAATAAAATGAATAAATAAAATAAAATAAAATAAACAGTATTTGGCCTAGCAGGAAATCAGCGCTGTCTAACTCAAAGCCTGAAATGCTCTCTTGTTCTATGACTGTCTGATACTGTGTTGTTATGTAATTGTAGTGTGTTGAAAGCTTTGGCGTGGTCCTTTGTCAAACGTTATGTCATCTTACACATTATATCGTGTTTGTGTTGTATGGTTTTTGTTATACGCATTGTTTTTTATGCCATCTTTTCTTCCTTTTAAAAACAATTTTTTCTTCGGGTCATTACAGTTATACATTATTTTCATTTTATTTATTTTATTCTTTTATATCGAGGATAATCGAATAAGCACTTATTGCTTTTTTACATCCAGTCCCCGAGTTTATGCGGTTTTGTGAATTCTGTCATCTCTTCCCACAGGCGCAAAATGGCCTACTCTTACGAAAAGCGGAACAGGATTTAACGTGTGCGCAAGATGTTCTGCGTGCGTTCGCACACGGGGCCTCGGTTAATAGTCTCATCCGAAAGACTTGGGGAGAGTGGAGTTTGCACTGATGTTAACTCCAGGAGAAAATATCCCCTTGAACGGGAATCGAACCCGGGTGGTCAGATTGCGAGCGCAATGTTCTGACTAGGTAGGCTACCCCCCCCCCCCCCCCTCCCTGAGAGAGAGAAGAGGTAGAGAGTAGAGGAGAAGAGAGAGAGAGAGAGAGAGAGAGGGATGAGAGAGGGGAGGAGAGAGAGAGAGAGAGAGAGAGAGAATACACAACCACCACCACCACCCACACTCCCAGAAAAAAACGCTAGGATTCTTTGTCTGAGCCCTACACACGAACCACGTTGTTCTGTTTGCTTTCCTCTTTGTTCCTTTCTTTTTTCAATCGATCTTTCTTTCGTGTTTTTCATTTTATTTTATTGAACGCTCTGACAGCAGCAATGCTGTCTGTCGTATGAGCGAAAATGCGTTGCGCTGCCGTTAAGCGCCTGGCAAATCTGGCCCAGCCGGCGTGAAATCGATCAACAATCTGTGTTGGCGACGTAGATGATGATTGTGTTTGATATGAAACGACTGACACAGGTATTGGGTGTAGTATGCATTTTTGGGCTTTTTATATTTTTTATTTGAGAATAATGATTAGCACCTTGTGTTGTTTTTTTAAAAAATATGTACCCGTGTATATGCGGATTGGAATTCTGTCATCGTTCCACAGGGACACAATGGCCTACCTTACGAAAACGAACGATTTAACGTGTCCAGATGTTTTTGGGAATTGCGTTCGCCACGGGACCTCGGTTATAGTTCATCCGAAATACTTTTGAGAGAATGGAGTCTGCGCTGATGTTAATCCAGAGGAAAAATCCTCTGCGAGGAATCAACCCGGGTCACATTCTGCTCTCTAACCACCAGGCTATCCAGAAGAGAGAAGGAGAGAGGAAAAGAGAGAGAGAGAGAGGGGAGAGTGAGGGGTGAGGCGAATGGATGTATGAAGTTATTAGGGGGGAGGGAATCGGGATGAAAGAGGAAAATTTTTGGAGAAGTGAGGGGGGAGGATGGAAAAGGATATGGTGGAGGAAGGTTTCCCGAGAGAAGGATGGAGGGGAAGGATTGAGAAGGGGGTTTGAGCTGAGAGAGAGAGAGATTTCGAATGGCGAAGGGGTTTATTCAAAAGGGGCAAAAGAAGGGGGGGGGAGGAAAACTACAAAGCAAACCTTCAAAAGTGATTTCACCATAAACAATCAATTCCAAAACATTAGCCAAAACACGATATTTTCAGAAATTTAAAAGGGTGTCCCGCAGTCTAAAAAAGCTTTAATAGGAAAAGAGCTAACTGTTTTGTGTAACTTCATTCCAGACGTAATGACATGATTAACTTGGGACATGGTTGACCCTTTAATGACTTTTGGGTATACATGCTGAGAGAGAGAGGAGGGAGAGAGATGGAGAGAGAGAGAGAGAGAGAGAGATGGAGAGGAGAGAGAGGAGAGGAAGGAGATGCGTCTTAACTTTTTTTTCTATGTTATCAAGCCTACACGATTAGCCTAAACCACTAGGCCACCTTCTCTTCACATCCCCCCCCCACCCCCCTCCTCTAAGGGAGGAAAGGGAGGAGGTAGAAGGAGAAGAAATCACAACACTAGTTAGTTTGTCCCCTAAAAACCGGTAATTACAAGTCCCCCCCAACATCGGCCCCCATTGAGGGTACCCTTTAAATCTACCCTTCCTTCCTTTCCCTTTCCCCAACCTCCCTCCCCCCCCCCCCCCACCTCCTCATCACACACCCCCTCTCTTCCCTTCCTTTCCTCTCCCTCCCCATGTGCATTTCACGAGTACAAACTCCTCAACCCCCCCCTCCCCTCCCCGACAACCACAACCCCTCTCTTCTCTCTCGCTTCTCTCTCTTCTCTCTCTCTCTTCTCTCTCTCACTCACACTCTCTCTCTCTCTCTCTCTCTCTCTCTCTTCTTTCCCCTCACTCTCCTTTTCTCTCCTCTCTCTTTTCTTTTCTCTACACACCCACACACCACACACACACCCCCTTCTTCTTTTCCTCTCTCTCTCTCACTCTCTCTCTCTTTTCTCTCTCTCTCTCTCTCTCTCTCTCTCTCACTCACACACACACACACTCTCTCTCTCTCTCTCTCTCTCCCCTCTCTCTCTCTCTCTCTCTTCTCTCATCACACACTCTCTCTCTCTCTCTCTCTCTCTCTTCTTCTCTCTCTCTCTCTCTCACTCACACCACACACACTCTTCTCTCCTCTCTCTCTCTCTCTCTCTCTCACACACACCACACAACACTCTCTCTCACACACACACACTCACATACACACACACAAACACACACACTCACACACACAAAACAATACACACACGCACACACACACACACACACACTCACACACACACACACACACACAACAACTCACACACACCCCACACTCTCACACACACACACACTCTCAACCACACACTCTCACACACTCTCTCTCTCTCTCACACACACACACACACACACACACACACGCTTGGTGACGCAGTTCAACGATACCTAGAGCATTAATTTGCATGTAAGAGGCGGCACTGCAGACAATGACGGCAGATGGTCGTACACTTCTAGAGGTAGCGTAACCTACCACTGCTGCTGCTGATGTGAGTGGCTCTGTGAAAAAGGGAAACGTTGGCGTGCGTCGGGTCGTGCAGTGCAGTGCAGCGCAGTGCAGCGCAGTGCAGTGCAGTGCAGTCTAGCACTGGTGATTCCTGATAGTACCATTTATTTTTTTTAATTTGGAGATATTATAATTTATGTGAGTGAGGGTCTGAGTTTGGGTGTGTGTTTGTTTTTTATTTATTTTATTTTATTTAATTCTTTTATATCGAGTATAATGAAATAAGCACTTATGTGCTTTTTTAAATCCAGCCCCCGTGTGTATGCGGTTTTGTCAATTCTGTCATCTGTTCCCACCGGCAGACAATGGCCTACGCTTACGAAAAGCGGAACAGGATTTAACGTGTGCGCAAGATGTTCTGCGTGCGTTCGCAGCACACGGGGCCTCGGTTTAGAGTCTCATCCGAAGGACTTTTGGGGAGAGTGGAGTCTGCACTGATGTTAACTCCAGGGGAACAATATCCCCCTTGAACGGGAATCGAACCCGACCCGGATTGCGAGCGCAATGTTCTAACCACTAGGCTGTGTGTGTGTGTGTGTGTGTGTGTGTGTGTGTGTGTGTGTGTTGTGTGTGTGTGTGTGTGTGTGTGTGTGTGTGTGGTGGATGGTAGGAGTCGAATTTGGAGATGTGAGGGTTGTTGTGTGTGATGAGCTTTTGTGTGTAACAACAACAATAACAATAACTTTTCATTCAGTTTTGGCAGGTCATACGGCCCATAGGCGCAACAACAGCTAATCATAATACTTTCATGTCAGGTGGACAGCATTACTTCGGATAGTTAAACATTTTAGTCAGAAATAATCCACCTTTTAAACATCAAACTAGGTTTGGTGTTCGTTACAAAGAAGCTTGGACTTTCAGACTCGATGAAAACCGGTAATAATACAAAAGGAATACATGTTCTTCGGAATACAGCATAGTTCGGGCTTAAGTGTGTGTGTGTGGGTGGGTGGGTGGGTGGGTGTGTGTGTGTGTGTGTGTGTGTGTGTGTGTGTGTGTGTGTGTGTGTGTGTGTGTGTTTGTGTGTGTGTTTGAGTGTGTGTTGTGTATTTTGTTTGTTTGTGTGTGTGTGTTTTTTGTTTTGTTTTTGTTTTTCGTGTGTGTGTTGTGTGTGTGTGTGTGTGTGTGTGTGTGTGTTGTGTGTGTGTGTGTGTGTGTGTGTGTGTGTGTGTGAGTGTGTGTGTGTGTGTGTAAGTGTGTGTGTGTGTGCGCGTGTGTGTGAGTGTGTGTTGTGAGTGTGTGTTTGAGTGTGAGAGAGAGAGAGTGTGTGTATAACAATAACAATAACAAAAATGTGTGTGTATGTGTGTGTGAGTGTGAGTGAAAGTGTGTGTGTGTGTGTGTGGTTAGGGCTTTTTTTTGTTTTTATTTGTTTTGGGGTTGTTGTTTGTTTGTTGTTTTTTGTTGTGTGTGGTTTTGTTTTTGTTTTTTTGTTTGTTTGTTGTTGTGTTGTTTTTCTTGGGGGGAGGGGGGGGGGGGGCTGCCGTGAAAAGAACAAGTGTGCATTGAGGTGTTGTTGTTGTTGTTGTTTTAAAAATCGTTTTGATAGGTTGAGTGCGATTTGGTTGAAGTGAGAGGAGGGTGAAGGGGGCTTCTCCTTTTTATTCTGCTTGGAAAGTTGGTTTGATCTTGTGATCTCTTTTTCATTGTCTGTCTGGTTCTGGCTCTCTCTCTCTGTCTGTCTGTCGCTATCTCTCTCTCTCTTTCTCTCTCTCTCTCTTTCTCTCTCTCTCTCTCTGGCTCTCTGTCTATCTATCTCTCTGTCTGTCTGGCTCTGTCTCTGTCTCTGTGTCTGTCTCTCTCTGGCTGTCTCTGTCTCTCTTTGTGTCTGTCTCTCTTTCTGTCTCTCTCTGGCTCTGTCTATCTCTCTATGTGTCCGTCTGTCTCTGTCTCTCTCTGTGTCTGTCTGGCTGTCTCTGTCTCTCTTTGTGTCTGTCTGTCTGTCTCTCTCTGTGGCTCTGTCTGTCTGGCTCTGTCCCTCTGTCTCTCTCCCTCTCTATGTGTCTGTCTGTCTCTCTCTCTCTGTGGCTCTGTCTGTCTGGCTCTGTCCCTCTGTCTCTCTCCCTCTCTATGTGTCTGTCTCTCTCTCTGGCTCTGTCTGTCTCTGCTCTCCTGTTTGTCTCTCTCTGTCTCTGTCTCTCCTGTCTGTCTGTCTCTCTCTCTGGCTCTGTCTGTCTGTCTCTCCTGTCTGTCTCTCCTGTCTCTCTCTCTCTCTGTCTCTCTGTTTCTGTCTCTCTATCTTTGTCTCACTCTCTCTGTCTCTCTCCCTCTCTCTGTCTCTGTCTGTCTCTCTCTATCTCTCTCTCTCTCTCTCTCTCTCTCTCTCTCTCTAGTTTGTTGATAAAAAAAAAACAGTAGGTAATTTTATTACCCCTTTACTTAATAAAACCAGAATCCACCGGGGAACAAAGTGTGTGTGTGTGCGAGTGTGTTTGTGTGTCTGTATGTGTGAGAGAG
>CM054149.1:236430-238930 GCA_028751875.1 Rapana venosa
GTGTTGAGGGGAGGGGTGTGTGTGAGAGTATGTTGGATGAGTGTGTTGTGAGTGAGTGTGTGTGTGAGTGAGTGTGTGTGGTGTGAGTGTGCCAGTGATTGTGTGAGTGAGTGTGTGTGTGAGAGTATGTGGTGAAGTAGTGTGTTGGTGTATGAGTGTGTGTGTGTGTGAGTGGCCAGTGATTGTGTGAGGTGAGTGTGTGTGTGAGAGTATGTGTGTGGTGAGTGAGTGTGTGTGTGTTGTGAGTGAGTGTGTGTGATGTGAGTGTGTGTGTGTGAGTGTGCCAGTGATTGTGTGAGTGAGTGTGTGTGTGAGAGTATGTGTGTGAGTGAGGTGTGTGTGTGAGGTGTGTGTGTGAGTGAGTGTGTGTGTGTGTGAGTGTGCCAGTGATTGTGTGAGTGAGGTGTGTGTGAGAGTATGTGTGTGTGTGAGTGTGTGTGTGTGTGTGTGTGTGTGTGTGTGTGAGTGGAGTGTGTGTGTGAGTATGTGTGAGTGAGTGTATGTATGTATGTGGTGTGAGTGAGTGTGTTGTTGTAGTTGATTGTTGGTTTCCGTGACTACCGCCATGTGTCTCTCTGAACACGTGTGTTGTGTTGTGTTGTGTTGGTTGTGTGTGTTGTGTTGTGTTGTTGGTGTTCGTTACTCTCTGCGCGTTTATCAGCATGTCTCTTGTCTGTCTGAATCTTGCTTTCTCTTCATCAGTCTGTCTATGTGTCTGTCTTGTCTTGTCTGTCTGTCTCTCTCTCTCTCTCTCTCTCTCTCTCTCTCTCTCTCTCTCTCTCTCTCCTCTCGCTCTCTCTCTCTCTCTCCTCTCTCTATCTCTCTCTCTTTTTATTATGTTTCTCTCTGTCTCTCTTTAGTCTCTCTCTGTCTCTCTCTTTATCTCTCACTCTATCTCTGTCTCTCTCCCCCCCCCTCTCTTCCTCCCTCCTCCCTCTCTCTCTCTTTATATGTTTCTATATGTCTCTTTATCTCTCACTCTATCTCTCTCTTTATATCTGTTTCTCTCTGTTTCTCTTTCTTTATCTCTCACTTTCTGTCTCTCTTCCCCCCCCCCCCCCCCCCCCCCCCCTCTCTCTCTCTCTCTCTCCTCTCTCTTCTCTCTTCCTCTCTCTCTCTCTCTTTATATCTGTTTCTCTATGTCTCATCTCTCTTTATCTCTCTCTGTCTTGGTTTCTTAAGTCATTTTTTTGTAACTGATTTTTATTGTGGTGGTTGTGGGTATACAATAACATTTTCGTTTTTTTGTGCTTCCTTATTGTTCTCACTAAAATACTAAGCAGTTCGGGAACCCCCTTTCATGTATGGGCCAATGGCCTTTTTGTGAATAAATCCGTCGAGTTCGAGTTCGAGTTCTCTTTATCTCTCTCTTTATCTCTCACTCTATCTGTCTCTGTCTGTCTCCCCTCTTTCTTTTCTTTCTCTCTCTCTCTCTCTCTCTCTCTCTCCTCTCTCTCTCTCTTCTCTCTCTCTCGCTCTCTCTCTCTCTCTCTCTCTCTCTCTCACTCCTGTCTCTTTATTTCTGCCTCTCTCTCTCTCTCTCTCGTCTCTCTCTCTCTCTCTCTCTCTCTCTCTCTTCTCTCTCTGTGTCTCTTTATTTCTGCCTCTCTCTCTCTCTTTGTATCTGTCTCTCTGTGCGTTCTTTATCTCACTCTCTCTTTATCTGTCCCTCTGTCTCTGTCTGTCTGTCTGTCTCTCTTTATGTCTCTCTCTCTCACTCACCAGCTCTTGCTTTCTCTCTTTCTCCCAGCGATAAAAAAACCAGTTCCATTTTACAAGCCTGCTGTCTAAACCCTAGCTTTACACTCAGTGTGTATGTACGTGTATGTCACTTTAGGGGAGAGGGGTGTCATTCGAACGTTTATTGCAATATGTGTAAAAGGACAAGGACGGACTGAGCGAAACAATAATATGTCAGTGGTTATGTTTAAACCAACAATAATAAAGAGTATCGTCCTCCTCCTCCTCATCATCATCGTCTCTCTCTCTTTCTCATTCTCTCCCACCCGTCATCCACTCCTTCGTCTTCTTCCATCGGACCCCTGTTTTCTAAAGATGCTGAATAGACTCTACAAGTCTGCTGCTGTATGTGCGTCTCTAGGATGTCGTTTTCTGGGAGAAGAGGAGCAGAAATGGTTGGAAGTTGAAGTTAAAGGAGAAACAACCGACATGTATTCCAGTGAAAGAAAGCCAAAAGTCTTGAGTCATTGGTTGTTTTCATATCTTCTTCCATTTACCTCGCAAATGTTTATTTTTTTTGTTTGTTTATTCATTTATTTATTCTTTTCTATCGAGGATAATGGAATAAGCGCTCGTGTGCTTTTTTTTTTACACTCGAGTCCCCCGTGTGTATGCGGTTTTGTAAATTTTTGTCTTCGGTTCCCACCAGCACGCAATGGCCTACTCTTCCGAAAAGTGTAAGTAAGTAAGTAATTCTTTTATGTCGAGGATAATGGAATAAGCGCTCGTGTGTTTTTTTTTACATCGAGTCCCCCGTGTG
>CM054149.1:243930-258930 GCA_028751875.1 Rapana venosa
ATTGGATAAAGAGGGGGATGAAGTTTAAGATGAGAGTAAAGGGAGTGTTGGGTTTAAAGAGTTGGTGGGAAGTATAGGGGGGGAATAGAGTTGGAAAAAGTAGTAGTAGTTTTTGTGGTTAGTACAGGGGGGAAAAAGGGGGATAGTAAAAAAGTTGTAGTGGGGTTAGTAGTGGGAAGGGGGTTTTTAGTAGTAGTGTATAGTAGTAGTAGTAGTAAGTGGGAGGAGGAGGGGGAAAGGGGGTGAAATAGTAGTATAGTAGTGGGAGGGGGGAGGAGGGGGGAGTAGTAGAGTAAGTGAGAGAAGTAGAGAGAGTAGAGATTTGGAGGAAGGGGAAAAAGGTATATAAAAATTATTTTGAAGTAGTAGTAAGTAGTTAGTATTTGGGGTAGTAGTATTGTTGAAGAAAAAAAAAAAGTAGTATGTATTTGGAGGGGGGAAGGGGATTTGTGGTATGTAGTTTTGTAGAAAGGGAGGGGGTATTTGTGGGTTTAAAAGTAGAAATTTTAGGGGGGAGGGGGAGTAGGGTAAGTAGTATAGTTAGGGGGGAGGGGGGAGAAAATAGAAGAGGGGGAGAAAGTAGGGAGGGGAAAGTGGGGTTAAAAATTATTTGTTAGTAGTTTTTAAAGGTAGTAGTAGTAGTGTAGTAAGGTTGTGGTAGTAGAAAGTAGTATTTTGGGTAGTTAGAAAGTAGTAGTATTTTGGTGGGTATGTAGTGTTAGAAAGTAGGTTGAAAGTGGAAAGTTGGGGGGTTGTAGTTGTATATAGTAGTATTTGGTTAGTAGTTGTAGTTGTATTTGGGGTTGGGTTGTTGTAGTGTTGGGGTAGTATTAGTAGTATTTTGGTAGTAGTATAGTATTTGTGGTAGTAGTAGAAAGTATTTAAGTTGGTAGTTTTTGGTAGTAAAAGTAAATTTATTTAGTTGGTAGTAGTTTTTGTAGTTGATTTTGGGGTAGTAGTAGTAGTATTTGTGTGGGTTGTGGTAGTAGTAGTAGTTGGTGGTTTGTAGTAGAGTAGTGTTTTTGGTTTTTATAGAAGTATGAAGTAGAAAGTTTTGGGGTTTTTAGTAGAAAGTTTTTGTAGGGGTTTTTAGTAGTAGTAGTGGTAGTTTGTGGTAGTAGTAGTAGTAGTTGGGTTTAAGTATTTAGTGTATTTGTAGTGGTAGTAGGTGGAATTTGTTTTTGGAGGGGAGTAGTAGTAGTGGTGGGTGGTAGGTTAAGTAGTAGTAGTAGTTGGTGTAGTATAGAGTAGTAGGTAGTAGAGTTAGGTAGTAGTAGAAAGTAGTCATTTGAATTAGTAGTTTAGTAGTTAGAAATTTTAGCTGTAGCAAGTTTTCTAGTAGTTAGTAGTTGTATTTTGTGTTTTTAGTAGTAGTATTGGTGGTAGTATTTAAGGAGTATTTAGTAGTAGAAAGTAGTAGTTTTTGGGTAGTAGTTTTTATATGGTGGGTTAGTAGTAGTAGTATTTTTGGGGTTTAGTATTGGTAGTAGTAGTAGTTTTTTGGTAGTAGTAGAAAGTATTTGGAAAGAAAGTAGCAGTATTATAGAGTTGGGGAAAGTAGTAGGGGTAGTAGTATAGTAGAAATTAGTTTAGTAGAGTTTTTTGTGTTGTTTTGTTGTTGTTGTTGTTGTTGTTGTTGTTGTTGTTTTTTGGTTGCGGTTTTTGGTTGTTGGTTTAAAAAGGGTTTGGTAGTAAGGGTTTGGTAGTAGCATTTGCAAAGTAGTAGAAGTAGTAGCAGTACTTTATTTATTTGGTAGTATTTTGATTTAATTTTGGTATTGGTGGGGGTTTGTTATAGCAGTAGCAGTAGTTGTATTAGTTTTTTAAATGGGGGTTGGGGGTGGTGGTATGAGGGAGGATGATGATATGGTGTTGAATTTGCCAGCGAATTTTGGGTTTAAAAACGATGATGTTGATGATGACGATGGTGATGATGATATGATGATGATGAAGATGATATGGTGATAAAAAAGGACAGCGAATTTTTTTTTAAAAAACAAATTACTTCTAAAATTCATTTTTTTTGGTCAATCCCTTTTTTTAAGCAGCAAAAATAAATAATTGAAAAAAAAGTTTAAACATCTTTTTTAAAACATAGAAAAATAATGGCCGTGTGCAAAAACCCAAGATGTAACCCAAATTCAATTTTTTCAAAAATATCCCAAAAACCCACGTCTCGTCCCCATGGGGTGCACGCACACACCCAAAAAAACCCAAACCTACCCAGCCTCCCCCCCCCCCCCTCACACACACCCCCCCAAAAACCCCCCAACACCCACAGCCCCCCGCCACCCCCACCCCCCCCCCAACAAAACCCCCCCCCCCCCCCCCAAACCACCCACACCCCCACCCCCCAAACACCCCCCCCCAACACACAAAACCCTCCTCCCCCCCCCACTCACACAAAACAAAACACCCCCCCTCCCCCCCCCCCCACACACACACACGCCCCCCAAAACTTTTCACCCTTTCCCCAAACACCCCTCCCCCCCCCCCCCCCCAACAAACCACACTCACACACACCCACAACTCTACATTCATTTTTCTCCCTCAAAACACACACTCACCCCCAAAAACCCACACTCACTCCACACACAACTCACACACACATCACCCCAACCACACACACACACACACACACACACACACCTCACACTTATACCACTTTCACCACTAAACAAACCAAAAACCCCCACCCACACAACCCCACTCACTCACCACACACACTCCACACACTCAACACACCACTTCACTCATCCACTAAACACACACACACACAACACACACCACACACACACAACACACACACACACACACCCACACACACACACACACCACACACACCACACCACCACAAAACCACACCCCCAAAATCCCCCTTCCTCGCTCCCCTTCACTTGGACAGGGCAGAAATCCCAACCTACACTCATCTAAAAGGAGAGAGAGGGGGGGAGGGGAAAGAGGGGAAAACCCATCGCCCACCAGTAAAAAGCCCCGGTCTGTCAAGGAAAACGACCTTTTTTAATCCCAGACTCATTAGCCCCCCATTCTTTTTTAGGGGATTTTGGGCGTTCTTTTTTGATTTGTGGGCGCTCACCACAACCCGCGTACACACCCCACCCACAACACACACCCCACTTAAAACACCACACACACAAGGCTGACGGTATACCCTGGGGGTTTAGATTTGGGCCCTTCTTTGTTTCTGCTAACCGGGTTCAAATCTGGGTTCAAGAGGTTTAAATTTTTCCCTCGGGAGTTAACTCAGTGCCGATTTAAATCTCCCCAAAAAAAGTCCACCCAGATAGACTATAAACGGGGCCCCGTGTCCCAACGCACGCAGAACTTTCGCGCAAATTTTTAAAACCTTTTTTTTTCTTTTTGGGAAAGAGTATGCCATTGGGGCCGGGGGGAAACGGATGAAAAAAGCGCATGGTGTTTTTATTCCTTTTACCCCCCGAAATAAAAGAAAAAGATAATTTTAAAAAAAAAAAAAACACACACTAAATTTATTTTGTTTTGGGGTGCCCTCTCTCTTCCCTTTTTCCCTCTCTCTCTCTCTTTCTCTTTCTTTCCCCTTTTCCCCCCTCCCCCCTCTCTCTCTCTCTCCCCCCTTTTCCTCTTTTTTTTTTCCTCTCTGTTTTTTTTCCTCTTTCTTTTTTCTTTTCTCTTTTTTCTCTCTCTTTCTCTCTCTCTTCTCTCTTTTTTTTTCCTTCTCTCTTTCTCTCTTTTTCCCTTTCTTTCTCTTTTTATCTCTCTCTTTTCTCTCTTTTCTCCTTCCTCTCTCTCCCCCTCTCCCGTTTTATTCTCTCTCTTTCTCTCTTTTTCTCTCTGTTTCTTTTTCTCTCGGGTTTCTCTTTTTCTCTCTTTCTCTCTTTTCTTTCTCTCGGGTTTTTCTCTCTTTTCTTTTCCCCTCTTTCTCTCTTTTCTGTCCCTTTCCTCTCTTCTTTCCCTCCCCCTTTTTTCCTCTCTCTCTCTCTCTCTCTTCCCTTCTCTTCTCTTTTCTCTTCCTCTTCTCTCTCTCTCTCCTTTTTCTCTCTCCTCTCAAACACCCCAAACCACACACACACACCCCACACACACACACACACACAAACAGAGCCCACAAGACAGAGAGAGGGCGGAGGGGGGGGGGGGGGGGGGACAAAAAGGATTGACTTTTTACTTGACATTAAGGGGTAGAGAGGCGTTTGTGGGTTGGAGTTTTTTCTTTTCGGGGAGGGTTGAGGTTTGTTTGTGTTTGGGCGAGAAAAACCCGGGAAAATTGCATGCGGAGCTGCGTTTTCGATGTGGGCCTTTCCCGG
The DNA here is from genome assembly GCA_028751875.1 of Rapana venosa. Lineage (NCBI taxonomy): Eukaryota > Metazoa > Mollusca > Gastropoda > Neogastropoda > Muricidae > Rapana > Rapana venosa. The sequence goes on from CM054149.1 coordinate 248,235, forward strand.
GAAAGGGGGGCCTTGGGGCCCCGGGGGAAAACAGACACCCCCGGGAATTGTCCGGATTTCGCCTGTGAGCTCTAAATTGTATATTTGTTGTATTAAATGCCTTCGAATCCTAGATTCAAAAATCCCCCTTTGGGCCCCCCGGGGCTTCTTTCTCCTTTTGGGGTCCATCGCCCTTGGAATGAGCTCCCCTTTTCCCCCCTTTTCCCCCCTCCAAAAAAACCTTGTTTTTAATAAAAATTAATATAGGGGTTTTTATAAGCGCTATATCTTGCAATTAAAAATTCAAAGCGTTTCCAAATTCAACCCGTGGATTGACCTTAAATAAACCCTCAAGGCTATTATTTCAAACCTAAAAATTTCCCCCCTTCCGGTTTCTATCAAAAAATATCCCCCCCTTCCAAAACCCTTGCCCCAAACCCTGCTAAAGTATCCCACCCCTGTGTGAGTTGTGTGTGTGGGGTTGTTTTTTTGGGTTTTTGTTGGTTGTTGTTGTTGTTTGTTGCTGTTGTTGTTTTTGTTGATTTAATGGTGGTAGTAAGGGTTTTGGGGTAGTAGCAGTAGCAGTAGTAGTAGAAGTAGTAGCAGTACTAGTAGTAGTGGTAGTAGTTGATTTAATGTTGGTAGTGGTGGTGGTAGTAGTAGTAGCAGTAGCAGTAGTTGTAGTAGTTGATTTAATGGTGGTGGTGGTGGTGGTATGATGATGATGATGATATGGTGTGAATATGACAGCGAATTTGTTTAAGAACGATGATGATGATGATGACGATGGTGATGATGATGATGATGATGATGATGATGATATGGTGATGAAAAAGACAGCGAATTTGTTTAAAAACGATTACTTCTAGAATCATTGTTTTGTCAATGCATTTTAAGCAGCAAAATCATAATTGAGACAAAAGATAAACATACTTTTTTAAACATAGCAATAATGGCACGTGTGCACAAACAAGATGTAATCAAATTCAATCTTTCAAAAATATGCACAAACACGTCTCGTGCATGCGTGCACGCACACACCCAAAACACCCACACCTACCAGCCCTCCCCCCCCCCCCTCACACACACACCCCAAACACCACCCCCACAGCCCCCGCCACCACCACACCCCCCCACACCAAAACACCCCCCCCCCCCCCAAACCCCCCACACCCCCCACACCCAAACCATCCCCCCCACACACACAAAACCCCTCCCCCCCCCCCACACACACAAAACCAAACACCCCCCTCCCCCCCCCCCCCACACACACACACACGCCCCACACTCTCACACATTAAAAACACCCCCCTCCCCCCCCCCCCCCCCCCCCCACACACACACACTCACACACACACACCACTCTCACATTCACTTTCTCACTCACACACACACTCACTCAAACACTCACACTCACTCACCCCACACACACACACACACACACACACACAACACACACACACACACACACACACACACACTCACACATTCATACACACATTCACACACTGACACACCACACTCACCCACACAACACACTCACTCACACACACACTCTCACACACTCAACACCCCACTACACTCACTCACTCACACACACACACACACACACACCCCACACACACACACCACACACACCACACCCCAAAACACACACACACACACACACACACACACACCACTCACACAACACACACACCACACTCAATCGCTCACTCGCTCACTCACTCTGGACATGCAGAAATCCCAACTCTACACTCATCTACACGAGTAGAGAGGGGTGAGGGTGAAAGACGGGCAAACCATCGACCACCAGTCAACAAGCCCCGGTCTGATCAAGGAAACGACCTGTTTCAATGCCAGACTCATAGACCTCCATTCTTTTTTATGGACTTGGCGTTCTTCTTGATTTGTGCGCGCTCACGCACACACGCGCGTACACACACACACACACACACACACACACTTACACACACACACACACAGAGGCTGACGGTATAGCCTGGTGGTTAGAGTGAGGTCTTCATGATCTGCTAATCCGGGTTCGAATCTCGTTCAAGAGGATTAATTTTCCTCTGGAGTTAACATCAGTGCCGACTCCACTCTCCCCAAAAAGTCCATCAGATGAGACTATAAACCGAGGTCCCGTGTGCCAACGCACGCAGAACATCTTGCGCATATGTTAAAACCTGTTCATCTTTTTCGGAAGAGTATGCCATTGTGTGCCGGTGGGAACGGATGAAAAAAGCGCATGAGTGCTTTATTCCATTACCCTCGAAATAAAAGAATAAGATAATATAAAAAAAATAAAACACACACTCATTACTTTGTGTGTGTGTCTCTCTCTCCCTCTCCCTCTCTCTCTCTTTTTTTCTCTCTTCTCTCTCTTCTCTCTCTCTCTCTCTCTCTTTCTCTCTTTTTTCTCTCTGTTTCTCTTTCTCTTCTCTTTTCTCTCTCTCTTTCTCTCTCTCTTTCTCTCTCTCTCTCTCTCTTTCTCTCTCTCTTTCTCTCTGTTTCTTTCTCTTTCTCTTTTATCTCTCTCTCTCTCTCTCTCTCTCTCTCTCTCTCTCTCTCTTTTCTGTTTATTCTCTCTCTTTCTCTCTTTTTCTCTCTGTTTCTCTTTCTCTCTGTTTCTCTTTTTCTCTCTTTCTCTCTCTCTTTCTCTCTGTTTTTCTCTCTTTCTCTCTCTCTTTCTCTCTCTCTGTCTCTTTCTCTCTCTCTCTTTCTCTCTCTCTCCTTTCTCTCTCTCTCTCTCTCTCTCTTCCTTCTCTCTCTCTCTCTCTCTCTCTCTCTCTCTCTCTCCTTCTCCTCTCTCTCTCAAACACACACACACCACACACACACACACACACACACACACACAACACAAACAGAGACACAAGACAGAGAGAGGGCGGGAGTGGGGGGGGGGGGGGGAGCAACAGATTGACATTTACTTGACAGTAAGAGGGGTAGAGAGGCGCTGTGGGTTGGAGCAATTACTTTCAGGGGACTGGTTGAGGATGCTGTGCTGGGCGAGAGAAGCGTGGACTGCATGCGGAGCTGCAGATTACGATGTAGGCCTGCCCAGGGGACAGGGGAGGCCTTGAGGCCCCTGGGGAACAGACACCCCCAGACTTGTCCTGATTTCTGCCCTGTGAGCTCTGAATGTATATATGTATGTATATATATGCTTACGAATACCTAGATTCAACCAATCCGCCGTTGGCCGCCGCTCTTTCTCCATTTCGGGTCCATCGACCTGGAATGAGCTCCCTCTCTCTCTCTCCTCGCTAGAAACCTAGTTATAATAATAATAATATATGGAATTTATAGAGCGCTATATCTTGCAATTACAAATCAGAGCGCTTCCATTCAATCCGTGGATTGACACTTAAATCCAGCCTCAAGGCATATTTATTTCAAACCTAAGATTTCCCCCCTCCTGTTTCATATCAGAACTATCCCACCTTCACTAACCCATGTCCTATCACCCTGCTAAAGTATACGATCTGTGTGAGTGTGTGTGTGTGTGTGTGTGTGTGTGTGTGTGTGTGTGTGTGCTTTTGAAAAACATTTAACTATTGACATTTTATTTCATAGATTTTGTCTGCAGCGCACCATGTTTGTAAATATCTGTTTGGTTAAACTATTGATTATTTATCATTGATTGCATGACTGTGTAAGATTGGGTTCAATGCATGCGCTTTGATTTGTCTTTGCAAGATATAGCGCTATATAAGTTCCATTTTTTATTATCATATATACCATTTTTAATGTTATTCTTTTATATCGAGGATAATGAAATATGTGACGTTTGAAGGGAAGGGGAGGGGGGGGGGGGGGGGGGGGGGGGAGACAGATGTAAGGGAAGCAGACTGCAGTCGATGACGTATGCCGCGCCTGTTCGTGGTCAGGTTTTCCGGCGGTGGATTCCAAGGTTTACAATGTGTTGTTTCATAATAATGTATGGAATTTATATAGCGCTGAATCTTGTAAAGCAACAAATCAAAGCGCTCAGATGACGTATTTATGCGTGTGTATGCGGGGTTATTTGGGGGTGTTTTTTTGTTTTTTTTAATTTTGTCATCTGTTCCCACCGGCACACAATGGCCTACTCTTTCGAACAGCGGAACAGGATTTAACGTGTGCGCAAGATGTTCTGCATGCGTTCGCACACGGGGCCTCGGTTTATAGTCTCATCCGAAGGACTTTGACATTCAGCTCGATTTTGGGGGTCAAACTGGGAAGAAAGGGCGAGGCTGGGAATCGAACCTAGAACCTCACGGTTTACTTGTTGGCAGGCAAACGTCTTAACCATCTTGTTTTGAGTCCGTTTTGCATGTGGTGAGACGCACGTGAGAAAAGGGCTTTCAAGTCTGTGAGGGTTAGAGTCATTGCAGTGGAGTGAGGAACACAGAGCAGTGGGGGAGGGGGGGGGGGTGGTTTAGGATCGTGAATCACGTGATCGTGAATCACGTGCAAATGTGCACGCTGCGGCAGGGGGGACGGGATAGCCTAGTGGTTAGAACATGGCGCTCGCAATCTGATGACCCGGGTTCGATTCCCGTTCAAGGGGGATATTTTCCCCTGGAGTTCACATCAGTGCAGACTCCGCTCTCCCCGAATGTCCTTCGGATGAGACTATAAATCGAGGCCCCGTGTGCGAACGCACGCAGAACATCTTGGCGCACACGTTAAAATCTTGTTCCTGCTTTTCGTAAGAGTAGGCCATTGTGTGCCGGTGGGAACGGATGACAGAACTTACGAAACCGCATACACACGGGGACTGGATGTAAAAAAGCACCTAAGTGTTTATTCCATTATCCTCGATGTAAAAAAATAAAATAAATAAATAAAATAAACCTCTCGTTTGTTGATTCATTGGTTTTTATTCATGTTTGTTTCACTTTTCCCCCCTGGCTTATCCAATTACCCTCAATAAAATATTCGAACTCTCTCTCTCTCTCTCTCTTCTCTCTCTCTCTCTCTCTGTGTCTGTCTGAAAAGTTGTATTGTACTTCGGCCCTAGGCCACTATACAAAGCGTGTTTGGGACAGGGGGTAGGTAGACAACATAGCAGAAAACGAACAATAAGTGTTCTCTCTCTCTCGCTCTCTCTCTCGCTCTCTCTCTCTCTCTGTTGTTACAGTGAGATCAACTCACCCGCTCAGTGGTCCATTGCAAACAAGACTTGTTGGGTTGAACATGCACGTGCAAAGTGAGAGGAATAGTCCAAGACTGTATTATGCTACACAGATCCGAAAGTGTTATCCCTCCCCCCCCCCCCCCCCCCCTCTTATCTAAAGGGCTGTACGCTGAATGGACATTGACACTGTGTCATGTCCCCCTCTCTCCCTCCCTCTCTCCTCCCTCCCCTCTCTCTCTCTCCCTCTCCCTCCCTCTCCTTCTCTCTCTCTCTCTCCTCCTCTCTCCTTCTCCCTCCCTCTCTCTCCCTCTCTCTCTCTCTCCCCTCCTCCCTCCTCTCTCTCCCTCTCTCTCTCTCTCCATCCCCTCTTCTCTCTCTCCCTCTCTCTCTCTCCCTCCCTCTCTCTCTCTCTTTCTCTCTCCCCCTCCCTCTCTCTCTCCTTCTCTCCCTCTCCCACCCCCTCTCTCCCTCTCTCTCTTCCCTCTCCCCCTCCCTCCCTTTCTCCTCCCCGTCTCCCCTCCCCCCTCTCCCCTCTCTCCTTCTCTTCTCTCCTCCCCTCACTCTCTTCCCTCTCCTCTTCTCTCCTTCTCTCCCCCTCTCTCTCTCATATCACACTTTTGTTGCTTTATCAGACCCAAAGCTAAAACAAAAGTGTGTGTTTTACACCAACAACAGATAGAACAAACAGATGGGGGGGGGGGGGGGGGGGGGGGGGGGAGAACAGACAGGAAAACAGATAGTAGATCTTTTGCGTGCATACGTGCGCGCGCATGGTTTTTGAAATCTGTTGTTCATTATGTTTAAGGAGAGTTGCATGCCTGTAAATGATTGAGTGCAAGCGCTTCGATTTGTTTTTTTTTTTTTTACAAGATTCAGCGCTATATAAATTCCATATATTATTATTATTATTATTTTGGCCCAAAAAAAACAACTTTGTCTACTGTCAAGCTCCCCCTCCCCCTCTACCCCCCCTCCCTTCCTTGCAAACCCTCTGAACTTTCACCACCACCACCACCACCCCTTCCCTTAACAAAGTACTGTTCTTTCATGCCATGGTAAGCTCTTGTATATTGATCTTAAAACATGGATTAAGTGCATTCCTTGAGCATGGTATTAATTTTATGAAATAGATAGATCTTAGAGTGGACTGGAAGCTCTTTTGTATTTATCTGAAAACATGGATAAAGTGCATACGCTGTGCGTGGCATTTATGCAATAGATAGCTCTTAGAGTGGACTGCTGTGGAGTGCTGTAGTCTTCGTTTGTGAATGGGCCAGATGCTGATGAAGCTCTGGTTATGGGGTTCCGCGCTGTGCAAAAAGCAAATGTACATTGTCATTTTTCTCACTATACTATACTGTACTGTACTGTACTACACTATGCTATGCTATACTATACTGTACCACGCTATGCTATGCTATGCTATACTATACTATGCTACGCTATGCTATGCTGTGCTATACTATACTATACTATACTATACTATGCTATGCTGTGCTATACTATACTATACTATACTATACTATACTATACTATGCTATGCTATACTATACTGTACCACGCTATGCTATACTATACTATACTATGCTATGCTATACGATACTATTATATTCTATGCTATGCTATGCTATGCTGTGCTATACTATACTATACTATACTATACTATACTATACTATACTATACTATACTATACTATACTATACTATACTTTCTTTCGTTCTGGAAAATATACGGTAGTTTAGGCAAGTAGGATCTCAGAAGTGGAGTGCTTACAACTTATTATGTTTGGGGGTGGTTGTTGTATTCTGTGAACTTACAGCCTATGAAACAATACCTTACCTGTATTTTCTATCACCATTTCTGTTGTGTTGCCATCAGGATAACTTCTCCACGTTTTAAGGTCACTTAGGGCTGTAATTTTGTCAGGATACAAAGGTAAAGGTGTCCCATAACCTATGTGGGCGCTGGGGAGCGAGGCGTCAGAGACCTCAGCTTCTCTAGGGCCAGCATATTGAGGGCGGCGCCCATCTCTTCTCCCTCGCTGCTTTACCTTCCCTGACCCTAAAGAGGGCAGGTACCCATTTACAGATGGGTGAACTGGGAAACTGTATTGAAGCCAAAGCGCGCAAACGGTCACCCATCCAAGTGGTAACCACGCTCGACGCTGCTTAACCTTAGCTGGGGGAAAGCGAGTGCTCCGACCACTGAGCTATCCCGTCCAGCAATACCAAACTGTCGGATCGGCAGTGTGGTGGATTTGTGGTCTAGAGATAACACAACACACCCATTTAAACACTGAGAAGTCGTAGGTTTGATTTCCATTTGAACCCTAGTTAAAACTTCCACATACAGAGAGGAATATTTCAAAAAGTGGACGATGCTTCTCCATTTGCCAGACCATTTCCCTGAGGAGAGCAGCAGTCCACATGCCATGCAGAGGAATATGCCGTGACTGGCAGTGGTATACGATGCAATATAATGCAATGTAATATAATGCAATGCAAATACAGTCTCTCTCTCTGTTGGTTTTTTAAAATCAGGAGTTGTGTGTATTGCCATCGTTTGTCAACACACCAGTGCGTGACCCGGCTCTTCCTGTTGTCGTGGTGTGCATGCATGATGTTTGTCTGTATGCATGCTGTGACAGGCTCTTCGTGTTTGTTCGAATTGTCAGGTTTTGAACTCACTGGTGATCAATGAAAGCGTGGAGCTGATGACTGTTGCTCTGACTGTGTGCAGGTGTGCTCTTTCTCTTTCTTTTAACTAATAATAATAATAACAATAAATGGAATTTATATAGCGCTATATCTTGCACTGACAAATCAAAGCACTTGCACTCAACTCATTCTTACACAGTCATGCAACCAATAGCAAGTAATAGGTCTAACAAGTCAAAATGTACACGAAACACACACACACACACACACACACACACACACACACACACAGAGGTTGTACACTTTGGCAGGGTGATGGAAGTTTTGGCTTTTGAAAAGCAGGGACAGCTATTAAATGAAACAGGAAAGGAAAATCTTAGGTTTGAAACAAATATGTTTTCAGGCTAGATTTAAAAGTGTCACAACGAGGCCTTTGGTAAAGAGAGATAGGGAGGCCATTCCAAATCGATGGACCAGAAACAGAGAAAGAGCGACGGCCAACAGTGGACTGGTTGAATCTAGGTGTTTGTAAGCACAAGGAATCTGCAGCAGAGCGAAGGGAACGAGAAGGAGTGTACAGGTGGAGACATTCACAGAGGTAGGAGGGTGCTGTTTTGTGGAGGCATTTGTAACAGAGGGTACTGATCTTATAGTTTATTCTTTGTGGCACAGGCAGCCAGTGGAGAGATCGCAAGAGAGGGGTAATGTGCTCAGATTTTTTCTTTCTGAGGACTAGTAGAGCTGCGGAGTTTTGAATACGTTGAAGGGAGTGGATAGATGATGCTGGCAGACCAGCCAAAAGAGAATTGCAATAGTCCAGACGTGAAAGAATGAGAGATGCGACGAGTTCGGATGTTGCGTTGTGGAAAGGTACTTTCGAATTGTACTAATACGCCGTAATTGATAGTAGCATGACTGACAGGTCTGGGTGATGAATTTTTGCATAGAGAGTGTTTTGTCGATAATGACCCCTAGATACTTCACAGAAGTGTATAGAGGGACTGATGCATTGCCAAATTCTGTTGAAGTTGTTGTAATGGAAGATTGTGTTTGGTCCCTACAAGCATGGCTTCAGTTTTATCAGCGTTTAGTGGTAACTTGTTTCTATCATCCAGTAGTCCATACTTGTTAAGAGAGAAGGCAGATTTTCAGGAGTGTCAACTGCTTAGAATCTGAGAGTCATCTGCATAAAAGTGATGGTTGATCTGATGGCGGTTAATTATATGTGACAGTGGAGCAGTGTAGAGAGTGGAAAGAACAGGGCCCAGAACTGATCCCTGCGGGACTCCACATTCCAGTCTGGCAGGTACTGACCGAATCTTGTTTACTGTGACTGTCTTGAATCGGTCAGTCAGGTATGAGCTAAACCAGGTGAGGGCTGTACCAGTAACACCAAACGTTTCTTGAAGACGGGAGAGAAGAATAGAGTGGTCAATAGTGTCAAAGGCTGCAGATAAGTCGAGTAGAGTGAGAAGGGAGATTTTTCCCTGAGTCAGAAGCAAGTAGAAGCATGTTTTAAGGTGTGGACTAGGGTGGTTTCAGTGCTGTGGATGACGCGATAGGCAGACTGAAATGCAGGAAGAAGACTGTTGGAGAGAAGATGGTTGTTGAGCTGTTCCATAACTACTTTTTCAAGGACTTAAGAGATAAAAGGTAGGTTGGAAACAGGTCTGTAATTCTTCCTTAAAGCCAGTTCATTGGTGATCTCATACTGGTCAGAAAAAAGGTCCTGCACCTCTAGCAAGCAAGATAGGTGGCAACTAACAGCTCCTCTAACTCCCTGGTTTACAGTAAGGGCTTTATTTTTCTATGGCAACGCCTGGTCTATGTTTGAGCTTATTTATTGTTGTGCCGTGATTACAGTCTGCTGCAAGAAAAACGTGAATGTTATTGTGGGGCGTATACAGGCGACATGCCCATACCTTTTGTGTCCAAACACTATTGAAGTGTAGATAGATAGATAGATAGATAGATAGACAGACACACAGATAGATAGATAGACACACAGATAGATAGATAGATAGATAGATAGATAGATAGATAGATAGATAGATAGATAGATAGATAGATAGATAGACACACAGATAGATAGATAGATAGACACCCCAGATAGATAGATAGATAGATAGATAGATAGATAGATAGATAGACACACAGATAGATAGATAGATAGATAGATAGATAGATAGATAGATAGACAGACAGATAGATAGATAGATAGATTTGATAGATAGATAGATAGATAGACAGACAGACAGACAGGACAGACAGACAGACAGACACACAGATAGATAGACACACAGATAGATAGATAGACACACAGATAGATAGATTTGACACACAGATAGATAGATAGACACACAGATAGATAGACACACAGATAGACACACAGACAGATAGATAGATAGATAGAATAGATAGATAGATAGATAGATAGTAGACAGACACACAGATAGATAGATAGATAGATAGATAGATAGACACACAGATAGATAGATAGATAGATAGATAGATAGACACACAGATAGATAGATAGATAGATAGACACACAGATAGATAGATAGATAGATAGATAGATAGACACACAGATAGATAGATAGATAGATAGAATAGATAGATAGACACACAGATAGATAGATAGATAGATAGACACACAGATAGATAGATAGATAGATAGATAGATAGACACACAGATAGATAGATAGATAGATAGACACACAGATAGATAGATAGATAGATAGATAGATAGACACACAGATAGATAGATAGATAGATAGACACACAGATAGATAGATAGATAGATAGATAGATAGATAGATAGATAGATAGATAGATAGATAGATAGATAGACACACAGATAGATAGATAGATAGATAGATAGATAGATAGATAGATAGATAGATAGATAGATAGATAGATAGACACACAGATA
>CM054149.1:266430-273930 GCA_028751875.1 Rapana venosa
GATAGATAGATAGATAGAAGATAGACAGACACACAGATAGATAGATAGATAGATAGATAGATAGATGATAGATAGATAGATAGACACACAGATAGATAGATAGATAGATAGATAGATAGATGATAGATAGATAGACACACAGATAGATAGATAGATAGATAGATAGATAGATGATAGAACACACAGATAGATAGATAGATAGATAGATAGATAGATAGGGTAGATAGACACACAGATAGATAGATAGATAGATAGATAGATAGATAGATAGACACACAGATAGATAGAATAGATAGATAGATAGATAGATAGATAGACACACAGATAGATAGATAGATAGAAAAGATAGATAGATAGATAGACACACAGATAGATAGATAGATAGATAGAATAGATAGATAGACACACAGATAGATAGATAGATAGATAGATAGATAGACACACAGATAGATAGATAGATAGATAGATAGATAGACACACTAGATGATAGATAGATAGATAGATAGATAGACACACAGATAGATAGATAGATAGATAGATAGATAGACACACAGATAGATAGATAGATAGATAGATAGATAGATAGATAGATAGATAGATAGATAGATAGATAGATAGACACACAGATAGATAGATAGATAGATAGATAGATAGACACACAGATAGATAGATAGATAGATAGATAGATAGATAGATAGATAGATAGATAGACACACAGATAGATAGATAGATAGACACACAGATAGATAGATAGATAGATAGATAGATAGACACACAGATAGATAGATAGATAGATAGATAGACAGATAGATAGATAGATAGATAGATAGATGATAGATAGATAGACGACACACAGAATAGATAGATAGACACACAGATAGATAGATAGATAGATAGATAGATAGATAGAAGATAGATAGATAGACACACAGTAGATAGATAGATAGACACACAGATAGATAGATAGATAGATAGATAGATAGATAGATAGATAGATAGATAGATAGATAGATAGACACACAGATAGATAGATAGATAGATAGATAGATAGACACACAGATAGATAGATAGATAGATAGATAGATAGACAGACACACAGATAGATAGATAGATAGATAGATAGATTAGATAGATAGATAGATAGATAGATAGATAGACACCCCAGATAGATAGATAGATAGATAGATAGATAGATAGATAGACACACAGATAGATAGATAGACACACAGATTTTGATAGATAGATAGATAGATAGACACACAGATAGATAGACACACAGATAGACAGACACACAGATAGATAGACACACAGATAGATAGACACACAGATAGACACACAGATAGACACACAGATAGATAGACACAAAGATAGACACAAGATAGACACACAGATAGATAGAGACACAGATAGACACACAGATAGACACACAGATAGACACACAGATAGACACACAGATAGACACACAGATAGATGGGCACACAGATAGACACACAGATAGATAGACACACAGATAGATAGACACACAGATAGACACACAGATAGACATCACAGATAGATAGACACACAGATAGACACACAGATAGACACACAGATAGATAGACACACAGATAGACAGACAGATAGATAGACAGACAGACAGACAGACAGACAGACAGACAGACAGACAGACAGACAGACAGATAGATAGATAGATAGATAGATAGATAGATAGATAGATAGATAGATAGATATTGTGTGTGTGTGCAGCTTTCTCATCCACTTGTGTCCAAACTCTAATGTACCACACAAACAAATTGCCTGTGTCATTTCAGGCGTAGTATATCCTCGCATGCCAAAGTTGTCATTCACTTTAACTAAACAGCAAAACAACTTTTGCACACTCTCCAGTCAGATGTGAACCGTCATCAACAATCGGAAACAGACTCCTGTTTTTTCTTGTCTCCTTGCATGTCTGCTGCATTCCTTTTGAAAATAAAACACTTATTCGATTGTACTGTTTATTATGGGTTGTTTGGTTTTTTTCCCGATTATCCCAGCAGGAAAGGAAATCTACAACAATGCCATAATTACCGCACAATCAGCCTCATATGTCACCCAAGCAAGGTCATGCTGCAGATAATATTGAATAGACTGAAGCCACAAGCAGAGACCATCATTGCTGAGGAACAAGCAGGTTTCAGAGCAGGGCGCAGCACAACAGAACAGATATTCAACCTCAGAATACTATGTGAGCGGTACCTTCAACATCAACAAGACCTATACCACGTATTTATCGATTTTAAGAAGGCATTTGACAGGGTGTGGCATGCAGCTTTGTGGGCAACCATGAACTTGTACAGCATCAATGCAAACCTGATCAGAGTCATCAAACAGCTGTACAGCGAGGCCACCAGTGCAGTGTACTACAACAACAACATTGGAGAATGGTTTCGAACAACAGTTTGGAGTAAGGCAGGGCTGTCTACTCTCACCCACTCTTTTCAACATCTTCCTTGAGAGAATCATGGCTGATGCACTGGAACATCATGAAGGATCAGTCAGCATTGGTGGCAGAACGATCACAAACCTCCGCTTCGCAGATGACATCGATGGAATAGCAGGATCAGAAAAAGAGCTTGCCAGCCTAACAGAACACTTGGATAAGGCCTCCAAAACATACGGCATGAAATCAGTGCAGAGAAGACCAAACTGATGACTAATAACACCAACGGCATTAGCACTGATATCAGGGTTAATGACCAGAAGCTGGAAACAGTTCAAAGCTTCAAGTACCTGGGAGCCATTGTATCCGACCAGGGATCCAAGCCAGAAGTAGTATGCAGGACTGCACAGACAATAACAGCTCTGTCAAAACTAAACACCATCTGGAGAGATAAGAATATCTCACTTATCTCCAAGATCAGACTAATGCGCTCCCTTGTCATATCCATATTTCTGTATGCCTGTGAATCATGGACCCTGACTGCAGATTTGGAGAGAAGAGTACAGGCAGTGGAGATGAGATGCTTTCGGAGACTCCTTGGCATCTCCTACAAAGACCACATTAGCAACGAAAGCGTGCATAACAGAATCCAGCAAACCATTGGACCCTATGAGAACCTTCTAACGATCGTGAAAAAGCGTAAACTTAAGTGGTATGGGCATGTTACAAGATCCCAAGGAATTACAAAGACAGTTTTGCAAGGCACTGTCCAAGGAGGAAGAAGAAGAGGCAGACCAAGGAAGAGCTGGGAGGATAACATCAGTGAATGGACAGGCCTAGAACTCAACAAAGCCCTGAGAAAGGCAGAACAGAGAGAAGAATGGAGGGAACTGGTTGCTGAGTCTTTGAGGGTGCCCCCACGGTCGTCAGACTATGGGACAGATAGAGAGAGAGAGAGATTATGGGTTGTTTGGTTTTTTTCCCGATTATCCCAGCAGGAAAAACAGCTTACTTTGACCTTGACTCTTGCTGCTTTGACCTTGAATCTCGCCGCTTTGACCGTGACTCTAGCCGCTTTGACCTTGACTCTCGCTCGCCGCTGTGACCTTTACTCTCGCTTCTTTGACCTTGACTCTCGCTCGCCGCTGTGACCTTGACTCGCTCGCCGCTTTGACCTTGACTCTCGCTGGTCGCTTTGACCTTGACTCTCGCTCACCGCTTGGACCTTGACTTGACTCTCGCCGCTTTGACCTTGACTCTCGCCCTCCCCCCCCCCCTTCCCCTTGCTCCTATAGCCGCTGTCTGTATCCACCATTGTTCGCAGTGCATGGTGGGGGGGGGGGGGGGATATATCGCCCATCAGTGGTTAGTGGCTGGGATGTCCTTCCGTCTGGTTGCCTGAGGTTAATTGCTGGATGGCCCAAAGTGGTTAGCAGCAGCAGCAGCAGCAGCAGCGGTGGTTGCACAAAGAGGTCTGGGTTTTGTGGACAGAGCCAGGCGTAGACCTGACAGCCTGCCTCACTGCCAAAGTGTCGCCTGCCTGGCTGATGGAGGTGGAGGAGGGGGAGAGGAGGAGGAGGGGGGTTAGCTGTAATAGTATTGGTCTGGATAACTAGTGTTGAGTGGGGTGGCTTACAAGTCACGCCATTGCTAGTCAAGGGAGCCAAAGATTTTAGATTTTAGTTGGGTTTTTTTTTAGTCTTATATATCGAGGATAATGGAATAAGCAGTTCCGTGGGGTTTTTTTTGTGTACATCCAGTCCCCGTGTGTGTGTGCGGGTTTTGTCAATTCGGTCATCTCTTCCCACCGGCGCGCAGTGGCCTACTCTTACGAAAAGCGGAACAGGATTTAACGTGTGCCCCAGACGTTCTGCCTTGGTTTATAGTCGCATCCGAAGGACTTTTTGGGGAGAGTGGAGTCTGCACTGATGTTGACGATTTGAATTACGCGCACATGCCTGTTGTTGTTGTTGTTGTTGTTGTTGTTCATGTTCTCGTTGCTGCTGCTGCTGCTGCTGTTGTTGTTGTTGTTGTTGTTGTTGAGGTTTTTGCCCTTAAGATAGGCCCACCATTGTCGATGGCATTGGCGCAAGTAAACTACTCCATCGATACAGGAGCGCTTTGATTTGTTGCTTTACAAGATTCAGCTCTGTATAAATTCCATACATTATTATTATTATCATTATTATTATACAGGAGTCAGTTACCATAGGGATTTTTTTTCTGACTGGGAGTAAAACCAGAGAAAGACCTTGACGGCCGCTAGAGCCGAGTGGTTCAGACCGTTCCACTTCAATCCCACGGGTCCATGAAGTCGTCGGTTCGAATCTCGGTGGCGTTCTGATGAAGTAAGGGCGGGGAGTTTTACGATCTTCAAGTGCAGACCTGCCAGTGCCTTAATTCCCTTTGTGTATATACACATTCAAACTCTCCCCAAAGTCTTTCCGATAAGACTATAAACCGAGGCCCCGTGTGCTAAGCACTCAGAACATCTTGCGCGCGCGTTAAAACCCGTTCCGCTTTTCGGAAGAGTAGGCTAGGACATTGTGTGCCGGTGGGAACGGATGACATAATTGACAAAACTGCATACACACGGGGACTAGATGGGAAAAAAGCACACGTGTGCTTATTCCATTATCTTCAAAATATAAGAAATTTGAAAACGTTGTTAGGCTGGTTGGTTGGTTGGTTGGTTGGTTGGTTGGTTGGTTGGTTGGTTGGTTGGTTGGATGGATGGATGGATGGATGGATGGTTGGTTGGTTGGTTGGATGGATGGTTGGTTGGATGGTTGGTTGGTTGGTTTGGTGAGGGGGGTGGAGATGAATACCCCTCCACTACATATCACTCCACTGCGCATGATTAGGGGACGGGACAGCTCAGTGGTCAGAGCACTCGCTTTCCCCCAGCCAAGTTCAGCAGCATCGAGCATGGTTACCACTTGGATGGGTGACCGTTTGCGCACCGTGGCTTCAGTACAGTTCCCCCAGTTCACCCATCTGTAAATGGGTACCTGCCCTCTTTAGGGTCAGGGAAGGTAAAGCAGCGAGGGAGAGGAGATGGGCGCCGCCCTCAATATGCTGGCCCCTGGAGAAGCTGAGGTCTCTGACGCCTCGCTCCCCTACGACCACATAGGTTATGGGACTCCTTTACCTTTTTTTTTCAAAGTGATTAAGACAAATGCTTGTTCATTCTGTGAATGTTAAGACGGGGGGGGGGTGGGGGGGGGGGGGGGGGGGGGGGGGAGGGGGGGGGGGTGAGAGGGAAAGGGGGAATTAAGGGTGGGTATAATCTGTTAAGCAGATTCACAGGTGGGGGGGGTTTTTTGGGGGGGGGGGGGTAGGGTGGGGGGTGGGGGGGGGGGGGGGGGGGGGGGGGGGGGGGGGGGGGGGGGGGGGGAGGGGGGGGGGGGGGGGGGGAAGGGGGAAAGGGGAATTAAGGGTGGTACTAAATCTGTTAAGCAGATACCAGTTAATTTTTTCTACTTTACATTTGCAGAGGATTTTAGTCGCTGACAGTGTAACATGTCACTGGCAATCATTAGGGGACGGATAGCCTAGTTTGGGTTAAAAACATTTCGCTCGCAATCTGACAAACCCGAGTTCGAAACCCGTTCAAGGGGATATTTTTCCCTGGAGTTAAACATCAGTGCAGACTCCACCCCCCCAAAAGTCCTTCAGATGAAGATAAACCGGAAAGGGCCCCGTGTGCGAAAAGTTACGCAGAACAAACTTTCGCCCCACGTTAAATCTTTTTCCCGCTTTTCGTAATGTAGGCCATTGGGGTGCCGGTGGGAAAAGGATGACAGAATTCACAAACCGCATACATACGGGGCCCAGATTTAAAAAAAAAAAAAGCACATAAAGGCTTATTCCATTATCCTCGATATAAAAGAATATAAAAAGAAATAAATAAAAATAAATAAAATAACACACCACCCCGAACGTCTCCCTCTTTTTCGCTTTCGTCCGCTTGCCCTTTGGGCTTTGTTGTTTCTAGTGTCTGTAGAAGAAAACAGGCGATTTTTTGGACTGTGAAGAAATCACAGCGCCTTTCCGTTGCCTGTTCCTATGAACAGATGGTATTTGAGCTCTTGAGAAGCTGACATGACATGATTCATCTGCTTTCGTTGAAATCATGGATGAATGGAACAGTTAAGTAAGTAAAGAGATAGATAGGTAGGTAGGTAGGTAGGTAGGTAGATGGATAGATAGATAGATAGATAGATAGATAGAAAGATACATAGGTAGGTAGATAGGTAGGTAGGTAGGTAGGCAGGTAAATATGTTAGATAGATAGATAGGTAGGTAGGTAGGTAGGTAAATAGGTAGGTAGGTAAATAGGTTAGATAGATAGATAGATAGATAGATAGATAGATAGATAGAGAGATAGATAGATAGATAGATAGATAGATAGATAGATGTGACTAGACAGACATAGAGACAGAGAGAGAAAGAGGGAGGAGGGGGGAGAGAGAGAGGGAGGGGCAAAGAGAGACAGAGAGAGAGTGAGACGAAGGAGAGAGAGAGGTTCACAAATGAACTATTTAACTCTGTGGTTTAAGTCAATCTGACTTAATAAGAATTTTAAAAAACCCAAACAAATAAGACAAACTTTGACATAGAGTACTGTAACCTTTCGAAAACTGCAGATATTCCAACTTTGGGGAGTTAAAAAGGCCAGGTTTGTTTTCAGTAAAGAAGAAAATTAGAGAGTTTCAAACCACATGTGTTTCGCTTTATGCAGCGGTTTGTCAAAACCCACTCAAAAACTGAAAAAAATCCTTGAATTTTTGTTTAAAACCGTTTAAAAAGCGACATACTTTGAAATTCTTCTTTACGTTTTTTTTAAAAACTGACACATTTTTAAAGTACTGATTTTAACCATGTATGCAGCAAATCAAAACCATCCAGTTAAGCTCCGAAAATAGATGTAAAGAAACTGTAGCAAACAGCAAAATGAGAGTCTTTTTCAAGTTAAAGATCCCCAGTTCCTTGCGATTAACGCTGTTTACAGTTCGTCTTCAGAAGAGCAGAACTTGCAGACGAGAGAGAGCATGAGGTTTGCGTTGGTGGCATCT
>CM054149.1:285388-292888 GCA_028751875.1 Rapana venosa
AAAAAATCAGTTCCAAAAAGATAATGACTTAAGAAACCAAGATATCTCTTATTCTAAAGGCTTTACACAAATATAAAGCAAGGCCGCGCACAATCTCAGGGTGACTAGATGCTATGAGTAGACAGAATCCAAATGAGAGAGAGAGAGGGGGGGCGGGGGGGGGGGGGGGGGGCGGGAGAGAGAGAGAGAGGGGGGGGGGGGGGAAGGAAGAGAGAGAGAGAGTTTGCAAATTATCATTTAACGCCTGTTTGCCCAGTCGCTCATTGCATCCCCACCATCCTTGTTGCTTATCAAAACACTTGTGCCGAGTAGGTTTGGCCATCACGTCGACAGGTGGCGCTTCCTCTCTCCCCCCCCCTCTCTCTCTCTCTCTCTCTCTCTCTCTCGTTGATAATGGCGTCGGAAGTACATAAGGGAGGCTACTCCTCTTTGCTCAAGATGTTATACAGGCTGCACACCGGTATTTTTTAAAAATCACTCTTTTCCTTCTGTTTTTCTATGTGACTCTTATATTCATACCGCACGTACTACTAAGGCATCTACAGAAATAAAACCCACTTTTGTGAAAGACTAGCCTCTGACTCAAAACTCGCGTGATTTTGAACCAATTTGGTAGGTTTGAAATGTTTTAAAATTTTTCAGCAAACACTGTACCCCCTCAGTCCTTTTGTCATCTGCTAGCTTCCTTACCGCAATATGCATGCGCGGGGTCAACGCTGTAGGAATACAGGCAATCCTCATTTGATGATTATTTCCAACTTTCTCGTGACTTACCTGGTATTGCTCTATGTCCTCAATCCCCCCCCAAAACAAGTGCACAGTCGGGTTTTTTCATACTTTTTTAAAAAATCTGTGAAAATCACCACCATTTTTTTCCCCACTCGCACTCTATAGAAGATACTACTTGACCCCCAAATTAATACCGGTGTGTAGCCTAATGGCGGCGGGGAAGTACATAAGGGAGGCTACTCCTCTTTGCTCAAGATGTTAAACTTGCCAAATGACAGGAAACTACTTTTTTTCCCATCTTTCCTTCTTCTTCTTTTTTTTTGTGTGGTGTAAGTTAAGATTTTGATCAATTTATCGCAGAAAGGGAGGGGGGTGGGAGAAATATTGACGGAATAAATATTTGGAGATGGGTTAGATTGGCGGATTTGGGTAGGAGCGGCGAAAATATTGTGTGAAGTGGGGCTCTGGGTCGGTAGTCATTAAGAAGGTGATGTCAGAAGTTAGATGCTTGTCATATGTGAACTCACCTGCCCCCTGTCTGTCTTATCTGTCTCTGTATCTGTCTGTCTGTATCTGTCTTTCTCTTGTCTGTCTGTCTCCCCCCCCCCCTCTCTCTCTCTCTCTCTCTCTCTCTCTCTCTCTGTATGTGTGTGTCTCTCTGTCTCTCTCTCTCTGTACGTGTGTGTGTGTGTCTCTCTCTCTATCTCTCTCGCAGGACGTAGATCTGCCTGTGTGTCTGTCAGTCTCTCTCTCTTTCTCAACAGATGACAAAATTTACAAAACTGCATACACACGGGGACTGGATGTAAAAACAAGCACATGAGTGCTTATTCCATTATCCTCGATATAAAAGAATAAATAAAAGAGAATAAATGAATTTCTTTCCCAAGATATACTTTTTGGATTAATATGAATTTGGGGGTTTGTTTGTAGTGTTTTGGCGTTTTCAACATTTGTTCTGCAAAAAACAAGAAACATAAACCATTCTTTCTCGGAAGATTTAGATTTTTTTTTTAATGTCTTCATAATTTTTTTTCGGAAATAAATGCTAGCAGAAACTGTTCAATCTTTCTTTTTAAGATATCTTTTTTATAAATATAAATAAACAAAATCGTTGCTCTTATTTTTCAGTAACAGAATTCTCCATACCTGCACAGATATCTACAACTATCTACATATCTACAACTATTTTAAACTATGCGAAGTA
Organism: Rapana venosa; assembly: GCA_028751875.1. Classification (NCBI taxonomy): domain Eukaryota; kingdom Metazoa; phylum Mollusca; class Gastropoda; order Neogastropoda; family Muricidae; genus Rapana; species Rapana venosa. Next base: position 287,325 of record CM054149.1, read on the forward strand.
CTTCCAAAGGCAGAGTCTACAGCGGTATCTATTCGAGATGATTCAACAATAGAATAACTGAATAATACCTGTAATGATTTATGTGACCAGATAGAGAGAGGGGAGAGAGAGAAATAGAGGAAGAGAGAGAGAGAGAGAGAGAGAGAGAGAGAAGAGAGAGAGAGAGAGAGAGAGAGAGAGAGAATGAACTTTTTTTATTGAGGGAAAAGAATAAGCATAGTGGTGGCTTTTTTTCATCCAGCCCTCAGTCCAAAAGGTAAATCAATCAACCAAACATTCAATTAAACAAACAATAGTAAAATGTCTAAAGAATTAGGTAAAATGTAAACATGCATAAACAAACAGAATAGAGATAGTTGCATACACAGGGGGGGGGGGGGGGGGGAGGGGGGGTGAGGGAGGGAGAGGTGAGAAGAAAGAGAGAGGGATGAATGAATGAAATGAATGAATGAATGTGTGCAATATTTATCATTGTAGCTTATGAAGAGGACAAGACGAAAGGGAAGAAGAAGAGAAAAAAGAACAGAAAAGAGAACAAGAGGAGGAAGCAGAGAAGAATGAAAAGGTTGAAGGAGGAGGAAAGGGGAAGGAACATGGAAACAATCAGAACTGCAATTTATGCAAGTTACAACACCTATAAATATCAAATGAACAAAATCATAACATACAAGAGAATATACAAGGTTTCATCACATAGCACAAGTATCATGCACCTACCAAAACATTTCAGTGAGACAGAAATGCTTTACATGGAGGAGTCAGCTAGACAAGGGGTGAGGGGGGGGGGGGGGGGCATAGGGGAAGAAAGGGAAGTAGTAGTAGTGAGTAGTAGTAGTAGTAGTAAAGAACAAGAAAACAAGATATGAAAGAAGAAGAAGAGAGAAGACATGGAGAGAGAGAGAGAGAGGAGAGAGTAGATGAGAGAGAAGAAGAGAGAGAGAAGAATGGAGAGAGAGAGAGAGAGAGAGGCAAGAGGAGGAGAAGAAGAAAAAAGAAGAAAAAGAAAAAGAAATCTGACGTTGAAGAGAGTAAGTGCTAAAGTGGTATGGGGGGAAATTAAACAAATTACTCTTAGTCAATAATGTAAAGTGGGAAAGGAAGGAGAGACAGAGAGACAGACAGACAGAGACAGCCAGACAGATGGCACTGAAGTGTGGTTGGTGGCTGTAGTGTATGCAGTGTCTTGTCAACCACTCTCTCACTCCTTGTCTTGGTCTTGTCAAACAGCACACGGCCCTCCAAGCTGCCATTTCTGGCACAAACCTACCAGGACACTTCGCCAAAATAATTTACACCACTACTACCAGGGCGGCCACGGAGGGTTTTTCTTTTTTGGGGGGGGTGGGGATGGGGGGGGGGGGGGGGGGGGATGGACTGGAGGGAAGAGAGTTGGGAATGTTTCTGGGGGCCAGAAGGGGGGTGGAGGTGGGGAGAGGCGGGTAGTGGTAAGATAGTACTTCTTCTTCGAACGCTCAGACAGCAACTAGTGTCCGTTTTATGAGCGAAAATGCGTCACGCTGCCGTTAAGCGCTTGACAAACAAAGTGAAAGGCTGTATGATCGGTGGCTTTCCCACTTCAGTGATCGACTGACACTCTGACTTGCACAGTCCTTATGTGCTGCAGCCCTGGGGGCTGGTTGGCCTTTGGAGAACATCTCCAACGGTGACTGTTCTTATGGGGATGTACTGTGGGCAAGGCATCTCCTCTATAGTCACATTTGCTGCCCAGTTTCCAAAACAGCAGCTGCCTCCTCTGCTGTTTTGGAGGTTACCGTCGAACACGACGGACAAACAAAGAAAACAAGAAGACTGTTTATTCCAGTACTAGGTGGCGTTTAGGGTGTTACTATAGATAACAAAAGATGGTACAAAACATCAAGTTTCAAACAACAAAACAACACAAAAAGCAGCAGCAACAACAAGAAATAGCAGCAACAACTAAAGCAGCATGTCCAAAAGTTTGGAAAATGAATTGTCTTTTTTAAAGTGGACGCAGCTTAATACAGCTTTGAGCTAAAAAATTTTTAAAAAAGATGGCGACCCGCCATAATGTCACGCTGGTTTGGGAATTAATTCCAATAACACGGTCATGGCGTTTAGAGTACCTTAGATAACAAAAAAATGAAAATGAAACAGTTGCAAAAGAACGTCATGTTTCAGACGAACAGATAATAAAACAACAACAAAAAACACAAATAAAGCAGCAGTAACAGCCGCAGCAGCAGCAGCAACAACAACAACAGCAGCAGCAGCAGCAGCAACAACAACAACAACAACAGCAGCAGCAGCAACAACAACAACAACAACAACAACAACAACAACAGCAGCAGCAAAACTACTATGGCAAAAGTTTTGTTTGTTTGGCGGGTTGTTGGTTGTTGGGGGTTTTTTGCTGTTGTTTTGCTTTTGTTGTTGTTGCTGCTGTTGATGCTGCTGCTGCTGCTGCTTCTGCTTCTGCTGCTGCTGCTGCTGCTTCTGCTGCTGCTGTTTCCCCTGCTGTTCCCCAGCTAGAGCTCCGAGGTTCACCAATTATGCGACTTTGTGTCCGTTTTTGTTTTTTTCTTTCTTTCTCCACCATAAAGACAGGTAGGTAACCTCATAACTAACATTTCTGACTACGGGAAGGAATAATACTGAACAGTCTTGAAAATGAATGGCACTGGTATCATTAATTATCACACACCACAAGCTACAAAGATGGCGGTCGCCCCGTCCCCCAATATGGCGCCGTCTCTAAAAGCCAAGGGGCGTGACCCGCGCTCCATTTGAGGAGTGCCACAGGTTGTCTGCCCCTGTCAGCGCTGAACTCTTTCTAATACCCGCCTTCAGAAAACGGATGGATGGAGGATAGGGAGGAGAGAGGGAGGAGGGGAGATGGAGGGTGGAGGGAGGGGAGGGGCGAGGAGGAGGAGAAGGGGGGAGTGGAGGAGAGAGGGGGGAGGGAGGAGAGGGAGAAAGGGGGAGAGGGAGAGGAGAGAGAGAGAAAGAGAGAGAGAGGAGAAGGGAAGAGAGAGAGAGAGAGAGAGATGTACTTCTGCACGGGGTAAAGAAAAATTGTTTTAAGGCAACACAGGCAGAAAACAGTAAGTTATCTATCTACCACGATCTCTTTTAGTGTTGTTCCACATCTTTTTATTCCTGTTTCCTTCTTTCCGATGATTTTGAGAGGCTTACCACATTCCCCAGCTCTCTCTCTCTCTCTCTCCTCTCTCTCTCTCTCATCTCTCTCTTCTCTCTCTCTCTCTCTCTCTCTCTCTCTCCCCTCCCTCCCTCCCTCCCTCTCTCTCCCTCTCTCTCACTCCCCCCTCTCCTCTCCTCTCACTCCTCTCACTCCCTCTCCTCCCTCTCCCCCTCCCTCCCTCTCCCCTCTCTCTCCTCTCCTCTTCTCCTCTCTCCCCACCCTACCTCCACCTCTCTTTTCATCCCATCCAATCCATTTCGCTGTTCCCACAGCAATAATTGCTCTGTAACGAAATATGACAAAAAAACCGGCATGGTTTCGCCATCTTTTCCTCATTTCCAAGGGGAGGGGGGACAACCTGTTGCGTGCCCCAAACCTTGAAGCTGCCAAGGTGACGTGGATATGATAGTTATGGGCCCTTGTTCAATGTCGTCACTTTCCCATGTCTGGCTCCCAGCTCCTCCCCCCTCACCCCCCCCCCCCCCCCCCCCCCCCCCCACTCCCTCCCTCCTCTCTCCCTCCCCTCTCTCTCTCTCTGTTCTCTGCTTGTTCACCGTAGGTAGTCGCCATGGTCCATTTCCACTTTTCCTCTTCTCAGTGTCTTGGGTGTATTTTTTCGCTTCCAGCTCATTTATTTGCCTGGGTTTGGGTTGGGTGGGTTTTTTTGTTTTGGGGTTTTTTTTTTTTTTTCTTTCTTTCTTTCCAGTGCGTCTGTGTCTGTTTGTGAAGATTTTTTTTCCCTTTTTGTTGTTGTTTTTTGTTTTTTCTTTTCTTCTTCTTGGTCTTGCTGATAATGGTTTTGACCTAGGTTGGTTGGGTAGGTCTTGTTTTTGGTTTTGTTTGGGGTTGGGTTGGGTTGGGTGTGGGGGGGGGCTCTCTCTCTCTCTCTCTTTCTCTCTCTCTCTCTCCTCTCTCTCTCTCTCTCTCTCTCTCTCTCTCTCTCTCTCTCTCTTTCTTTCTTTCTTTCTTTCCTTCGGATGAGACTATAAACCGAGGTTCTGTGTGCGAACGCACGCAGAACATCTTGCGCACACGTTAAATCCTGTTCCGCTTTTTCGGAAGAATAGGCCGGTGGGAACGGATGACAAAATTTGCAATCTCATACCCACGGGGACTGGATGTAAAAAAAAACAGCCACGTGAGCGCTTATTCCATTATCCTCGATATAAAAGAATAAATTAAAGAATTAAAATTAAAATAAAAAATTAATTAATCCAAAAATTCTCTTTCTCTCTCTCCTTCTCTTTCTCTGTCTCTCTTTCTCCTCTTCTCTTCTCTTTTCTCTCTCTTGCTCTCTTTCTCTCTCTTCTCTTCGCTTCTCTTTCTCTCTATCTCTTTCTCCTCCCTCTTCCTTCTCTCTCTCTCTCTCTCTCTTTCTCTTCTCTCTCCCTCACTCCTTCTCTCTCTCTTCTCTCTCTCTCTCTGACTAAACCCCCTTTATTCTTTTCTTATTCGTTTTCTCTTTCTTTTTTTCCCATTACCATTATCTTCGTTGAAATCTCTGCATTTCGTTGAGTGTGGTGTTAAAACAAAACTCCAGAAAAAGATCTGTGTTCAACAACAACGCTATTCAAGATCCAGGGAGAGAATCAAGCCACACAATTCGATTATCTTTGTTGTAACACAATTCTTAACATAAACATCTGTACATGAATTACTGTTTTGTTACGAGTGATGCGTCCTGCTTTGTTGTTTCCTTTTTAAGGGATTTTTTTTTTCAAGGGTAGTTTTGTGGCCGTGGTTTTGGTGTTGGTTTGTTTGGGATATTTTTTATATGGGGCTAAATAACTATTAGGGGACTGGATAGCTCAGTGGTCAGAGCACTCGCTTTCCCCCAGCCAAGGTTAAGCAGCATCGAGCGTGGTTACCACTTGGATGGGTGACCGTTTTCGCGCCTTGACTTCAGTACAGTTCCCCCAGTTCACCCAGCTGTATGTAAATGGGTTCCTGCCTCTTTAGGGTCAGGGAAGGAAAAGCATCGAGGGAGAGGAGATGGGCGTCACCCTCAAAATGCTGGCCCCTTGAGAAGTTGAAGTCTGTGACGCCTCGCTCCCCTACGATCACATAGGTTGTGGGAACACCTTTAACTTTTAAATAACTATTACACACGAGCCCTCACATTTTCATTTTTTGCCACAAGACTTTAAGACCATCACGAAGAGTATAGTTATCCCTTAAGCACGGAAGAATGAACCCTGTCATGTTGTAAAATGTGCTGATATTGCCTTCGGCCATGACAAGCTCTTAACATAACAACCTTCACTCTCCTTTAAAGAGAAATAAAAATCCTCTGAAGTCGGAGTATGGCTGCCTATAACTATGGTGAGGTACTTAAAAACAGTCATACACGCAATCCAGCGTGCAATTCCACTCTCACAGTGAT
>CM054149.1:307888-315388 GCA_028751875.1 Rapana venosa
GAATGAAATTATAATGATAAAAAGGAAAAAAACGCCCGGGAAACCCTCATGTCTAATTTTTGGGATGGGGGGAAAAATTTTTGGGGGCCAAAGGGGTTTTTTTTAAAATTTCCCCTTTTTAAGAACGCTTTCTTTTTGGGAAAATTTGGGGCGTTTTCAAGAAACTGAATAGCGGGGGCCCCCCCCCATTTTTGGGTTTTTTTTTTTGGGAAATTTATTTTTTTTCCCATAAAAAGGGTTTTTTTGTTTTGGGGAATTAAATTTGCCCGGGGCCCCGGACGCGATAATTGGTTGTAACCCGGGGGATTTGGGAGCTTCCAAAATTGGCCCCGCCCCACCGGGGTTAATGGATTGGGGAAAATTTTCCCCCCGGGGTAGAACCGGAATTTTTCGCTTAGAAGGCGTTCCTCTAGACCCGTCCTTTTTGGTGAAAAAACGTCCTCCTTTGCGGCCGGGGCCCCCGGAAAATTTTTGGGGTTTAAATGGCCCCACGGGGGTCTGCAAAGGCTTCCTCACTTAGTGGCCCCTAAAAAACCCCCAAAAAAAAGAACCCCGATCCCCCCCCCCCAACCCCTTAAAAAAAAACAAAAAGGAAAAAAACAAAAAAAAAAATACACACAAAATACCAACAAGAAACCCAAACCCAAACCAAAAACCCAAAAAAAAAAAAAAAGGGGAAAAAAAATTTGGAAAAAAATGAAAAGGGGGGTGGGGGGGGGGCAGTTTTTGGGTTTTAAAGGGAAACATTCATGGGGAATGAGAAAGTTGTAGTTGGAACATTTTTTTTTTTGTTTTGGAGAAGAAAGCTTTTCTCTCTTTTCTTCGCTCTCCTCTCTCTCGCTCCCGCTCTTTCTCTCTCTCTCTTTCTCCCCCCCCGCTCTTTTTTTCTCTTTTCTCTTTCTCTCTCCTCTTTTTTCTCTCTCTTCTTTCTCTCTCTTTTTTCCTCTCTCTCCCTTTTTTTCCTCTCTCTCTCTCCGCTCTCTCTCGCTCTCCCTCGTTTTCTCTCTCTCCCCCTTGTCTTTTTCGTCGTCTCTCTTTTCCCCTCTTTTTTCTCTCTCTCTCCCCTTTTTTTGGGTTTATTATTATTAAGTTTAAAATCCCTAACGGGGGGGACGGGATGTAAAAAAGCACATGTTCTTATTCATTTCCCGAAATAAAAAATTTTGTCATTGTCATTTTTTCCCAATTTGCCCATTGTCCCTCTCTCTCTCTCCCCCTCTCTCTTCTCTTTTTTCTCCCCTTTTTCTTCTCTCCTGCCCCCTTTCCCTTTCTCGCTCTCTCTCTTTCTCTCCTCTCTCTTTCTCCCCTCTCTTTTCTCTTCTTCTCTTTCTCTCTTTCTCCTTTCGCTTTTTCCCTCTCCTCTCTCCTTTCTCTCGCTCCCTTCGTCTCCCCGGCTCCCTCTTTTCTCTTCTCTTCTCTCTCTCTCTCTCTCTCTCCCCCCTCGCTCTCGCTCTCTTTCCCCGCTCTTTTTTTCTCTCTTTTTCTCTTCTTCTTTTTTTTCTTTCTTTCTCGCTCCCTCTTTCCCCTTTTTTTCCCTCTTTTCCCTCGCCTTTCTTTTTCCTCTCCCCCTCTCTCTCCCCTCTCTCCTCTCTCTCCCCTTTTCTCTCTCTCTCTCTCTTTTCCCCCTTTCTTTTCTCTCTCTCTTTCTTTCTCGCCTCTCTCTTTCCGCTCTCTCTCTCTCCTTTTTTTTCTCTCCGTTTTTTTTTTCCTCCCCTCCCCGCCTCTCTTTCGTCTTTCTCTCTCTCTCTCTCTCTCTCCGCTCTCTCTCTCTTCTTTTTTCTCTCTCTCTCTCCCCCCTTCTCCCCCTCTCTCTTTTCCTCCCCTCTCTCTCTCTCCTCCGCTCTCTCTGTTTTTGCCGCAGTTTGACGATAATCAAAGGCGATAGGGTTTCCCCAGCAAGTTTACGGAAAACAAATTTTGCCCCAAAAAACCGGGAAAATGAGATTTTTCGAACGAGCTTTTCAAGTTAAAATCTACAGAAGAAAACGATAGACAAAAGACCCAGCAATTAGTAGAGTGACATCAAGAAAAGGAAAAAAAAAGGTGGGGGAGGGGAGAGAGAGAGGGGGAGGAGAGAGAGAGAGAGGGAGGGAAGAGAAGGGGGGGGGGGGGGGGGGGGGGAGAGGGAAAACAGAGAGGGGATGACTTAGGGCCCCCCTTTTATGTCGAATACTGTTTCGTCAAGTTCACGAAGGGGGCAAGACCTGTCTGTGCAATTTATAGTTTTAAACCCAAAATCTTTTGGGGTTTTTTGTCAAAGAGTACACAGAAAAGGGGGACAGAGACAGAGAGGGTAAGGGGAGAGAGAGGGGACAAAGACAAAACCGCCACCCCTTTCAAAAGAAAGAGAGAGAGAAGAGAGAGAGGGGAGAGAAAGAGAGAGAGGAAAGATTTTTGGAAAAGGAGTCAAAGGACAGACGCCCCCACACTTAACAGGGGGGACAGAGAGACACAGAGAAGAGGGCCAAAAGAGAAAGGGCAGAGAGAGAGGGGAGAAAAATACAGAGAGAGAGTCAAAGAGACAGAAGCCCCACACACTTACAGAGAACGGGGGAGCCTGGGGTTAGAACATTGTGCTCGCAATCTGACGACCCCGGGGTTTGATTCCCCCTTCAAGGGAATATTTTTTCCCCCGGAAATTTTAAATCAGAGCCACTCCAATCTCCCCCAAAATCCTTCCCCCAATTGGGTTTAAAAAACCCCAGGGCCCCTGTGCGAACGCACGCAAAACCCTTGCGCGAGTTTAAAAACCTGTCCGCTTTTTGTAAGAGAACCATTGGTCCGGTGGGAACAGATGACAATTTTTCAAAACCCCATACACCGGGGGGTGGAAAAAAAAAACACATAAGTGCTTATTCCCCTTTTCCTCGATATAAAAGAATTTTTTAAAATTTTAAAAAAATTTAAAAAAGAGAGAGACAGAGACAAAGATACAGAGAGAAGGGGAGACAAAAAGACAGACAACCCACCACCCTCACAGAGAGGGCAGAGAAGAGAGAAGGGAGGGAAGGGGGGGAATAATCTTTATTTTTCCCGGGTTTCAGTTAGCATTCACAAACTTTTTTTTTTTATCCGGGGCTTTTCCCTGATTTGGGGGGCAAACAACACAAACAAACCCCCCCCCAAAAAACAATGAGAGACAGAGAGAGAAAGAGACAGAGAGAGTAAAGTGGGCAGTTTCGTTGTCTTTTTAAATCCTGAATATTGTGTCTGGAGCTGCCATAGACAAATCACTATGCTTGCCTGAGCCTGCAAAAGTGTAGGGGAAAAGTTCTTTTAAATGACTTTATTAACTTTGTGAACAAAACCGTTCTTACAGAAGTGAAAGGTGTCTAACTAAAACCGACATGATGAGTGTCCTCATCAAAAAGAGATGCTCAACCTGACCTCAGTGATGACAGTAAGCTGTGCTCATCTGCACCTTTGATTGAAGGATCCTCTCCTGGAAGTGTTAAGATCAAGTTCTAATAGAAGGTAAAGGTGTCCCATAACCTAGGTGGTCGTCTGGGCTTTATCCCAGTTCTTGATTAAACCATTGACGCTGGGGGCAACAGCAAAGTGAGAGGCTGTATGACCAGTGGCTTTCTTTCCCACTCATGGAATTCCACTTTACAGCTTAGTCTTTAGTGATTGACTATGACTCTCTGACTAGGAGGCTTGACTCGCACAGTCCTTATGTGCTGCAGCCCTGGGGGCTGGTTGGCCTTTGGAGAACTTCTCCAACGCTGACTGTCCTTATGCCCACTTGGCCGAGAGAGTGGGGATGTGCTGTGGGCAAGGCATCTCCACTATAATCACATTTCTGCCCAGTTTCCAAAACAGCAGCTGCCTCCTCTGCTGTTTTGGGGGTCATCGTCGGACACGACGGACAAACATAAAAGGTCGTAGGGGAGCGAGGCGTCAGAGACCTCAGCTTCTCCAGGGACCAGCATATTGAGGGCGGCGACCATCTCCTCTCCCTCGCTAATTTACCTTCCCTGACCCTGAAGAGGGCAGGTACCCATTTACAGCTTGGGGGAACTGGGGGACTGTACTGAAGCCAAGGCGCGCACACGGTCACCCATCCAAGTGGTAACCACGCTCGACGCTGCTTAACCTTGGCTGGGGGGAAAGCGAGTGCTCTGACCACTGAGCTATCCCGTCCCCAGGTCTCATAGAAGGGGAATACAAATGAAACACAGCCACGTGATAGTCATGTGGTGTTACAGCCACATCCAGTCAGGATGTTTAAAGCCATGCCGACCACATAGGCCTGACCCTAGCTGCGGTCACCGCATTAAAGAATTAAATCTTAAGATTAGAATGTTGATACATACAAGCTTCTCTCTTTCAATGTTTTGGGCATTAATTGCACACTGTTCTCACCAGCGTGGTAACCATCGTGGATGGGTGACCTTTCGTGCACCTTGGCTTCAGTACAGTCCCATAGTTCACCCAGCTGTATATGGGTACCTGCCCTCTCGTAATTGCCCTTCATGGGATGATTAAAGTGTTTTTGACTTGACTCTTTAGGGTCAGGGAAGGTGAAGCAGCGAGGGAGAGGAGATGGGCGCCGCCTTCAATATGCTGGCTCCTGGAGAAACTGAGGTCTCTGACGCCTCGCTTCCCAATCACCGCATAGGTTATCACTGTTCACTGTTCACTGGTCCCGTAACCCGCCAGGGTCGTAGGGGCGCTGCATGGTGGACGAACGGTGGACCAGCTGGCTCCACTTAGCGCATAGGTTATGGGACTGTCTAAATCTTCAACAGGCAGTAGAGGGTGAGGTTCATTTTGTACTTTCCTGCCCAAGGTTTAAGTTATGTCTGTGAGCACATCAGCGCTGTAAAGATCCCCAATTTATTCATTTAGATTAACTTTTCAAAACGTGCATCGAGATATGATATAAGACGAATGGCAGTGTAACAAGGTAAAGGTGGGAAGATTTCTGGTGTGTGTGTGTGTGTGTGTGTGTTGTGTGTGTGTGTGTGTGTGTGTGTTTTGTGTGTGTGTGTGTGTGTGTGTGTGTGTGTGCCTGTCTGTCTTAAGCGATAGTATATAGTGAAAATTGCGAATATCCACGATATCAAAATAATCCAAGCTGTGTTGTTATAATTTTGCGCTTCAGATAGCTCTTTCATATTCATGGAGGTGTAAGTTGGCACGTAGTGTTCCACATTGCCACAAATTCTTACACAGTAGGTTTCTCTGGTGTCTTATGATATAAGAATTTATATAAGAAATACTAATATTGGTATAAGAAAATTTATATATATATATGATTCTCAAACCATAACATCAGAACCCACACTAAGGTCAGACTCTACAAGGCACTCGTAACATCCATTGCCTTGTACAGCTGTGAAGCATGGACACTTACTGCCGATCTAGAACGTTGAATTCAAGCCTTTGAGATGAAGTGCCTCAGGCGGATCCTGAACATCACCTACAGAGACCGTAAAACCAATGACTACGTCTGGCAGCAGATCGAGGCACTGGCTGGCAAACAAGAACCCTTGCTAGATACAGTCAAACGGAGGAAACTGAAATGGTTTGGCCACACAAACAAGGCATAACAGCCTGTCAAAGACAGTCCTGCAGGGAATGGTGGAAGGAGCAAGGAGGCAGGGACGACCACGCAAAAGCTGGATATCCAACATCAAGGAGTGGACCGGCCTCACTGTACCAAACCTCCTGAAAGCAGCCCAGGACAGAATCGTTTGGCGGTCCACTTGCAGCGTCCGTGCGGGTACCCCAACGGTCGTCCCGACCAAGGGATGAGTGAATGAGTGAATGATTCTCAAAGCCCTGTCGTCTTGAATCAATCAGTCTTACAGAAAACTGAGAGAGAGAGATTCGGATTCGGATGATTAATCATAAAGGCCATTGCCCCTTAGAAGGGGTATATATACAAGGTAGAACACACACTTTGTAGGTTTTCACAGATTTAGACATCTCATGTTGACAACATACGGCGTACTTTAAACCGCTTTGTGTGGGGTTTCTCGTTCACAAAGACACCGTGAACACCGTCATGAGCTGTCAGCCTGTGTCCAGCAGACTTATTACCATCCGCCTGAGAGCAACCCCCTTTAACATAACTATAGTACAGGCATACGCCCCTACATCAGACTGCACAGATGAAGCCGTAGAAGAATTTTATGATCAGCTACAAGAGGTTCTGAATCAAACACCCAAGAAAGACATCCTCGTTGTGCAAGGCGACTGGAACGCCAAGGTAGGAGAAGTTGCATAAAAGGGACTGGAGGCGTTTGTGGGCCACATTGTAATAACCAATCAAATGAAAGAGGCTTGAGACTCCTGGAGTTTGCCAGTAACAACCAACCCCAGCTAGTGAATCACTTGGCCCACACAAGAAATCCAGAAAATGGTACATGGCATAGCCCAAATGGAGAACACCACAACCAAATAGATTACATCATGGTAAAAAGGGACGGTTTCCAGTCTAGCGTTAACATCGCACAGACACGAAGTTTTCCAGGAGCAGACATAGGGAGTGATCATGATCTTGTGATGATGACTTTCCGACTACGTCTAAAAAAAAATCCACAAGGGGAAAAACAACATCAGGATCAAATTTGAACTCGAGAAGCTGAAGACCCAGACGTATTAGAAATTTTTCAAGCAAGGATAGGGGGAAAAGTTTGCAGCACTCACTGTGATAGACTCAGACATAGATACACTGACGAATAGTTTCAATACAGCAGTGACTGAAACACAAACAGCTTCTTGGCAAACGCCGACCAGTCAAAAAACCATGGGTCACACCTAAACATCCTACAACTATGCGCAAGCGTAGAGGTTGAAGAAAAAGAAATGAAACAAAAGAAAGAGCAGAACAATATAGGGCAAGTCAACAAAAGAACAGGAAGTCCATGAGGGGAGGCAAAGAGAAAGGGAACGGTAAACATGCCAAGACATTGAAGAAGAACATCAAGAAAAGCAATAGCAAGAAACATATCAGCTGGTGAAAGACCTGACTAGCACGAAACAGAGAAAAGGTTTAACAATCCAAGACAAAAATGGGAAGTGTCTCACTGACGACCAGGATATTCTGAACAAAATGGACAGAATACTGCTCCGACCTGTATAACTATAGAAAACCCCAGGAGACCAGAGTCCTTAATGTACCCGAAAGCAAAGACACAGACAGTCACCCTATCCTCCGAGAAGAAATGGAAACAGCAGTCAGATCGCTGAAAAAGGGGAAGTCAGCAGGGGGTGACAAATTCCAGCTGAGTTGGTCCAAGCTGGGGGGAAGCCATGTCAGCGCCCCACTAAGAATCTGCAACAAGATCTGGCAGACAGGAAAATGGCCAACACCATGGACGCAGTCGCTTTATCATCACCCTCCCAAGAAAGGAAATCTACAACAATGCCATAATTACCGCACAATCAGCCTCATATGTCACCCAAGCAAGGTCATGCTGCAGATAATATTGAATAGACTGAAGCCACAAGCAGAGACCATCATTGCTGAGGAACAAGCAGGTTTCAGAG
>CM054149.1:327888-330388 GCA_028751875.1 Rapana venosa
CACACCACACTACAACACTACACCACACCACACTACACTACACCACACTACACTACACTACACCACACCACACCCACCCCACACACACTACACCACACCATACACACCACACCACCCCCACACCACACCACTCCACTCCACTCACTCCACTCCACACCCACCCCCCCCACCCCCACAACCCACAAAACAACACCCCCCCCCCCCCCCCCCCACCCCCCACCCCCCAAAAAAAAAAAAAACATCAACCAAGCGGGGTTTTTGTGGGTTTTTTTTTCAAATCCAGTCAAAGGGGTTTCCAAACACACCGACGACGTGCGAGAGATTTATTTTCTTTTAATTGAGAAACAGGATTTATTCCCTTGATGTTCAAGATAATGTCACTGAATCTACTGTGCTCAGATCTCTGTTTGCTAAACAGATAACAGATTTTTTATTTAAAAATTTGTTTTAGAGGATTGGAGGGGTGGTGGGGGTAGGGGGTTGGGGGATAGACCAGAGAGAGGGGGGGAAGGGAGGGAGAGAGAGGGAGGGAGGGAGGGAGAGAGAGGGCGACTGAGAGAGAGAGACAGTGAGTGAGACTGAGGGAGAGAGAGTGATAGGGCGACAGAGAGAGAGGAGAGAGAGAGAGAGTCAGAGACAGAGAGAACGAGAGAGAGAGAGGGGGGGGGGGGGGCGAGGGAGAGAGAGAGAGAGAGAGAGAGAGAGAGAGAGAGAGAGACTGAGGACGACAGAGAGAGAGTCAGAGACAGAGAGAGCGAGAGAGAGAAGACGAGAAAAAGAGAGACAATGACAATGACAAATTCTTTCTTTCGAGGATAATGAATAAGCACCCATGTGGTTTTTTACATCTAGTCCCCGCCCTTAGGGATATATATATATATATGATAATAAAATATAATAAAGCCCATACTAATACAATCACAGAGAGAGAGAGAGAGAGAGAGAGAGAGAGAGAGAGAGGAGAGAGAGAAGAGAGAGAGAGAGAGAGAGAGACTTAGGGCGACAGAGAGAGAGAGAGAGAGAGACAGAGAGAGAGTATGTTTGTGAGTGAGTGAGAGAGAGAGAGAGTGTGTGAGGACGACAGACAGAGACAGACAGAGAGACAGACAAACTAATCCACAATCCCCCTTAAGACCTATAGATGGCGACAATGGATATTCTAGATTATGGCTTGCGCATTCGAGTGTGTGTGTGTGTGTGTGTGTGTGTGTGTGTGTGTGTGTGTGTGTGTGTGTGTGTGTGTGTGTGTGTGTGTGGCGTGTGTGTGTGTGTGGTGTTGTGTGTGTGTGTGTGTGTGTGTGTGTGTGTGTGCGCGCGTGCGTGCGTGCTGCGTGCGTGTGTTTGTGTGTGTGAGAGAGAGAGACAGAGAGAGAGAGACAGCCTCTCTCCAAAAAAAAAAAATTTTCATTTTTCAATTTCACCACCAACAAAACCAAAAAAAGACAGACAGACAGACAGACAGAAAGAAGAAAGAAAGAAAGAAAGAAAGACAGAAAAGAAAGAAAAAAAGAAAGAAAGAAAGAAAGAAAAGAAAGAAAGAAGACAGAAAAGAAAGAAGAAAAAGAAAGACAGAAAGAAAGAAAGAACAGAAAGAAAGAAAAAAACCAAAGAAAGAAAGAAGAAAAGAAAAGAAAGACAGAAAGAAAGAAAGAACAGAACAGAAAAGAACAGAACAGATCGACCTGACTCATCATCCAGCCAAACCTTGTTTTTTTCATCTTGCCGCCAAGAGTGTTGACACTCCCTCTTAGGAGCTGGGGCATCGAGGAGCCAAGCCAGAGACAGAGATCAGTTTGAGGAGAAACACGGGAACAAGGAATGGCACACTAATACCGGGCTCTCCAAGTCAAGAGGCATCTTTCTGCCCATCACAGCAGCGAAGGTGGTCCGGACCGAAAAGGAATCCTCCGCGAATTTTACAAGGGTGGTGTAGGCTAGTGTGGGTTTTTTTTGTGGTCCCCTCAGCTGTATTTTGTGTGGGGACGGGGATAGCTCAGTGGTCAGAGCACTCCGCTTTTCCCGCCCCCAGTTAAGGTTAAGCAGAGTTTGAGCGTGGTTTCCCACTTGGATGGGTGATGGTTTGTGTCGTGTCTTGGCTTCGGTACAGTCCCCCAGTTTACTGTAAATGGGTACCTGCGTATTTAGGGTCAGGGAAGGTGAAGCAGCGAGGGAGAGGAGATGGGCACTGCCGCCCTCAATATGCTGGTTTTTGGAGAAGTTGAGGTCTCTGATGCCTCGCTCTCCTGCGACCTTATAGGTTATGGGACACGTTTACCTTATAAAATTATATATATATATAAATTTTGGTGACAGCATATATTATAGTGATATACGTATATGCTGTCAGCAAAATTTTACATTTATCAGCATTTGGGGGGGGGGGGGGGGGGCTTTCAAATTTTTGGAAGCATTCTTGATTACCAGCACTTGTAACTGGGGGATGTGTGTGTGTGTGTGTGTGAGAGAGAGAGAGAGAGAGAGAGAGAGAGAGAGAGACAGA
>CM054149.1:332888-337888 GCA_028751875.1 Rapana venosa
GTACGTGTGTGTGCGTGCGTGCATGCGTACGTGTGTGTGTCTGTGTGTACGTGTGCGTGTGTGTGCGTACGTGTGTGTGTGCGTGTGTGTGTGTGTGTGTGTGTACGTGTGTACGTATGTGTGTGTGTGCAGAAGGCGCCAGCGAAGTCGTCTGTGATATATTCTTTCTCTCTTCATTGCTTATGCAGAGAGTGGGGGATTTTCTTACAGACTGACTGAAAGGTTTAGGGATTTGATGGTAATCGGCCGATCTGTCTGTCTGTCTTGACTGCGAGAGGAAAACAGACTGTCGTCGTCTTCGCCTTTTTCTTTTTTCTTTTTTTTTTTTAAATCGGAGACTGGAGAGGAAAAGAAAGAAAGAAGGAGGAGGGGGAGGAGAGAAGAAGGAGAGGAGAAGAAGATGAAAGAAAGAAAGAAGGAAGGGAGGAGGAGGGAGGAAGGAAGGAGGAAGGGAAGGAAGGAAGGAAGGAAGGAAGGAAAAGAAGGAAAGAAAGAAAGGAGGAGGACGAGGAGAAAAAAGGACGAGGAGAAGGAAGGGGAAAAGAAAGAAAGAGAAAGAAAGGAAGAAAGAAAGAAAGAAATAAAGAAAGAAAAAAGAAAGAAAAGGAAAGAAAGAAGAGAAAGAAAAAGAAAGAAAGAAAGAAAGAAAGAAAGAAAGAAAGAAAGAAAAAGAAAGAAAGGAAGAGGAAGGAAGAATGACAGAAAGAAGGAAGGAAGGAGATAGAAAAGGATGGAAAAGAAGAAGAAAAAGAAGAGAGGGGAGGAAGTGAGATCGAAGAAGAAGAAGGAAGAATGAAATAAGAAATGAAGGAGAAGGAGGAGAGGGAGAAGGGTATGTGAGGAGAAAGAAGAAGGATGTAGGAGGATAGAAAAGAAGAAGGAAGAGGGAGAAAGAAGAAAGAAAGTAGGAGGAGGAGCAATGAAAGAAAGAGGGTGGCTCTTCCTTTTTTTGGAGTTTTTAATTATGTTCTAAGGAGTGTGTGTGTGTAGTGTGCGCGCGCGAGTGGCGGCGCCGGCCGTGCGTGCAGTGCGTTTTTTTCGTCCTGTTTTCTTGTGTGTTTGTGTGTATGTGTTTGTTTGTTCGTGCGAGCGTGTGCGTGCATGTGTGTGTTTGTGTGTGTATGTAGTGTTTGTGTTAATTTGTTTTCTTGTGTTGCGTGCGTGCGTGTTGCTTTACTGTGGAAGTGTTGTCTGTGTGTGTGTGTTGTGTGTGGGTGTGTGTGTGTGTGTTTGTGTGTGTTATTGTTTTTCTGTGTGTTGTGTGTGTGTTTTTGTGTGTGTGTTTTTTAGAAAGGGGTGGTGTGGGGGGGGGAAGGTTGTTCAGGAGGGGGTGGTGGACGGTGGGGGGGAGGGGGAGACGGTTGGACGGATTTATTCAAGCTCGTTCATTTCGACGATTATGGATAAGCACTGCGTGTGCTTTGTCTTTTTACACTCCAGTCCCTGTGTGCATGCAGTTCTGCAGTTTGTTAATTTCTGCCATCCGTTCCCACCGGCACATAATGGCCTCTACTCTTCTTAATGGAGAACGGCGGAAACAGGTTTTATTGAACAATCCTACAGGACATTTGTTATAAGTCATATTAGCTTTTGTTATGTATTTATTTGTGTTATCATGGCGTAGCTTTTTTTTTCTGTATTCTGCCCTACGATATTTGCAACAAGATACCAATTTCACAGAACACAACCATCAAACATTATCCCCTCCCTTCCAATCGTTCTAATATCACTCTTGAGTGAACAGACGTAAATCGAGAGCAAGTCAACAAACATACTAACACACACAAGTGCGGTCTAGCACAAACGTAATGTGCATATGCACGCACGCTTACACAGACACCAACAGATTGTAATGTACACACAGACACACACACAGAGATACGGATACATAGGTAAATAGACTGACAAGGACAGATTTGAGATAGCTCGATAGATAGATAGATAGAATAGTAGATTAGATAGATAGATAGTATAGATAGATAGATAGATAGATAGGATAGAATAGATTGATTGGATGGTAGATAATAGATAGTATAGATAGATAGATAGATGATATATAAGTAGATAGATAGATAGATAGTAGATAGATAGATAGATGTTAGATAGATAGGGAGGCGGCAGGCAGGAAGGCAGGCGGCAGACAGACAGACAGACAGAAATTGTGTGTTTATAATATGTATGGTGTTGTACTTGCTAACATCAACTTTTTTTTTAATGCGTTCAAAACCAAAAAAGTTACGTGATAAACATTTGACATTCACATTTCAAAAGGATTGATCTATCGAATGATCACGATGCTTTGCATGAACCAATAAATTTTACAAAATGTAATGCGGACATTTAAGGATTTCCTTAATGGAGTTTGGTGGGGGGTGGGAGTTGGAGGGGGGGTGGGGGGGGGAGCGGGGGGGAGAGAAAACAAAGATCATGAGACAGAAAAAAAACACCCCAAACAATTTCCACTCGTCCACACACGATAAAAGCTAACACACTCTCACACACACACACACACACCACACCACACACACACACACAACATACGCGCGCGAGATAGCCTAGGGGTTAGAACATTTTGCGCTGCATCCGGACGACCCGGCGTTCGATTCCCGTTCAAGGGGGATATTTTTCCCTGGAGTTAAACATCAGTGCAGACCTACACTCTCCCCCAAAATTACTTCGGTATGGAGACTATAAATAAACCTGAAGGGGGGGGGGTGTGGGGGGGGGGGGGCACGGCCCTTGCGTTTTCTACATGCACACTCCCACCCGTTGTGCGAACTCACCTCGATTGAGTGAGCCAGTTCCATCTTTGCGCCCGCACCAACGTTAAATCATTTTTGTTTCCGCTTTTTCAATAAGGTGCAGGGGCCCATCAGGCCTCATCATCATTCATTGCGTACTTGTGTGTTTCGTGACGGGTGGGGAGGTGGGGGTGGGAACCAATAAGGTGTTTTGGGGAAGGGGGGAGGGGTGGGCGTGGGGGTGTTGGCGCAGGCAAGGGGATGGGATGGGGAACTGGGGGTGGGATTTTTTTTGCCGGGGTGGGTGGGAGGGAAAAGAGGAAAACAGATTAACAGATGAACTGAATTTACCACCAAAAAAAAATCGCATCATACACACGGGGGGGGGGATCATGGGACCCTGGCGATGTTTAAAAAATAAAAATTAAAAAAAAAAAAAAAAAAAAAAAGCACTTAAGTTTAGTGTTTTCCATTATCCTCGATATGAAAAAAATAAAATAAAATAAATGATTAAATAAATAAATAAAATAACAACCACGTACATCTGAAGGCATAGGCGCCAAGTATATCCGCGAAAGAGAAGACCCGGATAAAGAGTGGAAAGGAAACGGTCTAAGGGATAGTAACCTAAGCTATTGCCACTCGACTAGCAGGTGGCACAGTTTGTGTCTCTTGTGTAAATATTGCCAGCGAACAAACCGATACAACATCCCCCCACAAGACAAAGTCCACAAACACTGGATTAGTCAATAATTGGAGTATTCTTTTCTTTTTTCTTATTCTTTTATTTCGAGGATAATGGAATAAGCACTCATGTGCTTTTTTTTTTTAATATCCAGTCTCCGTGTGTATGCAGTTTTGTAAAAATTTGTCATCCGTTTCCACTCTAGTCGGCAGATACGTTTCTCACTCAACAAGTAGTATAAGCAGTTGCATCTTTTTTTCTTTTTTCTTTTGTTTTTAGATATTCACTTTTTCTTTTCTGTTTGCCTACTGTATATGAGTGTCTATTGGAATAAGTTACTCAAGTCGTATTCATTATTTTTGGAAAAAATTCTGTCTTTTTTTTTTTGCCCCTCTTTTTCCACAATATGTATTTTGTCGCTGAATAAATGTACTCAGCCGCATTGATATTTTTAGAAGAAAAAAAATTTCCCACTTTCCCCTAAACATTATAGTTTGTCGAAGAATACTGTACTCAAGTCACTTTCTTTTCTTTTCTTTTTTTAGAAATTTAATTTTTCTTTTCCTCTTTCTCCGCAATCTTTAATTCGTCCATGAATAATGCACAATCACATTCGCGCAAGCAGTTCTCTTCATACATATATATATATATATATATATATATTTAAGCATATCAAAACCAGATCGAAACCTCAACAAACAAAATGACTTTCCAATACAATATATCTTCACCTAACATAAAAACAGCAACGATGCTAGATTTTCTTGTCTGTTTTATCTCTCTCTCTCTCCTGTTCTCGCGCTCTCTCTCTCTGAATTCCGCTTGCTGCATTCTGCATTTGCCAGAAGCCGGCCAAGTTACTATATGCCGAACAGAACAGCCCTCTCTATTGCTGCCAGAATCCCGTGAGATGGTTTGGCTACACACCGGTATTAATTTGGGGGGTCAGGGTCAGGGTTAGTATCTTCTATAGTGTGAGTTGGGGGAAAAAAAAAAAAAAAAAAAAAAAATAAATGTTGGTTTGATTTCAATGATTTTGTTTTTTTTTTTTTTTAAGGCCATTGAAAAAAATGAAAGAAAAGAGAAAAAAATAGGATGAGCACTTGTTTTGGGTTTGGTTTTTTTTTTAAAATTTCTTTTTTTCTTTTTTTCTTTTATATTGAGGATAATGGAATAAGCCTAATATGCGTTTTTACATCCTGTCCCCGTGTGTATGCAGTTTTGTAAATTCTGTCATCTGTTCCCACCGGCACACGATGGCCTACTCTTACGAAAAGTGGAACAGGATTTAACGTGTGTGCAAGATGTTCTGCGTGCGCTCGCACACCGGGACCTCGGTTTCTAAGTCTCATCCGAAGGAATTTTTGGGAGAGTGGAGTCTGCACTGATGCAACCCCAGGAAAAATTCCTTTAGGGGAATCGAACCCGGGTTGTCAGATTGCAGCGCATGTTCTAACCCTAGGCTATCCCGTCCCTCCCCTGCCCCCCCCCCCCCCCCCCCCCCCCCCCCATCCCCGATTGGGACATAGAGCAACACCAGGTACTCACTATCCCAAAAGTTGGAAATAACCATC
>CM054149.1:341985-346985 GCA_028751875.1 Rapana venosa
TTTTTATCCCTAACGGGCGGGGACTGGATGTAAAAAAGCACATGTGTGCTTATTCATTATCCTCGAAATAAAAGAATTTGTCATTGTCATTGTCATTGTCTCTCTCTCTCTCTCTCTTTCAGCCAGAGAGAGATTCTCGTTCAAGAGGATTTTTCTTCTGGAGTTAACATCAGCGCCGACTCCACTCTCCCCAAAAGTCCGGATGAGACTATAAACCGAGGTCCCGTGTGCGAACGCACGCACAACATCTTGCGCACACGTTAAAACCCGTTCCGCTTTTCGTAAGAGTAGGCCATCGTGTGCCAGTGGAAACAGATGACAAAATTTACAAAAACTGCATACACACGGGCACTGGAAAAAAAAAGCACATGTGTGCTTATTCCATTATTCTCGAAATAAAAGAATAAATACATAAATAAATCTCTCTTCTGTATTCCTATCTTTCTTCCTCTTTTCTGTCTTCTCCTTATACATAAAACTTATAAACGTCCTAGTTTATATGTTAATTTCTGTAATACACTGTTTATATATTTTTGGATACTTTTTACTATTACACAGGTATATGATATTTGAGCGCCTGTAAAAACTAAACTTTGGCAATGATATCCACTGGGGAAAAAACAAAACAAAAAAGAGCATTTAAGACAATTGTTATTATACATCTTCAAGTGCATAGGATTGACCGTTTGGATAATCATTCTTTTAAAGGAAGGAACGTGTGTGTGTGTGTGTGTGTGTGTGTGTGTGGTGTGTGTGTGTGTGTGTGTGTGTGTGTGTGGTGTGTGTGGTGCGCGCGCGTGCGCGCGCGTGCGTGCGTTTTGTTGTTTGGGGTTGGGGGGGTTTTGTTTGGTTTGGTTGGGTTTTGGGGTTGTTGTTGTTTGGGGTTGTTGGTTTGTTGTTTTGTTGTTGTTGTGGTTTGGTTGTTGTTTTTTGGGGGGATTGGTTATTGTTTTTTGCTGCCTCATCTTCTGTAACGTCCCCTGTCCTGCTGTTCCCACGCCGCTCATTCCAATATCTCCGCCACAGCCATACCCAGATTTGTTATGTATCATCCCAGTCCACTGTTGGCCGTCGCTCTTTCTCTGGTTTTGGTCCATCGATTTGGAATGACCCCCCCCCCCCCCTTTCTCTCCGCCAAAAGCCTTCTTATGATGCTTTTAAATCCAGCCTAAAGACACATTTATTTCAAACCTAAGATTCTCCCCTCCTGTTTCATCTCATTTCTGTCCTTGCCCTCAACAACCAACCCCCCCCCCCCCCCCCCCCCATCTCCCTGCCGGAGTGTACAACCTTTGTGTGTGTGGGGGGGGGAGGGGGGGGGGGCGTGTGTGTTTACATTTGAATTTGTAAAAACTATTAATTGTGCGCGTGTGTGTGTGTTTACATTTGAATTTGTAAAAATCTTTTAATTGTAGCTGGCTGCATGTGAAAGACTAGAATGAATGAGAGCGCTTTGATTTGTTTTTTGCAAGATATAGCGCTATATAAATTCCATGTATTATTATTATTATTATTATCACTATCAGGCCGCGGCCGTGGGAGGGCCATCTACACACGTCTTCCTTTCTGTACATAGCAGTCGGCTAACAGGCCCCCACACTATAATGTTGTTATGTTGCCAAATGTTGTGTTGAGGTTGCCTTCCGACAGGACAAGCTCTTTAAACATAACAACCTGCACTCTCCTTTACCGGACAGCAAAAACAAAAAAGATCCTCTGAAGTCGGAGTATGGCTGCCTATATGGCGAGGTACTTTGAAAAAAAAACCCAACCCAGTCATACAGGCAAAGTTCTCATTTCAGTGTTGCAATTTCAAATCTCAGTGATGGGATGAGTAGTGAGTCAGAGTGCACGTTCTGGGTGACCCCCAGAGTGTTAAGCTGGGGAACGCACAACAATAACAACAACAACATACTCCCTTTCCCCTTTTCCAGGTCAAAAAGCTGTCTCTGCCTCTCTCTCTCTCTGTCTCTCTCTATCAGAGAGATCTCTGGTGTTTCTCTCTCTCTGTCTGTCTGTCTGTCTGTCTGTCTGTCTGTCTCTCTCTCTCTCTCTCTCTCTCTCTCTCTCTCTCTCTCTCTCTCTCTCTCTCTTCTCTGACTGTCTCTCTGTTTGTCTGTCTCTGTTTCTCTCTGTCTCTTTCTATATCTATCTCTCTATCTGCCTGACTGTCTGATTGTCTGTCTCTCTGTCTGTCTCTGTTTCTCTCTGTCTCTCTCTATCTCTCTCTCTGTCTCTGTCTGTCTCTCTCCCACACTCTCTCTCTCTCTCTTACCCCCTCTTCCCTTAAACATTCTAAAATCTTAAAAACCACAGAAAAGAAAGAAAGAAAAAAACCCAAACACACACACAAACATAGGAAGAAAAAAATCCTCCGTGGCCACCCTGGTAGTATCTGGTGGATCGGTGGTCTAGAGGTAACGCGCCTGTCTAGAAAGCGAAAAGTCCGGGTCTGAAGTGTGCGGCGGTTCGTACCCCGTTTGGACCGGAAATTTTTCCCCCATCCATTAGACCATGAGTGGTGGTCTGGGCGCTAGTCTTTCGGATGAGACGATAAACCGAGGTCCCGTGTGTTACACGTAATTATTTAGCGCACGTAAAAAAACCCACGGCAACAAGAGAGTTGTCCCTGGCAAAATTCTTAGAAAAAAGCCACTCTGATAGGGAAACAAATACAGCTGCAGAAAAAAAAAAAAAAAAAAAAAGGGGTGAAAGGGTGAAAGGGTGGCGCAGCGCTAAGTGGCGACGCGTTCTCCCGCTCTCCCCGGGGAGAGCAGCCCGAATTTCACGGAGAGAAATCTGCCATGACTTAAAAGTGGTATGAAATAAAATCTGAGCGCTTTGATTTGTTGCTTTACAAGATTCAGCGCTATATAAATTCCATACATTATTATTATTAGTAGTAGTAGTAGTGGTGTAAATTATTTTGGCGAAGTGTCCTGGTAGGTTTGTGCCAGAAATGGCAGCTTGAAGGAGGGCCGTGTGCTGTTTGACAAGACTTGAGACATGCAGTGAGTGAGAGAGTGAGTGGTTGACAAGACACTGCATACACTACAGCCATCAACCACACTTCAGTGCCATCTGTCTGGCTGTCTGTCCGTCTGTCTGGCTGGCTGGCTGGCTGGCTGGTTGGCTGTCTGTGTCTGTCTGTGTGTGACTCTCTGTCTCTCTCACTCTTTGTCTGTCTGTCTGTCTCTCTCAGACACACACACTCTCTCTGTGTCTTTCTCTCTCTCTCTCTCTCTCTCTCTCTCTCTCTCTCTCTCTCTCTCTCTCTCTCTCTCTCTCTCTCCTCTCTCTCTCTCTCGCTCTCTCTCTCTGTATATTTATCCTTCTCTCTGTATATTTTGTCCTTCTCCCCCCCCCCCCCTCTCTCTCTTTCCCTCTGTCGGTCTGTCTCTGAATGTCTCTGTCTCTCTCTGTCTCTGTCTCTCTTTCTCTGTCTTTCTACCTCTGTCTTTCTCTCTCTCTCTCTCTCTCTCTCTCTCTCTCTCTCTCTCTCTCTCTCTCTCTCTCTCTTTCTCTCCCTCCTTCCCTCTCTCTCCCTCTCTGTCCCTCTATTTCTGACTGTCTCTGTCTCCCTCCCTCCCTCTCCCTCTCTCTCTCCCTCTCTCTCTATTTCTGACTGTCTCTTTCTCTGTCTTTCTCTCTCTCTGTCTCTGTCTCTCTCTCCCTCTCCGTCTCACTCTCTCTCTGTCTCTCTGTTTCTGTCTCTGTCTCCCTCTCTCTCTCCCTCTCTCTCTATTTCTGACTGTCTCTTTCTCTCTCTCCCTCCCCCTTCCCTCTCTCTCCCTCCCCCCTTCCCTCTCTCTCCCTCTCTCTCTATTTCTGACTCTTTCTCTCTCTCCCTCCCTCCCTCTCTCTCCCTCTATTTTTGAGTGTCTCTTTATCTGTCTCCCTCCCTCTCTCTCTCTCTCTCTCTCTCTCTCTCTCTCTCTCTCTCTCTCTCTCTCTCTCTCTCTCTCTCGGCAGGATCGTAACCTCTAGTCCACCAATCCACGTTACACCCTGTTGTGTCTGTTTTGCGGTACACTACAAACTAATTGAACCATTTTGTTCATATCGCACTGAATCGTACTATGTTATATCGTATTATTCTGTACTATACTGTACAAGACTATACTAGACTAGACTAGACTAGACTGACTACACCAGACTCTAGTCTACTCTACCCTACTCTGCTACACCATGCTACGCTAAGCTATACTACGCTATAGTACACAACACTATACTACACTACATTACACTACACTACATAAGACTATGGTACACCACTTCACACCACACCACTCCACTCCACTCCACTCCACCACACCACACCACACCACTCCACTACACTCCACTCCACTCCACCACACCACACTACACTACACTACACCACACCACACTACACCACACTACACTACACCACACTACACTACACCACACTTGTTTTGTTGTTTTGTCTAATAAGTCTACTTGACTTAAATGGTAACAAAATATTCTGAATCTGAATCTATTCTGAATCTGAATCTATTCTTAATCTGAATCTACACTACACCACACTACACCACACTACACTACACTACACTACACTACACTACACCACACCACACTACACTACACTACACCACACCACACTACACTACACCACACACACCACACCACACCACACTACACTACACTACACCACACTGCACTGCACTGCACTCCACTCCACTCCACTCCACTCCACTACACTACACTACACTACATTTGTTTTATTGTTGTGTCTAATAAGTCTACTTGACTTAAATGGCAATAAAATATTCTGAATCTGAATCTATTCTGAATCTGAATCTACACTACACCATACCACACTACACTACACTACACCACACTACACTACACCACACTACACTACACCACATTACACTACACCACACCACACCACACCACACCACACTACACTACACCTTACCACACTACACTACACTACACTACACCACACCACACCACACCACACCACACCACACCACACT
>CM054149.1:351985-354485 GCA_028751875.1 Rapana venosa
GGGGGATGTGTGTGTGTGTGTGTGAGAGAGAGAGAGAGAGACAGACAGACAGACAGACAGACAGACAGACAGACAGACAGACAGACAGACAGACAGACAGACACAGCCTCTCTCCCCCCCCCAAAAAAATTTTCATTTTTCAATTTCACCACCAACAAAACCAAAGACAGCAAGAAAGAAAGAAAGAAGGAAAGAAAGAAGAAGAAGAAAGAAAGAAAGAACAGAACAGAAAGAACAGAACAGAACAGAAAAGAAAAGAAAAGATCGACCTGACTCATCATCCAGCCAAATCTTGTTTTTTTCATCTTGCCGCCAAGAGTGTTGACACTCCCTCTTAGGAGCTGGGGCATCGAGGAGCCAAGCCAGAGACAGAGATCAGTTTGAGGAGAAACACGGGAACAAGGAACGGTGCACTAATACCGGGCTCTCCAAGTCAAGAGCCATCTTTCTGCCCATCACAGCAGCAAAGGTGGTCCTGACGACCGAAAAGGAATCCTGCGCGAATTTTACAAGGGTGGTGTAGGCTAGTGTGGTTTTTTTGTGGTCCCCTCAGCTGTATTTTGTGTGGGACGGGGATAGCTCAGTGGTCAGAGCACTCCGCTTTTCCCGCCCCCAGTTAAGGTTAAGCAGAGTTTGAGCGTGGTTTCCCACTTGGATGGGTGGACCGTTTGTGCCGTGTCTTGGCTTCAGTACAGTCCCCCCAGTTTACTGTAAATGGGTACCTGCGTATTTAGGGTCAGGGAAGGTGAAGCAGCGAGGGAGAGGAGATGGACGCCGCTCTCAATATGCTGGTTCCTTGAGAAGTTGAGGTCTCTGATGCCTCGCTCTCCTACGATTTTATAGGTTATGGGATATGTTTACTTATATATATATACATACATACATACATACATACATACATACATATATATATATATATATATATATATATATATATATATATATATATATATATATTATATATATATATATGTATGTATGTTAGTCCGTCGTGTTCGACAATGACCTCCAAAACAGCAGAGGAGGCAGCTGCTGTTTTGGAAATTGGGCAGAAATTTGATTATAGTGGAGATGCCTTGCCCACAGTACATCCCCACTATCTCGGCCAAGTGGGCATAAGGACAGTCAGCGTTGGAGATGTTCTCCAAAGGCCAACCAGCCCCCAGGGCTGCAGCACATTAAGGACTGTGCAAGTCAAGCCTCCAAGTCAGAGAGTCATAGTCGATCGCTACAGACTAAGCTGTAAAATGGAATTCCATGAGTGGGAAAGCCACTGGTCATACAGCCTCTCACTTTGCTGTTGCCCCCAGCGTCAATGGTTTAATCAAGAACTGTGATAAACCCCAGGCGCTGACGGCATATATATATATATATTATATATATATATATATATATATATATATATATATATATATATATATATATATATATATATATATATATATATGTATGTATGTATGTATGTATGTATATACACATATATATAATGTAAAATTTTGGTGACAGCATATATTATATTCATATACGTATATACTGTCAGCAAATTTGATGGAGGTCTTGTAATGGTTACCAGCACTTGTAACTGGGGGATGTGTGTGTGTGTGTGTGTGTGTGTGTGTGTGTGTGTGTGTGTGTGTGTGTGTGTGTGTGTGTCTGTGTGTGTCTGTGTCTGTGTCTGTGTGTCTGTGTGTGTCTGTGTCTGTGGCTATTGTAAACGGTTATCTGTACTTGGTTTTCCTCCACTACTTTTTCCTCAATGTATAACACAATTATACTTTTTCCCATTTTTTCCTAACTTATATTAACCCCCTCCCCCCAACCCCTCCCCTTCCCCTCCCCACCCCCACCCCCACCCTTGGGGATGCTGGGAACCTCTCGGTATAAATAGCATCCCGCACCTTCTGGAACTCGGTGCTAGAAATTTCCTCTTTTCTATCCCTCTCTTTGTTTCTGCCTTGTTCCTTTTCTTCCTGTCACACTCTTTCTTGTCTATTTTCTGCCTTCTTAGTCCATTCTCCTGCCTTTTCTTTTCAAGAAAGACTTATAACACGACAAATTCTCTCCCACGCTAAAGTCGGATGCGCTGGGCCTGACTTGTCAGGCGCTTAACGGCAGCGTGAAGCATTTTCGCTCATATGACTGACAGCAATAGTTGCTGTCTGAGCGTTCGACGAAGAAGGAGAAGAAAAAGAAGAATGAGAAGAAGGAGAAGGAGGAGGAGGAGAAGGAGTAGGAGGAGAAAGAGGACGAGGAGGAGGAGGAGGAGGAGGAGGAGAAGAAGAAGAAGAAGAAGAAGAAGAAGAAGAAGAAGAAGAAGATGATGATGATGATCGTTAATCTTCTTCTTCTTCTTCTTCTTCCTCTTGTTGTTGTTGTTGTTGTTCTTCTTCTTCTTCTTCTTCAACAACAACAACAACAATAACAACAAGAGGAAAAAGAAGAAGAACAACAACAAGGACACGAAGAAGAAGAAGAAGAAGAAGAAGAAGAACAAGAAGAT
>CM054149.1:359485-361985 GCA_028751875.1 Rapana venosa
AGCAATACCAGGTAGTCACGAGAAAGTTGGAAATAACCATCAAATGAGGTTTGCCTGTATTGTCCGGTAAGGAAGCTAGCAGACGACAAAAGGACTGAGGGGGTACAAGTGTTTGCTGAAAAATTTTTACAATTTCAAACCTACCAAATTTGTTCAAAGTCACATGAGTTTTGAGTCAGAGGCTAGTCTTTCACACACAAAAAGTGGTTTTCATTTCTGTGGATGCCTTATACGTTCTGTATGAATATAAGAGTCCCATAGATAAACAGAAAGAAAAGAGTGATTTTTTTAATACCGGTGTGCAGCCTGTTTGACACAAGGTGTGGCGGGCGCACGGTGAATGTTTTTCCTTGCCTCCCCGCACAAGACGCACCCCCCGGGAGTTTGTTTGGTTGAGTGGTGGTGGTGGTGTCACACCTTGGGTTTAAAGGGCGTGCAACTTACCTCCCTTCAATCTCAGCCTCGTCATCGGCAGCTGGGCCCCCAGAATGTTCGTCTGAAAAGACTACCGTCAAGTTGAGTCGAGTTCAAGTCCAGTCAAAATAATAATAATAATAATAATAAATGGAATTTATATAGCGCTGTATCTTGCACAGACAAATCAAAGCGCTTGCACTCAACTCATTCTTACAGTCATGCAACCAATAGCAAGTAATAGTTCTAACAAGTCCAAATGCATGCACACACACACACACACACACACTCACACACACACGTCATACACTTTGGCAGGGTGATAGAATTTTTGACTGTTGAAAAGCAGGGATAGCTATGAAATGAAACAGGATAGGAAATTCTTAGGTTTGAAACAAATATGTCTTGAGGCCAGATTTCAAAGTGTCACAAGAAGGTCTTTGGCGAAGAGAGATAGGGAGGCCATTCCAAATCGATGGACCAGAAACAGAGAAAGAGCGACGGCCAACAGTGGACTGGTTGAATCTAGGTGTTTGTAAGCACAAAGAATCTGCAGCAGAGCGAAGGGAACGAGAAGGGGTGTACAGGTGGAGACATTCACAGAGGTAGGAGGGTACTGTTTTGTGGAGACATTTGTAACAGAGAGTACTGATCTTATAGTTTATTCTTTGTGGCACAGGCAGCCAGTGGAGAGATCGCAATAGAGGGGTAATGTGCTCAGATTTTTTCTTTCTGAGGACTAGTCGAGCTGCAGAGTTTTGAATACGTTGAAGGGAGTGGATAGATGATGCTGGCAGACCAGCCAAAATGATCTTTATTGAGGGTAAAAGAGTAAGTTTACAAGGTGGGTTTTTTTCTATCCTGCCTTCTCTCTCTCACACACACCCATACACACACACTCTCTCTCTCTTTCTCGTGTGCGCACACACTCTCTCGCTCACTCACTCTCACTATCACACACACACACCCACACACTCACGGGGAGGGGGGGGAAGGAGGGACGGGACGGGATAGCCTAGTGGTTAGAACATTGCATTCGCAATCTGACGACCCGGGTTCGATTCCCGTTCCTGGCACCTTATATAATGCATACATGCGTGTGTTGTGTGCATTTCTTTATCTTCGCTTGTAATAATTATGTATTGATAAACGATGTTTTGGGGTTGTTGTTTTTGGTGCTTTGATCTACCTCATTCATATTCTCCTTGCACCGTTGCATCTTAAACTCTCTGTGTGTGTGTGTCTCCCCCCCCCCCCTCTCTCTGTCTGTCTGTCTGTCTGTCTGTCTGTCTGTCTCTCTCTCTCTCTCTCTCTCTCTCTCTCTCTCTCTCAGTCTCTGTCTTGTCTGTCCGTATGCCTTTCTATATGTCTGTCTGTGTGTGTCTCTCTCTCACTGTCTCTCTCCCCTCCCCTCTGTCTCTCCATCACTCTACCTCTCTTTTTCTCTCTTCCCATCTCTGTCTTGTCTTTCTCTCTTTCTTTCCCTGTCTTTTTCTCTCCCCCCCACCCCCCTCTCTGTCTCTGTCTCTCTCTGTATCTCTGACTCTATCTCCCATCTCTCTCTCTCTCCCTCTCTTTCCCTGTCTGTTTCTCCCCCCCCCCCTCTCTCTCTCTCTCTCTCTCTGTCTGTCTCTTTGTCTCTCTGTATCCCTCTCTCTCTCTCTGACTCTCTCTCTCTCTCTAACATTATCCAACATTTCTCTCTCCTGTCTAACATCTCTCCATCTCTCTCTTATCCAACATCTCTCTCTTATCTAACATCTCTCTCTCCATCTAATATCTCTCTCTAACATTATCCAACATCTCTCTCCATCTAACATTTGTCCATCTCTCTCCTATCTAGCATCTCTCCATCTCTCTCTTATCCAACATTTGTCCATCTCTCTCTTATCTAACATCTCTCTCTTTCTCCATCTAACATTTGTCCATCTCTCTCTCTTATCTAACATCTCTCTCCACCTAACATCTCTCCATCTAACATCTCTCTATCTCTCTCTAGCATTATCCAACATCTCTCTCCATCTAACATCTCTTCATCTCTCTATTATCTAACATCTCTCCATCTCTCTCTTATCCAACATTTGTC
>CM054149.1:366985-371985 GCA_028751875.1 Rapana venosa
TAAGCCATGATAAAACTGGTTCTTTAAAATCCTGTTGGCTGCGGAGAGGAGGAGGGGTGAGGGTGTCTCAACAAGTGTACTGGGAGATGCTTTGTACGATCGTTGGGTAAAGAAAACGTATTTAAAATACAATTTTTGACAGAGTTATGAACATGTGAAGAGTAAACTGTTTAACAAAGCAGAGATGGGCAGATTAGAGAATGAATTGGTGTGTGTAAATGCTTAATGACTGAGAGAATATATGAGATATATATATGAGAGAGAGAAGGGGGAGGGAGAGAGAGAGAGAGAAAAAAAAACCCACACAGCTGTAAGTTAATTTGACAATAGATAGTTGGGGATGATGATAATTTATGATGCTCTCTCTCCGTTAATATATGACCAGATATACTGGCAATCCTCAATCCATGCTGACCCAAGATTGTTCCTTTCCGTCTTCTCCAAAGGTAGCTCTGTGTCTTTGTGTGTGCGCGAGCGTGCGTGTGCGCGCGCATGCGTGTGTGTGTGTGTGTGTGTGTGTCTGTCTCTCTCTCTCTGTCTCTGTCAGTGTGTGTGTGTGTGTGTGTGTGTGTGTGTGTGTGTGTGTGTGTGTGTGTGTGTGTGTGTGTGTGTGTGTGTGTGTCTCTCTGTCTCTGTCTCTGTCAGTGTGTGTGTGTGTGTGTGTGTGTGTGTGTGTGTGTGTTGTGTGTGTTTTGTGTGTGTGTGTGTGTGTGTGTGTGTGTGTCTCTCTCTCTCTCTCTCTCTCTCTCTCTCTGTCTCTGTCAGTCTGTCTCTCTCTCTGTGAGTGCACACGCGCGCGCGCGCTAGACCAAGCTTAGCACGGAGGGTGGGAGTCGGAACTCCCGTGAAGAAAGAGCCATGATGCGAAGGTGAGGACAGATTTGTTTTCTCAAGCTCCAACATCCTCAGCTCTGTTCGTCAATATTGCCCTGGCCCTACCTACCTACATCTCTCCTCTCCCTCCCACCACCACCAAAAAAAAAAAAACCCTTCAAGGCACCGTGTGTAGAGCTCTGGAAGAATCGCCTGTATCTTTTTTTTTTCTTCTCTCTCCCCTCTTCTCCCAAGACTGTTTACCCAACAAGATGGTTGGGAGCTATCAGATGCACTTCTAATGTCAAGTCAAGGGGCCCGCATGTTTTGGGGAAAACCTACTACCGCATATTTCGTATTTTCTTGTCGGCAGCTGGACTGAAGTGTAGCTGTTCTGAAGCGGGCTGGTTTTCTTAAGGCTGGTCTGGAGTGTTTGCCCATCAGGGCTGGTTTACCGCCAAGTTTTGACTTGGAGTAAGGCAGCTGAGGGAAGGTAGGAGGAGGACAGAGCGGAATGAAAGAAGAAGGGAATGAAAGAAGAAGAGAGGCAGGGAAAACATGTCGAGAAATAGAAGATGGGAGTTGATGGAAAGAGGATAAGAGGGGGTGAATGACTTATGTGGGATATTGTGTTGCGCAGGGAGGGGGTGGGGGGAATGTGTGTAATTATGGCTGGTTGATACGCTGGATTATTTATTGTAGGCTGTGCGTGTGAATAGGTGAACTCAGGCTTAGGATAATAATTATGTATAAGGTTACCACGTGTTAGAAATTAATCTTGTTGTCTGTTTTGTTGCCACGCTAAGTAAACGGTGTCCCTTAACCTGTAAGGTTGTAGGGGAGCGAGGCGTCAGAGACCTCAGCTTCTCTAGGGGCCAGCATATTGAGGGTGGCGCCCATCTCCTCTGCTTTACCTTCCCAGACCCTAAAGAGGCAGGTACCCATTTACAGCTGGGGGACTGTACTGAAACCAAGGCGCGCAAACGGTCACCCATCCAAGTGGTAACCACGCTCGATGCTGCTTAACCTTGGCTGGGGGGAAAGCGAGTGCTCTGACCACTGAGCTATCCTGTCCCCTAAGTACGAGGTAAAAACAGAGAGAAAAGTAATTCCACCAGTTCTTGTGCCAGAGACCCCCACACCTCCCACATCAACTCTTCTGGGTTTTTCTCCTCCATATTCTCGCCCTCTACCCTGTCCATCCTATGCCTTTCTTTTGTGTTGTGGTCAACGGTTTGGACTAGTGCAGAATCGGAAATTACTTTGATTTTTGTTTTTACCATTTCGTCAGATGGACCTGTCCATCTCTGCAATGGTGTCAGCAGTAAGCAGAGGGTCTTCCAAGTCACCATAGAGCTTCTTGGCCACTGGGGTGGTATGGGTCAGTCAGGCCAGATCCTCTTTCAGAGTGCTGCCTCATGTAGCGGGCAGGACTGTATACAGCACAGGGTCTGGTGTCTGGCTGCTGCTGCCAGTCTGGCAAGAGCACTGCTGCTCTGTGTGTGTCCTGTGTGGAGTTTCGTGTACATGTGCGTAATTTAATATAGTTCTCCCCCCGTGGGGATGCCGGGGGGTCTGTCAGTATAAACAGCATCCCCACCTTCTGGAAATTCTGTGGTAGGAATTCCCTCTTTTCTATCCCTTTCTTTGTTTCTGTCTTGTTGCTTTTTCTTCCTGTAACCTCCTGCTAATTTTCAGCCTTCTTGGTCCATTCTCTTTGCCCTTTTTTTCCACAGAAAGACTTCAAAGATAACCATTCTCTCTTGTGCCGAAGTGGGATGTGCTGGCCCTGACTTGTCAGGCGATTAATGGCAGTGTAACCCATTTTCGCTCAGTAGTTGCTGTCTGAGCATTTGATGAAGATTTTAATATAGTTTTTACTGAGGAAAGAAATAATCATGACTAACAGCATCTCATTTAAAGGAAGCTTTGCATTCAAGAATGGTATCTTTGTTGTTTTTTCACTGGGGATGGACCCCTTTCAGCCACATCTCTCAAGTGTGTGTCGGTGTCAAATCGGAGCAAAAGTAAAACTCTATGGTGCGACCTCTAACAAAAGACTCTCTACCTTTTACTCCCCTCTCCCCTCCCCTCCCCCTCCCCCTCCCCTCCACCTCCCCCTCCCCTCCCCTCCCCCCTCCCTCCCCTCCCCCTGTTATGTTTCGAATTTTCAAGAATTCCTTTCTACCAAGAAAAACTGTTCAGTGAATGTCAAGACATCAATGCTTTTAAACGAGCATATTAAAGAAAAGGAAATGACAGACTCAAATGATGCATTGATAGAAGTTCTGTAAAACATTAATATTTATCTAAAGAGTCTGGAGTTTTTGAAGAAAGAAGTTACAAAAAGAGTAACATTTTCTATTTTATGAGATTTGTAATGGGAGTAAAGTTCAGTTTATTGTCAATAATAGTGCCCAAGTATTGACATTCATTCACACGTTCTACTTTCGTACCTTTACACTGATTGTCGCATGAACCCAGACTTGTGCCAATGTAAAGGTTTGGTACAGGCTGTGGATTCATGAAAAAACCAGTTAACATTTCTTCAGTCTTGTTAAGATTTAAGTTCTGATCATACATTTTACTTCAGGAATAAAATTCTTCTACTTCTTTGGAATATGTGAAGTGTGAGTTAGATAAATCCTCAAGAGCAAAGTCATCAGAATACTGTATCAATTGTGTAAGATCAGAGCTAGTGCAGTCATTGGCAATAAGAGTGAAAAGGATAGGGAAAAGAACGGTGCCTTGTAGAGAACCAGTAGAAATTGACTTTTCTGTAGATATTGCCCCTTAAAATCTGAGAAACTCTGTTCGAGTTGTAAAAAACATCATGATCCAAAGGATAAGCCAAGGACAGACGTTCAGTGAAAGTAGTTTGAGCGCTAAGAGGTAGGGCTGAATGGTATTGAAGGCAGAGGAGAAGTCAATGAAAAGTATGCGAGCAAAGGAACCATGTTTTTCTCAGTGAGAATAAGCATTGTGCAGCAAGGTGATTGTAGCATCATTTGTGCTCCTGTTTGCTTTATTTGCAAATTGAAGAGGGCTGGAGTGAGAAGAAGTATACACAAGAATACGTTTTAGAATAATGCGTTTAAAGCATTTCAGTACAATTGAAACGAGAGAGAGATAGGTCAGTAATCATTAAGAGACCTAGGGATTTGGGACAAGAGTAAATGATGTTTTTTTTCCCAGAGGATAGTACACAGTATATCTTGATTGATAAGAGAGAACAAGTCTTGAAACATGACTCAGCTCAAAGGCACAAGTAACACCATTTAAAAAAATCAAGGCATGCCAGTTTTTGACAGGTTGGTGATAAAGAAAAAAAAAACACAAAAAAACCCTGACCAAAGAGTGAGATTTCAAGAGTGTATGCACGCACTTCGTGTATGTATGCCCATGCCTGAGAAATCACAATGGCCTTGTTTCCCCATTTGTTGTGACAGGCAACAGAGCCGTATACACCCTAGTGTGCGAGTTGCACGTGCAAGCCATAGGATCCCTGATGTCGCACAGGTATCGCCCCTTAGCGCCCATTACCAAAACAAACACATTGGGGGGGGGGGGGGGGGGGGGGGGAGGGGGGGGGGGGGAGAGAGAGAAAAGGCAGAAGCAGAGAGAAGGAGGGGAGGGGGCAGGAGGTGGGGGGGCGAAGAGGGAGGTAACAGGATGGGGATTTGCAGATTTCCACAGCTGGTCTCCAGATTCAATCTGCCCGTGAAATCCCAATGCATTCCTGTCCTTTCTTTGTCCAGTTTTCACAACTCACTACCCACCATCCTCAATTGTGGAATGCTGTTTCTATACCCCCCCACCCCCACCCCTTCTCTCTCTCTCTCTCTCTCTCTCTCTCTCTCTCTCTCTCTCTCTCTCTCTCTCTCTCTCTCTCTCTCTCCTCTCTCTCTCTCCCTGTCTCTCTCTATCTCTCACTCCTCTCTCTCGCTTA
The DNA here is from genome assembly GCA_028751875.1 of Rapana venosa. NCBI lineage: Eukaryota > Metazoa > Mollusca > Gastropoda > Neogastropoda > Muricidae > Rapana > Rapana venosa. Next base: position 371,748 of record CM054149.1, read on the forward strand.
TTCTTAGAACTTATTTTCTTCCCTCAATAAAAATGTTCATTCATTCATTCTCTCTTTCTCTCTCTCTCTTTCTCTCTCTCTCTGTCTGTCTCTCTTTCATTTTTGCAAGGGCCATGGGTTTTTTGTTGGTTTTTTAATTTATTTTTTTTAATATCAGCTTCCTCATTTATTTCATTTTGTTGATATCAGATTAAGATTGATAATATGATTATCTTTTTTCATTTTTTAAAAAATTTTC
>CM054149.1:389485-434837 GCA_028751875.1 Rapana venosa
ACATTAAAGTATATTCTTGAGTCTTGGGAAACATTAAAGTATATTCTTGAGTCTTGGAAAACATTAAAGTATATTCTTGAGTCTTGGGAAACATTAAAGTATATTCTTGAGTCTTGGGAAACATTAAAGTATATTCTTGAGTCTTGGAAAACATTAAAGTATATTCTTGAGTCTTGGGACACATTAAAGTATATTCTTGAGTATAGTCTTGAATCATTAAAGTATATTCTTGAGACAGACTGACAGATAGATAGCACGAGGCAAGAAAGGCTGCAGCCCAGGCAGACAGACCAGTGTGTCATCTGTGCCTTCCTCTGCCATAGCCACTGTCTGTCATTCCTGTGTGGGACTGGCCAGCCACACCCGACGCTGTACCAGAATGAATAACACCTAGAGCACAACTCCATAGTCTTCCGAGACTGAAGGATGCCAATATATATCTTGTTGTATCCTATCCTCTAGTGGAAAAACGAAAACAGAGAAAAGGAAGTTACTTGTTTAACCAGAAAAAGAGTATGTCAGTACGCATCAGAAGGGAAACTCCTCCTTACAACAAAGTCAATTAATTAATGTGAGACTGCGCATACAGCCGTTTTTGCCCACCATAAAGGTAACCGCATTCCGACTTGGAGGATAAACAAGACACGAGAATGCTAGTGTAGGTTTGCACACACGGTGTTGTCAAATGTTGGTAGGGTGCTGATCAAAAGATGTATGGGGTGGAAAAACCACCCCCTTTATTCACTGGGGACATGTTGATGGGGGGGGGGGGGGGGGGGGGGGGTGAATCAGATCTGTTGCCCTTTTTTTTCAAAGAGTCTTGAGCACAGCTGAGTCATAGCCAGTGCATGTTCAGTGTGTTGTGTGTGTGTGTGTGACAATGACAAATTTTTTTATTTCGAGGATAATGAATAAGCCACCCATGTGCTTTTTTACAATCAATCCCCGCCCTTAGGGATATATATAGGAGAGAGAGAGAGAGAGAGAGAGAGAGAAGAGAGAGGAGAGAGAGAGAGAGAGAGAGAGAGAGAGAGAGAGAGTGAGTGTGTGTGTTGAAGTGGAATTGAACCTAAGACTGTTCGAGTTGTGTGTATGTGTTTGTGTGTGGGTTTGGGGGGGGGGGGGGCTGTGCGTATGTATACGTGTGTGTGTTAGGGGGGGGGTGTACGTGTGTGTGGGTGTGTGTGTGTGTGTGTGTGCGTTTGTATGTGTGAGGCTTACTCCTTCCTTCCATTATTTGCAGCCTCAAAGGCGCTCTTTGTACAGGTCACTTAGCTTCGTCAATGTTTTATCAAACAGCTCGCTCTCTCTCCCCCCCTCCCCCCCTCCTCTCTCTCTCTCTCTCTCTCCTCTCTCTCTCTGCCCCCTCCCTCTCTCTCCCCCCTCTCTCTCTCCCCTCTCTCTCCCCCCTCTCTCTCTCCCCTCTCTCTCTCTCCCCCCCCTCTCTCTGTCTCTTTGCAAAATATCGACATCTGGTATCCCAAGAAGTAAAGCATGTGTTTCTTTTCTATGATGTCTGGGTGTGGATTCAGACTTGTATCAAAAAGTACGGCAACGTAGTTCACTAGATAATTATATTTTCTTTGGTTCCTAAGATTATTCTAAAGGCTATACTAGGTAATTTTATTTTCTTTGGTTCTTAAGATTACTCTAAAGACTATACTAGGTAATTTTATTTTCTTCGGTTCCTAAGATTGTTCTAAAGACTATACTAGGTAATTTTGTTTTCTGTGGCTCTTAAGATTATTCTAAAGACTATTTTGTTCCATGAATGATACTTGGTTGGTTAGTGGTTTGTTAGTTTGTGAAGTGTAATAATCATGCATTTTACCCGACAAAACTTAGTTTGCCATGCTGGGTCATCACCCATATCTCAGTCATGGGGTTTGAACTGTGCTATATACATAGAACGGATTTGTTAGACGTTTAGTTAAGTAAGGACGGGGTAGCTCAGTGGTCGGAGCACTCGCTTTTCCCCCAGCCAAGGTTAAGCAGCATCGAGCGTGGTTACCACTTGGATGGATGACCGTTTGCGCGCCTTGGCTTTAGTTCAGTCCCCCAGTTCACCCAGCTGTAAATGGGCACCTGCCTCCTTTAGGGTCAGGGAAGGTAAAGCAGCGAGGGAGAGGAGATGGGCGCCGCCCTCAATATGCTGGCCCCTTGAGAAGTGAGGTCTCTGACGCTTCGCTCCCCTACGGCCTTATAGGTTATTGTACACCTTTACCTTTAGTTAATAACTTCAAACGAAGCGTTATGTAAGAAATGTATCACAAAGATCCCCCATGGGTATGCCGGGGCCTGTCAAATCTAAATACCATCCCCACCTTCTAAAAATGTTGTGCTAGGAATTCCCTCTTTTCTATCCCTCACTCTGTTAACTCAATGTAGGTTCATGCGCATGAGAAATAACGATTACATATTTCACCTAGTGCGGTCCCATTGAAACGTACGGCATGGATTCACCCACCCCCCCTCCCACACACACACACACACACACATTTTGTGAAGCCCTTATGCGAGTTGTGTGTGATCTTTCCTGTCTCACACCTCGTCCTCTTTATTGAGTGGTGGTGCCTGTTCTCAGAACTAACCCAGCAAAAAATGGAAGAAGATAGAAAGAAATGATAGAAATCAGGGGTGTATATGTGTGTGTGGTAGGGGGGAGAGGGAGGGGGGGAGAGGCTTGTAGTCGGCTTTGCCCCATGTGGCCACCACCTTCGTATGCCAGTGCAAATAACAAACGGATCTTCCTCTCTGTTCCTTCCCCATGTCCTTTCTCTGCCTCAGTGTAGGTCTACAGCCACCCCTGTGAGGTAGATCAGGGTTGTCTGAGGACGCTATAGGCGAGTGGTTAAGACTGTTTGATTTCAATCCCGTGGGTCCGTGAAGTCGTGGGTTCGATTCTTGGCAGCAGCGTCTGGTGAATTAAGGGTGGGTTTTTTTTATGATCTCGAAGGTCAGCTTTCAAGTGCAGACCTGCCAGTGCCTTAATTCCTCTCTTGCGTGTGCGCATGCAGAAGATCAAAGATGCACGTTAAAGATCCTGTAATTCGTGTCAGTAGTCAGTGGGTTGAGAAAACACGAACATGCCCAGCATGCATCCCCGAAGTCGGAATGCGGCTACCTTCATGGTGGGGGGAAAACATGGTCAAATAATTATGCAAACTCTGACCAATGATGAACCTCCAAGCTCTAGTCAAGGAATGCACACAAAAAAATGTCTGATGTTCAGGATTGATTTGTGCTTCTTCTGGATTTTTCTCTCTCTCTCTGTCTCTGTCTCTCTTCTGCCTTTCTCTTCTCTCTCTCTCTCTCTCTCTCTCTCTCTCTCTCTCTCTCTCTCTCTCTCTCTCTCTCTCTCTCTCTCTCTCTCTCTCTGTCTTTCTCTGTGTGTGTGTGTGTTGTGTGTGTGTGTGTGTGTGTGTGTGTGTGTGTGTGTGTGTGTGTGTGTGTGTGTGTGTGTGTGTGTCTCTCTGTCTTTCTGTGGGCAGAATGTATATAAAGGCCTTAATTGTGCCTCTTCTTTACCAATATTCAACCTGTTCAGTTCTGTACCACTCTTGTCTTCATAGACTTCAAACAAAGGCCAACCATGTCTATTTGTGTTTAAATTGATTGACTGTCTTCATAGACTTAAAAAAAAAGGCCAACCATGTCTATTTGGTGTTTAAATTGATTGACTGTCTTCATAGATTTCAAAACAAAAGGCCAACCTTGTCTATTTGGTGTTTAAATTGATTGACTGTCTTCATAGATTTCAAAACAAAAGGCCAACCTTGTCTATTTGTGTGTTTAAATTGATTGACTGTCTTCATAGACTTTAAAAAAAAGGCCAACCTTGTTTACTTGTGTTCAAATTGATTGACTGTCTTCATAGACTTTTAAAAAAAAAGGCCAACCTTGTCTATTTGTGTTTTAATTGATTGACGGTCTTCATAGACTTCAAAAAAAGGCCAACCTTGTCTATTTGTGTTTAAATTGATTGATAGTCTTCATAGACTTCAAAAAAAGGCCAACCTTGTCTATTTGTGTGTTAAATTGATGGCTAGTCTTTATTCCCAAGGGTTATTGGGGTGGATATTGGCTAGTCTTTAGTGGCCCAGTATGCACCCTGAAGGGACTATGGCTAAGAAAAGTGTATGTGTGTGTGTGTGGCATATCACCATCCATCCATGGTTGCCAACTGCTGTTGTGACAGGCCATGTGTGGTGTTGCCCTAAGGTGTGTTGTACACGTGCAAACCGTGTGTGATCCCTCATGTCTCACGGGGGTTTGCCCCTTTGGGGCCTATTACCAAAACAAATGGAAAGGAAGAAGGGGTAGCTGGGGGTCTCCCACCTCCCCCTCCCACCCCCACACCTACCCACACCCACCACCACCCACCATCACCTTTGTCTGTCAGTACATATTTTTGTGTGTGGCAGTGGAAACGGGATTTAGCGCATGCATGTGTAGTGTTTTATTTGTCACGTTGTACAGTCATCTTTATGAAATAGATGGGAGGTGATTTTTTGCTTCCATCCTGCTTGACTGTTTTCAGTCTGTGTGTCTGTCTATGTCTGTCTGTCTGTCTCTGTGTCTCTGTAAAAAGCACACCAGTGTTCATTCAAGTATCCTCGAAATGACTTTTCTTTTTCTTTTCTTTTGGAGGGGGGGATTTGATTTAATCTCTCTCCCTCCCTCCCTCCCCCCCTCTCTCTCTCTCACTTACTCACACACACACTCGCATACACACAGTACAGCACATTACAACACAGCACAATACAACACAGCGCAATACAACACAGCACAATACAACACAGCACAATACAACACAGCGCAGCACAGTACAACACAGCACAGCACAGCGCTGCACAGCACAAACGTTTTCAAGGGGGATGAATGACACAAAAGGTTGGTTAGGAGAAAACCCAGGGTGTGTCAGCAAACACCAGTGATCAAAAGACGGGTTGGACTCGGAAGCCTCTTGTCTTGGGGCATGTGCATGGGGAGAGGAAAAACTGCGATTGAGATCTTGTTTCCCTAGCTAGCATCAAAGAGCACAGCTAGACACACACGCTCGCACACACACGCACACACACGCAAACACACACACACACACAAACACACACACACACACACACACACACACACACACACACACACACACAGTCTGCCCATGCTCCCGAGTGGGTGCGCGCTTGTGTGTCAGTCTGTCAGTCAGTCAGTTACCTACCTAACCTAACCTATCCCTCTCATGTTTGTTTGGGTTTGGTGCAGTCTTTGTTCCTGCGCTGCACTGAATGTTTTGTCAAGTGGGAGGGTTTTGGGGGGTAGGGGGGGGGGGGGGGGGGGGGGGGGGGGGTGTGGGGGGGGAGTTGGCTTTTTCTTACATTTTAGTGTAGTGCAAGAGGGCACAGTCATTTGTCTTATAGAGTTTGGCATAGGGATTTGTAAAGGTAAAGGTAAAGGAGTCTCATAACCTATAAGGTCGTAGGGGAGCGAGGCGTCAGAGACCTCACTTCTCAAGGGGCCAGCATATTGAGGGCGGCGCCCATCTCCTCTCCCTCGCTGCTTTACCTTTCCATGACCCTAAAAGAGGGCAGGTACCCATTTACAGCTTGGGTGAACTGGGGGAACTGTACTGAAGCCAAGGCGCGGCGCAAACGGTCACCCATCCAACTGGTAACCACGCTCGACGCTGCTTAACTTGGCTGGGGGGAAAGCGAGTGCTCTGACCACTGAGCTATCCCGTCCCCATATACCCCTGACCAAAAAACAAGAAAAAAGTGTGGCATTAAGGTTTTCGTTTGGATACATGTTCAATGTTAAAATTGATCATGACTTGGCTGTGGCTTTGAGGTTTTGCGTATGCGACCGGGATTTTTTGCCCACCATGAAGGTAGCCGCATTCCGACTTCAGGGAAGATGTCTGCCAGTGTGCATGCCGGTTTGTTGTTTTGTTTTTGAATGTTGTCATCCGTTCTGACCTGCATGCAAATGGCCTACTCTTCCGAAAGGCGAAATGGGGCTTAAACGCGTGTGCGTTCGCACATGGGTCATTGGTTCATAGTCTCATGTGAAGGATTGGTTGTGTTCCGACTTTTTTGGTAATGCAAAGCAAGTTAATTTTCATGAGTTCTCTTTTCGTTTCGTGTGTACACGCACGTGCGTGCTCGCGGGTGCGTGCGTGCGTGTGTGGGTGTGTGTGTGTGTGTGTGTGTGTGTGTGTGTGTGTGTGTGTGTGTGTGTGTGTGTGCATGGGGTTTTGATTTCGTTTTACTTTCTTCACTAAATATGTATTAGACACAAATAGGCTAGGTGTGAGGGGATTGGGGGGATCTGGAGTTAGTTAGGGGGTAATTTACTAAGTCTACAGTGTGTGTGTGTGTGTGTGTGTGTGAGTGGTGGTGCGTGCGTGTGTGCGTGCGTGCGTGCGTGCGTGCGTGCGTGCGTGTGTGGTGGTGTGTGTGTATGTGTGTATGTGTGTGCGTATGTGTGTGTCGCGAGCGCGCGCATGTGTGTGTGTTTGTGTTTTGAGCTTCGAAAGACTGTCCTACCCCATGAATATCTGTATCCAAACATATGCGTTCACATTAATTTTTGCAATGTATAAAACTGTATGCACCCAGGTGTCGTGTTTAGCACGCGGGTGTCGTCTTAAGTCACCCCCCCCCCCCCCCCCATCCCGCCCCTGAAGTTGGAATGTGGATACCTTAAGAGTGGGTGAAAATGCGAAATCTCACCATGGGTAAACCTCTAGCCTTTTTTTTTTTTTTGGGGGGGGGGGGGGTATTATTTTTATATCGAGGATAATGGAATAAACACTTATGTGCTTTTTTTTACATCCAGTCCCCGTGTGTATGCAGTTTTGTCAATTTTGTCATCTGTTCCCACCGGCACACAATGGCCTACTCTTACGAAAAGCGGAACAGGATTTAAACGTGTGGGCAAGACGTTCTGCGTGCGTTCGCACACGGGGCCTCGGTTTATAGTCTCATCCGGAAGGACTTTGGAGAGAGTGGAGTCAACTCCAGGGGAAAATCTCCCCTCGAACGGGAATCGAACCCGGGTCGTCAGATTGCGAGCGCAATGTTCTAACCACTAGGCTGTCCCGTCTCCCGCCAAGGAACAGCAACACCCCCCCCCCCCCCTATAAATATATATATATATCACAAATCCTACCTGCATGTGTGTCTCATAGTGAGAAAGTATCATGATGGACTTGTGCCTGCGGAATGTGCGTGTACATATGTGTCCATTAGTATCTTATGTTGTGTGGGTGGTTTTTTCGTTCCTCGGCTAGAGCTCCGAGGTTCACCAATGGTGAGATTTTGGCGTATGCGACCTTTTTTGGGGGGGCCCCACCACGAAGGTAGCCGCATTCCGACTTCGGGGATGTATGCTGGGTATGTTCGTGTTTCCATATACCACAGAACACTGACATGAATGACGGTATCTTTAACGTGCATATTTGATCTTCTGCATGCGTGTATGTATATAAAAGGTGTCCCATAACCTTATAAGGTCGTAGGGCAGCGAGGCGTCAGAGACCTCACTTCTCTAGGGCTAGCATATTGAGGGCGGCGCCCATCTCCTCTCCCTCGCTGCTTTACCTTCCCTGACCCTAAAGAGGGCAGGTACCCATTTACAGCTGGGTGAACTGGGGAGAACTGTACATACTGAAGCCAAGGCGCGCAAACGGTCACCCATCCAACTGGTAACCACGCTGGATGCTGCTTAACTTGGCTGGAAAAAAAGCGAGTGCTCTGACCACTGAGCTATAATATAATATACGAAGGGAATGAAGGCACTGGCAGGTCTGCACTTGAAGTTGACCTGGGAGATGGGAACCCCCACCCCACCCTTATGATATCAAACGTCCTACTAGGCAGTAATGCGTGAACATTCTCTCTGACGTACAAACTGTGATTTTTGTTGTTGACAGACATGGCAAGCCTCGCTGACCCGGCTGCGCGAGTGCACCTTCACCCGCCTAATTTGAATAGATGACGTAGGCAGGAACTGCGTCTGCGCATGCTCATCGTACATACCGTCTTCCTGTCAAGAAAGCATGGCTAGCGTGTTGGATTGTTTATCTACAAGGTAAGTTTGTCGTCTTCCCTATTTTATTCATGCTTTCTAAGCAAGTTATCCGAAGTAATTGTTGATGCTCATGGCTTGAAAAATTATATCAGTTCGTAACCGTAGTTATTTTATGGCGTATGTTAAAAAACTGGCTTGAGGAATGCAGGGTGTAGCTTTTGTCATCGCGACATGCCGGCAGTTGTCACGTGCTGTGGTGTATAGTCCGTGCAGTGGGCTTTGGTAGTGTGTTTGTAAAGTGTGGGGGAAAACGTTATGACTGGTGTGTGTGTGCGCGCGCGCGCGCGCGCGCGTGCGTGCGTGCGTGCGTGTGTGTGTGAAGAGAGAAGGGCGAGGGAGGGGAGAGACAGAGATGGCAGTGACAAAAACTTTAATGTGTGAGGTTTTTCAACCTACCTATTCACAAGAGGTAGTTAGATGTAGGGTCCGAAATCGAAAACAACGCAAACAAAATTGAACATTGTACATCGGTAGCTACTCCGCTCCCTAAAAAGTCCTTCGGATGCGACTAAACAAACCGAGGTCACGTGTACGAACGCACGCAGAACATCTTGCGCACATGTTAAAACCCGTTCCGTCTTTTGAAAGAGTAGGCTATGGCTTAAGGGAAGGAACGAATTACAAAAAGAACCCAACAAAAACAAAAAAAAACCTGCATACACACATGTGTCATGTGTTTGGACATCAGCTCCGAAGTCGGAATGCCGTTACCTTTATGGCGGGCAAACGATCGCATACGCAGATTGTCGCCCCAGTGGTGAACCTCGGAGCTCTAGCCGAGAAACCGGGGAGGTTAAGTGGAGTTAAGTGAAGTGGGTGGGTTGGTTGACTGGTTGGTTGGTTAGTTGACTGGTTGGTTGGAGGGTTGATTGGTTGGAGGGTTGGTTGGAGGGTTGATTGGTTGGAGGGTTGATTGGTTGGAGGGTTGGTTGGTTGGAGGGTTGATTGGTTGGAGGGTTGATTGGTTGGAGGGTAGGTCGGTTGGTTGGAGGGTTGACTGGATGGTTGGAGGGTTGTCTGGTTGGTTGGTTGGAGGGTTGACTGTTGGTCGGTTGGTTGGAGGGTTGACTGGATGGTTGGTTGGTTGGAGGGTTGACTGGTTGCTTGGTTGGTTGACTTGTTGGAGGGTTGACTGGTGGTTGACTGGTTGGAGGGTTGACTGGTTGGTTGACTGGTTGGAGGGTTGACTGGTTGTTTGTTTGGAGGGTTGACTGGTAGAATGATTGGTTGACTTGTTGGACGGTTGGTTGGTTGGAGGGTTGACTGGTTGTTTGGTTGGAGGGTTGACTGGTTGGTTGTTTGGTTGGTTGGTTGACTGGTTGGAGGGTTGACTGGTTGGTTGACTTGTTGGAAGGTTGGTTGATTGGTTGGAGGGTTGACTGGTTGGTTGGAGGGTTGACTGGTTGGTTGGTTGGTTGGTTGGTTGGTTGACTTGTTGGAGGGTTGACTGGTTGGTTGGAGGGTTGACTGGTTGTTTGGTTGGTTGGTTGTTTGGTTGGTTGACTTGTTGGTGGGTTGACTGGTTGGTTGGAGGGTTGACTGGTTGGTTGGTTGTTTGGTTGGTTGACTTGTTGGAGGGTTGACTGGTTGGTTGGAGGGTTGACTGGTTGTTTGGTTGGTTGGTTGTTTGGTTGGTTGACTTGTTGGTGGTTGACTGGTTGTTGACTGGTTGGTTGGTTGTCTGGTTGGTTTGACTTGTTGGAGGGTTGACTGGTTGGATGGTTGACTGGTTGGTTGGTTGACTGGTTGGTTGGAGGGTTGACTGGTTGGTTGGAGGGTTGACTGGTTGGTTGGTTGGAGGGCTAACTGGCTGTTGGTTGGAGGGTTGACTGGTTGGTTGGTTGGTTGACTGTTGGAGGGTTGACTGGTTGTTTGTAGGGTTGACTGGTTGTCTGATTGGTTGACTTGTTGGACGGTTGGTTGGTTGGAGGGTTGACTGGTTGTTTGGTTGGAGGGTTGACTGGTTGGTTGGTTGGTTGGTTGACTGTTGGAAGTTTGGTTGGAGGGTTGACTGGTTGGAGGGTTGACTGGTTGGAGGGTTGACTGGTTGGAGGGTTGACTGGTTGGAGGGTTGACTGGTTGTTTTGACTTGTTGGAGGTTGGTTGGTTTGAGGGTTGACTGGTTGTTGGTTGGAGGGTTGACTGGTTGGTTGGTTGGAGGGTTGCCTGGTTGGTTGGTTGGATGGTTGACTGGTTGGCTGGAGGGTTGACTTGTTGGAGGGTTGATTGGTTGGAGGGTTGATTGGTTGGAGGGTTGACTGGTTGTTTGGTTGGAGGGTTGATTGGTTGATTGGTTGGAGGGTTAGGTTGGTTGGAGGGTTGGTTGGTTTGGAGGGTTGATTGGTTGGTTGGTTGGAGGGTTGATTGGTTGGAGGGCTGATTTGGAGGGTTGACTGGTTGGCTGATTGGTTGGAGGGTTGACTGGTTGGAGGGTTGACTGGTTGGAGGGTTGACTGGTTGGAGGGTTGGTTGACTTGTTGGAGGGTTGACGGGTTGATTGGTTGGAGGGTTGTTTGGTTGGTTGATTGGTTGGAATTGGAGGGTTGGCTGATTGGTTGGAGGGTTGACTGGTTGATTGGTTGGAGGGTTGACTGGTTGGTTAGTTGACTGGCTGGTTGATTGGAGGCTTGACTGGTTGGTTGATTGGTTGGAGGGTTGACTGGATGGAAGGTTGACTGGTTGGTTAGTTGACTGGTTGGTTAGTTGACTGGTTGGTTGGGGGACTGGTTGGTCGGTCGATTGATTGGTTAGTTGCTGAATGGTCAATTGGTTGGCGCGCATTTTGGGATGATATAGGTAGATTTGCTGATGAACTGGGCTGCAGTTGGTGGGTTGGTTGATTGTTGAATTGAGTGACTAACCAAGAGGTTGGCTGGTTGATTGATTTGCTGATTGATTGAACGTTAGTTTTTTTTGTGTGTTGGCTGTGTGATTGCTATCTTGCATATTTTTGCGACGGCTATAAGTCATATGCCTCTGGGCGTATATACACCTGTACTCTCTCTCTCTCTCTATCCACACACACACACACACATACACACACGTACACACACACATACATACATACACGTACACACATTCACACACATACACGTACACACATTCACACACGCACACACAGTTTGCCTAACACACACACACACACAAATTCAAGATTTTAATTCGCCTGTGACCTCTCTTGGGACATGGAGGATTTCAGTAAACAAAATTTACTGTAACATATATAACTTGCATTAACAAACTACGTTTACAACACTGAATTTGACAGAAACAGAAATATAATCAACCTTTTCATCAATGTCATGCAACTTAACTCTAAACTATCAGTTTTGCTAAGTTTTTAATTGTCTTTTTGTCAGAAGAGAACAACTTACAAAATATGAACATGGATCTTGGATACAGATATTCCTGAGGTAGGACATTCCTTCGAAGCTCAGAAAACTGGACATTCCATGATAAAGTGAAACTCATCATTACCTATCGATTTCATGTTACATTGTTTACAAAGACGATTTTCGAGTTGAATGCCGTTCACTCGTCCTGTTTCAATCAATCGGCAATGAATGATTGATGCACCTGAATCTTAATAATGAAATCATAATTTATTGTTATATGGCACACACCATAACCTCCATATATATATATATATATATATATATATATATATATATATATTCTATTCATTATATATCTGGCAGATATATATATTCATTATATATCTCCACAAACACACACACACAGATAGATAGATAGATAGATAGATAGATAGATAGATAGATAGATAGATAGATAGATAGATCACAAGGTCACTTCTTCATAACGGTATAATGTTGCATCTGTTCACAGGCTTTCTTCTTCAGCTCACGGGTGCTGTCAAAGTTTCGAACCACGACCCCCACCAGTCCACATACACACACGGGGAAGGGAGTCCAGTTGGCCATCACAGTCAGGACACCCACACACTCTCCGCTTTACCTGCAGGTGGAGGAAACAGTGTGGTAAATATCAACAACAAACATGACTCAGGTAGGTCTAAAAGTAGTAGTTCTTCAGTTTAACGTAGGATAAAAAGGTAAAGGAGTCCCATAACCTATAAGGTCGTAGGGGAGCGAGGCATCAGAGACCTCACTTCTCTAGGGCCAGCATATTGAGGGCGGCGCAAATCTCCTCTCCCTCGCTGCTTTACCTTCCCTGATCCTAAAGAGGGCAGGTACCCATTTACAGCTGGGTGAACTGGGGGAACTGTACTGAAGCCAAGGTGCGCAAACGGTCACCCATCCAACTGGTCACCACGCTCGACGCTGCTTAACTTGGCTGGGGGAAAGCGAGTGCTCCGACCACTGAGCTATCCCGTCCCCTTAAGTTTAACGTCCTTCCACTAAATAGTGATATCAGATAAGTCTAAAAGTTTCTCAAGAGGAGAGGAGAAAAACGAAAAGAGACCAGGACAGAAGAGAGGGTGGCAGGAAGGTGTGGATGTTCGCCTGCACTAACAAGTAGGTTGTGGGTTCGATTCCCTGCCACACAGAGAGAGATGAGAGGAGATGGGGGGGGGGGGGTAGATTCCCAGCCAGAGAGAGAGAGGGGGGGTGGTAGATTCCCAGCTAGAGGATAGAGGAGGGGGGGGGTAGATTCCCAGCTAAGATAGAGAGAGGGAGGGGGGGGGGTAGTTCCAGCCAGAGAGAGATAGAGAGGGGGGTGGTAGATTCCCAGCTAGATAGAGAGGGGGGGGGGGGGGTAGATTCCCAGCTAGAAGAGAGAGATAGAGAGAGAGGGGTAGATTCCCAGCTAGAAAGAGAGATAGAGAGGGGGGGGGGTAGATTCCCAGTAGAGAGAGAGATAGAGAGAGGGGGTAGATTCCAAGCCAGAGAGGAGATAGAGAGGGGGGTAGATTCCCAGCCATAGAGAGATAGAGAGAGGGGTAGATTCCCAGCCACAGAGAGAGATAGAGAGTGGGGTAGATTCCCAGCTAGATGAGAGAATAGAGAGGTGGGGGGGGGGGTAGATTCCAGCTAGAGAGAGAGATAGAGAGTGGGGTAGATTCCCAGCTAGAGAGAGAGATAGAGAGGGGGGGGGTAGATTCCCAGCTAGAGAGAGAGGGGAGGTAGATTCCCAGCTAGAGAGAGAGATAGAGAGAGGGGGGTAGATTCCAGCCAGAGAGAGATAGAGGGGGGGGGGGGGGGGGTAGGGGGAGATTCCCAGCCAGAGAGAAGGGGGGGGATAGATTCCCAGCTAGAGAGAGATAGAGAGGGGGGGGGGTAGATTCCCAGCTAGAGAGAGATAGAGAGGGGGGGGGCTAGATTCCAGATAGAGAGGTGGGGGGGTAGATTCCCAGCAGAGAGAGAGATAGAGAGGGAGGGGGGGGGAGATTCCCAGCTAGAGAGAGAGATAGAGAGGGGGGGGGTAGATTCCAGCTAGAGAGAGAGGGGAGGTAGATTCCCAGCTAGGAGAGAGATAGAGAGGGAGGGGTAGATTCCCAGCTAGAGAGAGATAGAGAGGAAGGGGGGTGATTCCCAGCCAGAGAGAGAGATAGAGAGGGAGGGGGGGGGGTAGATTCCCAGCTAGAGAGAGAGATAGAGAGTGGGGTAGATTCCCAGCTAGAGAGAGAGATAGAGAGGTGGGGGGGTAGATTCCCAGCTAGAGAGAGAGATAGAGAGGTGGGGGGGGGGGTAGATTCCCAGCTAGAGAGAGAGATAGAGAGGGTGGGGGGTAGATTCCCAGCTAGAGAGAGAGGGGGAGGTAGATTCCCAGCTAGAGAGAGAGATAGAGAGGGAGGGGGTAGATTCCCAGCTAGAGAGAGAGATAGAGAGGGAGGGGGTAGATTCCCAGCTAGAGAGAGAGATAGAGAGTGGGGTAGATTCCCAGCTAGAGAGAGGGGGAGGTAGATTCCCAGCTAGAGAGAGAGAAGAGAGGGGGGGTAAGATTCCAGCCAGAGAGAGATAGAGGGGGGGGGGGGGTAGGGGGAGATTCCCGACCAGAGAGAAGGGGGGGGGGGGATAGATTCCCCAGTAGAGAGAGATAGGAGAGGGGGGGGGTAGATTCCCAGCCAGAGAGAGAGATAGAGAGGGAGGGGGTAGGGGAGATTCCCAGCCAGAGAGAAAGGGGGGGATTAGATTCCAGCTAGAGAGAGAAAGGGGGGGGGGGGGGTGGAGATTCCAGCCAGAGAGAGAGATAGAGAGGGAGGGGGGGGGGGGTAGATTCCCAGCCAGAAAGAGAGAAGAGAGAGGGGGGGGGGTAGATTCCCAGCCAGAGAGAGAGATAGAGAGGGGGGGGGTAGATTCCCACCAGAGAGAGAGATAGAGGGGGGGGGGTAGATTCCCAGCCAGAGAGAGATAGAGAGAGGGGGGGGGGTAATTCCCAGCTAGAGAGAGAGGGGGGGTAGATTCCCAGCCAGAGAGAGGGGGGGGGGGGGGTAGATTCCCAGCCAAAAGAGGATAGGGGGGGGGGGGGGTATATTCCGGAGCTAGAGAGAGAGATAGAGAGGGGGGTAGTTCCCGCCAGAGAGAGGAGGGGGGGGGGGGGGTAGTTCCCAGCTGAGAGAGAGATAGGAGGGGGGGGGGGGGTAGTTCCAGCAGAGAGGAGGGGGGGGGTAGATTCCCAGCCAGAGGGATGGAGGGGGGGGGGTAGACCCCAGAGAGAGAAGAGAAAAGGGGGGGGGGGGGGGTAAGGGGGTTTCCCAGCCCGAGAGAGATAGAGAGGGGGGTGGGGGGGGGGGGGTAGATTCCAACAGAGAAGAGAGGGTTGGGGGGGGGGGGGGGGGGGGGGGGGGGGTCTGGTTCGATGTCCACAAGGAGGAAAGGAGGTGGGGGGGGGGGGGGGGGTAGATTGCAGAAAAGGAGAAGAGAGTTTATTAAATTTTATTTATTAATTTAAAATTATTTCGAGGAAATGAAATAGCGCGTAGTGCTTGTTCATCAGTCCCGGTGTACGCAGTTTGTTATTCCCTTCCACCGGCACACAATGGCCTACCTTCCAAAAGCGGACGGGTTTTAAGTGTGAGGGAAAATGTTCGGCATGCGTTGTTACGGGACCTCGGTTTTAGTCTCATCCAAGGGCTTTTGGGCAGAGAGGAGTCGGCACTGACGGTTAACCTCCACAGAATAATCCTCTTGAACGAGAGATTCGAACCCGAGTCAGCACACATCACAAGCGCAATGCGGGGCCATCTCTATATCCACAGAAAGAGAGAGAGAGAGACGAAGAGTGACCGACGAGATGAGTGGAGCGAGACCAGAGAGAGAGAGAGAGAGAGAAATAATGAAGACTGCACAATACATAAAAATACAAATGTATCAAACACAATTCACTATTTTGATCTAAGTGTACCTTCCTTATGTCTGGATAAAATCAATATACATATAGTTTCTCAAAATCAGCCAGAGAGAGATAGAGAGGGGGGCGGGGGTAGATTCCCAGATAGAGAGATAGAGAGGGGCGGGGTAGTATTCCCAGATAGAGCTAGAGAGGAGGATAGATTCCCAGCCAAGAGAGAGATGTGAGGGGGAGGGTGGTAGCTTCCCAGCTAGAGAGGAGAGAGAGAGGGGGGGGTGGGGGGGTAGATTCCAAGCCCAGAGAGAGTGAGGGGGGGTGGGGGGGGCAGTTCCCAGCCACAGAGAGAGAGATAGAGAGGGGGGGTGGGGGTAGATTCCCAGCCACAGAGGAGATAGAGAGGGGGGGTTAGTTAGATTCCAGCCATAGAGAGAGAGTGGGGTGTGTGGGGGGGGTAGATTCCCCAGCCACAGAGAGATAGAGAGGGGGGGGGTAGATTCCCAGCTAGAGAGAGTAGGGGCGGAGGGTAGAATTCCAGCCATAGAGAGGATAGAGACGGGGGGGTATAGATTCCCAGCCATAGAGAGGGGGGGGTGGTAGCTTCCCAGCTAAAGAGGAGAGATAGGAGGAGGGGGGAGGGGGTTAGATTCTAGTTCACCAGCCAGAGAGGGAGAGGGGGGGGGGCGATTCCCAGCCAGAGAGAGATGAGAGAGGGGTAGATTCCCAGCCAGAGAAGATAGAGAGTGGGGGTAGATTCCCAGCCAGAGAGAGATTGGAGAGAGGGGGGGGGGGGGTAAATTCCCAGTAGAGAGAGAGAGGGGGGGGAGGTAGATTCCCAGCCAGAGAGAGGAGAAGGGGGGGGTGTAGATGCCCAGCCAGAGAGAGAGAGATAGAGAGGGGGTGGGGGGTAGATTCCTCAGCTAGATTTGAGAGATTTAGAGAGGGGGTAGATTCCCAGGCCCAGGAGAGAGATAGAGAGAGGGGGTAGATTCCCAGCCATGAGTGGGATAGAGAGAGGGGGGGGGGTGTAAAATTCCCAGCTAGAGGAGAGAGGGGGGAGGTAGCTTCCCAGCCGAGAGATGGGCGAGGGGGGGTGGAGTAGATTCCAGCCATTAGAGGTGGAGATAAGAGAGGGGGGGGGGGTAGTATTCCCTGCTAGCGAGAGACGATAGATGAGGGGGGGGTAGATTCCCAGCAGAGAGAGATCGAGAGAGGGGGGGGGGGGTAGATTCCCGCTAGAGAGAGAGATAGAGAGGGGGGGGTGGTAGATTCCCAGCCAGAGAGAGAGAGGAGGGGGGGGGGGGGTAGATAGATTCCCAGCCAGAGAGAGATAGAGAGGGGGGTAGATTCCCAGCAGAGAGAGATAGAGAGGGGGGGTAGATTCCAGAGAGAGAGAGAGGGGGGGTAGATGCCCAGATAGAGAGGGGGGGGGGTTTGATTCCCAGCAGAGAGAGTTAGAGAGGGGGGTGGGATGGGGGGGTCGGTTAGTTCCCAACCAGAGATAGAGAGGGGTTCGGGGGAGGGGGCGGGGGGGGGGGGGGGGTCTGTGTTCGATGTCAGCACAGTGGAGAGATAGATAGAGAGGAGTGGGGGGGGGGGGGGGTTAGATTGCAGACACAGAGGTGAGAGAGATTTATTT
This sequence comes from Rapana venosa, assembly GCA_028751875.1. Classification (NCBI taxonomy): domain Eukaryota; kingdom Metazoa; phylum Mollusca; class Gastropoda; order Neogastropoda; family Muricidae; genus Rapana; species Rapana venosa. The sequence goes on from CM054149.1 coordinate 406,479, forward strand.
TTTTTATTTTATTTATTTATTCTTATTTCGAGGAAAATGTGTAATAAGCGCGTATGTGCTGTGTTACATCCAGTCCCGTGTGTATGCAGTTTTGTTATCCGTTTCCCACCGCACACAATGGCCTAACTTCGTCCCAAAAAGCTGGAAACGAAGGTTTTTAACGTTGTGAGGAAGATGGTTCGGCGTGCGTTCGCACACGGTGCGCCTCTTTTTTATAGTCTATCGTGCAGGAAAACCCCCTTTTTTTTGGTGGGTGTGGAGTTCTGCACTGATGTTAACTCAGAGGAAAAATCCTCTTGAACGAGATTGGAACCCGAGTACATGCAACACAAGTGCAATGGCTCTCCTTCTAACCACCAGAAGAAGAGAGACGAGAGAGAGAGAGGAGAGAAGACTATGACGATAGAGAGAGAGAGAGAGAGAAATTACAAGAAAGCACAACATAAGCTACTTGCTTGTTGCTGCTATGCTGATTACGTTCATCATGCTATGCTTGTTTCATGCTTATCATTGAATAAACCTTATGTAAACCAATTCTACAAGAAAACTAAGAAAGGTGGCAGGACGGTTAAGACGTCCACCTGCCCAACAAGTACACCGTGAGGTTCTGGGTTCGATTCCCAGCTTTGCTCTGGTCTTCCCAGTTTGACGGGAAAATCGTAAACCCACTATCCAAGTCACTTTCGGAGTGAGACTCTCTCAAACCCTGTCAGGCCCCGTGGCTTTATTAAGTACTTGTGCACCGACAAAAATGAACCCACGTCAGTTTGAAACTCGGATAAAGAGCAGGAGGTAACTCCGGACAGAGGTGGCGGGTCAAATTCCCAACTGTTTCCCCGATGTGCGGAATGGTCGGGCGGCAAACAAAAAACATACAACAACATAAAACCGTGGTCGCAGATGGAAAAATACTCATCATTGGTAAACTCAAAGGAATTTGGGTGGGGGCGGGGGGGGGGGGTGGCGGTTGAGGAAAGAAAAAAGTATGGAGCGGTTTTTTTGTGTCAGTACTAATATGTACTCCAATTCTACGTCTGCGACATGGGAGGGATAGCTCAGTGGTCAGAGTACTCGCTTCACCAACCTAAGTTAAGCGAGCGCTGATCAGGTTACTTGCCTTGCTTCCCAGTTAATCTTCAGCATTTTTAGCATCACGCACGCCACACAGCGCGCGCACGCGCACGCACAGACTCACACACACACACATGCAAACGGCACATACACACACACACACACACACACGCGCACACAGCGCACCCTACATTTGATCATCATCATACACATCGGTTAAATCCGGTTCTGCTCCCACCCCTTTTCGAAAGAGTAGGATATTGTGTGCCGGTGGGACATGGATGTCTAAATTTAAAAATTGTAATACACAACCCCCAGAGGATCTGGATGTAAAAACAAAAAAAGCGCATGAGTGCTTATTCCAATATCACTCGAAATTAAAAGAATACATTTTAAAAAAATATGAAATTTCTCTCTCTCTCTCTCTCTCTCTCTCTCTCTCTTCTTCTCCCTCCTCTCTTCCACACACACACAACAACACACTAACTCGGTGTACGGGTTTGCCTGGTCGTTTACGAGTCGATGTATTTTTTGATTTGTGACCCGGTTCCCAATTCTCGTTCAAAAGGAATTTTCCTCTGGAGTCTAACATCCAGTGCCGACTTCACTCTCACCAATAGTCCTCGGTGAGACTATAAACCGAGGTCCCATGTGCGAACCCAGCAGAGAAACATCTTGCACACCACGTTAAAACTGTTCCCTGTTCGGAAGAGTAGGCCTTCTGTGACCGGTGGGTAACGCGATGACAAATATTTACAAAACTTACACACGGGGATAGTATTGATAGAAAAAGTACATGATGCTTATTCATTTATCCTCGAAATAAAGGAATTAACAATAATAAATACGTGCGTGCGCGCCCCACTACACACACCCACACACAACACACACATCACCCTTCCTGTCAGTGAAAACTGGTGTTCACGGAAGTACTTGTCTGTCTGTCTGTCCTTCAGGTTTCATCCGCAGACTGAAAAGGAAGAAGGGGAGACTCTCGGCAGCACGTCTCACACCAACTGACGGGCCACTAAGGGGAATGGAGGGAAAGAAAGGTGGGGGACCAGCGGAGTTCTCCATTACTGACGACTGCAGGCGGATAATTCGTCATTACCTTGAAGACATGCAGCGGACTTTTCCAATACTGGATGACAGCAGGAATCTTCCTTATCTGCTCAATTACTGGAATGACCAAGCTCATGCGGATACTTTTTCAATACTGGAGACATGCGGCTATCTCAGAATACGTGAAGGACAAAGCAGCGGATTTTCAAGTACTGTGAACAGCAGCGCGCGGACTTTGTCTCCAATATGGGAGACATGCAGATACTTCTCAATACTGCGACGGGCTGGGACTAGCTCTGGACCTTCTCATACTGGAACACAGCAGCGGACCTTCTCAATACTTGGAAACAGCAGCGGACTTTCTCAATACTGATATGAATCAGACGATATCTTCTCATTTACCTGAGGGGACAGCGGACTTTCTCATATAATATGGAAACCAGCAGCGGATCTTTGTCAAGTACATTTAAGGACAGCGACTTGTTCAAGTTATGAGACATGACGGACGGGGGGGGGGCGGGACTTGATCAATATGGAGACTGCAGAGGACTTGTCATTACTGGAGAAGCAGCGGGATATCTTATCATACTTAAGACAAGCCGGACTTTTGCAATTATGGAGGACAGCGGTAATTGTTCAATACTGAAGACCGCAGAGCTGGATCGTCTCTAATATGGAGACAGCGGACCAACTCTGTCTCAATACTGATAGACAGCAGAGAGGACTTATAATACTGGAGAACAGTCCGGCAACTTTGTCAAATACCTGAAGACAGCGGAAGCCTTCTCAATACTAAGACAGCCAGCTGGATACTCTCAACCACTGGATGAAGCGGACTTTCCTTCATATCGGAGACAGCCGGAGATCCTTCTACAACACCTAGGAATGGAGGGAGAGGAGGTTAAGAGAAGCTCTCTATCCGCGCATCCTGTGCCAGCAGAGAAGTCGGTGACCCTTCTACTCCTTGCCACTTAGACCTGCCCCCCCTCGAGCTACCCTATCCCCTCAAACCTGAATCCTCCATACCAAGAACCCAACTATACCCACTCCCCACATCCGCCCCCCCCTTTCTTCCCACCTTCATCCTCCGACCACCTGTCTCCAATGACTGTGTGTCAGGTTGTTCTTCATGACAGCACATGTGTCGTCTGCAGCTGTATGTTGTTTCTGTCAGCAACGCTGGTGGAAACTCTTCCCCTCGCTCTCCTTTTCTCCCCTAGTTCCCCCTCTCCCAATGTAAACAGATCTACACCCCCCCCCCCCTAATACCTCTCCTCTGTCTCTCTATCTCTCTCTCATCTCTCTCTCTCTATCTTCTATCTCTCATCTCTCTCTCAAGTCATCTCACTTCGACATGGGCCTGAATTGTCAGGCCTCAAACACCCTAATCGGGCAGCGCTAACACATTGCTCGCTCATTTGACAGAGATCTACAATAATGCTGTCCTGAGCGTTAGTAAGCAATGAACTTATTCATTATTATTACAATTATATCATATCCACACAACACACACACCAGCAACCACACACAACACCGCGTGCGCCTTGCACTGGCGACCAAGCAATTGAGTGGTATGGTCTTTAGGAGGGGGAAAGAACGGATAGGGTTGAGGGGGACGGAGGTAGGAGCGAGGTATTAGGGGGGGGGGAACAGGCCCTTCTCCAACCTCACCTCGTAACCTCAATCTGCTCCATCAACTGAACCAGACCCCTTGCCCCTCTCTAATGCAAGTTGGTAGGCGGGGAGGGTGGGGTGTAGGGATGTGATGGTGAAAGATGGTAGACGGGTCACTGGGGTGGGAAGGGAGGATGAGGGCAGTGGTGGGGTGAGGGGGGAAGGCCCCGCCCCCACACTCTACTCCCAGAGTTTTCTCCGGCTCTAACCCCGCTTTCCCCCACGAGAACCTTCCGCACGCCCCCAAAGTGGGCAGCATGTGCCTTCCCCCACCCCTTCTTTCTCCCCGACCCGCCATCCGATACCCCCATTACCCCCACCTTAATAGTACCCGCTAGCCGCATGCTCTCGTCCCCGCATGTCTAGTCCCTTACCCCCTACAGCTCGATGCTCGGCTGCGTCAGCTCTCCCCGACCTCTGACTCTTGGCCCAACCCACCTTCTTCATCACACTATACAGAAGGTCCTGGGTAAGAACGGGGATGGGGAGACATGGGGGCGGGATGACAGTGAAGAGGGTAGTGTCTGGGGTGGGGGGAATGAGATCCCCCCTACACACCCCCACTTCGACCCGTACCCCCCGCCCTTCCCGGTGTCTGGGGTGAGTGGTGAAAGATAAGGGATTGGTGGGATTAAAAGATTGTAGGGGTTAGGGGGGTAGACGAGAGTGATAGAGGGGGGAGGTGTGAGATTAGGGGGGAGGGAGGCAAGGTGGGAGAGGTAGGGGTGGGGGGTAAGGGGGTTGGGGGGGTGGGTGAGGGGATGTAGGGGTGGGGTGGGAACCCGGGCTCCAGGTGTTTGGTACCAGCGTTGGGGGTATGGGGTGGGTGGGGGGTGTGTGGTATTGGTGGTTTTAAGTAAATACCTTAGCTTTATCCCTTCGTTCAGTTTTTGTCGTGTAAAGGGATGGTTGAGAGAGATGTTATAACTCCAAATGGTAGTAAAAAACATTATCACACACAATCCTGCACTCCGCTAATACTACCCCCCGTACACACCATGCACCAGCCTAGGACGCAATTCGGTACCACCGGGAGTAGCGATCCCACAACTACACTACCGTAGTATCCCAGTGAGCGTTAACTCTTACTATCCCCCGTACCTGCGTTATTCAGTGCCTCTCCCCATAGTGTATATTTACTCCCCCCAGCAGCCCCTCCCCCCTCCCCAGCACAACGATCTACATCCTCTAATACTAAGACTGTAACCGACTTTACATAACCCCACCCCCTCTAATCTACTCCCCACATTACAGCTATACCTATCCAACAAAAACCCACCCTCTACTCCCCTAGCGCGCCGCCCCTTCACCCACGCCGTCTTCCCGCCCCGCCCTCCCCCCCCTTGCTACACCCCCCTCCTACCCCACAAATCTAGCTAAACTGGACGGTACGCCCCTATCCTGCTGAAAACTCTACTACCCCTCCTCCCAACCCCTTACTTACCATTACGAACTGCTAACCGATCTGATCACCCAAACTCGCCCCTCTTAATGTCTTCCCGTCTGTTACTAGCGTAAACCTTTGCCCACTGTCCCTCCCCTCCACCCCCACCCGAACCCACTTCTAACTCTAACCCACCTACTACCCATCGATATCTCTAACCCCACCCATACATAAACACTCTTAATAGCTAAACATACAACTCTAACCAAACCCACCTCCACATCCCCCCCCTCCCGCCCCCTTACTATCAGTCTACGATTTTACCCCTACCTGCCTAAACCTTATCCCTACCCCCGCCCTCCATTCCCGTTCTCAAGTCAAACCCACCTCCGCACTAAACCCGGCCCCAACACCTGCACCCTCACTAATCTTAATAATATAAAGATATATAAAAAAACTAAGCTCTAATTCATCACTTCTAGACTCTCACCTTTTCACCTGACTACTGCGATACACCTCTGTTTCCCACACACAATCAACAACAAAATTTTCCCACCTTTATTCCTAACACCATACCTCCATGTGGCTACTAACTAACATCCTATCTAACTAAAACAAAATAACAACCATAATAGGACCTAGCTGAACAACCCCTTTGTAAACAGAACGTGACACAGGAAAAGATTAGACCTCCACACATCTGTACCTCCTAAAAGGTCAGAGGAATAACGAATAGGGCGACGATTCCCGTAGGGATCTCAACTCACTAACTCAACAAATAATACCGAGTGAGATAGGTTTAGAAAATAGGCCTATCATCAATCTAGACTTCAAGTTTAAAGGTGTCTTCCTATGATCAGTTCGCAAAATCAACTAAAAAAATCTATTTCTAAATCATGTCGGATTCATGTCATGTCTCTTGCATCGTACGGGTAAACAAGTCAGCGATCTAGATGTTTTTAGACATACTTTCTTACATAAAAAATTGCTGTGTAATATAGTTTCCACATTAAATAAAACACTTAATTATATTAGGTCTTTGAGTCAATTTATACCCGCTCTAAAAATAGGATATCCAAACTGATTTATGGACAGCTATCTACTAAGGGGAGAGATGTGTTGCTTATGTCAATAGAACAGTAAGTTTTAGTCTTGTTGTTAAAAAGTCTAAATGCAGTTTAAGGTAAGGGTGGTGGTGTTTAAGAAGGGGGGGGGGGGGAGCATTAGGTCAGGGAGGGGATTGGTTGGGGGGAGGGGGGGGTATAGTTGGCAAAAAGTACTTGCTATTCTCTTGTTCTGCATGACCATTAGTCTTATAGCACAAGGTTCTGGGTTTCTTCGTTCGACAACGCCCGGAAATTTATTAAAACGAGGATAGTCATTAACCAAAACTGTGTCTGTCTACTTGAATTTTCGAGGGCACACGCATGGTCCGGTATGTACAGGTATACTTCTGGCGTGCGATATCTGAAAAAATAATGGCAGACAAGTGCTGATTGTGGGTGTTGTGTGTGAGAGAGGATATGATGAGAAGGGGAGTAGAGAGAGAGATTTTATATAAGAAAAACAAGTGCGGTAACCAGTACAAATCTTCACTTCAGTCTAAAGGAATTATTTCCTCATAGATTCAAAAAGAAAAGTCCTGCATTTTGCCAAGCGGACAACTTTTGTTGACGTGGCTTTCTTTTATGATGTGCGCATAATATGTGACCGTCAGTGTTTTAAAATCCGAAAAGAAGCTAGGCATCACCAGTCCTAACCATCACGGTTCTAATGGATGGGGGAGAATGTTTCGGGATTGAACCCGGACTTTTCGACTTCTCTAGGTCTGTGGGCGTTACACTCAATAGATCCACCGATCCACCCCCCCCAAAAGTCACATTCGGCATGAGACTCTTTAACCTCGATAAGGTCTCCGTGTGTTGAAATACGCACGCAAGAATTCCTTGCGTCAGAATACGATAAAACCCGTTCCAGCTCGCTTTTCGGAAGATGTAGGCACATTGTGCGTCCTGGTGGGAAACGGATGACATAAAATTAAGACACTTAACTGCTGTTAGTCAGGGGACAGGTTTGTTTTTTAAAAGACTAAGAGATGCTTATGTTCCTTTAGTCTCGAAATAAAGTATAAGAATATAATAAATTTAATAAAACCTCACTCAATTCAGTCCATCTCATACAATTATCTCTAATGGGCAAGACATCAGTTATTACCACGCCATTATCAGTCAAATCAAATGTCTCTACCCACTCCACTCACCCCCCCCCCAACCCATCGACCGCCAATAAAAAAAAAATCCTTCGTGATTGAGGCTATAAATCTCGTGTGCGGACCGCCGCCTACGCAGCATTATCTTGCGCTCAAGCATGTGCTGGGGAAAAAAACCATCCAGCTCCACTTTTTGTTGATATGAGTAGGCCGCATCAGTGAAACGGATGACACGTTTAAAGAGTGCACATTCGTGTCGTGTTTAGAAATCAATCCCCGAACGTCGGAAGTCGGCGTACCTTTCATCGGTAGGACAAGAATCTGTGCCATATCGCAGAATGTCTCACCAATCAGCAATGGTGGATTAACTTGGAACGCTTTTGATTGAGGAACGGGGATCAAGAAAAAATATAATTCTAATTGACGAACAATAAACATCACTAAAATCATCCTGTCGGCAGCGACGATGATATCACACACACACACACTACCACTACACTACACAGACACAATACACTAGCATAAACACAACACAGCTACGCTCTCGCGCGCTCTCTCAGCACACGCAACACACACTTCACGTCATACACTAATCCAAAACACAGATCTCACTACTCAACGGTCGCTCGTTCACACACACACACAACACCACACGCGCTCGCGTCTTCGCTCGCTTCTCTACTCTCTCTCACACACTCACACGCACAAAACACACACCACACATAAACACACACGCGCAATCGCGAGCACCACACACTTACAACACACGTACAAACACAGCACAACAATCAACACACACCACACCACACAAACCACAACACACCCACACCACATCTAACACACACTCAAACAACACAAGCACAACAACACGCACTACCCACCCACACACACACAACAAACACCCACTTGCACTAAATCACACACACACACACCACACAACACACACAGTGGTCGGGGGATCAGATAGCCGCTGGTGGTTTACATGGGATGCGCATTGTGCTCGTGATCTGATGACCCGAGGTTCGATTTCCCGTTCAAGAGTGACTTTAGTCCCCTGGAGTTAACGTACAAGTGCAGACTCTCCACAAACCTCCATACATAAGTCCTTCGTATGAGGATCTTAAACCGAGGTCCGTGTGCGAAACAACGCAGAAAACATCATGCGCACCTCGTTATTAATCTGCTTCTCGCTTTTCGGATAGAGTAGACCATTGTTCATCTGTGCCGGTTGGAGAACGGCTCTGCCACCTCATTTACAAAACTACTTCACACCACACACAACTCAACACACTCACGTATGGGACAGGATGTTTTTTAAAAAAGACATGAGTGCTTATTCATTATACTTGAAATTAAAGAATAAAATATTTAATTAATGTACACTCACGGGTTCTGAGGGTTATGTACCGGGTTTGTAAACGGCACTAGTCCACAGCACTTTAACGCTCGTTGGTGATTACGTTCACCTGTTACTCCAACACGTCATCGTTTTAGTCATCGCCCACTTGATTTTGTCACAACCTTAAACAATTAATACGCTTTAAAATACGTCAGGAAGCGTGGCTAGGATGGTTGAGACATTCGCCTGCCAACTCTCAAAAGTTAATATACAGGTCGAATACGCATTAATACCTACACCCATTGGTAGTACCTCGGAGCTCTCATCGCCAAGAACGGGAAAACAAAACAATCACAAAACGAAACTCAAAAATATCACCGCTTAAGTCACTGTACTGTGGGGGGGGGGGGGGGGGCAGGATAGCCTAGTGGCTAGAGCGTTGCACTCGTGATCTCAAGGAAGAACATCTTGCGCACACGTTAAAACCTGTTCCGCTTTTCGGAAGAGTAGGCCATTGTGTGCCGTTGGGAACGGATGACAATATTTCCAAAACCGCATACATACACACGGGGACTGGATGAAAAGAAAAGCACATGAGTGCCTATTCCATTATCCTCGAAATAAAAGAATAAAATTTTTAAAAGGCAACTGAAGGGCAAGGGTTCCAGTCTAGACTGAGGTGACCCGTTTAAAGAATTTGTTTTTTCTTCTGGAGTTAACATCTACTGACTCCACTGCCCCTAAAAGTTCTTTCAAATGAGCCTATTATTACAAAACCGAGATCCCGCATGGAGAACGTATGTAGAACATCTCGCGCACACGTTTAAAAAAAAACCCTATTCCGCCAATTTGGTTGGAAGAGCAGGTGGTGAGCTATGGCCGGGGACATGGATGACACGAACATACCCAGCATGCGTCCTGCTACCTGGAGAGGGATGGGCTCCACCAGGTTCAACTTAACCACGACTGAAGGCTTGAACAGTTCAGAACAGTGGGCCAAAGAGCTCTCCGGGACTTAAAGGAGAAATCAGCAAGTCAGCAAGTCTTCTTCTTCTCCTCCTTCTTCTCCTTCTTCTCCTCCTCCTCTTTCTTCTTTTCTTTCGTCTCCTTTTCCTCCTTCTTCTTCTTCTTCTCCCCTCCCCTCCTTCCTCCTCCTCCTCCTTCTTCTTCTTCGTCGTTGTCGTCGTCGTCGTCGTCGTCGTCGAACGCTCAGACAGGAAGTATTGCTGTCTGTCATACGAGCGAAAATGCGTTGCGCTGCCGTCAAGCGCCTGACAAGTCAGGCCCAGTGCATCCGACTTCGGCGTGGGAGAGAATTGTTATCTTTTAAGTCTTCCTGGATCCTCCTCGAGAGAATGAAAACTGCAGTCGACCCTCTCCGCCGAGACCAGCAGGCCGGCTTCCGCCAGAAAAGATCATGGGTAGATCAGGGTTGCCACCTTGGCGCATCTTCGTTGAGCAATCTTTAGAGTGGAATTCTTCTTTATACATCAACTTTCTTGATTATGAGAAAGCAATCGACAGTGTGGACCGCAACACCCTCTGGAAATTGCTTCGCCACCATGGAGTGCCAACCAAACTGGTCAACTTGATCAAGAACTCCTATGAAAGATCACTCAATTCTTCTTTCTCGCCTCCAAAATACGTTTGGTATTAACCGCACAGCCCTCACCTGGTTTACTTCATACCTCACAGACAGGATCCAGAAAGTTATTGAAAAACAAAATTCAATCAAAACCTGTCAAAATGGAATGTGGAGTCCCGCAGGGATCGCCCTGGGCCCTGTTCTTTACTCTCTACACTGCTCCACTCTCACATATAAAACAACCACCATATTGCTCATCATTTCTATGCCGTGATACCAGCTTCAGTGCAGTGATACTGTTGAAACTTGCCTTCCCTCCTGACCCAAAAATGTCCTACGCCTTCAAGACATTCAAAATGGATGACTCAGAACAAGTTACAATTAATGCCCATAAAACCGAAGCCATGCTCATGGGACCCAACATTTAAAATTTCCTCTATCGCAAAAAAAATTCAATAGAAATCGGCAAAACGTCAGTTCTTTGTCCAACTCTGTTTAAATATTTAGGAGTAGTTCTTGACAACACACTCTCTATGAAAAAATTTATCACCCAGACCTGCCAGTCTTGCTACTTATCAATTACGGCGCATAAGCCCCGATTTCGTAAGTATCTGTCCATGATGCAGCTTCCAAGCTTGTCACATCTCTCTTTCTTTCCTTTTTAGACTACTGTAATTCTCTTTTGGCTGGCCTACCCAGCATCATCTATCCACTCTCTTCAACGCATACAAACTCTGCGGCTGGGCTGGTCCTAAGAAAGAAAAAATTGAACACATCACTCCTCTTCTGCGTCTCTTCACTGGCTGCCGGGTCTCACAAGGACTGGAGTATAAAATCAATCCCCTCTGTTTCAAATGTCTCCACAAATCTGCACCCTCTTATCTCTGTAACTGTCTTCATCTGTAACACCCCACCCCGTTCCCTTCGCTCAGCCGCAGATATTTTGTGGCTTTCGAACACCCGATTCAAACACACTGGTGGCCGTCGCCCCTTCTCTGTTTTGGCCCTCTACCCCTGGAATGACCTCCCTCTTTAAACTTCGACAAAACCCTTCACTTGATCCTTCAAATCCAGCCTCAAAAACACACTTATTTCCTTCCTGAGACTTTCCCCAAAATCTGTCCCTAATTTTCAACAGCTTTTTTTCCCCTTCTAAGTGTTGTTCCGAGTGTGTGTGTGTGGTGTGTGTGTGTGTGTGTTTTGTGTGTGTGTGTGTGTGTGTGTTTTGGGGTTTTGTGTGTGTGTTTTGTGTGGTGCATGCGTGCATACGTGCGCGTGCATGGTGTTGAAATCTGTTTTTCATTATGTTTAAGGAGAGTTGCATGCCTGTAAATGATTGAGTGCAAGCGCTTCGATTTGTTTGTCTTTTTACAAGATTCAGCGCTATATAAATTCCATATATTATTATTATTATTATTAAAGAATGACCTCCCGGGTGGTCCATGGAGGACAACTCACAAACAGCTTTGAGGTGAAGACCGGAGTCAGACAAGGCTGTCTCCTGTCACCTTTCCTCTTCCTCCTGGCGATCGATTGGACCATGAAGACTTCTACGGCATACGGAAGAAATGGAATCCAGTGGACACTGTGGGACCAGCTGGATGATCTCGACTTTGCAGACGACCTGGCCCTGCTGTACACTCCATCCCGTTCCCTTCGTTCAGCCGCAGATACTTTGTGCTTTCGAACACCCAGATTCAAACAAACCACTGTTGGCCGTCGATCTTTTTCTGTTTCTGGTACGTCCACGTGGAATGACCTCCCTCTTTCACTTCGCCAAAAACTTTCACTGATACCTTCAAATCCGGGCCTCAAAACAATTATTTCCTACCTGACACTTTCCCTCATATCGTCTCTACTTTTCACAGCATTCTTCATCTCCTAAGTGTGTTCGCGGGTGTGTGTGTGTGGTGGTGTGTTGTGTGTGTGTGTGTGGTGTGTGTGTGTGTTTTGTGTGTGTGTGTTTTGTGTGTGTGTGTGTGTGTGTTTTTGTGAAATTTACACGTGCATAAATTTGAAATATGTTCTTTATTATATTTGAGGAAAGTTGCATGCGCGTAAATGATTTGATTGCAAGCGCTTCGACTTGTTTGTTTTACAAGATTCGGCGCTATATAAATTCCATATATTATTATTATTATTATTATTTCCCACAGCCGCCAACAGATGCAGGACAAGACTACAGAACTAGCAGCCACCTCATTACAAATTGGTCTCAAGATCCATGAAGGCAAAACCAAGATTCTCAAGATCAACGCAGTGAGTGAGGACCCAGTCACACTTAATGGGAAGGAGCTGGATAAGTGGAGACATTCAGTACCTGGGTAGCATCATTAACATGCAGGGCGGCACAGACGCAGACGTCAGAGCAAGAATTGGCAAGGCGAGGGCAGCGTACTTGCAGCTGAAAGAACATCTGGAGCTCCAAGGTGGTGTCGATTTCCCCACAAAGATCAGGCTGTTCAACTCCAACGTCAAGTCAGTCCCACTATATGGAGCGGAGACATGGAGGCCAACAAAGACCACCATCAAGAAAGTGCAGACCTTCATCAACAGCTGCCTGAGACGAATCCTCCAGATCCCCTGGCCCCACACCATCAGCAAAAAGCAGACCTGTGGCAACGTACAACCAACTGCAGCCGAGAATGAAATCCGGCGCATGAGATGGGGATGGATCGGGCACACTTGAGAAAGCCAGCCAGCAAACATCCAAGGCAGGCACTATCATGGAACCCCCAGGGAAAACGAAAAAAGAGGGAAGGCCCGAACACTGGCGACGTGACCTTGAGGCAGAAAACTAAGAATAATGGGATATACCTTGGGGGACAGCTGGAGAGAATAGCCAGGACGAGGACTCTGGCGAACTGTTGTCGGCCGGCTGCCTATTGCTCAGAGGGAGTGATGGGCCAAGTAAAGAGGGAAATAAGTAAGTCTTCCTGGGGGGAAAAAAAGGCAGGAAAAAGACCCAGACGGCAAAAAAATAGGGCAAGTGGGAGGGGTGAAAGGAAAAAAGGGAACAAGGCAGAAACACAGAGAGGGTAGAAAAGAGAGAAATCCGAGCACAGCATTTCCAGCAGTGGGATGCTAAATTTTTAGCGGCCCTCGCTTCCACGGGGAAGGCATTCGATTCGGGGATACACATAGGCAAAAAAAGCGAAAAGGATAGTAAATCAGGAGGGACATGACAAGGATGAAAAAAAAAAATCCCCAGGATGCCCCCTGCAGGATGGGCTCCAGGTTCAAATTACCAAAGACACACAACCTGAAAAAAAATTCAGTGCGTTTCCCGGAACTTTCGGAGTTTTTTTAAAAAAAGTCAGGCTTGTGGAAAAAATTCATTTCCCTTCCAAATTGTTTCAGCCCTCCCCCAACGAAAGCCATATAGGGCTGTCTGTCACCTCTTCAGTTTCGTCGCTCCATAACTTTTATTCAAATTTAAAAAACCCAAACCTCTGAAGCCCTTAAATACAAACTTCCTCTGGGGGAAAAAAAAACCATTAAAGACACTTAAATTTAAAAATTTTTTTTTTTAAGGTTGATAAACCCGGCTGTGCTGAGGCCCAGCCCATTCCCCTTAATTTATCCCCCGATTACAACCAAAAAATTGATAAGAAAATCTGACAAGCATTTTAGAGTACAAAAATATACATATAAAAAAAGTGCCAAATGGGCAAGTAACACTGCAGAATGGACATCCTGTGCCCATCCCAGTGTTTAAACATCACACACACCTGGCTGCCAGAACAAAAGAACACAGGCAAAATGGCATATAGTGAAAACAGAATATTTGTTGACAGATTTGCTTGGAAAAAAAAGGCAGGAGAGTGGACCGGGAAGGCAAAAAGTAAGCAAGAGAGATGACAGAAAGGTAAAGAGATTGTGTTAAAGAAAATCAGACACACGCGTACTTGACCGACGGACACGCACACACATACACACACAAACAAACAAACACGCCCCAAAACCACACACACACACACACACACACACACACACACACACACAACACACACACACACACAGATATTCAGAAAGAGATTGTATTGTATACCACTAAGTCACGACAGATTTCTTTCTCTGCGTGAAATTCGGGCTGCTCTCCCCGGGGAGAGCGCGTCGCCACAAGAGCAGCGCCACCCATTTTTTCTCTTTTCCTGTCTGCATGTGTGTTTGTTTCCCTATCAGAGTGGAATTTCTTTTGTATACAGAATTGTGCCAGGGACAACACTCTTGTTGCTTTTACGTGCGCTACATGCTTGATGAACAAGAAAGACATCTTGATCATCCAGGGAGACTGGAACGCCAAGGTGGGCGGAGACGCACTGAAAGACTGGAGCAAATTCTGCGGTCCCTCCTGTAATGCGATCACCAATGAGCGAGGACTCCGACTACTGGAATTTGCCAGCTACAACGACACTGTGCTCGCCAATACCCTTGGAGAACACAAGGCATCCCGACGCTGGACATGGCATGCACCCAATGGGATCCATCACAACCAGATTGACTACATCCTGGTGCAGAACCGGTTTCGATCTGGCATCAACAGAGCCAAGACGAGGACATTCCCAGGTGCAGACATGGGCAGCGATCATGACCTCGTGCCCCTGAACTTAGAGTCCGATTGAAGAAGACCAATATGACAAAGAACACCAGACTCAAGTTCAACCTGGACAAACTGAAGGACCCCACCATCGCCGAGTCCTTCCAAGCAACAATAGGAGGGAAATTTCGCACCACTGCTGGCACTTGAAGAAGATGCCGAAACGATGACCACCAGTTTTAACACAGTGATGACTGAGACAGCAAGCATACTTCTTGGCAAATATCGCCGAAAACACAACCATGGGTCAACAGATGAAATCTTGAATATGTGTGACAAAAGACGAGACCTGAAGAAGAGAAAGAACACTACAGGAGCAGTTGAGTACAGAGAAGTAACAAGAAGATCAGGAGAGACATGAGGAAGACCAAGGAGGAATGGATAGAGAAACAATGTACAGAAATCGAAGAGAGCCTGACAAAGAATAATAGCAGAAGAGCATACCAGATTGTGAAAGAGCTCACCAAACAGAACAGGCAAGAGTCAGTAACATCCAGGACAAAGAAGGAATTGCCTAACAGAAAAAAAGGGAAATCGTTGGCAGATGGACGGAATACTGTTCCGAACTCTACAATCATCAGACGCTAGGCGACCCCAGCGTACTTGCAAGCCAAGCCTCATCGAATAAAGACAACTTCCCAATTCTACGCGAGGAAGTAGAAGTAGCAATTAGATCGCTGAAGAAAGGAAAATCAGCAGGAATCGACAACATCACAGCAGAGCTGATCCAACACGGGGGAGAAGCAGTGACAGGCATCCTTACAAGTATCTGCAACAAGATCTGGCAGACCGGAGAGTGGCCTACACCATGGACCCAATCACTCATCATCACTCTCCCCAAGAAAGGAAATCTCCAGCAGTGCCAAAACTACAGGACAATCAGTATCATAAGTCATGCCAGTAAAGTCATGCTGAAAGTGATCCTGAACAGGCTGAAACCACAGGCAGAAGAGATCATCGCCGAAGAGCATGCCGGTTTCCGCCAAATAGAAGCACCACAGAACGACATTCAACCTGGAGGGTTCTGTGTGAGAAATACAGCCAGCATCAACAAGACATCTTCCACGTCTTCATTGATTTTAAGAAGGCCTTCGATAGAGTATGGCATGACGCTCTGTGGGCCACCATGAACAAATTCAACATGGGCCAGAAGCTGATCCACACCATCAAGGAACTCTACTAAAAGGGCCCACCAGTGCAGTACTCGTACAGGGCACGGTAGGGGAATGGTTCCGTACCTCAGTTGGGGTCCGACAGGGATGTCTGCTGTCGCCGACACTATTTAACATTTTCCTCGAACGCATCATGACTGACGCCCTTGGAAGACCACACAGGCACAGTCAGCATTGGAGGGCGAACAATCACCAACCTCAGGTTTGCCGATGACATTGACGGTCTGGCAGGAAATGAAGAGGAACTGGCCAACCTAGTGAAGCAACTGGACGAAATATCCTCACGATACGGCATGGAAATCTAGCGCCGAGAAACCAAGCTCATGTCAAACAGTGCCCAGCCAATCACCACCAAGATCACTCTCAGCGGAAAAGAACTGGAGACAGTTGACCATTTTAAGTTCCCTTGGAGCCATCATAAGTGAGGAGGGATCGAAGACCGAAATCCTAGCAAGAGCGGCACAAACAGCAGCAGCAATGGCAAGATGAAGACCATATGGAGAGACAGAAACATCCCTCTCGGAACCAAGGTAAAGTTACTAAACGCGCTAGTCACCTCAAACATGGGTTTACGCATGTGAGGCATGGACATGAACGCAGACCTACAAAGGAGGATCCAAGCAGTAGAAATGAGATGCCTCAGAAGGCTCCTTGGCATCTCATACAAGGACCATGTCACCAACAATGAAGTCGCAGAATGATCACTCAACAGGTGCGGGACTATGAAGACCTACTGACCACGGCGAAAAAGAGGAAACTCAGATGGTATGGGCACGTAACACGCTCAGAAGGACTTGCAAAGACCATCCTGCAAGGAACAGTCCAGGGGAAGAGAAGACGGGGCAGACAGAGGAGAAAGTGGGCCGACGACATCCGTGATTGGACAGGGAAGGACTTCAGTGTCACCCAGGAACTCGCCCACGACCGTGCTAAGTGGAGCAAGCTGGTCCACCGTTCGTCCACCATGCAGCGCCCCTACGACCCTGGCGGGTTACGGGACCAGTGAACAGTGAACAGTGAACATGCTTGTAGCACACAGGACCTCGGTGTACTGTTTCATCCGTAAGACTAGCACCCAGACCACCACTCACGGTCTAGTGGATGGGAGGAAAAAGTTTCGGGCACAAACGGGGATCTTCTTCTTCTTCTTTGAAAGTTCAGACAGTAGCTACTGCTGTCTGTCATATGAGCGAAAATGCGTTGCGCTGCCATTAAGCGCCTGACAAGTCAGGCCCCGCGCATCCGACTTCGGCGTGGAACGGAAATCGTACCACCATACACTTCGAACCGGGACTTGTTGCTTTCCATCTAGGCAGGTGCGTTACCTCTAGACCACTGATCCACCCTCAAGGAGGGATGATAGACAGACAGACAGACAGACAGACAGACAGACAGATAGATAGATAGATAGATAGATAGATAGATAGATAGATAGATAGATAGATAGATAGATAGATAGATAGATAGATAAAAGATAGATAGATACAGACAGACAGACAGACAGACAGACAGACAGATAGATAGATAGATGATAGATAGATAGATAGATAGATAGATAGATAGATAGATAGATAGATAGGGACGAACATACATACATACATACATACATACATACATACATACATACATACATAGATAGGCGGACAGACAGACAGACAGACAGACATGCAGACAGACAGACAGACAGACATGCAGACAGACAGACAGACAGGCATGCAGACAGACAGACGAAGAAAAGCTCACGTTTGCATTCTTTGTCTTTCATAACGTAGCCCATGCACCACCAGCATACTAGACAGACAGACAGACAGACAGACAGACAGACAGATAGACAGATAGATAGATAGATAGATAGATAGATAGATAGATAGATAGATAGACACACAGATAGACAGGCAGACACACAGGCAGGCAGACAGACAAACTTACAGACAAACAGGCAGACAGAAAGACATGCAGACAGACAGAAAGACATGCAGATAGACAAACAGATAGACAGACAGATAGCCATACAAACAGGCATGCAGATACACAGACAGACAGATATGCAGAGAGATAAACAGACATGCAGATAGACAAACAGACGCACACGCACAGAGGCAGACAGACGGACAGATAGACAGACAGACAGACGAATAAAAGCTTACGTTTGCATTCCTTGTCCTTCATAACGTAACCCACGCGTCAGAGCACTTGTAATCCCCTGGGAAATCTCACTGCGCGTGAACCGTGCTTATTTTTTTGCTGCCTCATCTTCTGTGACGTCCCCGTCCTGCTGTTCCCACGCCGCTCATCCCAATCTCCCCGCCACAACCATACCCAGGGCATTTCATCTTGAGGTCCTCGCGCTCATTGATGTCTGCACAAAGTCAAGGTCAAGTCAAGGTCAAATTTAGAGGCAGGTCAAGGCCTGTCATGAAAATAATTATTGATTTAGTGTATTGCAATGAAGAAAAATATGTTGTCTCTTGTTTTTGTTTGTTTTTTTGTTTGTTTTCAGGGATGCTGATTGAAGATACGCGCGCGTGTGGTGTGTGTGGTGTGTTTGTGTGTGTGGTTGTGTGGTGTGGTGTGGTGTGTGTGTGTGTGTGTGTGTGTGTGTGTGGTGTGGTTGTGGTGTGGTGTGGTGTGATGTGGTGTGGTGTGGTGTGGTGTGGTGTTGGTGTGTGTATGTGTGTTAGTTAGTTCTTTCAGTTTAGCGTCCTTCCACCAAAAAGTGGTATCAGACAATTTTGTGTGGTGTGTGTGTGTGTGTGTGTGTGTGTGTGTGTGTGTGTGTGTGTGTGTGTGTGTGTGGTGTGTGTGTGCGCTTGTGTGTGTGTGTGTGTGTGCGTGCATGTGGTGTGTGTGAGTGTGTGAATGAGAGTGTGTATACGTCCGTGCATGTATGTGTGTTTGCATGTATGAGTGTGTGTGTGCGTGCGTGCATGCGTGCGCGCGCGCGTGTGTATGTGTGTATGTGTGTGTGTGTGTGAATGAGTGTGAGTATATGAGTGAAATTGTGGGCGTGTGTGTGTGAGAGAGAGAGATATCTTCAGTTTAACGTCTATTCACATTTAGTGATTTTAGACGGCGGAAATCTAACAAGAAAAAGCAAACGATAACTGAAAAATGTTAGTTAACAGTACTGAATAAAAACCAACTTTAACATACTACAAAAACTGAATGATCGGACTTTTAATCAACCCGAACACAATGTCCAACAGTAACGATGGTTCAGACAGAATCTGATCCAGTGACAAACTAGGTACAGCAGGTAAAAATGCATTTAAATGTCCACAACCAAAAATAACATGACTATTGGAGATCTTCGCCCCACAAATGCAGTTTACATCTTTCACGTATTTTATCCTGAAAGCATTTAGCTTAAACCTGTAAGGTAAAGGTAAAGGAGTCCCATAACCTATAAGGTTGTAGGGGAGCGAGGCGTCAGAGACCTCACTTCTCTAGGGCCAGCATATTGAGGGCGGCGCCCATCTCCTCTCCCTCACTGCTTTACCTTCCCTGACCCTAAAGAGGGCAGGTACCCATTTACAGCTGGGTGAACTGGGGGAACTGTACTGAAGCCAAGGCGCGCAAACGGTCACCCATCCAAGTGGTAACCACGCTCGACACTGCTTAACTTGGCTGGGGGAAAGCGAGTGCTCTAACCACTGAGCTATCCCGTCCAACCTGTACATGAGGGTTAACATATTTCTGTGATTATACCAACCACATACTTTGTTACAAATAAAAGCATTTTGAAAATCAATCACATTGCTTGTACAGCTATTGCCAGACTCGTTTATCTTTTTTCTGAAATGCTTCCAGCAAGCATTTTGTAGCATTTTGTATCCCTCATGCAGAGATAAGGCAACATTTATTTCACAGGAAGCATTTTTATACCTTGCTCCATATTTTGCAAGCCTGTCAACTTTTTCATTAAAATATATACCAGTGTGTGAGGGAACCCAACAGAAAGTAACAGTACTACCTCTTAATATCAAAAAGTGTACCAGATGCCTGATTTCAATGATAAGGTCTTTTCTTACTCTACAAGTCGAACAAGCATATAAAACCGACTTCGAATCAACACACATAAGTATGTTGAAACTGTCTTTTGGAAAGTCAAGAACATAGTACAGTGCCAACAGTATAGCAGTTAGCTCTCAGAAGAGAGAGAGAGAGAGAGAGAGAGAGAGAGAGAGAGAGAGAGAGAGTGGTGTGTGTGTGTGTGTGTGTGTGTGTGTGTGTGTGTGTGTGTGTGTGTGTGTGTGTGTGTGTGTGTGTGTGTGTGTGTGAGAGAGAAATTGTGTTATGTATGTGTGTTCCTGTATGTGTGTGTGTGTGTGCATGAGTGCATGCGTGCGTGTATGTATGTATGTATATATGAGTGTTTGTGTGTGTATGCGTTGTGTGTGTGTGTGTGTGTGTGTGTGTGTGTGTGTGTGTGTGTGTGTGTGTGTGTGTGTGTGTGTGTGTGTGCACGCTTGTTTGCGTGTGAACATGCAAGTATGTGTGGGGGTCGTGCGTGCGTGCGTGTGTGGTGTGTGTGTGTGAGTGTGTGTGTGTGGTGTGTGTGTGTGTGTGTGTGTGTGTGTGTGTGTGCCAGTAAAGAGACCTAAGCAACAGTTATACAAAACTTAGGGCCTTGCTATTTGGGGGGGAAAAAAATCCAACCACCCCCCACCCCCAAAAAAAAAACTATAGGGGAATAATCAAGAACATGTTTCTTCAACCAGTCATGGATAACAAATAGAACAAGAAAAACTCCGAAAACTAACAATAGATACTATAACTAGCAAAAAAGTTTGGACTTTGGGAACGTTAACATATTCTACGTAGATATTAGTACAAAGTATGGGGTAAAAAAAAAAAACAAAGGCCATTAAGAGAGGTTTACAGAACTTTCATTAAATGATAAGCTTTAAAACAAGGTGATCAATCACAGGAAGATACCGACTGGGCTGTGTAGCAAACATTCAGAAATATTGCAAAGAAGTATATCATTGTTTAGGATGCTTTTAAGCGTTACAGATGATTCTAAAAGTAAGGGATCTTTCAGTGTCATAGAAACAATTTCTTCAATTCTAGGACAACCAGTAAGTAAATGTCTGACGCTAATTTGTTTTCCACGCATGCATATTATGTTCTTGCAGTATTTTGTGCGAAGAACATTTAAACGGAATCTATAAGCCAAGCTTGATATATTTCTGGAAGCAGACATAGGTGACTTTGCACAGAAACGCTTAGTGTTTTGTACATCCGTCATATTTAGGCAATTTTGAGTGTAGTAACAATTAGAATTGAGCAATATTTTAATGGCCTTATTATAGGAAGTATGCTTTAAAAGTTCATAACCCTCTCGCAAGTCTAACGAAATACTGACTATAAGTGATCCTTCAACATTTCGTGCTCCTCGTCGCGTGTGTATGTGTGTGTGTGTGTGTGGGGGGGGGGGGGGGGGGGGAGGGGGGGTGTGGCGTGGAGACATACGCATACAATGTCAGACATGTCCACATTGGTGTCACAAAAAGTGTGCTGACGTTGGCTCAGGGTGTTATTTTTGTGACGTGTGTAAATGACTGACTGATGTGTGACCTGTGCAAGTGACTGACTGATGTGTGACCTGTGTAAATGACTGACTGATGTGTGACGTGTGTAAATGACTGACTGATGTGTGACGTGTGTAAATGACTGACTGATGTGTGACTGTGCAAGTGACTGACTGATGTGTGACCTGTGTAAATGACTGACTGATGTGTGACGTGTGTAAATGACTGACTGATGTGTGACGTGTGTAAATGACTGACTGATGTGTGACCTGTGTAAATGACTGACTGATGTGTGACGTGTGTAAATGACTGACTGATGTGTGACCTGTGTAAATGACTGACTGATGTGTGACGTGTGTAAATGACTGACTGATGTGTGACGTGTGTAAATGACTGACTGATGTGTGACTGTGTAAATGACTGATGTGTGTCTGTGTAAATGACTGATGTGTGTCCTGTGTAAATGACTGACTGGTGTGTGACCTGTGTAAATGACTGACTGATGTGTGACGTGTGTAAATGACTGACTGATGTGTGACCTGTGCAAATGACTGACTGATGTGTGACGTGTGTAAATGACTGACTGATGTGTGACGTGTGTAAATGACTGACTGATGTGTGACCTGTGTAAATGACTGACTGATGTGTGACCTGTGTAAATGACTGACTGATGTGTGACCTGTGTAAATGACTGACTGATGTGTGACGTGTGTAAATGACTGACTGATGTGTGACCTGTGTAAATGACTGACTGATGTGTGACCTGTGTAAATGACTGACTGATGTGTGACCTGTGTAAATGACTGATGTGTGTCCTGTGTAAATGACTGATGTGTGTCCTGTGTAAATGACTAACTGGTGTGTGACCTGTGTAAATGACTGACTGATGTGTGACCTGTGTAAATGACTGACTGATGTGTGACCTGTGCAAATGACTGACTGATGTGTGACCTGTGTAAATGACTGACTGATGTGTGACGTGTACAAATGACTTTGACTGATGTGTGACCTGTGCAAATGAATGTAACTGGTGTGACATGTGCTAATGACTAACTGATGTGTGACATGTGCAAATGATTGTAACTGGTGTGACATGTGCAAATGACTAACTGATGTGTGACCTGTGTAAATGACTTTTACTAATGTGTGACCTGTGTAAATGACTGTAACTGATGTGTGACCTGTGTAAATGACTTTGACTAATGTGTGACGTGTGCAAATGACTTTGACTGATGTGACATGTGCAAATGAATGTAACTGGTGTGACATGTGCAAATGACTAACTGATGTGTGACATGTGCAAATGACTTTGACTAATATGTGACGTGTGCAAATGACTAACTGATGTGTGTCCTGTGCAAGTGACTTTAACTGATGTGTGACCTGTGCAAATGACTGACTGATGTGTGACATGTGCAAATGACTGACTGATGTGTGACGTGTGTAAATGACTGACTGATGTATGACGTGTGTAAATGACTGACTGATGTGTGTCCTGTGTAAATGACTGATGTGTGTCCTGTGCAAATGACTGTAACTGATGAGTGACCTGTGTAAATGACTTATGTGTGTCCTGTGCAAATGACTGTAACTGATGTGTGACCTGTGTAAATGACTGTAACTGATGTGTGACCTGTGCAAATGACTGACTGATGTGTGACCTGTGTAAATGATTGATGTGTGACCTGTGTAAATGACTGATGTGTGACCTGTGTAAATGACTGACTGATGTGTGACCTGTGTAAATGACTGATGTGTGACCTGTGTAAATGACTGATGTGTGTCCTGTGCAAATGACTGTAACTGATGTGTGACCTGTGCAAATGACTGACTGATGTGTGACCTGTGTAAATGACTGATGTGTGACGTGTGTAAATGAACTGATGTGTGACCTGTGTAAATGACTGATGTGTGACCTGTGTAAATGACTGACTGATGTGTGACCTGTATAAATGACCGATGTGTGACCTGTGTAAATGACTGATGTGTGTCCTGTGCAAATGACTGTAACTGATGTGTGACCTGTGTAAATGACTGTAACTGATGTGTGACATGTGCAAATGACTGACTGATGTGTGACCTGTGTAAATGACTGATGTGTGACCTGTGCAAATGACTCTGACTGATGTGTGACCTGTGCAAATGACTTTAACTGATGTGTGTGACTGATTGTAGTAGAAGAACCTTGCTTTGTTGTTGTTCATAGATAAATTATCGAGTTTTCATTACTTCATTAATCATTTTAAACAGGATTATTGTACTGACTTTTACGTTTCCAAATCTCTTTTGAAGTGGTGACCCACACTTCACTGCCAAATAGTTTCACCAATGTCTTTATTTTCTCGTTCTTCATTCAATTTTGTTTGTAAACATTAATGTTTGCAGAAGTACTGACTGGTATTTTGAATGGTTTTTAATTTTTCTGATCATAATGTATTTCTTATTTTTGGTGAGGAGATTTTTGTATCCCAACCTACCCCTCCCCAAGAAAGGAAATCTACAACAATGCCATAATTACCGCACAATCAGCCTCATATGCCACCCAAGCAAGGTCATGCTGCAGATAATATTGAACAGACTGAAGCCACAAGCAGAGACCATCGATGCCGAGGAACAAGCAGGTTTCAGAGCAGGGCGCAGCACAACAGAACAGATATTCAACCTCAGAATACTATGTGAGCGGTACCTTCAACACCAACAAAACCTTTACCATGTATTTATCGATTTTAAGAAGGCATTTGACAGGGTGTGGCATGCAGCTTTGTGGGCAACCATGAATTTGTACAGCATCAATGCAAACCTGATCAGTCATCAAAAGCTGTACAGCGAGGCCCAGTGCAGTGTACTACAACAACAAACATTGGAGATGGTTTCGAACAACAGTTGGAGTAAGGCAGGGCTGTCTACTCTCACCCACCCTTTTCACATCTTCCTTGAGAGAATTATGGCTGATGCACTGGAACATCATGAAGGATCAGTCAGCATTGTGGCAGAACGATCACAAACCTCCGCTTCGCAGATGACATTGATGGAATAGCAGGATAAGAAAAAGAGCTTGCCAGCCTAACAGAACACCTGAATAAGGCCTCCCAAACTTTACGGCATGGAAATTCAGTGCAGAGAAGACCAAACTGATGACTAATAACACCAACGGCATTAGCACTGATATCAGGGTTAATGACCAGAAGCTGGAAACAGTTCAAAGCTTCAAGTACCTGGGAGCCATTGTATCAGACCAGGGATCCAAGCCAGAAGTAGTATGCAGGACTCCACAGACAATAACAGCACTGTCAAAACTAAACACCTCTGGAGATATAAAAATATCTCACTTATCTCCAAGATCAGACTAATGCGCTCCTTGTCATATCCATATTTCTGTATGCCTGTGAATCATGGACCCTGACTGCAGATTTGGAGAGAAGAGTACAGGCGGTGGAGATGAGATGCTTTCGGAGACTCCTTGGCATCTCCTACAAAGACCACATAAGCAACGAAAGCGTGCATAACAGAATCCAGCAAACCATTGGACCCTATGAGAACCTTCTAACGATCGTGAAAAAGCGTAAACTTAAATGGTATGGGCATGTCACAAGATCCAAAGGACTTGCAAAGACAATTTTACAAGGCACTATCCAAAGAGGAAGAAGAAGAGACAGACCAAGGAAGAGCTGGGAGGATAACATCAGCGAATGGACAGGCCTAGAACTCAACAAAACCCTGAGAAAGGCAGAACAGAGAGAGGAATGGAGGGAACTGGTTGTTGAGTCTTTGAGGGTGCCCCCACGGTCGTCAGACTACGGGACAGATAGATAGATAAATAGAACCTACCCCGGTCCCTTGGGAGGTAAAGACACTTTGGGTTGTCTCTTTAAACATTTACTACAAAATTAATAAACACTAGTTTCGGGGGTGGGTTTTTTTTCATTCCAATACTAAACTTTTTGTTTTTTTCTTCTTCTTTTTTTTACCCCAAAAGGTATAGGTAAAGGTGTCCCATAACCTATATGGTCGTAGGGGAGCGAGGCACCAGAAACCTCACTTCTCTAGGGGCCAGCATATTGAGGGTGACGCCCATCTCCTCTCCCTCGCTGCCTTACCTTCCCTGACCCTAAAGAGGTAGGTGCCCATTTACAGCTGGGTGAACTGGGGGACTGTGCTGAAGCCAAAGCGCGCAAACGGCCACCCATCCAAGTGGTAACCACGCTCAATGCTGCTTAACCTTGGCTGGAGAAAACCGAGTGCTCTGACCACTGAGCTATCTCGTCCCTCGAGTTTTTACCGTAGCCAGCACGTAAATCTTAGTCTTTGCCAAATAATCAAACTTCATAGCAAAGAAAGGTGAATACCCGAGGTATGCAATGCTACATGAACGATAGAGCCAAGTAACCAAACTTTGAGACACAAACTTAGGTCTATATTATTACAGTGGATGAGGTTAAAGGAGAGGCGTGACCCCTCCCCCTCCTAAAAAGCAGGGGTCAGGAGGCACAGACCCCTGAAGCTGAAGCATTTTCTTCAAATCTAGACAAATTATCTCCAGAAATAAAAATAATATGAAAATCCGTTTACTGTCTAAAAACAACCACAGTCAAGGAGAAAAGGTGCTGGAAGCATTGTTGTGTGATCCTGAGAAGAAAGTGTTTCAAAATGTGAGGGATTGTGAGCATCAGCCTGAAGACTTTTTTCAATTATTATGTGCAGGTTTCACACTACAGACCTCTCAGCATAAAATTTAAAGACTTTTTCAGGAGCTCAAAAATTCAAGGAGGTGTGATTTATGCAGTATTACATTTGTAGTCTACCCATGCTAACCTCCATCACTGCTTGCCACCCAAAACTCTCTCTCTCGAGAGAGAGAGAGAGAGAGAGAGAGAGAGAGAGAGAGAGAGAGAGAGAGAGAGAGAGAGAGAGAGAGCTTTGATTTGTCCTCTTTGTGATAGTTCTATTGAAGACGAAATACATTTTCTATTCACTTGTTCACAACTTACGGAATTATTAGAGCAGTTTATACCTCGAAAGTTCTTACGTCAACCATGTCTCCATATGTTAATCATGCTCATTACGTCTGGAAATGAAGTTACTACAAAACAGTTAGCTCTTTTTCTATATAAAGCATTTAGACTGCGGGACACCCTTAATTCTTGAAAAATTATCGTGTGTTGATAATGTTTTGTGAATTGATTGTTTATGTGAATATTACTTGTATGATAGTGTGTGCTTTGTGTTTTCCCCCTTCAAATGTGGCCAAGGCCTTTGGAATAAACCATTGCATTCTCTCTCTCTCTCTCTCTCTCTCTCTCTCTCTCTCTCTCTCTCTCTCTCTCTCTCTGTATAAAAATGTTGATAATTACTGTTTGCGCATGTCTTCTTTTTTTCTTTTTTTTTCTTCTTTTTAGAGAGCATGATGTAAAAATAAAATTAAGCCTCGAGCTTACCCATTTACTCTCAATAAACAGTTCGAGTTCTCTCTCTCAGATGGTATACTGAATAAGCAATGCATTTGCTCTGTATGTGTAGGGATGGGGGTGGGGGTGGGGGGTTGTGAGAGGAGAGATCGTTTCACTTAAATACTTTTAGGCACAACATTTGAGTTACTGTCAAACTGTTATGGTCATTGCTGTATGATAAATTTAATAATAATAATAATAAATGGAACTTATATAGCGCTATATCTTGGAAAGACAAATCAAAGCGCATGCATTCGACCTAATCTTACACAGTCATACAACCAATGACAAATAATCAATAGTTCAAACAGAAATTACAAACATGGTACGCTGTAGACCAAAATATATTAAATAAAATTGGTTTGTATGCTCCAAGTAAATCACACAAGTTTAGAATTAACTAGTTTTAAAAAATCTGCAAAATTCATAACTATTTCTTTATGAAGTTGGATACTGCATCTACCGAACAATATTAGTTCGCGAAAGAATACCGCGCTTGAGACGGATAAGTGGAAACTGACAGTAGGCCCACAATGCTCATTCATCTTGATTACGTCCTTTCTAATCACAATCGGCACATAGATTTGGTTTAAACAAAATTTTAGTCAAAGAAAATCATACATAATTACACGCACTCATAAAAGAGCAGCAACAAGCTAAAAGCTGGTAATATGCTCAACAACAATGACAAGTTCAGATTTACATATAGCAGCTGATAGGCAAATCAGCACACAGATTTCATTTAGGCCTGAACGTTAGGCACCAGTTGCCTCGAATTTTCTTACCTCGTATCTGATCTGTAGCAACTGGAGTCCAAACGAAGTGTCAAATATGCTCTGGAAGTTGGCTTCAGCTTTTAACTCTTGCCGCCCCCAGGTCAATGTGTTGTATCACGCACGCACAGCAAAACGTTTCTTTTGTCGGTTGCTACTTCGTTAAAATGGCCTCCGAGCTTTGTTTTCATCTGTTTCACAGAAATCGATTCACAGTTTTGGCCTTACTTTATCGTTTTGAATTCTAAATGGCAAAAAAAAAAATCCCTTCACCACATTGTGATCGATAGACTTCCGGAGACTTAACGCGCATGCGCCAAAATTAATATTTACCTCCCTTGGAGACTTTGATGTCTGCTAGTCCTTGTTTGTTTCGTCCACGCACTCGCACGCATTTGAGCCTTTATTTATAATAATGTATCTTTAATTAATCATCATCCTTAATGAGAATACTTTCGATAACAAGCCTTAACTTTCAAGTGTTTTCAAGGAGGGGTTTGTCACAGGTT
>CM054149.1:435337-451798 GCA_028751875.1 Rapana venosa
AGAAGGTACCTCATCATTCATAGCAGAACTTAATATATCTAATGCATCTTCAGCTTTAACAGAGAAGGTTATTTTTTTTAGTTTCACTATAACAAGATCATTAGGTTATACGTCTATCTAAGCCTAAAAACTGCTTTAAAGCAAAGAGGTGCACTGATACACAATGTGTTACAGCTGCACCCAAGCCCCAAATTTCTGCACCATATAAACACAGTGGGTTTGTATTATGCATCAAATATTTTAAATGAACAAGTCAAAAGTTATTCAATATTCGTAGTTTTTTCAACACAAATAACAAGCTTCTTTTTACCTCGACTTGCCAAATCTTTAAAATGCAGTGTGAAATAAGCTTTGTAGAAAAACAGATTCCTAAATATGTATATACATTAATCACAGGCCATGTCTTTTCCACTGTACAACCATTTTCATGAGACCCTAATAACCACCTTGAAGAAAGAGTGAGAGAGAGGAGAGAGAGAGAGAGAGAGAGAGAGAGAGAGAGAAGAGAGAGTTTTGGGTGGCAAGCAGTGATGGAGCTTAGCATGGGTAGACTACTGCATAAATCACACCTCCTTGAATTTTTGAGCTCCTGGAAAAGTCTTTAATTTTATGCTGAGAAGTCTATGTGAACCCTGTACATAATAATTGAAAAAATTCTTCAGGCTGATGCTCACAATCCCTCATAATTTGAAAGACTTTCTTCTCAGGATCACACAACAATGCTGGCAGCACCTTTTCTCCCTCGACAGTGGTTGTTAGATTTTAGGTGATATTTTCTTTTCTGGAGATAGTATGTCTAGACTTTAAGAAAATGTTTCAGCTTCAGGGGTCTATGCCCTCCGACCCCCGGAGGGGTGGTGGTGGTGGTGGTGGTCACACCTTTCCTTTAAACTCATCCACTGTCATATGTATACCTAAATTAGAGTCTAAAAGGTTGGTTTCTTGGCTCTATCATTCATGCAGCTTTGCATGCTTCAGGTATTCGTTTATAGCCTAAGACACCTTTATTTGCTATGAAGTTTGATTATTTGGCAAAGACTAGGATTTACGTGCTGGCTATGGTAAAAAGTCGAGGGACGGGATAGCTCAGTGGTCAGAGCACTCGCTTTCCCCCAGCCAAGGTTAAGCAGCATCGAGCGTGTTTACCACTTGGACGGGTGACCGTTTTCGCGCTTTTTGGCTTTAGCACAGTCCTCCATTCCCCACGTAAAATGGGGACCTACCTCTTTTGGGCAGGGGGGTAAAGCGCGAGGGGGAGGAAGGGCGCCGCCCTCAATTACTGGCCCTAGGAAGTTGAGGCTCTGATCCTCGCCCCCACCACCAAATAGATTAGGAAAACCTTACCTTTTACCTTTTGGGGTAAAAAAAAAAGTTAATAAACCCGGGAATTTTTTTAAATCCCAGAAAATAGGTTTATTAATTTTTTAATAAATGTTTAAAGAACAACCCAGAGTGCTTTACCTCCAAGGGCCGGGTGGTTTTGGGGTACAAAAATCTCCTCCCAAAAATAAGAAAAAAAATTATATTAGAAAAAAAATTTAAAAAAGTTAAAAAATACAGCACTACTTCCAAACATTAATGTTTACAAAAAAAAATTGAATGAACAACGAGAAAATAAAGAATTGCAGGGGGGCATTGGGGAAACTATTTGGGAGTAATGGGTCACCACTTCAAAAGAATTTGGAAATGTAAAAGACAGAAAATAACCTGTTTAAAATGATTAAAAGAAATAAAAAAACTCGATATTTTTTTTCTATGAACAACAAAAAAGAAGGGAATCCACTACAATCAAACACACACATCAGTCAAAAGTCATTTGCAATGTCACACATCAGTCAAAATCAATTGCAATTCACACATCATTAGTCATTTGCACATGTCACCACGTTTTCTTTTTTCACAGGCCACATCATTAAAAAGTCATTTCACATGTCCCAATCATTAGTCAATTTCACAGATCACACATCATCAGTCATTTGCCAGGCACACATCACTAGTCATTTGCACAGGTCACACACAGTTAGTCATTTTGCACGACCCCATCATTACGTCATTTGCACGGTCACACATCAGTTACAGCATTTTCACATTTCCACATCATTACATCTTTCACAGCACACCCATTACAGTCATTTCACGGTCACCATATTAGTCATTTGCACAGACCCACATCAGTTTTCTTTTTCCAATCACCATCAGTCTCATTTTCACAGGTCACACATCATTTTTTAATTTGCACAGGGCACACATCAGTTATCATTTTGCAATGACAAAACATCATTTTCAGCATTTGCACAGGGCACACACGTTTTCAGTCATTTGCCACAGGTCACACATTACAGTCTTTTGCACATTAACACATTAGTCATTTGCACAGGGTTTCACACATTTTCAGTCATTTACACAACACCAAATTTTAAAATCTTTTGCCATTCACACACAGTTTTATTCACAGTCACACCATTACATTCATTTGCACATGTCACCAATATCAAAAATCATTTGCACACGCACCAATATCAAAGTCATTTTTAACAGGTCAACCAGTTACAGTCATTTTCACAGGTCACACATTAGTCAAAAGTCATTTACACAGGCAACATCAGTTATCATTTGCACAGTCACAAAAACCCGTTACAATCATTTGCACATTCACACATCAGTTATCATTTCACATGTCACACCCAATTACATTTCATTGCCGGTCACACATCATCAAAGTCATTTGTACACTCACACATCATCAAACCATTTGTAAGGGCCCACATCATCATCATTTACACACGCACACATCAGCATCATTTTCACAGGGCCACACACAGTTTTTCCCCCTTTCACAGGTCACACATCATCATTTACCAACACACATCATCATTTACACAGACAACAATCATTACACAGGCCACACATCAGTCAGTCATTTACACACGTCACACATCAGTCAGTCATTTACACACGTCACACATCATCAGTCAGTCATTTACACACGTCACACATCAGTCATTTACACAGGTCACACATCAGTCAGTCATTTACACACGTCACACATCAGTCATCATTGACACAGGCACACATCAGTCAGTCATTTACACAGGTCACACATCAGTCAGTCATTTACACAGTCACACATCAGTCAGTTATTTACACACGTCACACATCAGTCAGTCATTTACACAGGTCACACATCAGTCAGTCATTTACACAGTCACACATCAGTCAGTCATTTACACAGGTCACACATCAGTCAGTCATTTACACAGGTCACAAATCAGTCAGTTAGTTACACAGGTCACATATCAGTCAGTCATTTACACAGGTCACACATCAGTCAGTCACTTGCACAGGTCACACATCAGTCAGTCATTTACACAGGTCACACATCAGTCAGTCATTTACACAGGTCACAAATCAGTCAGTTAGTTACACAGGTCACATATCAGTCAGTCATTTACACAGGTCACACATCAGTCAGTCACTTGCACAGGTCACACATCAGTCAGTCATTTACACAGGTCACACACATCATCAACACAAGGTCACAATCATCAGTTAGTTTACACAAGTCACAATCAGTCAGATCATTACACAGGTCACACATCAGTCAGTCACTTGCACAGGTCACCACATCAGTCAGTCATTTACACACGTCACACAAAATAACACCCTGACCAACTCAGCACACTTTTGTGACACCAATGTGGACATTCTGACATTGTATGCGTATCTCCACGCCACACCCCCCCTCCCCCCCCCCCCCCCCCCCCCCCCCACACACACACATACACACGCGACGAGGAGCACGAAATGTTGAAGGATCACTTATAGTCAGTATTTCGTTAGACTTGCGAGAGGGTTATGAACTTTTAAAGCATACTTCCTATAATAAGGCCATTAAAATATTGCTCAATTCTAATTGTTATCTACACTACAAAATTGCCTAAAATATGACGGATGTACAAAACACTAACGTTTTCTGTGCAAAGTCACCTATGTCTGCTTCCAGAAATATATCAAGCTTGGCTTATAGATTCCGTTTAAATGTTCTTCGCACAAAATACTGCAAGAACATAATATGCATGCGTGGAAAACAAATTAGCGTCAGACATTTACTTACTGGTTGTCCTAGAATTGAAGAAATTGTTTCTATGACACTGAAAGATCCCTTACTTTTAGAATCATCTGTAACGCTTAAAAGCATCCTAAACAATGATATACTTCTTTGCAATATTTCTGAATGTTTGCTACACAGCCCAGTCGGTATCTTCCTGTGATTGATCACCTTGTTTTAAAGCTTATCATTTAATGAAAGTTCTGTAAACCTCTCTTAAATGGCCTTTGTTTTTTTTTTTACCCCATACTTTGTACTAATATCTACGTAGAATATGTTAACGTTCCCAAAGTCCAAACTTTTTGGCTAGTTATAGTATCTATTGTTAGTTTTCGGAGTTTTTCTTGTTCTATTTGTTATCCATGACTGGTTGAAGAAACATGTTTTTGATTATTCCCCTATAGTTTTTTTTTGGGGGTGGGTGGGTTGGTTTTTTTCCCCCCCAAATAGCAAGGCCCTAAGTTTTGTATAACTGTTGCTTAGGTCTCTTTACTGGCACACACGCACACACACACGCACCGCACGCACGCACGCACGCACGCACGCACCCACCACCACACGCACGCACGCACGACCCCCACACATACTTGCATGTTCACACGCAAACAAGCGTGCACACAACACACCACACACACACACACACACACACACACACACACACACACACACAACACACACACACACACACCACACACCAACACACGATACACACACAAACACTCATATATACATACATACATACACGCACGCATGCACTCATGCACACACACACACACATACAGGAACACACATACATAACACAATTTCTCTCTCACACACTCACTCACACACACACACACACACACACACACACACACACACACACACACACACACACACACACACCCACTCTCTCTCTCCTCTCTCTCTCTCTCTCTCTCTCTCTCTCTTCTCTCTCTTCTCTGAGAGCTAACTGCTATACTGTTGGCACTGTACTATGTTCTTGACTTTCCAAAAGACAGTTTCAACATACTTATGTGTGTTGATTCGAATCGGTTTTATATGCTTGTTCGACTTGTAGAGTAAGAAAAGACCTTATCATTGAAATCAGGCATCTGGTACACTTTTTGATATTAAGAGGTAGTACTGTTACTTTCTGTTGGGTTCCCTCACACACTGGTATATATTTTAATGAAAAAGTTGACAGGCTTGCAAAATATGGAGCAAGGTATAAAAATGCTTCCTGTGAAATAAATGTTGCCTTATCTCTGCATGAGGGATACAAAATGCTACAAAATGCTTGCTGGAAGCATTTCAGAAAAAAGATAAACGAGTCTGGCAATAGCTGTACAAGCAAATGTGATTGATTTTCAAAATGCTTTATTTGTAACAAAGTATGTGGTTGGTATAATCACAGAAATATGTTAACCCTCAGTACAGGTTTACAACTAAAAATGTTTCCCCCGAATTAAATGTTGAAGGTGGTTTAACTTGGATTTGGGGTGGGCGAAGTCTTCAAAGTTCAGTTAATTTTTGTTTGGGGACTTTCAAAAAATTTAAATTTCAAATTTTCCTCCTGCCTAACCTTTTGGTTTGTCCACCCTTTTCTTCAGGTTTCCCGTTGGAAAACCTAACGTTACTTTTTGGACAAATTGTCAGTTAGGGGGAATTTTGATTAAAAGTTTGCACGGAAACATTTCTCAGTTCTTTTGTAGTCTATTAAAATTTTAAAGTTTTTTGGGTTTTTAATTTTTAATTCAGTACTGTTAACTAACATTTTTCAGTTATCGTTTTGCTTTTTCTTTTTAATTTCCCCGTCTAAAATCACTAAATGTGAATAGACGTTAAACTGAAGATATCTCTCTCTCTCACACACACACCCCACAATTTCACTCATATACTCACACCATTCCCCACACACACACATACACACAAAACACGCGCGCGCGCCGCATGCACGCACGCACAACACACACTCATAACATGCAAACACACATACATGCACGGACGTAACACACTCTCATTCACACATTTCAACACACATGGCAAACAAAACCAAACAACACACACAAACACACCACCGCCCCACCACACCACACACACCACACACACACCACACACACTTGTCATCCACTTTTTGGGGAAGGCGTAACGGAGAACAACCTAACAACACACCACACACACACACACCACACACACACAACACCACACCACAACCACACCAAAACCCCACACACACCAACACACACCAACACACAAACACACCACACCACCCCAACGCCCCTATCTTCAATCAGCTCCCTGAAAACAAAAAAAAACAACAAAAACAAGGGAGCAACTTTTTTTTTTTCTTCATTGCAAACAAAATCAATAATATTTTCATGACAGACCTTGACCTACTTCTAAATTTGACCTTGACTTAACCTTGACCTTGTGCAGACATCAATGAGCGCGAGGACCTCAAGATGAAATGCCCTGGGTATGGTTGTGGCGGGGAGATTGGGATGAGCGGCGTGGGAACAGCAGGACGAGGACGTCACAGAAGATGAGGCAGCACCAAAAAACAAAAAGCACGGTTCATGCACAGTGAGATTTCCCAGGGGATTACAAGTGCTCTGACGCGTGGGTTACGTTATGAAGGACAAGGAATGCAAACGTAAGCTTTTTTCGTCTGTCTGTCTTCTTCTGTCCGTCTGTCGGGCCTCTGTGGTTTTGGTCTGTTGTCTATCTGCATGTCTGTTATCTCTCTGCATAATCTGTCTGTCTGTGTAACTGCATGCCTGTTTGTAGGCTATCTGTCTGTCTATCGTTTGTCTATCTGCATGTCTTTCTGTCTGTCTGCATGTCTTTCTGTCTGCCTGTTTGTCTGTAAGTTTGTCTGTCTGCCCGCCTGTTTTGTCTGCTGTCCCATTGTGTCTATCAATCTATCTATCTATCTTTTCTATCTATCTATCTTGTCTATCTGGGCTGTCTTGTTGCTGTCTGGGCTGTCTGCTGTCTAGTATCTGGTGGGGCATGGCTACTTATGAAAGACAAAGAATGCAAACGTGAGCTTTTCTTCGTCTGTCTGTCCTGCTGCCGGTCTGGGTCTGTCTGGTCTGCATTGTCTGTCCCGTCTGTCTGTCTGGTCTGCATGTCTGCGTTGTCTGCTTTCTGTCTGTCCGCTATCCTGTTTGTAGTTATGTTGTTTTGTTGATGTATGTTTTGTTGTAATTTCGTCCCCTATCTATCTATCTATCTATCTATCTATCTATCTATCTAATCTTCTATGTATTATTATTATTTGTTGTATGTATGGTCTGTATGTTCTCCCATCTCTTTATCTATCTATTATTTCTTCTGGTCTGTCTTCTTCTATCTTCTTCTTTCTTTATATTTTCTACTATCTATCTATCATCTATCTGCTTGTCTGTCTGTCGTTTCTGGTTTCCTGTCTTTGTCTATCATCCTCCTTTAGGGTGGATCAGTGGTCTAGAGGTAACGCACCTGCCTAGATGGAAAGCAACAAGTCCCGGTTTCGAAGTGTATGGTGGTACGATTTTTCCCTTCCACGCCGAAGTCGGATGAGCGGGCCGGGCTTGTCAGGCGCTTAATGGCAGCGCAACGCATTTTCGCCATATGACAGACAGCAGTAGCTACTGTCTGAACTTTCAAAGAAGAAGAAAAATCCCGTTTGTGCCCGAAACTTTTTCCTCCCATCCACTAACCGTGAGTGGTGGTCTGGGTGCTAGTCTTACGGATGAAAAAAGTACACCGAGGTCCTGTGTGCTACAAGCATGTTCACTGTTCACTGTTCACTGGTCCCGTAACCCGCCAGGGTCGTAGGGGCACTGCATGGTGGACGAACGGTGGACCAGCTTGCTCCACTTAGCACGGTCGTGGGCGAGTGCCTGGGTGACACTGAAGTCCTTCCCTGTCCAATCACGGATGTCGTCGGCCCACTTTCTCCTCTGTCTGCCCCGTCTTCTCTTCCCCTGGACTGTTCCTTGCAGGATGGTCTTTGCAAGTCCTTCTGAGCGTGTTACGTGCCCATACCATCTGAGTTTCCCTCTTTTTCGCCGTGGTCAGTAAGGTCTTCATAGTCCCGCACCTTTTTGAGTGATCATTCTGCGGACTTCATTGTTGGTGACATGGTCTTGTATGAGATGCCAAGGAGCCTTCTGAGGCATCTCATTTCTACTGCTTGGATCCTCCTTTGTAGGTCTGCGTTCAGTGTCCATGCCTCACATGCGTAAAGCATGATTGAGGTGACTAGCGCGTTTAGTAACTTTACCTTGGTTCCGAGAGGGATGTTTCTGTCTCTCCATATGGTCTTCAGTCTTGCCATTGCTGCTGCTGTTTGTGCCGCTCTTGCTAGGATTTCGGTCTTCGATCCCTCCTCACTTATGATGGCTCCAAGGAACTTGAAATGGTCAACTGTCTCCAGTTCTTTTCCGCTGAGAGTGATCTTGGTGGTGATTGGCTGGGCACTGACATGAGCTTGGTTTTCTCGGCGCTGATTTCCATGCCGTATCGTGAGGATATTTCGTCCAGTTGCTTCACTAGGTTGGCCAGTTCCTCTTCATTTCCTGCCAGACCGTCAATGTCATCGGCAAACCTGAGGTTGGTGATTGTTCGCCCTCCAATGCTGACTGTGCCTGTGTGGTCTTCCAAGGCGTCAGTCCTGATGCGTTCGAGGAAAATGTTAAATAATGTCGGCGACAGCAGACATCCCCGTCGGACCCCAACTGAGGTACGGAACCATTCCCCTACCGTGCCCTGTACGAGTACTGCACTGGTGGCCTTTGAGTAGAGTTCCTTGATGGTGTGGATCAGCTTCTGGCCCATGTTGAATTTGTTCATGGTGGCCCACAGAGCGTCATGCCATACTCTATCGAAGGCCTTCTTAAAATCAATGAAGACGTGGAAGATGTCTTGTTGATGCTGGCTGTATTTCTCACACAGAACCCTCAGGTTGAATGTCTGTTCTGTGGTGCTTCTATTTGGGCGGAAACCGGCATGCTCTTCGGCGATGATCTCTTCTGCCTGTGGTTTCAGCCTGTTCAGGATCACTTTCAGCATGACTTTACTGGCATGACTTATGATACTGATTGTCCTGTAGTTTTGGCACTGCTGGAGATTTCCTTTCTTGGGGAGAGTGATGATGAGTGATTGGGTCCATGGTGTAGGCCACTCTCCGGTCTGCCAGATCTTGTTGCAGATACTTGTAAGGATGCCTGTCACTGCTTCTCCCCGTGTTGGATCAGCTCTGCTGTGATGTTGTCGATTCTGCTGATTTTCCTTTCTTCAGCGATCTAATTGCTACTTCTACTTCCTCGCGTAGAATTGGGAATTGTCTTTATTCGATGAGGCTTGGCTTGAAGTACGCTGGGTCGCCTAGCGTCTGATGATTGTAGAGTTCGGAACAGTAAATTTCCCTCCATCTGCCAACGATTTCCTTCTTTTCTGTTAGGCAATTCCCTTCTTTGTCCTGGATGTTACTGACTCTTGCCTGTTTCTGTTTGGTGAGCTCTTTCACAATCTGGTATGCTCTTCTGCTATTATTCTTTGTCAGGCTCTCTTCGATTTCTGTACATTGTTTCTCTATCCATTCCTCCTTGGGCTTCCTCATGTCTCTCCTGATCTTCTTGTTTACTTCTCTGTACTCAACTGCTCCTGTAGTGTTCTTGCTCTTCTTCAGGTCTCGTCTTTTGTCACACATATTCAAGATTTCATCTGTGACCCATGGTTGTGTTTTTCGGCGATATTTGCCCAAAAAGTATGCTTGCTGTCTCAGTCATCACTGTGTTAAAACTGGTGGTCATCGTTTCGGCATCTTCTTCAAGTGCCAGCAGTGGTGCGAATTTCCCTCCTATTGTTGCTTGGAAGGACTCGGCGATGGTGGGGTCCTTCAGTTTGTCCAGGTTGAACTTGAGTCTGGTGTTCTTTGTCTTATTGGTCTTCTTCAATCGGACTCTAAAGTTCAGGAGCACGAGGTCATGATCGCTGCCCATGTCTGCACCGGGAATGTCCTCGTCTTGGCTCTGTTGATGCCAGATCGAAACCGGTTCTGCACCAGATGTAGTCAATCTGGTTGTGATGGAACCCATTGGGTGCATGCCATGTCCACGTCGGATGCCTTGTGTTCTCCAAGGGTATTGGCGAGCACAGTGTCGTTGTAGCTGGCAAATTCCAGTAGTCGGAGTCCTCGCTCTTGGGATCCTTACGGGGGGACCCAAATTTGCTCCAGTCTTCAGTCGTCTCCGCCCACCGGGGTTTCCCATTTCCCCCGGGTATAAAGATTTTTTCTTGTTTCAGCTTTACGCACGAAAAAAGCAAAAGAGGTTGTCCCTGGCAAAATTTCCCGTATACAAAAAAATTCCACTTGATGGGGGAAACAAAAAACCATGCAGAAAAAAAAAGAAAAAATGGGGGCGCTGCTCTTGGGCGAGCGCTCCCCCCGGGGGAGAGAGCCCGAATTTCCGCAGAAAAAAAATTGTGTGACTAGTGGGTTTCAATACAATCTCTTTTGAATCTGTGTGTGGTGTGTGTGGGTGTGTGTGTGTGTGTGTGTGTTGTGTGGTGCGCGTGGGGTTGTTGGGGGGTGTGGGATGTGCGTGTTTGTTTGTTTGTTGGTATGTGTTTTGCGTGTCCGTGGTCAAGTCCCGGGTGTCTGATTTTTTTAACACAATTCTTTACTTTCTATTCCTCTTGCTTTTTTTTTTGCCTTCCCGGCCCACTCTCCTGTCTTTTTTTTCAAGAAATTATTTCCAAAAAATATTTTTTCACTATATGCCATTTTGCCTGGTTTTTTTTTGGGCACCCGGGGTATTTTTAAAAGGGGATGGCAAGAGCCTTTGCAGTGTTATTTCCCATGGGCCTTTTTTTAAATTTTTGTATTAAAAAATGTTTGTTATTTTTTATTTTTTTTTGGTTAATCTGGGGGGGAAATTGGGGGGTAATAAATTGCGGGGAAGGTTGCCCCCTCAAAGCCGGTTTAAAACCCTTAAAGGGAAAAAAGATTAATTTTGTGTATTTCATCATCCACAATGCCTTGTCCCTTTTTGGGCACTGGGGCAGCAACAAATGTTCCCCCCTCCTCCTGCCCTGGCCAGTTCCCAAGGGTTTCCCCCAGGATGTTGGAAAGTCTTCAGCTTGTTTCGAAAAGCCGACCCCAAAGGTTCTTTTTTTGTCCTCGTTTGCTTTTTCCCTTGGTATAGTGGGGGCTTTGGGCGATTTTTCCCTGCCCCGAAGCAGATATCCCCTTCCATCCCCATCCCCATATATGTGTTGCCCTGCTTTTTGGGTTTGCAAGGGAAAAAGTTCGGGGTTGGGGGGTCTAAAGGCCAGAAATTGCGAAAGATTCTTCGGGTTCTTGTGGGAATAGGGTATTTGCGGGGTCACTTAGTCCCCCCGCACCCGACCCGTAAAAAGGGGAAAGTACACAGTTTGGGTTGTCTTAGTTTGGTTCGGTGCTGTATGGGACATTTCCAAGTCAGATTTTTAAAAGCTTTTTTTTTGCTTTGCTAACCGGTTTTTGATGGGGCTGCCTGTTCCCCGCCGTCATCCCTAACAGGCCCCTGAGGTACGTGAACTCTTCATTGTTGGTAAATTTTTCCCCATCAGTCCCGGGTGAGGGTTCTAAACTTTTCAGTTCTCACCTCTGTTTCTTTGACGATTTTCACCCCTACTTGCTGTGCGAAGTGTGGAGGGTGTCTTCTTTGAATGTTGGGGGGTATGTGAGAGCAGTCCCAGATGTCCCCAATTCTAGGTCTTAATTTTTTTAAAGGGGGGTCCATCTGATGCCCCGTGACGGGTCAGTTTGTCTGTTCATCCCCAAAATCTTTTGTAGGTTAAGAGTAGTGGAATTGGGCGCCTTGTCTGCCCCCGGTTTGTCCCGAAACTGGTTTTGCTGTTTTCTATCCCGTAAATTTTGTAAAAGCTTTAATGACTTGGATAATCTTTTGGGGAATTTCCCAATGCCGGAGAAATCGCCATACACTTTTCGATAAAGGGTTCAAAGGTTTTTTTCAAAATCACGAATTTAATAAGCGTCTCTGCCTTTCCCGTCACTTTTTCGATGTGTTGCCGGGTGAATTTTGGTCTTCATCTTTTTTCCGGTCTAAAAACCTCCCCTTTTTTTCTGAGTTGTTGGCCAAACCCCTGAGATTCGCGATGAGACTTTGCCAGAATCTTTGGGAAAGTGCGGGTTTCCCTCCCTTGAAAAAATTGTTCACCCCTTTCTTTGGTTTTCCCGATGCCCTTCGCCAAATTGGGTAGCTTTTTTTCCCCCCCTTAGCTGCAAAGAGGGGGTAAATTTTAGATGAAAACCCGGGAAATCTGCTTGAAAATTGCTTGGGTTGTCGGGCCCGGGGTTTCCTTTTATGGCGTTTGTGTATAATTTCCTTCTTTGGGGGTGTGCTGTTCACTTGGATCGATGGGGTTTTTGTACTTGCCCTCAGTTTGGTGGTTTTGATTAAAACTTTGTGAATTTTTCCCCCATTGCATCTTTTTTGCTTTTTTTAAGTTTTCCCTTGTTTTTTGGGTTGGTGTTTGGGTGTTGCCCCGGTATTGCCCGAAGTCTTAGTGATCTTACCCCTTCCCCTTGCCCCCCTTGGGCGGCCCCCTCTCCCTGTCTTCATAAAACCCCTGGGGTCCCCGGTTGTTCTTGTCATTTCTTCACAGTTTTTGCTTCTCGTCTGTTTTTTGCCCTCTCTCTAAACAGCCTGCTTTGTCCTAAGATTTTTTCTTCATTCCCTTCCTGTTTCGATGGCTTCCCGGGTCGCGAAACCCACCTTTTTCTTCCTTTTTTTCTGTCCCACTTTACTTTTGTGTGTGGGCGCCCTGATTTTTCCACATGGTTTTATATTAGTCGTTCGGGGTGTTAAGTTTTCATATCTACCAGTGCTGGAACTTGTTTTCAGCTAAAAGTGAAAGCATCTTTATTTTGTGTTGCGCGTTTTTCCACATAAAAATGTTGTGTTTTGGTTTTCCCCAATCCTTTTTTTTAGCTTCCTTTTGGGTTTGAGTGACAAGGTGGGGACACTGCCAAACGGCCCCTCTCCTTATTTTTAATCTGGAGCGACCCCTCCTTTCCTTTTGATTATCAGGGGGTCGATCTGGTTTTGTCTCTTCCATTGGGGAACACAGTAATTTGTGGATTAGGGGGTGCAAAAATGTCCCCCAATGCCCGGTTTTTGTCATGCAGAATTTCCCCCAAACTTCTCCCTTGTCATTTTAGCGCCATTTCTTCTTTTCCCCTGGCTCTTTCGGTTTGGTTTTTTCTTTTCCGACTTTGCATTTAGGCACCCAACACTACCTATGTAGGTTTGGGGGTGTTTTCCATTCAGCCTGTAATTGTTTAAAATGATCTTTTCTTTTTCCCACTGGTTGGGTTTGGGGAAGCATAAAGATTGGGGATTTTGCATTTTTTCCCTTTTATTTTATCTTCATATCCCGCGTTGATGGGGGGTTTCCACCCATCGGCATTCTATTTTTTCTTCTGAAATTTCTACTCCCCCATGGTTTGAAACCTACCACGTACCACTGTCTCTCCCGTGCGGGGTCTGTATTTGCCGATCCGTCCATCGGCTTACTGATCCAGAATTTGTAGATTGTAGGTCTCATCCTGCTGTAACTTTCGTTTTTTCTGTCCAAAAAGGGGTTTTCAATTCCCGAACCTATTTTGGTCTTATGTTTGGGGCTTAAGACTTCCCTTTCCTGTCAGTGGCCTTCCTTCGGCTTACCCTGTCCCCTTCATGCAGATCTTCCGAACCCGAAACCCCTCCCAAACCCAGATGTTTATTTTTGTGTTGCCCTTTCCCAAAAAATGTTTTTTTTTAAAACAGGGTTTTTTAGCCTGGTTTAACCCCCCACCTGGGGGAGGGGTTCCCTCTTGTCGCCTTTTACGAATGTGGGTTTGGGGGGCAGAGACCATTCTTTCAATGCTCGCTTGCAAACATCCCCGGGGGTCCCCCGGGGGGTTGTGTCAAATGGTGTTTTTTTCCCCCAGAGGGCGGGTTGATATTGGGTTTTTGGAGGTGCTGTTAAAAATTTAAGGGGAAAGTTACGGGGCCACAGAAACGAATGAGGGAAGGCGCCCCGAATGGCTTTTTGTGGGGGGTGGGGTGTAAAAAATTATGAAATGGAATGGAATTTTTTATTTCGAAATTTTGACTTCTTCTTAAAAACCCTTTTAGAAGTTGCTGGGGATGGGCTAAAATTTTTTTTCCGGGGGGTGTTGTCGTTGGGGAATTTGAACCCTTAGGCCCATCTCGGCGGCGCATGCGGTTTTTTGTGTTATCAAACGGGCCATCCTTACTTTACTATTCGTCGGCTTTTATTGCCTATGTTTCCCCCGAAGTCGGATGCAGCCCCCCCTGGGAGCCGGGGGCCTTCAGTAAAAATAGCCCCCCCTGCTGGAAATCTGTGCTGGGTTTCTTTTTTTCTACCCTCTCTGTGTTTCCCCTTGTTCCTTTTTTTCCTGTCCCCCCATTGTCTTTTTTTTTCCCGTCTCGGTCCTTTTTCCTGCCTTTTTTTCCCCCCCGGAAGACTTACTTACTTTCTTTTCTTTGGCCCCTCACCCCCTGGAGCATAGGCCCCCCGCAACAACCCCAGAGTCCTTGGCTATTCTTCCACGTTCCAGGGTTTTCCCTATTTTAGTTTCTGCCCCCAAGGGCACGCCGCCGGGGTTTCTTGGCTTCCTCTTTTTCGTTTTCCCTGGGGTTTCCCTGAAATTGCCGCCTTTTTGTGGTGGCTTTTAGGTGTGCCCCATCCCTCCCACTCCTGCGCCCGGGTTTTTATTTCGGTGGAGGGTTGGTACGTTGCCACAGGGCTGGTTGCTGATGGGGTCGGGAGTGGATTGGGATTGTCCAGGGACTGTTTTTGAAGGTCGCACTTTTTTGATGTGGTCTTGGAGTCCAAGTTCTTGCGCAAGATTTCCCCGCCTTCCAATTTTTGTCGAAGTCTGGTCTGTGCCGCCCTGCAGTTATGATGTACCCCAGTACGGAATTCTCCCCTTCTTCCGCCCTTCCCCCCTTTGTAGACGGGGCCTCACTGCTGATTGTCTTGAGAATCTTTGGTTTTGCTTCAGGATCTTGGAAACCCCCTTGTAATGAGGGGCTGCTAGTTCTGTATCTTTGTCCTGCATCTTTTGGGGCTGGGGAAAGCAGGCCTGGTCGCTGCAAAGTCGAAAATCATCCAGCTGTCCCACAGTGTCCACGGATTTCCTTTTCTTCCCGTTTTCTGTTGATGTCTTAAAGTCCAATCGATCGCCAGGAGGAAGAGGAAAGGTGACAGGAGACAGCTTGTCGGGACTCGTCTTCCCCTCAAAGCTGTTTTGTGAGTTGCCTCCAGGGAAAACCACCCGGGAGGTCATTCTTTCGTGGGAGTTCTTGATCAATTTGACCATTTTTGGGTTTGGGCACTCCATGGTGGCGAAGAAATTTCCAGGGGGGTGTTGCGGTCCACAACTGTCGAATGCTTTCTCATAATCAACAAAGTTGATGTATAAAGAAGAATTCCACTCTAAAGATTGCTCAACGATGATGCGCAACGTGACAATCTGATCTACGCATGATCTGTTCTGGCGGAAGCCGGCCTGCTGGTCTCGGAGGAGAGGGTCGACTACAGTTTTCATTCTCTCGAGGAGGATCCAGGAAGACTTAAAAGAGAACAATTCTCACGCATGCCGAAGTCGGATGTGCTGGGCCTGACTTGTCAGGCGCTTGACGGCAGCGCAACGCATTTTCGCCGTATGACAGACAACAATCCCTTTCCCGTCTGAGCGTTCGACGACGGGCGACGACGAGAAGAATAAGGAGAAAAAGGGGAAAAAAGGAGAGGAAGAAAAAAAAAAGGAGGGGGAGAGAAGAAGGAAAAAGGGGAAGAAGAAAACTGACTGGGATTTCCCCTTTTAAATTGGAGAACTACGACCCGCACGTTCTGAAATGTTCAACCCTTTGCCGTGGTTAATTGAACCTGGGGGAGCCATCCCTTCCAGGACGGGTGATGCGGGTAATTGTGTCTCCATTTTCCCCCGGCCCTAGCTAACCCCTTCCCCAACCAAAATTGGGGGAAATGGTTTTTTTTTTTGGTTTGGGGAGTTTCTAATACGTTCTATGCGGGATCTCGGTTTTTTAATAATAGTCTTATTAAAAATTTTAGGGGGAGGGAGTCAGTACGGAGTCAGTATGATGTTAACTCCCAAAAAAAACAAAATTTTTTAAAGGGCACCTCATCTAGACTGGAACCCCTTTCCTTAGTTGCCTTTTTAAAAAATTTTTTTCTTTTTTTTCGAGGGTAAAGGGAAAAGGCATCATGTTCTTTTTCTTTTATCAGACCCGTGTGTATGTAGCGGTT
This sequence comes from Rapana venosa, assembly GCA_028751875.1. NCBI lineage: Eukaryota > Metazoa > Mollusca > Gastropoda > Neogastropoda > Muricidae > Rapana > Rapana venosa. The sequence continues at coordinate 451,764 of CM054149.1, forward strand.
TTGGGAAAAAGTTCTGTTTCCCCCGGCACCAAGGC
>CM054149.1:452298-454798 GCA_028751875.1 Rapana venosa
AAAAAAAACAAAGAAAAAATTACAAGACAGAAAGGAATATGCAAATTGTCACAGATTGTATTAAAAAGAGAGAAAAAGAGATTCTTGGAGAGCTAGAATTACTGCATACACTCAGTGGTGCAGAAACAACTGTAAGGCACCCCCCCCCCCCCCCCCCACCCCAACACACACACACACAAACCACACACACACAAAACAAAACACACACAAACACACATCAAAACACACACTCACTCACACAACACAACACAACAATACACACACAACAACAAACACACACACTTCCTCCTCAAAATGCAAACATGACAATGAACTCATACCCAAGGGAATCCACTCAAAAATGGGAGGGACGGATAGCCTAGTGGTTAGAACATTGCGCCGCAAACGGGACGACCGGGTTATTCCCGTTCAAGGGGGATTTTTTCCCCCTGGAGTTAACATCAGTGCAGACTCCACTCTCCCCAAAAGTCTTGATGATGAGACTATAAACCGAGGCCCCGTGTGCAAACGCACGCAGAACATCTTGCGCACACGTTAAAACCCGTTCCGCTTTTCGTAAGAGTAGGCCATTGTGTGCCGGTGAAGACGGATGATAAAATTTACAAAACTGCATACACACGGGGATTGGATTTTTTCTTAAAGGACATGAGTGTTTATTCCATTATCCTCGATATAAAAGAATAAAATAAAATACACACAAACACATGCACGCGCACACACACAAACACCCCCACACATGCACGCAAACACACACACAAACACATCACACACATATGCACGCAAACCCAAAACACAAGCACACACACCCCTATGCGTGCGTTCGCCCGTAAGGTGCCATAACAACAATGGCAGTGGGAGTAGGAAAAAAAAGGGGGGGGGGGAAAAGAAAAGAAAAAAACAAGATGGGGGAAAAAAAAGAACGAAATTGTTGAGGAGAGAGAGAACTCGAACTCGAACTCCAAGCTTTTTTCACAAAAAAAGGCCATTGGCCCATACATGAAGGGGGTTTGTGAGGTTGAAGAGAGAGGAGTGTTTGTTGTGTTTGTTTTGGAGTGTGTGTGTGTTTGTGTCTGTGTTTGTGTCTGTGTTTTGTCTGTGTGTGTTTTGTGTGTGTGTTTGCGTGGTGTGTTTTGTGGTTGTGTGAATGGTGAGTGAGTGAGTGTGAGTATATGAGTGAAATTATGGGCGTGTTTTCTGGTTTGGGGTGTGAGTGTATGTGTGTGCGTGCGCGCGCGCGCGCGCGTGTGTGTGTAAATATATCAGAGAAATTGTGTTATGTGTATGTTTAATAAAATGAGCACAAGACTTTTCTTCTTTTTTTACATCCAGCCCTCGGGGGAAAAAAAGAAGAAAAAGAAAACACGTAAACAGTAAGTATAAAAGTATATATAAGCAAAGTGAATCATAATAATCGAAATGAAACACACACACACACAGACAAACACACACGACACACACACAGACACACAGACACACCACCAGACACACACACACACCACAACACACACACACACACACACCCACACACAACACTTTCGGGTTTATTTTTCTAAACGGAAAACACAGGGGAATGAGAGAAGAAGAAAGAAAAAAAAACACCAAAATACCCAGCTCTTCCACATCATTACCCACAAGAAGAAAGAAACTACCCACCCACCCCCACCCCCACCCCTCCGCTCTCTCTCTCTCTCTCTCTCTTTTCTCTCTCTCTCTCTCTTCTCCCTCTCTTCTCTCTCCTCTCGCTTCTCGCTCTTTCTCTCTCTCTTTCTCTCTCTCCCCTCTCTCCCTCTCTCCCTCTCTCCTTCTCTCTCTCTCTCTCTCTCCCTTCTCTCTCTCTCTTTCCTAAAACCACCTTCGCATGAAATTCATCCCTTCACGGCCCCCCTCCCACTCCCCCACCACACCCCCCTAACACCAACCCTTCCCTTGTCATCCTTACTGCGCATGCGTCAAACCTAATTGGAAAATGACATTCCCATAATGTATGCAAGTGACCCGCGAAGTCTCGTGACCTCGCGGAGCATGGGAGAAGGAAGATGTGAAGGTCCCCATTAAGGGAGAGAGGGGAGGAGGAGGGGAAGAGGGGGGTGTTGGGTGGGGGTGGGGGGGGGGGAGAGGTGTTTTTTGTCCAATAATTTGAAAAACGTCAGTGTGTGTAGGGGTGTTAGGGGAGGGAGAGGGCACAATGGCAATGACATTGACAATTCTTTTATTTGGAGAGATTGAGAGAGAGAGAGTTCTGAGCTCTCCCCGAGAGAGAGAGAGAGAGGGGTGAGAAGAGGAGAGAGAGAGAGAGGGAGAGAGAGAGAGAGAGAACTATGAACTGAACTCTGGAGAGAGAGAGGGGAGAGGGGAAGAGAGAGAGAAATGAGAGATGAGAGAGGAGGGGAGATCAAATTCTGATCTGAACTCTGCGAGAGAGAGAGACAGAGGCACAGAGAGAAGAGAACTCTGATCTTAACTCTGAGAGAGAGAAGCTTGATCTGAACTCTGCCAGAAT
>CM054149.1:462298-474798 GCA_028751875.1 Rapana venosa
AGAGAGGGAGGGGGAGACAGAGAGGGAGGGAGAGGGAGAGAGGTAGGGAGGGACATAGATAAACGGAGATAGAGAGAGAGGAGGAGGAGGAGGAGGAGGAGGAGGAGGGAAGAAGAAGAAGAAGAAGAAGAAGAAGAAGAAGAAGAAGAAGAAGAAGAAAATGGAGGAGGAGGAAGAGAAATGACAAAACCAGAAAGGTATAAAAAGTAAAACAATGAAAAGAGGGCGATAGAAGCAAAATACAGTTTAAATAGAAACAAAACCCGACAATCTGAACAAACATACCACCCAAAATATGTATGACCTAAAAAAAAAAAGAAAGTAACGAACAAAAAAAAAGGAAAACCCAGAAAGAGAATAAGAAAGAAAGAAAGAAAGAAAAGAAAACAAAGAAAGAAAAGAAAAAGAAGAGAAGACTAATAAACAGAAAGGAAAAAACGCCAAAAAAACGTTAAGAGTTTTAGTCGTTATTTGTATTTATTAATACTATACCAAAGAAAAAGAAAAAAAACCCAACAAGAGTAATATAGCACGCACACAAAAAACCAACCTCAACTAAACATAATTCTTACACGATACATGAAACCAGTTAAGAAATGAAAAATAGATCTTGTCACAGGGGGGGGGGGGGGGAAGAAAGCAAAGGGAAGCAAGCAAAGGAGACAAGCGACATGTTCTGGCCCGCGTCAAAGATGTACTACGTCTCTCAACTATCACCCCCTCCCTCTCCCTTCCCTCCCCCCCCCTCCACCCACCACCACCACCACCACCACGTCCCCAACCTCGCTACCTCCCTTCCCGCTTTCAGAGATAAACCACAACTCTCACCACCAGCTAGTAAGGCCCTCCCTGCCATCATAGTCCATTTGTTTTTTCACCTTCAAACATGGCGCTGGGACATACAGGGGAGATTACCCGCCACTGTGTCTTTTTTGTGGAGGGGACAGTTTGACAGGGGCCTTAATTAAGCAAGAGAAAGGAGACGGAGCCGAAAATGGCTGCGTACGAACAGTCACAACGGTAGAAAGAGGAAATGTGTAGGTATAGACATATAGAAAAGTGAGGAAGAAATGTGGAAAGGGGAATGATCACAATAAACAGGTCTGTAGTGCATGAATGAAGTGTTTCATACTTAAGTATACAGACAATAGAAGAAGAGGCAGACCAAGGAAGAGCTGGGAGGATAACATCAGCGAATGGACAGGCCTAGAACTCAACAAAACCCTGAAAAAGGCAGAACAGAGAGAGGAATGGAGGGAACTGGTTGTAGAGTCTGAGGGTACCCCCATGGTCGTCAAACTACGGGACAGATAGATAGATAGATACTTAAGTAGGGGACGGGATAGCTTTCCCCAAGCTAAGGTTAAGCAGCATTGAGCGTGGTTACCAAGTGGATAGATGACCGTTTTCGCACCTTAGCTTCAGTACAGTCCCCCATTTCACCCAGCTGTAAATGGGCACTTTGCCCTCTTTAAGGGTCAGGGAAAGGTAAAGCAGCGAGGGAGAGGAGATGGGCGCCGCCCTCAATATGCTGGCCCTAGAGAAGTGAGGCCTCTGACGCCTCGCTCCCCTACGTCCACATAGGTTATGGGACACCTTTACCTTTTATACATAATAAGTAATCGGCAATTTCAGCTCTAAACTGCCGTTTCATTACAGACAAAGAATGGAACAACATTTCCGCGCAATATTTCTAGGAAGTTGGCATTTTATCTATACTGATGAAGTCCCTAGCATCCTTACGGAGATGATTGAGTATGTAAAGTACACGTGTATACAAGGAGTAAAGGTAAAGGTAAAGGAGTCCCATAACCTATAAGGTCGTAGGGGAGCGAGGCGTCAGAGACCTCACTTCTCTAGGGCCAGCATATTGAGGGCGGCGCCCATCTCCTCTCCCTTGCTGCTTTACCTTCCCTGACCCTAAAGAGGGCAGGTACCCATTTACAGCTGGGTGAACTGGGGAAAATTTACTGAAGCCAAGGCGCGCAAACGGTCACCCATCCAACTGGTAACCACGCTCGACGCTGCTTAACTTGGCTGGGGGAAAGCGAGTGCTCCGACCACTGAGCTATACCGTCCCCTACAAGGAGAGTATACATAAATATCTTAACCATCTCTCTCTGTCTCTCTCTCTCTCTCTGTCTCTCTATATCCCTGTCTCTTTGGGTTTGTTTGGCTCAATCAAGGTGTCGGAAATTGTAGAGAGTTTATCAAGGTTTTCAGGCAAAGACTGATTGACTGCCGTTGGCATCAGTGGAGTGGTCATGTACAAAACAGTGAACGATTTCAAATGTACAGACAATTTATAGGTTCACACGATGTCAAACCTTATCTTGATATGGACATACATTTGAAAAGAATTATGTCTAAGTTTAGACTTGGTGTATCAGACATAAATGTTCATAAATTTAGATATATATAGAACATGATGATGATGACCTCAGGTTGCTACGCCCATTATGTAAGCAAACAGTGGAAGATGAAGTTCATTTTGTGCTGTGCTGTCCAGCATTAGAAGATGTTAGACAGAATTACATTCCGGTAAAGTATAGTAGACAGCCTAATTTATTTAGATTATGTTTACTCATGGCATCTAGTCACCCTGAGATTGTGCGCATCCTCGCTTTATATTTGTGTAAAGCCTTTAGAATAAGAGATATCTTGGTTTCTTAAGTCATATTTTTTGTAACAGATTTGTATTGTGGTGGTTGTGGTTATACAGTAACATTTTCGGGTTTTTTATGCTTTCTTATTTTTCTCACTAAAATTTTAAGCAGTTTGACAACCCCCCTTCATGTATGGGCCAATGGCCTTTTTGTGAATAACTCTTTCGAGTTAGAGTTCTCTCTCTGTCTCTCTCTCTCTTCTCCCTTCCTCTCTCTGTCTGTCTGTCTCTCTCTCTCCCTCCTCAACTCTCTCTCTCTCTCTCTCTCTCTCTCTCTCTCTCTCTCTCTCCCTCACTCTCTCTCTCTCTCCCTCTTCTCTCTCTCTCTCTCTCTCTCCCTCCCTCACTCTCTCTCTCTCTATCTCTACTGACTCATTAAAATGCACAGCAATACCTTCACGGGACCATTGTGGGGAAAATACGGCATCCTTTTTCTGTCGGTTAAGTAACTAAATGACTCACCGACATTAATTTTGATATATGGCGCGAAGGGAGTCAAAAGAAAGAAAAAGTATGAAAATAGAAAAAGAAGAAAAAAGAAAGAAAAATGAGAAGGAAAGAGGCTGCAAACAAAGAAAAAAATTTCTGAACAAAGACAGGAGAAATGAGAAACTGAAACAAACGAACACAACAACTAAAGGTGATACTTATTTTTTATTTATTTATTTATTTATTTATACCACTTTAAGTCACGAGATTTCTCTGCGTGAAATTCGGGCTGCTCTTCCAGGGGAGATCACGTCGCCACAAGAGCAGCGCCACCTTTTTTGTTTTGTTTTTGTCTGCAACTGTATTTGTTTCCCTATCAGAGTGACTTTTTTTCTAAGAATTTTGCCAGGGACAACTCTCTTATTGCCGTGGGTTCTTTTTACGTGCGCTGAATAATTTTGTTTAACACACGGGACCTCGGTTTATCGTCTCATCCGAAAGACTAGCGCTCAGGCCACCATTCATGGTCTAATGGATGGGTGGGGAAAAGTTTCGGGGCCCAAACGGGATTCGAACCACCGCACACTTCCGACCCGGACTTTTCGCTTTCTAGACAGGCGCGTTACTTCTAGACCACCGATCCACCACTGGCAAAAAGAAAAAAAATATCTGAACAAAGACAGCAGGAATGAGGAACTGAAACAAACGAACACAACAACTAAAGATGATACTTAGATGATACTTTGGTGATACGTGATACACTGAGGACAGTGGCATAAGCACTCATGTTATTTCCTTTAAAAAAAATTTACATCTAGTCCCCGTGTCTAATTTTTGGGGGTTTCCAGCCAGAATGGTATATGCGGTTTTGTAAATTTTGTCATCTCTTCCCACCGGCACAGAATAGCGATTCTTTTTATTTAGAGAATAATGGCATAAGCGTTCATGTGATTTCCTACAATTTTTTTACATCAAGTCCCCGTGCGTGTGCGGTTTTGTAAAGTTTGTCATCCGTTCCCACCGGCACAAAATAGTGACTCTTTTTGTTTAGAGAATAATGGAATAAACACTCATGCGCTTTCCTGAATTAATTTGTACATCTTGTCCCCGTGTGTATGCGGCTTTGTAAATTTTGTCATCCGTTCCCACCGGCACAAAATAGCGATTCTTTTTATTTAGAGAATTATGGCATAAGCGTTCATGTTATTTCCTAAAAACTGTTTTACATCCAGTCTCCGTGTGTATGCCGTTTTGTAAATTTTGTCACCCGTTCCCACTGACACAAACTTGGCTTACTCCTCCTAAAGGTGGAACAGGTTTTAACGTGTATGCAAGATATTCTGCATGCATTCGCACACAGGATCTTTTAGTTTATAAATTGTATCCCAAGGACTTTTGGGGGAGTGTGGAGTCGGCACTGATGTTAAGAGACACATAGATACATATGCATGCACGCACACACATATGTGTTTGTGTGTGTAGTAGTAGTAGTAGTAGTAGTAGTAGTAGTAGTAGTAGTAGTAGTAGAGGAGGAGGAGGAGTAGCAGAAGTAGTAGTAGTAGTAGTAGTAGTAGTAGTAGTAGTCGTCGTAGTAGTCGTAGTAGTCGTCGTCGTCTTCAGTTTTACGTCCTTCCACATAAAGTGATACCGTGTGTGTGTGTGTGTGTGTGTGTATGTGTGTGTGTGTGTGTGTGTGTGGTGTGTGGTGTGTGTGTGTGTGTGTGTGTGTGTGTGTGTGTGTGTGTGTGTGTTGTCGTGTGTGTGTGTGTGAGAGAGAGAGAGAGAGAGAGAGACATAAGGCAGACAGACACAGAGAGAGAAAACAAATATGTATACGAGAAAATAACCCCAAAACAATAACAACAAAGAAAGAACAAACAAGAATAACGAACATTCTCAACACAGAGAGACACTGAAAATGACATCACTGAAAAAAAATAATAAACGAGCAGAACAACCATACATACACACACACACACACACACTCACTCACACACACACACACACACACACACACACACACACACCACACACACACACACACACACTAAAAATAAATAAATGAGAAAATAAGCGACAAACAACAGCGCACTTTTGTCACGGGAGGCTAAAAACAAAGGGAGGTAAAAAGGAAGAGACAAGCGACATGTTTTTTGTTCGTCACGCATGCGTCAAGATGTACGTCAGTCACCTCTTGTTAACCTTCACTCCCCCCCCCCCCCCCCCCCCCCCACCCCCTACCACACCACCACCACCACCCCCTCTCCCCCTACTCCCCACCCCCCATTCTCTTTCCTCCACACGTTTCACTGCGACTTAGGTAATCCTGCCGCCATAATTCATTTGTTAGCGTACTTCCAAAATGGCGCTGGGACAGACAAGGGAGATTATCCTTAGACGTCTCTCGTTAGGCTAAAAATATATACAGTAGACACACATAGATACATATGCACGCACGCACACACGTATGTGTTTGTGTGTAGTAGTAGTAGTAGTAGTAGTAGTAGTAGGAGTAGAAGTAGTAGCAGTAGTAGTAGTAGTAGTAGTAGTAGTCTTCAGTTTTACATCCTACCACATAAAGTAATACCTAAGGTATCAACCAGACAAGGGAGATTATCCTTAGACGTCTCTCGTTAGGCTAAAAATATATACAGTACACTCTTAGGCATCTCGTACAAAGACCACACCACGAATGAAGACGTCAAGAGACGCATCCGCAATGAAATCGGGCCCTATACTTGACCTTCAAACACTCGTCAGACAACGAAAACTGAAGTGGTTTGGTCATGTCACACGCTCCTCTGGTCTTTGCTAAAACAATCCAACAAGGCAACAGTGAGGGGAGGAGAAGGAAGAAGAAGAGGCAGACAAAAAGAAGAGATGGGAGGACAAAAAACATTCGAGAGTGGACAAACATGGAGCTGAGAGACACTCTGAGGGCGGCTGAGAGATGAGAGGACTGGGTTGACAAAGCTTCGAAGGCGCCCCCAAAGGATTCGGAATCTGAGGGATCGGTGACAGTGACGGTGATATACAGTAGGAGTTTTTCGTGTCGCCAAAGCTTTACAGATAGGGGTTAAGTCGTCGTGATATACTGGTTCTAAAGATTGGGATGTAAGAAGAAGGATGATAATGATAGAGGGACGCTGTGCGGGGCCGAAGGGTTAAGACTGTTTCGACTTCATACCCAGTGGTGGGTCCATGAAATCGTGGGTTCGAATCCTTGCGGCGTCTGATGAATGAAAGGGTGGGAGTTTTTGTTACGATCTTCCAGGTCAGCTTTGCAAGTGCAGACCTGCCAGTGCCTTAACTACCGTCAAGTATTATAATGATGCACAGGCAGAAAAGGTCGATTGGGTTGAGGTTGTCCTTTTGCATTGGATGGTGGTAGTGTTCGTGGGCAGAGAGAAAACTTTTATTATTGGTCTGGGGAAAAAAGTCTCCTAGTGCTATCCCCAAGTCTATCCCCCAGTACAGCATATCCCCTAAAGCTACGCCACAGCCTATTCCCCAGTAAAAAGGTCAAGGTGTCCCATAACCTATGTGGTCGTAGGGGAGCGAGGCGTCAAAGACCTCAACTTCTCTAGGGGCCAGCATTTAGAGGGCGGCGCCCATCTCCTCTCTCCCTCGCTGCCTTACCTTCCCTGACCCTAAAAGAGGGCAGGTACTTATTTACAGCTGGGTGAACTGGGGGGGAACTGTACTGAAAGCAAGGCAAGGCGCAAACGGTCGGTCACCCATCCAAGTGGTAACCACGCTCGATTCTGCTTAATTAAATAACCTTGGCTGGGGGGGGGGGAGCGGGTATGGAAGGTGGAGGGGACAGAAAAACGGACATACTGTCAACTGCGTTTGCAGGTTTCCTTGCATCAACCACTAAACTACTAAGTCGTTTTCGCTTCAGGGGCTCTTTGGAATGATGGCGATGATTATGTTACCGAGTGTGGTTATTTAGTGCGTGGAGGAAAATAGTTCAAGAGAGTTGGCGGGATGTTTGTAAGTATTTGGCATTGAAGTTTATGAGCGTAAGAATGTGGTTGACAAGCCCAGAATAGTCTGCTTAAGCTTTTGGCTTGAGGGGGGAAAAAACCATCATAACGTTTTGCACCTGTTTTAAACATGACTGTTTTGAAACATCTCTCTATGTTTCTGTTTCTGTCTGTCTGTCTCTGTCTTTCTCTCTTGTCTCTCTCTGTCTGTCCCTGTCTCTCTCTCTTCCGCCCAATCTCTCTGTCTCTCTTTTCTGCTCAATCTCTCTGTCTCTGTCTCTCTCCTCCGCTCCATCTCTCTCTGTCTGTCTCTCTCTCTGTCTCTCTATCTAATATGGTGACAACCCCATAATAGTCTACCTAACCTATTAGGTACGAAAGAAACATATTGCACCTGTTTCAAACCTGGCTCTTTTGAAACCATTCTCTCTCTCTCTCTCTCTCTCTCTCTCTCTCTCTCTCTCTCTCTCTCTCTCTCTCTCTCTCTCTGTGTCTATGTCTCTGTCTCTCTCTGTCTGTCTCTCTGACTCTTTCTCTCTATCCTCTCTCTCTCACTCGCTTTCTCTCTCTTCCCCCCCCCCTCTCTGACTTTTTCTCTCTATCCTCTCTCTCTCACTCGCTCTCTCTCTCACTCGCTCTCTCTCTCTTCCCCCTCCCCCTCTCTCTGTATCACCCCCATCCTCACCCTCTCTCCTCATTCTTTTCCCTACCCCTCTCTCTCCTCCTCCTCACCCTCCTTCATCATCTTCTTTTACCTTTCCTCTCCACCTTCCTCCAAAAATTTCTTTTCCAAAAATTCCTCACACACATTTCACAAAGGGTAGCATCAAATCAATTCTACCACCACCAACAAAAAAAAAGGTTAAAAAATACAACACGGACGAAATCAGTTTTGAAAAAATCCAGCCTTGTTTTAGAAAAAACAAAAAACAAAAAAACACATACCTACAATGACTTAGTGATGGTCTGGGCGGTAAACTAAACTAAAGCAGGCTCTTAGAAGCTTGTGAAATAATTATATGTACGTACTCCCTTAGGCCACCTAGGGGAGACAAGCGAAACCTCTCAAGGCGGAAGTTGTTTTTGTGACAAGGGGAGAGTAAAAAGTCCATTTACTACTGAAGTGTCTCCCTTGTCTTCTGTCGGTGAGGGTTGTAGGGAGAGGGGTTGGGGGGGGGGGGGGGGGGTGGACACGGTTAGGGAGGGGGGAGGGGAGTAGTCTTGAGGAAGGAAGGAAAAGTTGTATGTCTGTGTGTTTTATTTTATTTTATTATATGGAGGATAATGGAATAAGCACTTCTGTGCTTTTTTTTTTACATTCAATCCCCCTGTGTGTGTGCGGTTTTGTCAATTTTGTCATCCTTTCCCACCGGCACACTGGCCTACTCTTTCGAAAAGCGGAACAGGAATTTAACGTGTGCGCAAGATGTTCTGTGTGCGTTCGCACACGGGGCCTCGGTTTATATTCTCATCCGAAGGACTTTGAGGGAGAGTGGAGTCGGTACTGATGTTAACTCCAGGAGGGGAAAATATCCCCTTGAACGGGATTCGAACCCGGGTCGACAGATTGCGAGCGCAATGTTCTGACCGCTAGGCTATCCCGTGTGGGGTGTGTGTGTGTGTGTGTGTGTGGTGCGTGCGTGCGTGCGTGCGTGCGTGCGTGCGTGCGTGTTTGTGTGAAATAGATAAGGGGAGGTAGTGTGTGTGTGTGTGTTTTGTGTGTTGTGTGTGTGTGTGTGTGTGTGTGTGTGTGTGTGTACGCGCGTGTGTGTCTGTGGCTTTTGTTCTTGAAATGGATGGTGGACGTTGTGTGTGTGTGTGTGTGTGTGTGTGTGTGTGTGTGTGTGTGTGTGTGTGTGTGCGTGCGTGCGTGCGTGCGTTCGTGCGTGCATGCGTGTGTGTGTGTGTGTTTCTGAAAATTGTGATGAGGAGGTAGTGTGTGTGTGTGTGTGTGTGTGTGTGTGTGTGTGTGTGTGTGTGTGTGTGTGTTTTGTGGTGTGTGAGTGTGTTCAGGAAATGGATGGGGGAGGTCAGATCGAGGCTGAGGTTAGTTGCACACACACACACACACACACACACACCACACACACACACACACACACACACACACACAACACACACAACGCACGCGCACACACACACACACTTACATACCTCACACACACACACATATACACATACATGCATAAACATGTGCGCACACCCCCACACACTTACATACCTCACACACACACACATATACACATACATGCATAAACACGCGCGCGCGCAGACACACACACACACAGGCATACCCACACGTTCACACTCACGCGCGCGCCTGCAAATACACACACACACACACTTTTGTCTAATATTACTTAATGTGAAAAGACGTTAAATCAAAGAAGAAACACACACACTATCTTACCTACATACTTTATCCTGTTCCACGCCCTTCATGCAGTTAGGAAACACACACAAAAAGCTGTCGTAATACAGCAGTAACTATGTCTGTTAGCCTGTCCGTTCTGTCTGTCCGTCTGTAAGTCCGTCCGTCCATCTGCCTGTCTGTCTGCCTGTCTGTCTGTCTGTCTGTCACGTTTTCCACAGGGAAGCGAAGTGGAGAGATGACAGAGACGAATCCGTCTCAAGGAAGCATCATCTCCGAATTATTTCCTTATTAGTGTGGTGAAATAATTTCTGGTTCTTCTTCTCGTCTCCCTCCCACCACACACATACGCAGACACACACACACACTCACTCGCGCACACATACGCATACACGCGCGAGCACACACACACACCGCACACATACACACACAGCATGTGTACCTGCGCGTGCGCGCACGCACACAAACATACACACACAGAGTGCGTGCGCACACACACACATACGCACAGACGCATTATAATTGTTCTCTCTCTCTCTCACTCACACACACACACACCAAAACACACCTCAAGCACGCGCGCGCGCACACTTACATACACACACACACACACACACACACACACACACACACACACGTGCGCACGCGTACATGCACACCTTCACGTTTAAATACTTTTTTCCATTCATACCTCCACCCTGTTTTATTGGACACTGAAACTGAATTTTGGAATGCTTTTTCTTTCCTTTTTTTTCGGAGGGAGGGGACGGTCGGGGGTTGGGGAGGTTGGGGAGGGGGAAGGCTTGCACTGTCACGTTCTACAAATCCTTGCGTTGCTGCTCCTACGTCGCTCGTTCTAGCCTCACCACACTCAGAGGGGGGACGGGATAGCCTGTTGGTTAGAGTGTGATGCACTCGTGATCTGCTGACTCGAGTTCGAATCTCGTTCAAGAAGATTCTTTCCTCTGGAGTTAACACCACTCCTGACTCCACTCTCCCTAAAAGTCCTTCGGGTGAGACTATAAACCCAGGTCCCGTGGGTGCGAACGCACGCAGAACATCTTGCGCACACGTTACAACCCGTTCCGCTTTTCGGAAGAGTAGGCCATTATGTGCGTGCGGGTTGGAAATGGATGACAAAATTTACAAAAACTGCATACACACGGGGACTGGATGTTTTAAAAAAAAGCACATGGACGGGACTAAATGGGGTTTTTTTAAAAGCACATGAGTGCTTATTCCTTTATCCTCGAAATAAAAGAATAAGATAAAAATTAAATTTCAAAAGCAGTTTCTAAGGCCTCAACTCATCTCATCTGCTCCCATAACCCCCTACCGGGGTCGTAGGGGCACTGCAGTGACGAACGTTGCACCAGCTGGCTCCATTTGCGGCGGTTGTGGGCAAGTGCCTGGGTTGTGGAGAAGCTCTTCCCGGTCCATTCAAGTGAATGCTGTCTGCCCGTTTCTTCTTCTGAAACATCACCAGACCCCCAAAAATCAACAGGGAATGAATGATTCGTGTTTAGCTGCTTTGAGGCCACCTCTGAAACGAGACCCTGCCGTACCATTGCTGCTTCCCTTTGGTAGTGTTCTGTGGTGTCTTGTGTTCTGATGCACGGTGTGTAAGGACACTTATGTGCTAAGTTGGTTATTGAATACATTGATGGCTTGGTTTCTGGAGCCAGGCTTGAGTGAGTTTCCCTCCCATTCTGAGATGGTGACATGTCATAACGTACAGCCAGTTACACAGTTCTCATGAAAAGCTACAGATTCAAATATAATCAAATACACAAATGTTTGTCACGAATTTCTGTAGTAAAGTTTGGTTTTGGTTTGGTTTTGGGTTGGGTTGTGTTTTGGTTAGGTTTGGTTTTGGTTAGGTTTTGTTTCGGTTTGGTTTGGTTTAGCTTTGGTTTGGCTTGGTTTTGTTGGTTTGGCTTGGTTTGGGTTTGGTTTTGTTGGTTTGGCTTGGTTTGTTGGTTGGTTTGGTTGGTTTGGGTTTGGTTTTGTTGGTTTGGCTTGGTTTTGTTGGTTTGGCTTGGTTTTGTTGGTTTTGGTTTGGTTTTGTTGGTTTGGCTTGGTTTGGTTTGGTTGGTTGGTTGGTTTGGCTTGGTTTTGTTGGTTTGGCTTGGTTGGTTTGTTGGTTTGGCTTGGTTTTGTTGGTTTGGCTTGGTTTGGGTTTGGTTTTGTTGGTTTGTTGTTGGTTTTGTTGGTTTGGCTTGGTTTTGTTGTTTGGCTTGTGTTTTGTTGGTTTGCTTGGTTTGGGTTTGGTTTTGTTGGTTTGGCTTGGTTTTGTTGGTTTGGCTTGGTTTTGTTGGTTTGGCTTGGTTTGGGTTTGGTTTTGTTGGTTTGGCTTGGTTTTGTTGGTTTGGCTTGGTTTTGTTGGTTTGGCTTGGTTTTGTTGGTTTGGCTTGGTTTTGTTGGTTTGGCTTGGTTTGGGTTTGGTTTTGTTGGTTTGGCTTGGTTTTGTTGGTTTGGCTTGGTTTTGTTGGTTTGGCTTGGTTTGGGTTTGGTTTTGTTGTTTTGGCTTGGTTTGGTTTGGTTTGGTTTGGGTAGCTGGGCTGTGCGTCGTGTGTGTGGGTTTTTTTTTCCTTTTATATCGATGGTAATGGAATAAGCATTTATGTGTGTATGTGTGTGTGTTTTTGTGTATATGTGTGTAAGTGTGTGTGTGTGTGTGTGCGTATGTGTGTGTAAGTGTGTGTGTGCGTATGTGTATGCGCGCGTGTGTGCGTATATGTGTGTAAGTGTGTGAGAGAGTGGGTGTGTTTGTTGTTGTTGTTTGGATTTTACATCTGTTTACTCAAAGTGATAGCTATTAGACGACTGTGTGTTTGTATGTGTTTGTGTCTGTGTGTGTGTGTGTGCGTGTTAAGTGTTTGTGTATGTATGAATATATGTGTGTGTAAGTGTATATGTGGTGTGTGTTAAGTGTCTGTGTATGTATGAATATATGTGTGTTTGTGTCTGTCTGTTCTGTCTGTCTGTCTGTTCTGTCTGTCTGTCCTGTCTGTCTGTCCTGTCTGTCTGTCCTGTCTGTCTGTCT
>CM054149.1:479798-504798 GCA_028751875.1 Rapana venosa
CCGTCCCGTTTTGTTTGCGGTTTTTTGTAAATTCTGTCATCCGTTCCCACCGGCACACAATGGCCTACCTCTACGAAAAGCGGAACAGGATTTAACGTGTGCGCAAGATGTTCTGCGTGCGTTCCAACGGGGCGTCGGTTTATATTCTATCCGAAGGATGTATGTGTGGGTGTGTGTGTGTGTGTGTGTGTGTGTGTGTGTGTGTGTGTGGTGTAGTGTGTGAGTGTGTGTGTGTGTCGTGTGTGAGAGAGATGAGAGGGAGAGAGCATGTGTGCCCCCGCACGTATAACCACTCAAAACAACCACATCCACATAACACACACACATTCACACACATACAATACACAACAAACTCTCTCTCACTCTCTCTCTCTCCTCTCTCTTCTCACCTCTCTCTCTCACTCAAACACACCACATATACATACACACACATACCTGACTAATATGACTTTCAGTGGTAAATGTTAAAACAAACACACCCACACATCCCCACCACACACACACACACACACACACACACACACACACACACACACACACACCACACACATAACACACAAACACACACCGCGCGAACACCACACACCACAACACAAACACGCATAATATATAAGACATAAAAGAATAAAGAAAAACAATAAAAAGTATGGAATTTATATAGGCGAATCTTGTAAGCATACAAATCAAACGATCAATGACTCTTTATTTTTTTAATCGAGGATAATGGAAAGCGCCATTGTGCTTTGTTTCATCCAGTTCCCGTGTGTATGCGTTTTTTTAAATTTTGTCAGCTGTTCCCACCGCACATATGCCTACTCTTTCGAAAGCGGAACAGGTTTTAACGTGTTTCCAAGATGTTTTGCATGCGTTCGCCACGGGGCCTCGGTTTTTTAATCTCATCCGAAGGACTTTGAACGTTCAGTTCGGGTTTTTTTTGTCAAACTGGGAAGAAAGGGCGAGGCTGGGAATCGAACCCAGAACCTCACGGTTTACTTGTTGGCAGGTAAACGTCTTAGCCATCCTGCACCTTCCTTCCAAAAAAAAAAAAAATAAAATAACACACACCACACCACACCACAACACACACACATACCACACAACACATACAACACAACACACACACCACACCACTCCACACAAACACACACACACCACACCTTTCAACACAACACAACACACACACACACACACACACACCACACCACAAACACGCACACACACACGCACACACAACACACACACACAACACAACACAGCACACACACATACGCACACACTCACACACACAACACGCACGCACACACATTACATCCCCCCCCCTCTCTCTCTCTCTCTCTCTCTCTCTCTTTCTCTCTCTCTCTCTCTCTCTCTCTCCTCTCTCTCTCTCTCTCTCTCTCTCTCTCTCTCACACACACACACACAACACACACACACACACAACACACACAACACACACACACACACACACAACACACACAAAAACACACACACACAACACACACACAACACACACACACACACAAAGAACGAGATTTTTATGAGGAGCAATAATTAATAACCGTGTGATAGGTTGATGTGAAGATGTCGATGTTTCCCTGTGAGAAAAGCATGCATAGCCTTTCTTCCCGCATCAGGAAACTATTTCCCCTCTCATGGATTTCAAATCATGCCAACTTTCGATGCTTAACCCCCCCCCCCCTCCCCACTCCCCGACCCCACCTCCATCCCCCCCCCCCCCCCCTCTCCCTGTCCTGTCTCTTGCTTGTGATCTGCTGATCCGGGTTCGAACCTCGTTCAAGGGGATATTTTCCTCTGGAGTTAACATCAGCGCCGACTCCACTCCCCTTAAAAGTCCTTCGGAGGAGACTATAAACTGAGGTCCCGTGTGCGAACGCAGGCAGAACATCTTTGCGCGCACATTAAAAACTGGGAAGGGGGGGGGGGGGGGGGGGGGGGGGGGGGGGGGGGGAGAGAGTAGGCCATTGTGTGCCGGTGGGAACGGATGACAGAATTTATAAAACTGCGTACATACGGGGACTGGGTTTTAATAAAAGAAAAAGTACGTGAGTGCTTATTCCGTTATCCTCGAAATAAAAGAATACATATATTTATTTTATTTATCTATTGATATTTATTTATTTATTTATATCACTCTAAGTCACGTCAGATTTCTCTGCGTGAAATTCGGGCTGCTCTCCCCGGGGAGAGTGCGTCGCCACAGAGCAGCGCCACCATTTTTTTTTCTCTTTTGTCTGTCTACAACTACATTTTGTTTCCCTATCAGAGTGGCTTTTTTCTTACATACGTACATACATACATACATACATACATACATACATACATACATACATACATAAACAGATAAATAAATAAATAAAATACACATATATACATACATTCATAAAAGATATAATTATGGCTTCTTTCTCATTCTATACCTACCTCTTTCGTACAGACTCTAATAAGCTTTGGAGAGAATTTTTTGAGGTTTTGTTTTTTGGTGGTGGGTTTTTTGTTTTTTTGTGGGTTTTTTAATGATTAAAGGGTTTTGGTTTTTTGTTCGTTTTTTTTGTGTGTGGTTTCTTTTTCGTTTTTCTTCCTCAAGGGTTTACCACAGGTGAAATTTTCCGAATGCAACCGGTTCGGGCCCCAACATGAAGGTAGCCGCATTCCGACTTCGGGGATGCATGCTGGGCATGTTCCGTGTTTCCCGTATAACCCACCGAACGCTGACGTGAATTTCGGGATCTTTAGCATGCTATTCGACATTCTGCATGTGTACAGAATACAGAATACACGAAGGGAATATCAAGGCATTGGATGGGTCCCGCACTTGAAGTTGACTTGGGAAACTGTGTGTGTGTGTGTGTGTGTGTGTGTGTGTGTGTGTGTGTGTGTGTGTGTGTGTGTGTATCCCCACCCTTAATTCACCAGACGCTGCCGAGATTCGAACCCATGACTTCATGGACCCATGGGATTGAAGTGGAACGGTCTTAACCACTCGGCTCTGGCGGTTTTTTAAAATTTAGTTTTTATTTTTTAAATTTCATTCTTTTATTATCGAGGATAATGGAATAAGCACTTTATGTGCTTTTTTTTTTTACATCTAGTCCCCGTGTGTGTTTGCGGTTTTGTCAATTTTGTCACCCGTTCCCACTGGCACACAATGGCCTCCTACCCTTACGAAAAGCAAAGCGGAACGGGATTTTAACGTGTGCGCAAGATGTTCTGCGTGCGTTCGCACACGGGGCCTCGGTTTATAGCCTATCTCATCCGAAGAAGGACTTTTCAAGGATTATGTGTTTAGTTTTCGCAGGAGGGGAGAGGGATAGGCTCTGACAGGTTTTTTATTCGGTTAGAGCTTTAGATATGTTCATCAATGGTCAGATTTTTGCGTATGCGACAGTTTCTGCTCCTCCCGCCCCCAACACCCCCCCCCCCCCCCCCCCCCCCCCCCCCCCACCCCCCCCCCCCCCCCCCCCCCCCCCCCCCCCCCCCCCCCCCCCCCCCCCCCCCTCCCTCCCACACCACAATCACCATTTAGGTAGTTGCATTCCGTCTTCGTAGATGATGGTGTCTGAATACGACTCCTGTGTGCATGCAGGGAGTGTTGTGTTGTTAGGGTTTTTTTTCCTTCAATCATTTTTTTCATCCGTTCATTTCAATTATAGCCCCCTACTCTTCCGAAAGGCGGAGCGGGTTTTTAACGTGTGTGCGAGATGTTCTTGCTACAAGGGGGGGCCTCGGTTGATAGTTTCATCCGAAAGACTTTGACTTTCAGTTCGATTTTTCCCCCCCGTCAAACTAGGAAAGAATAAAGAATTATGGAGAACGTGCAAAGTTGATGATCTGAAGTCTGTCGCTAGTAGCAATAGACTGCGCTGGTTTGGGCAATTTCAACGGAAAGCAGACCACCACATCATAAAAAGAGCAAATGAACTTCGTAGTGGATGGAAAGAGACCAAAGGGAAGAAGACCTAGCAAAACCTGGGCTGCCTGTATTGCAGATGATCTTAGAGAAAGGGGCATGAATAAGGAGGAAGCTCAAAACAGAGAGAGATGGAGAAGGCTCATCAATGTCAAACCTCCCCTGGGAGAAACATGACAAGAAAGGAAGAAGAAGAAGAAGAAGAAGAAGAAGAAGAAACTGGGAAAGAAAGGGCGAGGGTGGGAATGGAACCCAGAACCTCACGATTTACTTGTTAGGCAGGTGAACATCTTAACCGTCCTGCCACCTTCCTGCTTGGACAACGACAGGTTTTTAACTTTCCCAGGATACACGGGCTAGGTGATCGTGAGGTAACGCACCTGCCTAGAAAGCGGAAAGTCCGGGTTCAAAGTGTGCGGGTATTTGATCCCCCGTTTGGTCCCGAAAAATCCCCCCCCCCCTCCCCCGAATCAACTAGGCCATGTGTGGTGATCTGGGTGCTAGTGTGTTGGGAAGGGAAGCGAGGCGTCAGAGACCTCGCTTATCTAGGGGCCAGCGTGTTGAGGGCGGCGCCCATCTCCTCTCCCTCGCTGCTTTACCTTCCCTGCCCCTAAAGAGGGGCAGGTACCTATTTACAGCTGGGTGAAGTGGGGGGACTGTACTGAAACCAAGGCGCGGCGCAAACGGTCACCCGTCCAAATGGTAACCACGCTCGATGCTGCTTAACCTTGGCTGGGGGTAAAGCGAGTGCTCCGACCACTGAGCTATCCCGTCCCCCGAGTCTGGTTAACATTGGGGTATATTATGAAAGTAAGCGTAGAGTTCAGCCGTGTCGAGTAGTCTCAAAGCACTTGCATGTTCATAGCTGCATCACGACATCATCTTTATCATTACTGACCATCTTGCAATCAAAGAGAACTTCGTCTGATTGCTTTTAAACTCAACCTTGCCATTTACAAAATATCTATGCAGTGACTTTTTGAAGAGATGGTTTAAACTAAAACACGTTATCAAAGCCGTTTTGAAAATCCACGAAGAAGAAAGAAGATGCATTGGTGTCTTTAAGTTATATGTTTGTAACTGACGTTGTTTTTTTTTTTTTTTTTTGTTAGACAATAGCTTTCTGTTGCTTCTCTTATTTTGTTTTGTTTTGGGTTTTTTTTTTAATTCACTAAGGTACGAAATATTTCGGCAATACCCTTCGTGTATGAGGCAATGGTCTTTTTGTGAATAAATCATTCAATTTCGAGTTGAGTTCTCTCTCTCTCCTCCCTCTCTCCTTGTTCTTTCTTTGTTTCTTCTTCTTCTTCCTTTTCGTCTTGTCCTGTTCATAAACTAATAATGATAAAACACTGCACACACCTTCCTCCCCCCCCCCCCCCCACTCTCTCTCTCTCTCAAATAAAGATCATTCACTTATTCATTCATTCATCCCCTCTTCTCTATCTCTCTCCTCCCTCCTTCCCTACCCCCCCCCCCCTCTCTCTCTCTCTCGTCTCTCTCATCTCTCTCTCTCTCTCTCTCTCTCTCATATCTGTCCTGTGTATACAACCATCTTTACCAGTTTTGTTTATGCATGTTTTATTTTTTTTTTACCTAATTCTTTCGACTTTTCATTATCGTTTGTTTAACACTGATAAGACTGGCTGATTGCTTGGCTTGATTTTCCTTTTTTGGGATAAGAGCTGGATTGGAAAGGACAACAAAACAGCCACCATTGGCTTATTCTTTTTCCCTCTAATACAAAAAATATTATTCATTCATTCACTCTTCTTACCCCCCCTCCCTCTCTCCAATACTTCCTCTCTCTCCCCCACCCCCCCCTCTCCCCCTCTCCCTCCCTCTCCCTCCCAAGTCTCTTATAACGTACGTGCTTGTCATTTGAATTTGATGGTGCCGCCTGGTGAGGTTTAAGTGGCTCTGCTCCCATAAAAACGCGTGTAACACGTTCCACACTGGTCCCTTCGACCTTTGATCGTCAAGTGTTAACTTCGCACCGCCCATCATAATGATCTTGATCAATCTTCGTCATCCTCGCAGTTTAACGGCTTTCTCTGTGTCCATAGCACCACCACCACCACCACCCCTTCTCTCTCTCTCTCTCTCCTCTCTCTCTCTCTCTCTCTCTCTCTCTCTCTCTCTCTCTCTCTCTCTCTCTCTCCTTCCCCAACCTCTGTCCATGTATTAATTATACCGTGGTGTTGCTCTGCTTTCGTTGTCCGTCTCTGTCCTCTCTGTGTCTCTGTCTCTTATCTGTGTGTGTCTCTCTCTGTTCTCTGTCTCTCTTTGTCCTTCACACCTCTTCCTTATCCTTTCCTACTACCTTTTCGCCATTTCAAGGTCTCTGTCTGTCTGTCTATCTCTCTATGTCTGTCTGTTCTATCTCTCTATGTCTGTCGGGTCTCAGTCTTGTCCTGTCTGTCTGTCTCTGTCTGCTCTCTCTCTCTCTCTCTGTGTCTCTGTCTCTCTCTGTCCTTCCGTCTGTCCTTCCCTTTCCTACCTACCTTTTCGCCATTTCAAGGTCTCTGGTCTGTCTTCTCTGTCTGTCTGTCTCTCTCTCTCTCTGTGTCTCTGTCTCTGTCTTCTCTCTGTCTCTCTGTGTCTCTGTCTCTCTCTGTCCTTCCGTCTGTCCCTTCCCCTTTCCTACCTACCTTTTCGCCATTTCAAGGTCTCTGTCTGTCTGTCTCTCCTGTCTGTCTCTCTCTTCTCTGTGTCTCTGTCTCTGTCTCTCTCTGTCTCTCTGTGTCTCTGTCTCTCTCTGTCCTTCCGTCTGTCCCTTCCCCTTCCCTACCTACCTTTCCGCTATTTCAAGGTCTCTGTCTGTCTGTCTCTGTGTCTGTCTGTCTGTCTCTCTCTCTGTCTGTCTCTCTCTCTCTCTTGTCTGTCTCTCTTTTTCTCTGTCTCTCCCATCCCTCTCTTCCGTCTCTCCCTTCTCCCTCTCCTACCTACTTTTCCCCCATTTCAAGTTTTTTTCTCTCTCTCTGTCTCTGCCTCTGTCTGTGTGTGTGTCTCTCTCTGTCTGTCTCTGTCTCTATATCTCTGTCTGTCTGTCTGTCTCCCTGTCTGTCTCTGTGTTTCTCTCTGTCTCTCTCTCTCTCTCTCTCTCTCTCTCTCTCTCTCTCTCTCTCTTTGCTCTCTCTCTCTCTCTCTTTGTCTGCCTCTCTCCCTGTCTGTCTCTGCCTCTGTCTCTCTGTCTGCCTCTCTGTCTGTCTCTCTGTCTCTCTGTCTCTCTATGTCTGTCTGTCTCTCTCCCTGTCTCTCTCCCTGTCTCTCTCTCTCTCCCTCTCTCTCTGTCTGTCTCTCTCTCATCGTATCGGGGTGTTTTTTTGGGGGGGCCACGTTTAGCAAACTACATGCCTTCTTTCTTTCTTTCTCCCCGTGCTTTTCTTTTCTCCGAATCCAATTTCGTCTTGTGAAATAATCAGTCTATTCATTTTTGTTTTGTTTTGTTTTGTTTTGTATTGTTTCTCCGCTCGAGCTCCGAGGTTCACCAATGGTGAGATTTTTTTGCGTATGCGACCGTCTGTGCTCACCATGTAGGTAGCCGCATTCCGACTTCGGGAATGGTGTCTAAACACGACACCTAGTGCGCTTAGGGTTTTATTTTTGGGGGTCATCCACTCTTTCACGCAATGGCTTACTCTTCCGAAAGGCGGACCGGGTTTTAGTCAACGTGTGCGTAAGATGTTCTGCGTGCGTTCGCACACGGGGGGCCTCGGTTTATAGTCTCATCCGAAGGACTTTTGGGGGGAGGGAGAGTGGAGTCTGCACTGGTTTTTAACTCCAGAGGAAAAAAATCGTCTTGAACGAGATTCGAACCCGGGTCAGCAGATCACGAATACATCGTTCTGACCACCTGGCTAACCCGTCCTCCCTTGAACGGGTGTCTTAGGGGTGGCTCGAACCCGGGCCGTCAATCCGCGAGGGCAATGTTCTAACCACTAGGCTTTCCCGCCACCTATTTATCTACTGTTTGTCTATGTTGTTGATTATCTTATCATAATTCTCTATATTCTAACCTACAGATCTCTCTCTCTCCTCTCTCTCTCGCGCTCTCTCTCTGTCTCTGTCTCTCTCTCTCTTTTCGCTCTCTCTCTCTCCTCTCTTCTCTCTCTCTCTCTCTCTCTCTCCCCTCTCGCTCTCTCTCCTCTCTCTCTCTCTCTCTCTCTCCCATGCTTTCATTTGTCGTAGATACAGTATGTGTGAAATTTATCCTATGCTTTCATTTTTCATTGCTATAATATGTGTGAAAATTATCCCATGCTTCCATTTTTCATTGCTATAGTATGTGTGAAGTTTATCCTATGCTTCCATTTTTCATTACACTCACACCCCTGCCCCCCTCCCCTCCCCTCACCTGGTGTATTGTGGCCAAAGGCCAATGTACCATTAAACCAGTTCAGAGTTCAGAGTTCTTTCTTGTCTCTTCTCTTAATCTAGTTTTACCTCCATCTCATTGGTTCATATATTTATTTGTCTTGATTCCTTATTCTCCATATAAGACCTCTTCTTTCTCTCTCTCTCTCTCTCTCTTCTCTTCTTCTCCTCTCTCTCTCTCTTCTCTCCTCTCTCTCTCTCTCTCTCTCTCCATTCCCTTTGGTTTAAATAGATCTTTAGTCAGAAAACACAGAATATCATACGTACACAAATTCAAGAGCAATAACTAGGAAATCGCCAATGGCATGCTCGAAACAATATTGACTCATTCAGTTTGGTTTTGGTTATCTCCTGTCTTAATCCAGTTTTATTTTCTAGTTACTTTCTTTCCTCCCCCCCCCCCCCCCCCCCTCCCGACCGCTTGTACCGTGAGATGCACTGGGAGATGGGCTTGACAATCTGTGACATGTCACTGGGAGATGGGCTTGACAATCTCTGACATGTCACCAGGGAGATGGGCTTGACAATCTCTGACATGTCACCCTGGGAGATGGGCTTGACAATCTCTGACATGTCACCGGGAGATGGGCTTGACAATCTCTGACATGTCACTAAGAGATGGACTTGACAATCTCTGACATGTCTCCGGGAGATGGGCTTGACAATCTCTGACATGTCACTGGGAGGTGGGCTTGACAATCTGTGACATGTCACTGGGAGATGGGCCTGACAATCTCTGACATGTCACTGGGAGATGGGCTTGACAATCTCTGACATGTCACTGGGAGATGGGCTTGACAATCTGTGACATGTCACTGGGAGATGGGCTTGACAATCTGTGACATGTCACTGGGAGATGGGCTTGACAATCTCTGACATGTTACTTCCACGAGGGAGTTTGTCTGAGACTGTCAATCCGTCAAAGAAACAGCTTTCCCTTTGGCTTAAGACTTCTTTTTTTTTCGAGGATAATGGAATAAGCACTGATGTGCTTTTTTACATCCAGTCCCCGTGTGTATGCGGTTTTGTAAATTCTGTCATCTGTTCCCACCGGCACACAATGGCACTACTCTTTCGAAAAGCGGAACAGGATTTAACGTGTGCGCAAGATGTTCTGCATGCGTTCGCACACGGGGCCTCGGTTTATAGTCTCATCCAAAGGACTTTGACATTCAGTTCGATTTTTTTGTCAAACTGGGGAAAAAGGGCGAGGCTGGGAATCGAACCCAGAACCTCACGGTTGACTTGTTGGCAGGCAAACGTCTTAACCATCCTGCCACCTTCCTTCCTTGAATTGAGTGCCTGTCTTTGAATATCAGGCTTCCAGAGTCTGGCTGCCTGATTCGTATAAAGGGACCGCAGGGGACCTATCAGTACAAATAGCATCCCCACTTTCTGGAAATTCTGTGCTAGAAGTTTCCTCTTTTCTATCAACGTCTTGGAGTTAACATCAGTGCCGACTCCACTCTCCCCAAAAGTCCTTCGGATGAGACTACAAACCGAGGCCCCGTGTACGAACGCACGCATACCACCTTGCGCACACGTTAAACCCTGTTCCGCTTTTCGTAAGAGTAGGCCATTGTGTGCCGGTGGGAACACATGACAGAAATTACAAAAGCGCATACACACGGGGACTAGATGTAAAAAAGCAAATAAGTGCTCATTCCATTATCCTCGATATAAAAGAATAAAATAAAATAAAAATTGTTTCAGCCTTGTTCCTTTTCTTCCTGTCACCTCCTTCTCGTCTATTTTCTGCCTTTTTGGTCCATTCTCCTGCCTTTTTTTCCCCATAAAGACTTAAAAGATAACAATTCTCTCTTACGGCGAAGTCGGATGCGCTGGGCCTGACTTGTCAGGCGCTTAACGGCAGCGTGATGCATTTTCGCTCATATTATAGCAGACAACAATAGTTGTCTGAGCGTTCGACAACGTATGAAGAGACCTTGTATGCAACGAGGCAGTTTATAAAAAAAAAGAAAGAAAAAGAGACATGCTTGTTTATCTTCAAGAATGACTTTTGATGATATTAACAGTCGGGATTTGAACTGCAAGTGAGAGCAAAGTTAACTAAAGCGGTACGGGCACGTCACACGAACATCTGAACCGGCCAAGACTGTCCTACTACAGGGAACAACAGTACAAGGAGGGATATGAAGAAGAGGCAGACAGTGAAAACAGTGATGGGAAGACAACATCAGAGAGTGGAGGACTGGCCTTGAGTGGAACGATTTGCTACGGAAAGCAGAGGAGTGGAGGAAGCTGGTTGCAAAATCTTCATACGGGATAGGTGGAGGTGAGAGCAGTGCCCTTGCCTGCGGGGAGAGACCCAATTAAGGGTTATCTAACTTTACGGGACAGTTACTTCTCCGGTCCATGCCACAGTGCTAGTTGTGCGGTTGAGGGGACTGGCGCAAAACAGTTGAAACCAGCAAACCCATGATACCTGACCAAGAATGGAGGATACACATTAGAGATCGGCTCATCTCATCTGCTCCCGAAACCCCCTCCGGGGTCGTAGGGGCACTGCAGTGACGAACGTTGCACCAGCTGGCTCCATTTGCGGCGGTTGTGGGCAAGTGCCTGGGTTGTGGAGAAGCTCTTCCCGGTCCATTCAGTGATGTTGTCTGCCCATTTCTTCTTTGCCCGGCCTGCCTCGCCTTCTCTTCCCCTGCACTGTTCCTTGCAGTGTGGTTTTGGAGAGCCCGTCTGATCTTGTCACAGGTCCATACCGTCTGAGCTTCCTTTTCTTGGCTGTGGTCAGCAGGTCTTCGTAGAGATTCGGCTAGACTGGCATGAAGCCTTGGAAGATCAGGAGGAACTATTTCTTTCACAAAAAGGCTTATTGAGAGGGGGACTCTTTCTTTCACAAAAAGGCTCATCAAGAGGAGTATAAAAAGGTAAAAGGTAAAGGTGTGCCCATAACCTATGTAGTCGTAGGGGAGCGAGGCATCAGACCTCACTTCTCTAGGTGCCAGCATATTGAGGGCGGCGCCCATCTCCTCTCCCTCGCTGCTTTACCTTCCCTGACCCTAAAGAGGGCAGGTACCCACTGACAGCTGGGTGAACTGGGGGACTCTACTGAAGCCGAGGCGCGCAAACGGTCACCCCATACACTTGGTAACCACGCTCGATGCTGCTTGACCTTGGCTTGGGGAAAGTGAGTGCTCTGACTACTGAGCTATCTTGTCTATAGAATTAAGCAAAATATTTGCGGGGTCTTAAGAATGAGTACTGTGATGGAAGTCTCCTGTTACAAATTTGAATCTACACACACTCAAATGGTTTCACCTGGTCATCTAAACTTCCTGGGACAATCATAACTCAGCATGTTTATTCCGTCATTTTTCTTCAATTTAGGAGCAAAGTACATATCTGTGGAGTTATGTGACGAGCTCCTCATCTCACCTCACCTATCCCGTAGTAGTCTCATGGACCATGTGGGCACCACTGAAGATTTTGCAACCAGCTTCCTCCACTCTTCTGCTTTTTTCGTAGCAAATCGTTCCACCCAAGGCTACCAGTCCACTCTCTGATGACTGTGGTCTTTCCATCGTTTTCTCTGTCTGCCTTTTCTTCGTCTTTCTCCTTGTACTGTTCCCTGTAGGACAGTCTTGGCCATTCCAGAGGTTAGTGTGACGTGCCTGTACCATTTTAGTTTGCGGGGTGGGGGGGTTTTCACTGAAGTCAGGAGCTCTTAATAATTATGGTCCTATGGCGTTTTTAATTCTGGTTTTCACATCCTCATTAGTGACGTGATTTCTGTATGAAATAATAATAACAATAATGTATGGAATCTATATAGCGCTGAATCTTGTAAAGCAACAAATCAAAGTGCTCAGATGACTTTTTTTTTTAATGCGTGCTCTTAATAATTATGGTCCTATGGCGTTTTTAATTCTGGTTTTAACTTCCTCATTAGTGACGTCATTTCTGTATGAAATAATAATAATAATGATGATAATGTTTGGAATTTATATAGCGCTGAATCTTGTAAAGCAACAAATCAAAGCGCTCAGATGACTTTTATTTTATGCGTGTGTATACGGGTTTTGTTTTTGTTGTTGTTTTTTAATTTTGCCATCTGTTCCCACCGGCACACAATGGCCTACTCTTTCGAACAGCGGAACAGGATTTAACGTGTGCGCAAGATGTTCTGCATGAATTCACACACGGGGCCTCGGTTTATAGTCTCATCCGAAGGACTTTGACATTCAGTTTGATTTTTTGGTCAAACTGGGAAGAAAGGGCGGAGGCTAGGAATCGAACCCAGAACCTCACGGTTTACTTGTTGGCAGGCGAACGTCTTAACCATCCTGCCACCTTCCTTCTAAGGTGAGGCGAGCTGCTTATGAAAAAAAAGAACAAGTTTTGTGTATGACCCTTTCGTCCCAAGACTGTATAGTTTGCCAATGGCTTCAGGGTCCAACTATCTCAGGACATGGACCCCAGAAGCGGACACGGGGGCGTGAAGTGTTCAATAATTAACGAGCTAATTCGAATAACTTAGCGAATTAATCACCCCCCTCTCTCTCATCATAATCAGTGCGACACGGTGTCCAGTGCGACTCCATCACTTACGAGCACGCGACCGAACAAATACCCCACTCACGAATGATTCCCCGGCGGTTTTTTTCTTCTTTTTCTTCTTCTTCTTCTTCTTCTTCTTCTTCTTCTTCTTCTTCGCCGACACACACCGGTACAGTTAATGTTCCCTTTCACTTTTACTGCTTGAACTTTCTCTCTCTCTCTCTCTCTCTCTCTCTCTCTCTCTCTCTCTCTCTCTCTCTCTCTCTCTCTCTCTCTCTCTCTCTCTCTCTCTCTCTCTCTCTCTCTCTCTCTCTCTCTCTCCTCTCTCTCTCTCGTGCTACTTACACGACTAGGGGGAAATGTATTCTGTTTGTGTATGTGAGAGAGAGAGAGAGAGTGAGGATTGGTTTTGTAAGAGGGTGAGGAGTGTGAGGGGAGGTTGGGGGCGGGGGGGAGGGGGGGGGGGATTTGCCTGAGGGGGTGGGGGGGAGGAGATTTGTGGGGGAGACCAGGAGAGAGATGTTCGCCGCGGACAAGAGAGAGCGTGTGTGAGTAAGCGGACTGAACTGAAAGACACCTCGGGTTTGAGCCTGAAAACTGCCCTAGGGTGCTGTCTCTTGTCTCTCTCTCTCTCTCTCTCTCTCCTCTCTCTCTTCTCTCTCTCTCTCTCTCTCTCTCTCTCTCTCTCTCTCTGTCTCTGTGTCTGTTTCTGTGCCTATCTTTCTGTCTGTCTCTTTCTGTCTCTTGTCTGTCTGTCTGTATCTCTGTCTCTCTTTCAGTTTCTTTTCTCTCTCTCTTTCTTTCTTTCAGTTTCTCGTCCTATATTATTATGTGTCTCTATCTTTTTTTCTTTCTGTCTCTGTCTGTCTGTCTGTCTCTCAGTTTCTTCTCTCTCTCTCTTTCTCTCTTTCTCTCTCACACTCACTCTCTTTCGTTCTTTCTTTCAATTTCGTGTCTCTATATTATGTGTCTCTATCTTTTTTTTCTTTCTGTTTCTGTCTGTCTCTCAGTTTCTTCTCTCTCTGTCTCTCTCTGTCTCTCTGTCTCTGTCTCTGTCTCTCTCTGTCTCTCTCTCTCTCTCTCTCTTTCTTTCTTTCTTTCTTTCAGTTTCTTGTCTCTATATTATGTGTATCTTTTTTCTGTCTGTGTTGTGTGTGTGTGTCTCTCAGTTTCTTCTCTCTCTCTTCTCTCTCTCTCTCTCTCTCTCTCTCTCTCTCTCTCTCTCTCTCACACACACACACACACCCCACACACACACTCACTCACTCACTCACTCACTCACTCACTCACTCACTCTCTCTTTCTTTCTTTCAGTTTCTTGTCTCTATATTATGTCTCTATCTTTTTTTAATTTCTGTCTCTGCCTGTCTCTCTCTCAGTTTCCTCTTCTTCTCTCTCTCTCTCTCTCTCTCTCTCTCCTCTCTCTCTCTCTCTCTCTCTCTCTCTCTCTCCTCTCTATCTCTCTTTCTTTTTTTCAGTTTCTTGTTTCTATATTATGTGTCTCTATCTTTTTTTCTTTCTGTCTGTCTCTCTGTCTCTGTCTGTCTCTCTCTCTCTCTCTCTCTCTCTCTCTCTCTCTCTCTCTCTCTCTCTCTCTCTCTCTCTCTCTTTCTTTCTTTCAGGGTCTGTCTCTCTATCTGTGTCTCATCTTTTTTATTTGTATCTTTTATTCTATTTGTTTGTCTATCTGCCAGTCTCTGTTTCTCGTTGTCTCTTTCTCTGTCTCTGTCTGTCTGTCTCTCTGTCTCTCTCTCTTTGTCTCTCTCTTTCAGCTTCTATCTCATTATGTGTCTCTTTTTTTTGTTTGTATCTTTTATTCTGTTTATCTGTCTGCCAGACTCTGTTTCTCACTTTCTCTTTCTCTGTGTGTCTGTGTGTCTGTCTCTCTCACTCACTCACTCAGTTCCGTGTCTCTTTTTCTTTGTATATTTTATTTTATTTATTTGTCTGTCTGCCAGACTCTCTCTCTCTCTCTCTCTCTCTCTCTCTCTCTCTCTCTCTCTCTCTCTCTCTCTCTCTCTCTCTCTCTCTCTCTCTCTCTCTCTTTTTATTACTGAATACAGTGTACAGGCGATGAATACTGTTTTGATTCTCACCCCATTTTTCCATCTCATTACATCAGTGTTAATATGCCACGATAAAGCACAATATGACAAAAACTGGGGGGGGGGGGGGGGGTCATTTTTTGTGTTTTATTTTTATTTTATTCTTTTATATCAAGGATACACCTATGTGTTTTTTGACACCCAGTCCCCGTGTATATGCCGTTTTGTAAATGTTGTCATCTGTTCCCACCGGCACACAATGGCCTACTCTTACGAAAAGCGGAACAGGATGCGCAAGATGTTCTGCTTTTGTTCTGTTCTGCAAAAAAATCAAGTAGTCAGTCACCTAGGAAGCAAGGTTAACTGTCTGCGGCATCTGGACTGTGCTTTGTACGGGGTTTTGGTCTCAAGTCAACATGCCCTATATTTTGTGTTGATGAAAATTTGCATGTTTGAGTGTACACTTGTGAGGTGCCAGGTCTGATCATAGCTTGTGAGAAGTTATGTTTCATTTTCTTCATCTTTCCGCTCTTTGGTCCTTGGAAAGTACTGTGGCCAAAGGCCGATGTGCATTAAACCAGTTCCGAGTTCTCTCTCTCTTTCCCTCTCTCTCTCTCTCACTGAGTCTCTCTCTCTCTCTCTCTCTCTCTCTCTCTCTCTCTTCTCTCTCTCTCTCTCTCTCTCTCTCTCTCTCTCTCTCTCTCCCTTTCTCTTACGAGTACATGCATATGCACCACACACACACACACACCACACTCACTCACTTACACACACGCGCGCGCGCGCGAGCACCACAAACACATACACGAGCACGCTCATGCGTGCGTGTGCAAACACACACACACATGTACCATCTGGAAATATCTTTTTAAAAAAATTGACTTTCGCATACACACACACAGACATACACACACAAGAACACACACACACTCTCTCTCTCTCTCTCTCTCTCTCTCTCTCTCTCTCTCTCTCTCTCACACACACACATACACACACACACACAAACAACACACACACACACACACACACGGGGCAGAACCCTTGAAAACCCTTTCCTCAGGGGGTTTGTCCAAGTTAGCGCTGTGGTCGCCTGTAAAGTTACAGCGAAAAGTCTTGTCACATTTTCACCTCCAAACGGCACTTAAGATGTCATCAGTTACCATCCCCCCACCCACCCCCACCCCTCACCCTATCGCCCCCTTCTTAGTATCCATATCTCTTTCTGTGTCTCTGTCCCTGTCTGTCTGTCTGTCTCTCTCTCTCTCTCTCTGTCTCTCTCTGTCTCTGTCTCTCTTATTCTATTACCCTCAGAAAAAGAAATTCGTTTATCGTTATCTCTGTGTGTGTGTGTGTGTTGTGTGTGTTGTCTGTCTGTCTGTCTGTCTGTCTGTCTTGTCTTGTCTGTCTCTGTCTCTCTCTCTCTCTCTCTCTCTCTCTCTCTCTCTCTCTCTCTCGCTCTCCTGCCCACCTCTCTCCATCTATCTGTCTCTGTCTCTCTCTGCCTCTCACTCTCTCTCTTTCTTTCTCTCCCTTTTGCCAACCTCTAAATAATCTCCCATCCTCTCTTTTCTTGCATTTCAGTGACTACAGTCACGTTTTGCTCTCATTATAAAAAGAAAAAACCCGAAGAGAGAGAGAGAGAGAGAGAGAGAGAGAGAGAGAGAGAGTGAGAGACAGACAGACAGACAGACAGACAGACAGACAGACAGACAGACAGAGTGGTCACACGCCAGTAAACTGGCTTCGTAGAAAAAATAAATTTGCTAAAAATTAATTATATATATATATAATTATATAAACATTTCCTATAAAACATATATATATATTCTGACATTGCCAATTCTACGAACGCTCAGACAGCAACTATCGTCTGTTATTTGAGCAAAAATGCGTCACGCTGCCGTTAAGCGCCTGACAAGTCAGGCCCAGCATGTCCGACTTTGGCAAGAGAGAATTGTTATCTTTCTCTCTGGGGGGAAAAAAAGCCCGGAGAATGGACCAAGAAGGCAGAAAATA
The DNA here is from genome assembly GCA_028751875.1 of Rapana venosa. Taxonomy (NCBI): domain Eukaryota; kingdom Metazoa; phylum Mollusca; class Gastropoda; order Neogastropoda; family Muricidae; genus Rapana; species Rapana venosa. The sequence goes on from CM054149.1 coordinate 496,695, forward strand.
GGCAAGAAGGAGGTGACAGGAAGAAAAAGGAACAAGGCAGAACAAAGAGAGGGATAGAAAAGATGAAAATTCATGCACAGAATTCCCAGAATGTGGGGATGCTATTTATACCAGGGAGGGGGGGGGGGGGGGGGGGGGGCTGTCAGTACGGTGAAGAGAGATCCTAGGCAACAAGCGTTAAATCCTGTTCCGCTTTTCGAAAGAGTAGGCCCTTGTGTGCCGGTGGGGACAGATGACAAAAAGTTACAAAACCCGCATACACATGGGGACTGGATATAATAAAAAGCACATGAGTGCTTATTCCCTTACCCTCAACATAGAAGAATATATAAATAAATTAAACAAGCGACTTCTTCCTCTAGTGAGTTCTTCCTACTCGACTGTACGAACGCTTGTTACGCGAGTAGGACCCAAAATACCAATCCCTGAGTCATGCTAATTATTTTTTTTTTTAAATGGTGAGGTCATCGCAGGGACCGTTTAGCATTCAAGCCTGACCCACGGATTATCCTTTAATCCTCCTCGCTAATTTAGCCTCGTCAGAGTTAATCCTTAACCCGCACGCAAAACCGCTGAGATAGCTTGAAAAAAAAAATTGGGGGTCGGAGTAGTTTTAAGGGTTGGACAAGTTTACATAAGAGTGAGGGGGAAAGGTTGTTGGTGTGTTTGGTGGAGAGGGGGAGGGGGTTTGTGTGTGTGTGTGTGTGTGTGTGTGTGTGTGTGTGTGTGTGTGTGTGTGTGTTGTGTGTGTGTTGTGTTGTGTGTGTCGTGTGTGTGTGTGCGTGTGTGTGTGCGCGTGTTGTGTGTGTGTGTTGTGTGTCGTGTGTGTGTGTGTGTGTGTGTGTGTGTGTGTTTTGTGTTCTTCAATTTAACGTCTTTTCACATAAGTGATATCAGACAAGAGGAGAAAGAGGGAGGGATGTAAGAATTTTAGTTATTTATTTTTATTTATTCTTTTATATCGGGAATAATAGAATAAGCACTTATGTGCTTTTTTTACATCCAGTCTTCATGTGTATGCGGTTTTGTCAATTTTGTCATCCGTCCCCACCGGCACACAATGGCCTACTCTTACGAAAAGCGGAACAGGATTTAACGTGTGTGCAAGATGTTCTGCGTGCTTTCTCACACGGGGCCTCGGTTTATAGTCTCATCCGAAGGACTTTGGGAAGAGTGGAGTCTGCACTGATGTTAACTCCAGGGGAAAATATCCCCTTGAACGGGAATGGAACCCGGATCGTCAGATTGCGAGCGCAATGTTCTAACCACTAGGCTATCCCGTCCCCATGAGAATGTGTGTATGTTATTTTGCTTAATGTTTTTCTTTTTGTTTTTAACTAACGGTAATATTAGACGAGAAGTGTTGATGGGAGGGGGTTGTCTTATTTTTAACCCCGAAAGACTGGAGCTGATATGGCTATGTTTAAAAAGCACGTGTCTGTGTCTGTGCGCGGGCGCGTGCGTGCTTGCGTGTGTCTCTGTGTGTGTGTGTTTGAGGGCGCCACGCGTGCGTGCATGTGTGCCTGATTGCGCGTACATGTGTACATATCTGTGCACGCGCACGTAGCTGTGTGTAGTGCGCATGTTTATGGGACGGCATAGTTGTAGATGTGTACATGGTCGGAGCACTCGCTTTCCCCCAGCCAAGTTAAGCAGCATCGAGCATGGTTACCAATTGGATGGGTGACCGTTTGCGCGCCTTGGCTTCAGTACAGTTCCCCCAGTTCACCCAGCTGTAAATGGGTACCTGCCCTCTTTAGGGTCAGAGAAGGTAAAGCAGCGAGGGAGAGGAGATGGGCGCCGCCATCAATATGCTGGCCCCTTGAGAAGTGAGGTCTCTGACGCCTCGCTCCCCTACGACCTTATAGGTTATGGGACTCCTTTACCTTACCTTTTTACATGAAACTACTTTAAAATGACATACAGTGGGGAAAAAATTCGCATATATTTGGGAGAAAGATTACTGTTTGTTTGATTACTGTCTGTTTGTCTTCTCTCGGATGAGACGATAAACCAAGGGATCGTCTGCAACACACATCTAGGGCACGTTAAAGAACCCACGTCAATAAGAGCGTTGTCCCAGGTAAAGTTATGTAGAAAAAAAGCTACTCTCGCTGGGAAAGAATTGTATACATGATACAGACCTTTTTTTTTTTTTAAGTGACGCTGCTTTTGTGGCGATATGTTCCACCAATGAAAGTAGTCTGATTTTCTCGCAGAAAAATCTGTCGTAACTGAACGTGGTATACACATCAATACAGTACAATTCGATATGATACAATGCAATCACAATACAATACACTCAGAGTACGATATCATATACACAATACAATATAACAATATAATATACTCACAGTACAATACACTCACATTACAAAAAAACTAAATTCAATACACTCGCAAAACAATACGATACACTCGCAAAACAATACGATACACTCGCAAAACAATACGATACACTCGCAAAACAATACAACACTCGCAATACATACAATACAATCACTACACCATACAATCACAGTACAAAATAATTCAATTACAATACAACCACAATATAATATCATACAATTACAATATTATACAATCGCAATACACCATCTTAAAACACAATACAACACATTCTCTCTCAATGCAATACATATGCACTCTCATTTTATTCACCCCCACCCCCACCCCCCACCCAACCGCTCACCCCACACTCCCTTCCCCATCACGTCCTCCAGCCTCCCTCAACCCCACCCCCCCACCCACACCCTCATCCCAACCCCAACCCCACACCCGCCTCACACCCCTTCCATCACACAAGACGAAAACGATGTTGTGGATAATATACCAGAGAGAATATCTTGCACCAAATGACCCAAGCATTAAAAAAAAACCAACCCAACTATAACTACAACCCTCCACCCCCACCCCCATCCCCCCCAAAAAAAGAAAAAGAACCCCTAAAACAAAAAACCCAATAAAAAAAAAAACCCAACAACTAGGTTACCTAGTCATATGGCATAGCCATGCTCACTTCACTCCTGCCGTGCCCCTTGTTGGCTGGTTGGCCACACTCCAGAGTTAGCTGGACCATATGCCACACATGCCAAAAGCTGAAAAAACACAGCCGACTCTCATCGTTCCGTAAAGCACGCGAATTTTTTTAAAAGTTTTTTTTAGGTTCATAATGATTGACAGGTATTATCTTTATACCTCCTTTGTGCCCCCCCCCCCCCCCTCTTCATCTCCTCCCTCCATCCGTCGCCACCCCCCCTCCCCTCCCCTTCCCCCCACTCTTTCTCTCTCTGCTCTCATCATATCCTGTGTTCTCTCTCTCTCTCTCTCTCTCCTCTCTCTCTCTCTCTCTCTCTCTCTCTCTCTCTCTCTCTCTCTCTCTCTCAGCCTTAGGCCATAATACATGGTTGGCGTAGAAGAAATTGACAATGCCACAGAGTGGGCAAAAACCGGATAACATACACAATACCAAGCTCACTTTCAGTGAAAGAAATAATGAAGACAATGCACAAATACATAAAAATCCATATGTATCAAACACAATTCACTATTTTGATCTAAATGTATCTTCCTTATGTCTGGATAAAATCAATATATATATATATAGTTTTTCAAAATCATAACAAAACGATACCGTATCTTCGTTTGTGATGTAAATATCCTAATACAACAAACTTTTTCTCTTATTGATGGCATGGAATATATGTCTAGACAGGCAGTGATTTTTACTACTGTTTTCTGCTTTAAGTAGACCATGCAAAGGTGTATCAACACAATCCCTTAACAATTTTATTCTTAAATCATTATACACAAAACATTCATAAAGGAAATGCTTTTCATCTTCAACTTTGGGTTTACAAAATGGACATTGTTTCTTCTGATTCTGTGCACTATATCGATGTACATTGCTGTTGAGTCACTCTCTCTCTCTCTTGACTCTGTCTGTCTCTCATCTCTCTCTGTCTGTCTCTCTCTCCTCTCACCTCTCTCTCTCTCTCTCTCTCTCTCTTCTATATATATATATATATATATCTCTCTCTCTCTCTCTCTCTCTCTCTCTCTCTCCTTCTCCCCCTCTTCCCCACTCCTCCCTCCCCCCTCCTCGTGCTTCCCCAGCTCTCCTCCTCATCCCCCTTCTTCTCCTCCTCCGCTTCATTCTTTTTCTTCTCCTCTTCATACTTCTTCCTTCTCTCCCTACTCTTCCTTTTCTTCTTTCCCTCTCCCTTCTTTTCCCTTTTCTTCTCTGTGTCAGTGTGTGTGTGTGTGTGTGTGCGTGTGTGTGTGTTGTTTGTGTGTGTATATGTTGTGTGTGTGTGTGTCTTTCTCTATCTCTCATCTCTTTTGCAAACACACACACACACACACACACACACACACACACACACACACACACACACACACACACAGATGGAGAGAACAAGTAAGTGAAAAAGAGACGGACAGACAGACAAAACAACACGGACAGGCATATTAAATGAATCAAGAGAATAGCCTAATCTCTGAACTTTTTATTTCACAAGCCAGAAATGAAATTCTCAACAAACTGAACCCTTCCTCTCTTCCCTACCTCAAAGTCCCCCTACTCCTCCCCCCCCCCCCCCCCCCCCCCCCCTCCCAAACCCCCACACACATACACACGCACAACACTCAAACACAACAAACACACACACATACGCATACACACGCACACAACACACACATGCACACAACACACACACGCACACAACACACACACACGCACACACACACTCACTATACACAGACAAAATACATTTTCCTTTTTAGATAGATGGCCTTGATGCAATTTTTTTTTAAAGCAAATGCATTGCTTATTCAATGTACCATCTGGAAATAAAGATTTGATTTTGACTTTTACACACACACACACACACACAACACAATACACACACACAAACAACACACATACTTAAATGGCAATACAATATTCTGAATCTGAATCACCAACACACACACACAACACAATACTCACAACACACACACACACAACACACAACACAACAACACACATACACACACACACCCAACACACACACACACACACACACACACACACACACCAACATACACATTTCGTCTAATATCACAAAGAGTGAACAGACGTGAAATTGAAGACAACACAACAACAACACACACACACACACACACAACACCCAACACACAACACACACACAACACACATCATCAATGCCTTTGTGCCTTATTGGCACGTAGGGCCGCAACAAATGTTCTCCACTCCAGTCTGTCCTGGGCCAGCTTCCGAATGGTTCCCCAGGTATGTTGGAAGGTCTTCAGCTCTGCTTCGACAGTCCGACGCCAAGTGTTCTTGGGTCGTCCTCGTTTGCGTTTTCCCTCTGGTGTCCAGTGGAGGGCTGTTCGGGCGATGTTTCCCTGTTCCCGACGGCAGATATGCCCTATCCATCCCCATCGCCTATGCATGATGATGGTGTCCATGCTTTCTTGGTTGCAACGGGCAAAAAGTTCTTGGTTGGAGATGGTCTCAGGCCAGAAGCTGCGCAAGATTCTTCTGAGATTCTTCGTGTGGGAATGTGGACTGTTTGACTGAGAGTGACCTCGACAAACTATCCACATTCCACACCCAACACCCAACACACACTAAAACTCAACACAACCCTCAAGAGGAAGTTAGTACCAACTTCAGACCCCTCACTGTCCCGATGGTGTATCACCTTGTCGTGGTGGGATGGCTTGCGTGCTTCAATGACCCCCAGAGCTATGTGGGCGGGGGCTTCGGCCTCTGGCAGGTTCAACCATGCTCAACAGGTCTGGGGGAGAGGAGCCAGACTAAACGATGCACCCTGGTCCTCCAGGTTGGGGGTTGTGCATTGGGCTAACGACCCATTCACTTAAAAACCACTCTGTTACTGAAACTGCAACGATACCTCTTACGAGCGACATGGTTGGGGAAGAGTCCTCTCTGGTAGAGCCTATGACGCGTGCTGGTGAAAGCCTCCGGGAAGCCAGTGCGCCGACAACTCTTTTAACAACCAAGCCAAAGCAGACCTGGCGCAGAAGTGTTGATGAAGAAACAAAGGCAGCCGGAATGACATGGGCCGAGCTGAAGAGGATCTCCCAAAACCGAGTTCGTTGGAGGGGTGTTGTTGCAGCCCTATGTTCCCCAAGGAACCAAGAGGCATAAGTCAAGTAAGTCAAGTCAGACCCCTCAAACGTCCCCTGTTACAAAACGTCCGGCCTTAACCCCCCCCCCCCCAACCCCCCCAACCCCCCCCCCCCCCCACCCCAACCCCCACACCCCCCACAGCCTGGGTGGCACGTGTAATATATAAGAACGACAACCGCGATATATCAAGCCAAACACGTCCCGCTGATGACCTCCCCTCCTGATCTAATGATGACAAATTGTGGCGGTTTTTCCCCGTACATACACAAGCTTTTGCTTTTTGCTTCTTATCACCCCCCCCCCCATCCCATCCACCACCACCACCACCACCACCACCACCTTCTCAAATGGGGGGGGGGGGGGGGGGGAGGGGGGGGACAAGTACATCTGTTACTAAGGACACTGGGACAAGTCCAGGAGAGACGGAAATTTCGGGTTTTAGGGGGGGGGGGGGGGGGGGGGGGGGAGATTAAGGAATGGGGGGGGGTGAGGGGGGATGGGGGGGGGTGTAAGGGAAATATTTGTAGGGTGACAGGAGGGCGGCTTGTGTGTGTGTGTTGTTGTGGTGGTCTTCGGATTTTAGGTCTGTTCACTCTCAGTGATAAGAGGGGGAAAAATGGTATGGAAGTTTTGTGTGTGTGGTGTTATAATTGGGGGTTTTGTTGTGTTGTTTGTGGTTGGTGGGGTTTTTTGTTTTGTTGGTGGGGGGTGGGTGGTGGGTTGTGTGGTGGGGTGTGGGTGTGGTGTGTGTGTGGTGTTGTGTGTGGGTGTGTGTGGTGTGTGTGTGTTAGTTATAGTTGGGTGGTTTCTGTTGTTTTTTTTGTGTTGTTTTTTGTTTTGTTGGTGTTGGGTGTGTGTGTGTGTGTGTGTGTGTTATAATTGGGTTTTTTGTTGTTGTTGTTTTTTGTTGTTGTTGTTTGTTTTGTTGGTGTTGGGCGGTGTGTGTTTATAATTGGGGGGGTGGGGGGGGTTCCTGTTGTTGTTTTTGTTGTTGTTTTTTGTTTTGTGGTGTTGGGTGTGTGTATGTGTGTGTGTTATAGTTGGGGGCTTTCTGTTGTTGTTGTTTTTGTTTTTGTTTTTTTGTTTTGTTTGTGTTGGGTGTGTATGTGTGAGAGAGAGAGAGAGAGGACAAATCAAGTCAAATTTTTATTTCGAGATGGTACATTGAATAAGCCAATGCATTTGGGGGTTTTTTTTCATCTAGTCATCTATCTAGGAACAAAAACTACCAAATACTAATATTTAAATACAGCATTGTTACAACTCTTCACAACAAAATGTACCAATAAGAACACACACAAAAAACAATAAAACAATACACTGCAAAACATACACACACACTCACACACACACTCACGTACATACACGCACGCGCGTGTACACATTTAGGTAAGATGAAGAGGTGTGTGTGACCGGGGGGGGGGGGGGGGGGGGTTGTTTATTTGTTGGGTGGTTGTTGTTGTTTAGGGAGAGTGGAGTGGGCGCTGATGTTAACTCCAGAGGAAAAAATCCTCTTGAACGAGATTCGAACTCTGGTCAACAAATCACGAGCGCTTCATTCTAACCACCAGGCTATCCCATCCCCTTGACAGGCCAAGTAAACTTCTGATAGGGGAGGGGGGGATAGCCTAGTGGTTAGAACATTGCGCTGGCAATCTGACGACCCGGGTTCGATTCCCGTTCAGGGGATATTTTCCCCTGGAGTTAACATCAGTGCAGACTCCACTCTCCCCAAAAGTCCTTCGGATGAGACTATAAACCGAGGGCCCGTGTGTGAACGCAGGCAGAACATCTTGCGCACACGTTAAATCCTGTTCCGCTTTTTCGTAAGAGTAGGGGCCATTGTGTGCCTGTGGTGGGGAACAGATGACAAAATTGACAAAACCGCATACACACAGGGACTGGATGTTAAAAAAAGTTAAAAACACATAAGTGCTTATTCCA
>CM054149.1:509798-512298 GCA_028751875.1 Rapana venosa
ATGTGTGTGTGTGCGCGTTAGGGCAAGAGAGAGAAAGACAGAGAGAGAGACAGAGAGGGAGAGAGGGATAGAGAGAGCGAGAGAGAGACAGAGGAGAGAGGGAGACAGAGACAGACGCACATACGCACCACCCCCTACACACACACACACACACACACACACACACACACTTTCTCTGAATGTGTGTGTGTGCGCGCTAGGGGAAGAGAGAGAGAGAGCGAGAGCGAAAGACAGAGAGAGAAAGACAGAGAGGGAGAGAGAGAGAGACAGAGACAGAGAGAGAGACAGAGAGAGAGAGAGAGCGAAAGACAGAGAGAGACAGAGAGGGATAGAGAGAGCGAGAGCGAAAGACAGAGAGAGACAAGAGAGGGAGACAAGAGACAGAGAGAGAGCCAGCCATTACAGAGTTAGATCCAGGGTTGATTTCAACAGTCCTCGACAGAAGTAATAACCTTTGCTTGTGAACAGGCGACAGTGTCTACTGGACACTATTATCTATTCCTGGTGAGATTTTGCGTATGCGACCGTTTTTTGACCCATCACTAAGGTAGCCACATTCCGACTTCAGGGACTGCTGATTTATTCATTTATTCTATTTATTTATTTATTTATTTATACCACTTTAAGTCACGGCAGTTTTCTCTGCGTGAAAGTCGGGCTGCTCTCCCCCCCCGGGGGAGAGCGCGTCGCCACAAGAGCAGCGCCACCCATTTTTTTTCTTTTTCCTGTCTGCAACAGTATTTGTTTCCCTTATCAGAGTGGCTTTTTTTTCTACAGAATTTTTGCCAGGGACAACTCTCGTGTTGCCGTGGGTTCTTTTACGTGCGCTGAATAATTTGTGTAACATACGGGACCTCGGGTTTATCGTCTCATCCGAAAGACTAGCGCCCAGACCACCACTCATGGTCTACTGGATGGGGGGGGGGGGGGGGGGGGGGGGAGTTTCGGGCCCAAACGGGATTCGAACCACCGCACACTTCCGACCCGGATTTTTTGCTTTCTAGACAGGCGCGGTACCTCTAGACCACCGATCTATATCGATTTCAAAATCGGTTAACTACAGAAACAGTAAGAGTTATTTCCTACCTGACACTTTTCCCTCATATCCGTCTCTACTTTTTCAACAGCATCCTTCATCTCCTAAGTGTGTTCGCGGTGTGTGTGTGTGTGTGTGTGTGTGTGTGGTGTGTTGTGTGTGTGTGTGTGTGTGTGTGTGTGTGTGTACATGTGCATAAATTTGAAATATGTTCTTTATTATATTTGAGGAAAGTTGCATGCGCGTAAATGATTTGAGTGCAAGCGCTTCGATTTGTTTTACAAGATTCGGCGCTATATAAATTCCATATATTATTATTATTATTATTATTTTTATCAATACCCCAAACCAAGGAAGGGGGGGGGGGGCGAAATCAAGTGATGATAACAGGAAATCTCACCCCCCCCCCACCCCCCCCCCCCCCCCCCCCCCCCACGTGGATCGGTGGTCTAGAGGTAACGCACCTGTCTAGAAAGCGAAAAGTCCGGGTCGGAAGTGTGCGGTGGTTCGATCCCCGTTTGGGCACGATACTTTTCCCCCTATCCATTAGACCATGAGTGGTGGTCTGGGCGCTAGTCTTTCGGATGAGACGATAAACCGAGGTCCCGTGTGTTACACATATTTAGCGCACGTAAAAGAACCCACGGCAACAAGAGAGTTGTCCCTGGCAAAATTTTGTAGAAAAAAGCCACTTTGATAGGGAAACAAATACAGTTGCAGACAGGAAAAAGAAAAAAAAATGGGTGACGCTGCTCTTGTGGCGACGCGCTCTCCCAGGGGAGAGCAGCCCGAATTTCACGGAGAGAAATCTGCCGTGACTTAAAGTGGTATGAAATGAAATGAAGTGAAATCCCTATAACTCTCAAGAGTGGTGAGGATGTAACCAATGAATCAACCAATAATTAGGTCCTCCAGCGGCAGGCAACTGAAAGATCACGATGGTAGATTATCTCCCATTGCAATGACTACAGGATAGCCCGGTGGTTAAGAGTGATGCATTCGTGATCTGCTGACCCAGGTTCGAATCTCGTTCAAGAAGATTTTCCCTCTGGAGTTAACACCAGTGCCGACTCCACTCTCTCCCCAAAAGTCCTTCGGATGAGACTAGAAACCGAGGTCCCGTGTGCGAACGCACGCAGAACATCTTGCGCACACCCGTTAAACCTCGTTCCGCTTTTCGGAAGAGTAGGCCATTGTGTGCCGGTTGGAATGGATGACAAAATTGACAAAACTGTATGCACACGGGGACTAGATGTTAAAAAAATGCACGCGAGTGCTTATTCCATTATCCTCGAAATAAAAGAGTAAAAGAAAGTGTGAAAGAGAGAGTACCTGGTGATTTACACAATGCCCGTAACAGTGTCTTCATTTGCTCAGCCTTTCATGGGTCCGTATACAATTTTTAGACAACACAGATTAAGACAAGCTCGACTGTGGACATGAATATGTATTTATATACTATAC
>CM054149.1:514798-524798 GCA_028751875.1 Rapana venosa
GAGAGAGAGGGTTTCAGTCTGTACTCTATAACAAACAGGTATGTCTGAGTTATTGATGATGAATGGGGAGTGGTGGATTGTGAGGTTTGTGGTGTGAAGTTAGCTTGGGGGGAGGGGGGGGGAGGAGGGTGCGTGTGTGAGGGGAGAGGAGGAGAGGGGAGGGGGGCTGTTGTGTGTAGTGAGTGTGTGTGAGAGAGTGTGTGTGTTCATTTATTTATTTTTTATTTTATTTTATTCTTTTATATCGAGGATAATGGGATACGCCCTTAATGTGCTTTTTTACATCCAGTCCCTGTGTGTATGCGGTTTTGTAAATTCTGTGATCTGTTCCCACCGGCACACAGTGACCTACTCTTACGAAAAGCGGAACAAGATGTAACGTGTGCGCAAGATGTTCTGTGTGCGTTCACACACGGGCCCTCGGTTTATAGTCTCATCCAAAGGACTTTTGGGGAGAGTGGAGTCTGCACTGATGTTAACTCCAGGGGAAAATATCCCCTTGAACGGGAATTGAACCCGGGTCGTCAGATTGCGAGCGCAATGTTCTAACCACTAGGCTATCCCGTCCCCCCTGTGTATGTGTGTGTGCGTGCATGTATGTGTGTGTGTGTGTGTGCGATGTGTGTGTGTGCGTGGATTAAGTTAGTTAATACAGACTGCTTAAATACTGCGCATTTTCAAAACATTTGATAATAACCATCATAATGGTAATTAATAATAGCGCTGAATCTTGTAAAGTAAACAAATCAAAGTGCTTGCATTCAAATCATTTACACGCATGCAACAGTCCACAAAATATTAGAATTTATGGATATCAAATTTATGCTCTCACACACACACACACACACACAAACACGCACACACACACACACACACACACACACACACACACACACACACACACACACCTAGGTAGGGTAGCGGAGATGGAAGTGACTGTTGAAAAGTAGGAACAGACATCAGGTAGTGAATATGTGCGTTTTGAGGCTGGGTTTGAAAGCGTCAGATGAAGGCTTGTAGCGAAGTCGGAGAGGGGGGTCATTCCATGTGGACGGACCAGAAACAGAGAAAGAGCAACGGCCAACAGTGGTTTGTTTGAATCTGGGTGCTCGGAAGCGCAAAGTATCTGCGCTGAACGAAGGGAACGGGATGGAGTGTACAGGTGAAGACAGCTACAGAGATAAGAGGGTGCAGATTTGAGAAAGCAGAGGGTATAAATCTTAAACCTCACTCTTTGTGAGACAGGCAGCCAATGAAGAGATCGCAAAAGAGGAGTCATGTGTTCAGATTGTTTTTTCTTTCTGAGGACTAGTCAAGCTGCAGAGTTTTTGTATAGGTTGAAGGGAGTGGATGGATGATGCTGGTAGACCAGCCTCCTTTGTTAAAAAAAATCATCATAATTTTATCACTTTGGTTATATGATTAGGGTTATACTTTTTATGTTAATTTCCAAAATAAGATGACATACACACAGACAAACAAACAGAAACAGAGAGACAGAAGCAGAAATTTCAAGAATCCCGCGATATAATACCCAAATGTTGATCCCTCCAAAGACAACAATAGGAGAACACCCAGCCCTTATCATCTCCAACCCTTAAAATTCCCAACCCTTAAAACCCCCCAACCCTTATAATCCCCCACCCTTATAATTCCCCCCCCCAACCCTTATAATCCCCAACCTGTATAATCCCCAGCCCTTAAAATCCCCAACCCTTATAATCCCCGACCCTTAAAATCCCCGACCCTTGTAATTCCCCCAATCCTTACAAACCCCAACTCTTAAAATCCCCAGCCCTTATCATCCCCAACCCTTAAAATCCCCAACCCTTAAAATACCAAGCCTTTATAATCCCCCAACCCTTAAAATCCCCAACCCTTAAAATCCCCAGCCCTTATAATCCCCAGCCCTTATAATTCCCCCAATCCTTATAATCCCCAACCCTTAAAATCCCCAACCCTTATCATCCCCAAACTTTATCATCCCCAACCCTTATCATCCCCAACCCTTATAATACCCAACCCTTATAATCCCCAGCCCTTATAATCCCCAACCCTTATCATCCCCAACCCTTATAATCCCCAGCACTTAAAATCCTTAGCCCTTATAATCCCCAACCCTTAAAATCCCCAACCCTTAAAATCCCCAGCCCTTATATTCCCCAGCCCTTTTTAAATCCCCAGCCCTTGAAATCCCCAACCCTTATAATCCCCAACCCTTAAAATCCCCAACCCTTATCATCCCCAACCTTTATCATCCCCAACCCTTATCATCCCCGACCCTTAAAATCCCCGACCGTTATAATCCCCAACCCTTAAAATCCCCTACCGTTATAATCCCCAGCCCTTATAATTCCCAGCCCTTATAATCCCCAGCTAAATGCCCAGGGTTTGTTAGCCGCTTATCCCCCTTTCATCTCTGGAGGCAGCAGTCACTTACTTCCCCTTACCTCTCCTCGCTTTCACAGCAGAGGCCAGGTTCCTTATTTTTGTTTATTTATTTTATTCTTTCATATCGAGGATAATGGGATAAGCACTTATGTGCTTTTTACATCTAGTCCCCGTGTGTATGCGGTTTTGTAAATTTTGTTATCTGTTTCCACCGGCACATCATGGCCTACTCTTACGAAAAGCGGAACAGGATTTAACGTGTGCGCAAGATGTTGTGCGTGCGTTCGCACACGGGGCCTCGTTTATAGTCTCATCCGAAGGACTGTTGGGGAGAGTGGAGTCTGCACTGATGTTAACTCCAGGGGAAAATATCCCCTTGAACGGTAATCGAACCCGGGTCGTCAGATTGAGAACGCGATGCTCTAACCGCTAGGCTATCCCGTCCCCCATCCCGTTCGCTTTGGGTGGGCGTGTCCAGTTACTGGTGTGAATAATAATAATAATAATAATAATAATAATAATCACGGCAGAAATGATAATGATAATAATAAGAAGAATTTCCCTTGCCGTGGGTTCTCTTAACATGCGCTAAATGCGTGTTGCACTCGGAGACCTCGGAGGTTATCGTCTCATCCGAAAGACTAGCACCCAGCCAGGCCACAACTCGTGGTCTGGTTGGGGGGGGGGGAGGGCAAGTTTCGGGCACAAGCGGGAATCGAACCCAAACTTTTCGCTGTCTAAGCAGATGAGTTAACCTCTAGACCACCCTTATGTTGTTCGTCACCCATCAAAGTTAAAGGTAAAGGTGTCCCATAACCTATGTGGTCGTAGGGGAGCGAGGCGTCAGAGACCTCAACTTCTCAAGGGGCCAGTATATTGAGGGCGGCGCCCATCTCCTCCTCTCCCTCGCTGCTTTACCTTCCCTGACCCTAAAGAGGGCAGGTACCCATTTACAGCTGGGTGAACTGGGGGAACTGTACTGAAGCCAAGGCGCGCAAACGGTCACCCATCCAAGTGGTAACCACGCTCGACGCTGCTTAACTTGGCTGGGGGAAAGCGAGTGCTCTGACCACTGAGCTACCCCGTCCCCATCAAAGAGCAGGTCCTCCAAAACAAATTCTAAGATTAGGGAACAGTCCTAAGCTACCAGATTATTTTTATCAGAACTAAAGAGAAAGAAAGAAAAAAAATAAGGAAGAAAAGAAGAAAGAAAGGTAAGACGGAAGGAAGGAAGAGAGAAAAGAAAGAAAGACAGACAGGGAAGAAAGGAAGGAAGGAAGGAAAGAAAGAAAGAAAGAAGGGAAGGAAGGAAAAAGGAAAGAAGTGAGAAAGGAAGAAAGGAAAGGAAGGAAGGAAGGAAGAAAGAAAGGAAGAAAGAAAAGAAAGAAAACAAGAAAGAAGGAAAGAAAGGAAGGAAGGAAGAAAGAAAAGAAAGAAAGACAGACAGGAAAGAAAGGAAGAAAGACAGGAAAGAAAGAAAACAAAGACAGAAAGGAAGGAAGGAAAGAAAGACCGAGAGAAAGAAAGACGGACAGAAAGAAAGAAAACAAGAAAGAAGGAAAGAACGGAAGGAAAGAAAGAAAGAAAGAAGGAAAAAAAACGGAAGGAAGGAAAGAAAGGAAGAAAGAAAGGAAGAAAGAAAACAAAGAAAGAACAATGAAAGAAAGGAAGAAAAAAGGAAAGAAAGAAAGAAACCAAGAAAGAAAAAAAAGAAAAAGAAAGAAAGAAGTAGATGCCTGGTTCGCTTTATTCATAATGGAAAGTGGAAATCAGCGCGATCTTGCTGTAAGTCGGGCGGATGAAGGCTAAAAGCCGCAGGATTATACACAGAAAACAGCTCTCACAGCCAATGCAAACACCGCCTGAACATCAAGTCCAGACAGTCCGTGAAGGCTCCAGAGGTCTCTGCTTGCAGAAAGTATGCTAATGCTGACACAAAGAACAGCTTTAATCTCTGATCCAGCCGATCACAGAGGTTTGTCGGGTGGTTTTGTTTTCAGTCTAAATTGATTATGTCAACAGAATCTAGGGACAGGGGGTCTAACAAATCGTTGTGATCTTGGCTAAAAAGCCAGAGAAATACGTGTTGTGAGTCTTCTGTCTCCGAGAGTAGGCCGTTTTGTGCTGGTGGGGACGAGTGAGAGACAGTTTACAAAAACTGCGTGCGCACGGGGACTGGATGTAAAAAAAATCACGTGCGTGCTTTTTCCTTAATCTCGAAAAAAAAGATTTTAAAATTAATTCTTACTGTTCTCTAGTTTGATCCCCCACTCCCTACTAACCGTCTCTCCCTCTTGCTACCCTCCTCCCCCTATCCTTCACCCTCCCGATTCCCTCAAGATTTTTTTTTTTTTTTTTTTTGGGGGGGGGGGGGTCGAGGGGAGGGAGTCTTTACTTCTGACAGGCATTATTGTTTCATTGTACACTCATATAACTATGGGGTGTTGGTTGTTGGTTTTTTCAATATTGTGTTGATTACGCTTGTACGTTTGATTGGTTGACATTGTACTATAGTCCCAGTGGAATTTCTCCGATTTAGGGACTGTGGTCGCAAGTCATTTGAGTACCTCAGGCCACCCCCTAAAAATGGTACAATTCTTCAAGCAACTGTGCTAGGCCCACGCAAACACGAGAGTGCGGCACCAGCCCGAACTCATATGATATATACACTCAGAAGTGAAATTATCATTTTCTTATAATTAAACGCCAAGTACTATCCCCTAATAGCAGACGATCCCTATCAGATAGGGGCCAATTGGCCGGCCAAGAGAAACCCCGCCCCCTGCTCTTTCCCCGCCTCAAAAGGAAGCAACTCCATTATAACACTGCATTTTGATGGTTTGTATCACAAAAAGAAAAGAAAAGACCGTAGGTCCCGCTTTACACAGAATCCAGAAATTACTGATATGAAGCATAGGGGGATGAGCCCTAAACCCAGAGGATTATACTCCCAGACCAGCTCTAGGGTCTAACGCAAACAATCTAGGAACATCATTGGAGGCAAGCTACTAAAAGCGTGGACCTGTGCCTGTGGGAATTTGCCAGTGTTGGTTCGGGGAAAGGGGCTTCACTTTTGACTGTGGTATTACGTTATGATCTTCGCTACTTCTAACTGATTATATCGTCGGGGAACCGGGTATAGGTTTGGGTCATCGTTTTGATCCTGGCCACACACAAAAAAAAAGCCATCCCAAAATGTCCATGTTAAATATCTCTTCAGGATCTGGCGCAGGGCAGTTTAGGGTTTCACTAGGGTTCTGCTGTGAAGTCTTCTGTTGAGGGACCACCGTGGGAAACCGGCCAACTTTGAAAATCACTGTCTTTTGAAACGACCACCGTCATCACGAGAAACACTGTCTCGAGAAACTACCGCTACAAGAAACGACAGTCGCGTGAGAAACGCCATCGTGATAAACTGCTGTCTTGAAAAAAGGGCTTTCATAAGAAACGCTGCAATGAACCCCTCCCCCTAACCCCTCTCCCAACCCTCCTCCTCCCCACCCCCACCCAATAGAAAAACAACAACACAAAAACAAACAAACAAACAACAAACAAAATCTACCACCATGAGCATCACCTTCACGAAAACTAACATCATAATAAACTGTCATCGTGGGAAAACTACTGTCATGAAAAAGCTATCATATTTATGTACCAGCCTAAGAAATGGGGACGGGATAGCTCAGTGGTCAGAGCACTTGCTTTCCTCCAGCCAAGGTTAAGCAGCGTCAAGCGTGGTTACCAGTTGGATGGGTGACCGTTTACGCGCCTCGGCTTCAGTACAGTTCCCCCAGTTCACCCAGCTGTAAATGGGTACCTGCCCTCTTTAGGGTCAGGGAAGGTAAAGCAGCGAGGGGGAGGAGATGGGCGCTGCCCTCAATATGCTGGCCCCTAGAGAAGTGAGGTTTCTGACGCCTCACTCCCCTATGACCTTATAGGTTATGGGACTCCTTTACCTTTTTTAAGAAACTACACTGAGAAGCTGCTATTTTGGTCGAATGTCATCATGTGGAATCTATCACCATCAGAAACTACCTCTTGGTAAAAACGCCTCCCTAGAAACTACTAGTAAATGTGTCCCATAATCTATGTGGTCGTAAGGGAGCGATGCGTCAGAGACCTCAACTTCTCCAGGGGCCAGTATATTGAGGGCGCCTCTCCCTCGCTGCTTTACCTTCCCTGACCCTAAAGAGGCAGGCACCCATTTACAGCTGGGTGAACTGGGGGAACTGTACTGAAGCCAAGGCGCGCAAACGGTCACCCATCCAAGTGGTAACCACGCTCGACGCTGCTTAACCTTGGCTGGAGGAAAGCGAATGCTCTGACCACTGAGCTATCCCGTCCTCTACTATCGGGTGAAAATACCATCCTGGGAAAGAAAGAAATGTTTAAATAAAACCGTTTTAGCAGGCCAGAATAAATTGTGGTTAGGGACATAAATGATTAACAAAAAAAAGTGTCAGCTTCTTTAGAGAAAAGTGAATCCTTCTTGAAAATAGTGTTTGCATTTTTTTAAAATTAAGGCTTTATACAAGATTTGATACGCTTTTGATAATTGTGTGGTTCATTACTATTTATTTCTTCTAGTGCGACCTCTTTGCATGTCAACTCTCTCTCTCTCTCTCTCTCTCTCTCTCTCTCTCTCTCTCTCTCTCTCTCTCTCTCTCTCTCTCTCTCTTTGTCTGCCTGTCTGTCTGTCTGTCTGTCTGTCTCTCTCTCTCTCTCTCTCTCTCTCTCTCTCTCTCTCTCTCTCTCTCTCTCTCGGCTTGAAAGCTTACCACAGTAAACCATTGTCATTCTCTGTCTCTCTGTCTGTCTTCCCCCCTCTCTCTCTCTCTCTCTCTCTCTCTCTCTCTCTCTCTCTCTCTCTCTCTCTCTCTCTCTCTCTCTTTCCCCCTCTCTCTTTTCCCCCTCTCTCTCGTCGCTTGCTGTAAAGACATACATCTCGCTCTCTCTCTCTCTCTCTCTCTCTCTCTCTCTCTCTCCTCTCTCTCTCTCTCTCTTCTCTCTTTCCCCCCTCTCTCTCGTCGTTTGCTGTAAAGACATGCATAAAGAATATATCTGTTACCAATAGAGTGATGATATTTGTTCACTTTTTTCCCCGTTTTCATCTTTATTTACTTTTGTTGATATTTAATGTTATAAAGGGCTGCATATTTGCATTTGTTTATTCGATTTCCCTCTGTGAATGGAAGCTGATTTAGCCCAATTCAGTTCAATTTAGTTTTTTCACAGCTTCTGCACCCTGTAAAATTCTGGTGTTCTTAATACCTGACATGAATTATTCTGTTTCATTTTTTCATGACAGTATGTGTTAGTTTTCAGAATTATTACAAAAACGGTTGTGAGTTTCTTCTTCTTCTTCGTCGTCGAACGCTCAGACAGCAACTACTGTTTTTTGTCACATGAGCGAAAAATGCGTTGCGCTGCCGTTATCCACCTGACAAATCAGGCCCAGCACATACGACTTCATCATAGGAGAGAATCGTTACTCTATAAGTCTTTCTGGAGGGGAAAAAGGGCAGGAGAATGGACCAAGAAGGCAGAAAATAGACAAGAAGGAGGTGACACGAAGAAAAGGAACAAGGCAGAAAACAAAGAGAGGGATAGAAAAGAGGGAATTCGTAGCACAGAATTTCCAGAAGATGGGGGTGCTATTTATACTGACAGGCCCCTGGCATCCCCACGGGGGTATTTGTGAATTTGATGCTTGTTGTGTCATCTTTCTTATGCACCAAACCTCACACCTACTAAAAAAACAAAACTTTTATAGATAGATAGATAGATAGATAGATAGATAGATAGATAGATAGATAGATAGATAGATAGATAGATAGACGAACTAAGACAAGAAGACAGGAAGGGCAAAGGGCCCATCCCAAGACCCCTCTTACCGCAAACCCTCAACCCGAAATTCTCCCATTCTATATCACTTTCTAATAGTTTACATAACAAAAACTACGCGCGCTTGCTTAGAAAGCAGAAGTTAATCTGGTTTGGAGTCGGGTGGATGAGGAGGACTGAACCCCTGGGATTACCCACACACAGTCCAGCTCTTACCCCTAAGGCAGGCAAACAGTCCTCCAAACATCTCCTCAGACAGCCTTTGCAAGACGTAGTAGACCAGACCCCCCATCTGTGGGAAAGTTTTTGAATGTTGACACAGAGAAAATAGGGTTGATCTTCGACCTGGCTTTTGTGTTGAGATTTTGAAGAACAAGCGCCTTGATTTAATAATGATAATGTATGGAATTTATATAGCACTGAATCTTGTAAAGCAACAAATCAAAGCGCTCAGATGATTTTTTTTTAATTCTAAATTTTCTTTTTCATGCGTGTGTATGCGTTGTTTTGGGGGTTTTTAAATTTTGTCATGTGTTTCCATTTGTTTGTGCCTTCACTTGATGCCTTCAAATCCAGCCTCAAAACGCACTTATTTCCTACCTGAGACTTTTCCCCCTCATATCTCTCCCTCATTTTCAACAGCATCCTTCAACCTCCTAGGTGTGTTCGCGAGTGTGTGTGTGTGTGTGTGGTGTGTGTGTGTGTGTGTGTGTGTGTGTGTGTGTGTGTGTGTGTGTGTGTGTGTGTGTGTGTGCGTACGTGGGTGCGTGCGTGCGCGCGCATGGATTTGAAATCTGTTGTTCATTATGTTTAAGGAGAGTTGGTTGCGTGTAAATGATTTGAGTGCAAGCGCTTCGATTTGTATAAAAAGACAGGAGGGATTTTTTGTGTGTTCTATAGTAATGTGTCCAAATATCCAGTTACATTATGCATGTCTGTTGTTCACTCACGATTTTGTTCATTGGTGTTATGTAAAAGCCTCCCATATCCTTAAAGGGATGTCAGGAAATAAAGATTTTTTTTAATGTGATCTGTTCCCACCGATACATAGTAGCCTACTCTTCCAAAAAGCAGCACGGGTTATAACGTGCGCGCAAGATGTTCTACATACGTTCACACAGAGGACCTCAGTTTTATAGTCTCATCTGAAAGACTTTTGGGGAGGAGTGGAGTCGACAATGATGTTAACTCCAGAGGAAAAAAAATCCTCTTGAACGAGATTCGAACCCGGGTCAGCAGATCACGAGCGCATGACTCTAACCACCGGGCTGTATCTGGTCCGTCCCCCTAAGTGGTAGCTCAAAGCTGGGCTCGATCCCAGGCTTTAGGATCGCGAGCGCAAAGCTCTAACCACCTGGCCACTCGGTTGCGTGAGTGTACAGATGCCGAGGCAAGACAGGCAGACGTTTATTAATAATAATAATAATAATAATTAATAATAATAATAATAATAATAATGTATGGAATTTATATAGCGCTGAATCTTGTAAAGCAACAAAGCAAAGCACTCAGATGGCTTTTTTTTTTACATCCAGTCTCCGTGTGTATGCGGTTTTGTAAATTTTGTCATCTGTTCCCACCGGCACACAATGGCCTACTCTTTCGAAAAGCGGAACAGGATTTAACGTGTGCGCAATATGTTCTGCCTGCGTTCGCACACGGGGCCTCGGTTTATAGTCTCATCCGAAGGACTTTGACATTCAGCTCGATGTTTTGTTGTCAAACTGGGAAGAAAGGGCGAGGATGGGAATCGAACCCAGAACCT
>CM054149.1:529798-532298 GCA_028751875.1 Rapana venosa
AAATTCTGTGTTAAGGCGGATGTGGTATTCGGTACCATCTTCTCTGTGCTCTGTCTGTCTGTCTCTCTCTCTCACTGTCTCTGTCTCCTCTCTCTCTGTCTCTACCTCTCTCTCTCTCTCCCTCTCTCTCTCTCATCTCTCTCCCTCCCCCTCCCCCCCCCCTCTCTCTCCTCTCTCTACTACTCTCCTCCTCCCCCCCTCTTCCCCTCCATAAACCATCTCTCCCGGGCCGATGAAAAAAAAGTATGCGCATGTTTATTCTGTTACCCATTGAAAAAGAAAGATTCATTTCATTCATTCATTTATTGTCTCTCTCAACCTCCCTCTCTCTCTCTTCTTCTCTCATTCTTCTCTCTCAAATCTCATCCCCTCCTCTCTCATCTCACTCCACTCTCCTCTCTCTCTCATCAATCCATCATCTCCTAAAAATCTTCCTCTCAATCTCTCTCTCTCCTCTCTCTCTCGTCTGTCTCTATCTCTATTCTCTCCCTCTTTCTCTCTCCTCCCTCCCTTCCTTCTTCTCTCTCTCTCTCTTCTCCCCTCTCTACCTCTCCTCCTCTCTCATCTCTCCCCTCTCTCTCCCCTTCCCCATCTCCTCTCTCATCTCCTCTCTCTAATCTCTCCTCTCTATCTCTCTCATCTCTCTCTCCCTCATACTCATCTAGGTAAGTGCTCCATCTCTCTCTGTCTCTGTCTCTCTCTTTTTGTCTCTCCTCTCTCTCTCTCTCTCTCTCTCTCTCTCACACACACACACACACACACACACACTCTCTCTCTCTCCTCTCTCTCTCTCTCTCTCACACAAACACCACACACACACACACATACACACACACACATTCAATGTACCATCTGGAAATAAAATTTTGACGTGACATTCCACACACACGCACACTCACGCACGCACACCACGCACACGCACACAACACACACACAACACACACACACACACACACACACACACACACTTAGATCTAGACTAGTACTACTGATACATCTACGTCTATAAAAATGCTAAGCCGTAAAAGGAGACAGAAAGGCACACACACGCACACACACACACACACCACACACACACACACACACACACACACACACACACACACACACACACACACACACACCACACACGCTGGAGGTAATTGTGCTTACAATAACAACAACCAAAAAAAGTACAGAAAAAAGAAAGGAAAGATAAAAAAATGAAAGGAGGACTGCATGATGAAAGGATATTAGATTGTTTATGATTCTCGTGATAAAGACAATTTATTCCTACCCCCCCCCCCCCCCCCCCTCCCCCCTCAAAGACGAGAAAAAATATGGCTGCAAGCAAAACAAAAAACAAAAAGAAACACTTAACACGATAAAGATAAAAACATGACTGCAAGAACGCTAAAGAACGAATTTTTTTTTTTTAAAGGGAGGGCTGTGTAAGATTTAAGAAACGTATCCTTTCCGGATTGTTTCGTTATCGGCAAAGTTATTTCATGCTCACTTGCTTTCTGCCCCCACGCTGACGAGGTCATGCTTCCGGTGACTGCCAGTGCGCATGTCAGGCGGGCGTGCGCAGTCGAGCGCTTGTTGATTCTAGATTACCTCGATAAAGTAAAACGCCAGAGGCTTTCGCGCCTGCTATTTCAAGCAGTAGCGGGCCTGGTTGCGTTGAAAAGTTTTCGCGGATTTCCATTAAAATCGGCAGTGACACTGGCATTTCTCTCTCTCTCCTCTCTCTCTCTCTCTCTCTCCATCCCTCTCTCTACTCTCTCTCTCTCTCTCTCCATCTCCTCTCTCCTCTCCTCTCACTCTCTCTTCTCTCCTCTCTCTCTCTCTCTCTCTCCATGTGTCATTCCGATTCTTCCATGAATCAGGCAGGTGTTGCTTCCTTCTTCAGCACCTGCAGAAGCCGCTTAAGAAGATGGAAGATTAGGGCGCTAGCTTTTTTTGTACATTAGCTGATGTTTTGACTAAGAAAACAGCAGGGTTAAATCTTTCGTTTTCAATGATTTTTTTCCCCTTAGTTCACCCAGCTGTAAATGGGTACCTGCCCTCTTTAGGGTCAGGGAAGGTAAAGCAGCCAGGGAGAGGAGATGGGCGCCGCCCTCAATATGCTGGCCCCTTGAGAAGTTGAGGTCTCTGATGCCTGGCTCTCCTACGACCACATAGGTTATGGTACACCTTTACCTTTCATCATTAGCCATTACACCCAGCGGTGTGTAGGGCAGCAACAAAGCGCTTCCACTCCTTTACCTTGTATGTATTTAACAGTGCAGGAAAGATAAGCCCTTGAGGTATTTTTCCGTGTCTCCTAACAATTTTTGGAAATAGTTTGACAGTAAAGGCTTCTTTATACCAGTTATTCAAACTGAAGGGACCCTGTTACTAGATAGGTGTTGTTTGTTTGTTTGTTTGTTTGTTTGTTTGTTTGTTTGTTTGTTTGTGTTAAAAGCTGTACAAAAACTACGTGTGAAACTTCAGGTTTTGTTCTCGTTGTTTGCTCTTG
>CM054149.1:539798-542298 GCA_028751875.1 Rapana venosa
AAAGGAAACAGAGGAAGAAGGAGGAGGGGTGGGGGGGGGGGGACGAGGGGAGGGGGAGCTGGGGGGGGGGGGGATGGTAGTTGGGGAGGATTCAAGGAGTCTTGAAATAAGATGTAGAAAGAGGAAGGAAGCACGGTATTTGACTTTGTGAGAATGCTTCCCAAGTTGTGAGTGCCTATCAAGGCAGATGATGATGTGATGGCAGTTGACCTGCTATATCTGTGTGTGTGTGTGTGTTGTGTGTGTGTGTGTGTGTGTGTGTGTGTGTGTGTGTGTTGTGTGAGTGTGTGTGTGTGAGTGTGTGTGTGTGTGTGTGAGTGTGTGTGTGTGTGTTGTCTTGTGTGTGTGTATATGTGTGTGTGTGTGTGTGAGAGTGTGTTGTATGAGAGTGTATACGTCCGTACATGTATGTGTGTGTGTATGTATGAGTTCTTCTTTAATTAAACGTCTTTTCACATTATGTGATATTAGACAAGAAAATGTGTGTGTGTGTGTGTGTGTGTGTGTGTGTGTGTGTGTGTGTGTGTGTGTGTGTGTGTGTGTGTGTGTGTGTGTGTGAGAGAGAGAGAGAGAGAGTGTGTGTGTGTGTGTGTGTGTGCGTGTGTGTGAATGAGTGTGTGTGTGTGAATGAGTGTGAGTATATGAGTGAAATGGCGGGCGTGTGTGAGAGTGTGTGTGTATGTGTGAGTGTACGTGTGTGGGAAAGGGGGGGTGTATGTTTGTTTGTGTGTGTTTATTTATTTATCTTTATTATTTTATTTCGAGGATAATGGAATAAGCATTCCTGTGTGTGTGTGTGTGTGGGGGGGGGGGGGGGTGATGGTGGTGGTAAGCCAGTCCCCGTGTGTATGCAGTTTTGTCAATTTTGTACCTGGTGTGCGTGTGTCAAGTCAAGTCCAATTTTTATTTCCAGATGGTACATTGAATAAGCAAATCATTTGCTTTTTTCATCAAGCCATCTATCTAGGAACATAAAACAACGTGCCTGTTTTGTCGTTGTTGTTGTCTTCAATTTAACGTCTGTTCACTCTGATTGATATTAGACGAGGGAAATAGAAAGTGTAAGGGAAGTTAAAGAAGGGAGAGGAAGGAGTGGAAGGAGAAAAGGTTAAGAAATAGCATCAGTGTTGGTTTTGTTGTTTTTTGGGGGGGACCCTAGAAAAGTAATGATAATACTTTTAAACAGGAGCAAAATATAAACTCAACAATGTGGAAACATGAAATAACAATAATGTAACTACAATAAATATTCAAGTGGACTATGCAATAAACATCTGGCAATGGCAAAGGCTAGCTTTGAATTTTCAAATACATTTTCCAGAGACTGGGTTTTTTTTTTATACTTACGTGCCTGTGTGTGTGTGTTTGTGCGTGTGTGTGTGTGCGTGCGCACACGCGCGCGCTTGTGGGTGTGAGGCGGGGGGGGGGGGGGGGGGTGGGTGATGGGGCAGTGAGTCAGTGTGTGTATGGAGGAGGTGTGTGTATGGGGGGAGTGTGTGTTGTGTGTGTTGGGGGGGATGGGGGCAGGGGGTATGTTTTATTTATCTATCTATTCTTTTACTTCAAGGACAATGGAATAAGCACTCATGTGATTTTTTTACATCCAGTCCCAGTGTGTATGCGCTTTTGTAAATGTTGTCATCCGATCCCACCAGCACACGATGGCCTACTCTTACGAAAAGCAAGAACGGGATTTAACATGTGCGCAAGATGTTCTGCGTGCGTTCGCACACGGGGCCTCGGTTTATAGTCTCATCCTCGAAGGACTTTTGGGGAGAGTGGAGTCGGCACTGATGTTAACTCCAGAGGAAAAATCCTCTTGAAGAGAAGAGAGAGAGAGAGAGAGAGAGAGAGAGAGAGAGAGAGAGAGAGGAGAGAGAGAGAGAGAGAGAGAGAGAGAGAGAGAGAGAGAGAGAGAGAGAGAGAGAGAGATGGGATCTGTTTAATTGAAGCGTAAATCCCCTCTGACTTATCTTGACTCATTTCAGACCGTGTCTCCACGTGCAATTGCACACGTGTGGAGACTGGCCGTCTTCCGCGCTGATCTCCCCTTTACCTTACTGTATGGTGAAATTGTAGCGTCAAAAGGATTTTTTTTCTTTCATGTAACAGAAATAGTAAATTGTGGCGGCAAAGGGATTGTTTACTTTCATGTAACAGAAATGGTAAAATTGTGGCAACAAAAGGTTTTTTATTACTCTCATGTATCAGAAATGGTAAAATTGTAGCAGCAAAATGATTTTTTACTTTTATGTAACAGAAATGGAAAAATTGTAGCAGAAAAAGGTGGGTTTTTTTAGTTCTTTCATGTAACAGAAATGGTAAAAGTGTGGCAGCAAAATGATTTTTTACTTTCATGTAACAGAAATGGTAAAATTGTAGCAGCAAAAGATTTGTATTTTCTTTCATGTAACAGAAATGGTAAAATTGTGGCAGCGAAAGGTTTTTATTTCTTTCTTTCATGTAACAGAAACGCTAAACTTGTAGCACATAAAGGATG
>CM054149.1:547298-552298 GCA_028751875.1 Rapana venosa
TCGCGCCCTGTGTGAGGCTAAAAACAAGGCCCCAAAGGGGTTTTGAGGGGGATGGGGGGGGGTTTGGAGAGGAGGGGGAAATAAAGGGGAAAATTTCCTAACGGATCCCCCCCCCCCCCCCCCTCCTCATCCCCATCCCCCTTTCCCCCTCCCAAATCCCCTTTTTTGCCCAAAGGTCAGCTGACATGCACTTGGGCCCCCTTTTTTGTCATTTCAAATTTAGCCAGCTCTCTCTCTTCTCTCTCTCTCCTTTTCTCTCTCCCGCCCCCCCCGCTTTCTCTGCTTTTTCACACTCGCCCCTCCCCTCCCCTCTCCCTTTTTTCCCGCCCCTTTGGCGCCCCCAATTTAGCGAATTTAAATTTTAAAATTTGGGTTTAAATCTTATTTTGGGGGGCCTAGGCTCCGGCAAACACTCGCGCGCCGGTCTTGTTTAAAACCCGGGTTTTAAACCCCGAGGCGCGGGGGCGGAAAAAGACGAGAAGGGGAAAAAAAAAAAAATCCCCCCCTTTCCCCCCCCAAAAAAAGGGGGAGGGGAGGGAAAGGAGAGACAGAGGGGAGGGGGAAAAAGGGAAGGAAAAAAAAAGGGGAGGGAGAGAGGATTTGAATGAATTTAAAAAATGAAAAGAATGAATAATGAATGAAAAGGAATTTTTTATTTTTCAAAGGGGAAAGAATAAGCTTTCACATACTTTTTTTCCCCTCCAAACCCTGGTTTTTTTGATTAGGGGGCTATCAAAAAAACAAAAGAGAGAGCGAACACACTCCCGACGGGAGAGAGGGGGAGAGACAGAGAGACAGAGACAGAGAGACAGACAGAGACAGAGAGACGCTCCATCCACCACCGCGCTATTTTACTCTGCAGACTTGTTGACCGTATTTCTACGCCGTCGGAAGCTTTGCGCGGTGATTTGGGTGTAAGATTAGAGCGTAATCTGGGATCAAAGGCGGCCCATCCCCACCTTCCCCCCCTCCTCCCCTCCCCCACCCCTCTCCCTCCCTCTCTCTCTCTCTCTCTCTCTCTCTCTTTTCTCTCTCTCTCTCTTCTGTTTCCTCCAGCATAATAAATCATCAGGCTCTCATAAATCGCTAGCCCCAGGGGTCGCGCCTCTCTAGGGTCAAAATACAGCTGGTTAACATACGGGAGCTAACTTTACTTGGCCTTAGTTGTGTCCCTTTGATGTCCAACATCCCCCACCCCCTTCCCCCTTCTCCCCAGTTTCCTGGGACAAAAAGGAAAAAAACCAAAAAGGAAAAAAAGAAGAAGGGGAAGGGGGGTGGATACGGTTCCTAAAGTCTTAAAGACAAACTTTTTTCTTTTTTTTTTACCTCATGATGGCTGTATGTTGGGAAAGCGAAGTGTCGGTGTGTGTTTAGGTGGAAGTGCATACAAGCGTGTTCATGGGTGCGCGCGCACGAACGCGCGCGCGCGCGAACACACACACACGCACGCACACATGTACGCACACGCACGGACGCACACGTCTTAATTTTCTGAAAATGATGAGTAGACAGTCCGTGGGAAACATTAAATTTTAACTTGTAAGGTCTACATCAGTTATCCCGTTCAAAAGTATCATCATTTGGACAAGAAATATGTTGAGTACCTTGCCAGTATTTGCTATAAAAAAAATTAATTTTAACAAGGGAGAGAAAAAAGCCTCAACGCATAGGCTATAAACTTGTACTCGGTGCTTCTTTTTAAGCAACAACCATGATATAAACTTATAAAGAAAGTAGAAAACTTCCTACATACAACAACGGTAAATGTAAAGGAGTCCCATAACCTATGTGGTCGTAGGGGAGCGAGGCGTCAGAGACCTCAACTTCTCCAGGGGCCAGTATATTGAGGGCGGCGCCCATCTCCTCTCTCTCGCTGCTTTACCTTTCCTGACCCTAAAGAGGGCAGGTACCCTTTTACAGTTGGGTGAACTGGGGAACTGTACTGAAGCCAAGGCGCGCAAACGGTCGGTCACCCATCCAAGTGGTAACCACGCTCGATGCTGCTTAACCTTGGCTGGGGGGAAAGCGAGTGCTCCGACTACTGAGCTATCCCGTCTCAAATACGTATTAATACATGGTTATTACCAATGATTCGAACACGCATCCCGGAATAAGATCAAAGAAACTTGACTAATATAAAGCAATTTGCAAAGTCTTGTATGGCTAATGTTCATATTTATAGTACCATTTTAATCTTACCAATTCTTACACAAATTTTTCAACAGTAAGAAGGGCTGCTACGTGGGTTTTTGTTGTTGTTGGTTTTGGTGGTGGTTGTTTGTTGTTTCTGTTTTGTTTTGTTTGTTTGGGGGGGGGGGGGGGGGGTATGGTTCAAACTTAATACGTTCATTACAAAAATTAGTGAGAATGCCAGGTGCTCATGTGAGGAACGCATTTCTAATCCTCGTGTTATATAAAAAGAGCTTGAAACGTAAACACTTTATTGTCTACTTTTGGTGAGCATTCGTTTGAAGGCGTACCATTCGTTCTAATGATTCAAAAGGTGGCCTTTGACATTGCTAAGTGTTTGTTACATAGTTCACTTGAGGCCCCGTGTGCGAACGCACGCACAACATCTTGCGCACACGTTAAATCCTGTTCCTCTGTTCGTAAGAGTAGGCCATTGTGTTCCGGTGGGAACAGATGACAGAATTTACAAAACCGCATACACACGGAGATTGGATGTAAAAAAAAAGCACACAAGTGCTTATTCTATTATCCTCGATATAAAAGAATAAAAAATAAAGAAATAAAATTAAAATAAATAAACACACATCACATGCATACACATACACACACACGCACGCACGCACACACACACGCACACACACGCACACTCACACACACACACAACACGCACGCACGCGCGCACGCACACGCGCACACACACAACACACACAACACAACAAACACACAAAACACACAATATTGAAGAGACAAGACAGACAGACCAACAGACAGAGACACACAGATAGCCAGAGAGACAGACAGAAACACACAGAGACCCACAGCAAAACAAATAAAAGACAGAGGCAACCACCCCCCCCCCCCCCCCCCCAAAATAAAACCCACCCCATAACAATAAACAAACAAACAAAAAACAAAGTCACCACCAGCAACCAAAAAACAAAAAAAACACACCAAAACAGCACCAACAAAAACCAAAGAAATCTTCTCTTTTTTCCCCCCTAAAAAGCGCAGATAAAAACCTCTCAAATAACAAAGACTCCCATGTTTTGTACCCAGAAAAAAAAAAAAAGGGGAGGTGACACTCGGGCAGTTGACAAGGGGAACAACTTTACGACCACATCCGCTGACAGACATCCACTTCCTTTCTGCTGGCGTCACAGGTTACACACCACAGTTAACTTCTGGCACTTTTCCTTCTATTTTCATATATATCCCTCTCTTGCATTCGCACTGCACGTACTAATGATCGTCACCGATCCCTCAGATTCCGAATCCTTTGGGGCGCCTTCGAAGCTTTGTCAACCACCTTTCTCCAGTCCTCGCGTCTCTCAGCCGCCCTCAGGGTGTCTCTCAGCTCCATGTCTGTCCACTCTCGAATGTGGTCCTCCCATCTCTTCCTTTGGCTGCCTCTTCTTCTTCTTCTTCCTCCCCTCACTGTGCCTTGTACTAATGCATCCACAGAAATAAAAACTACTTTGTTGTGTGTGAAAGACTAGCCCCTGACTCAAAAACTCTTGACAATGCGAACAAATTTGGTCGGTATTAATTAACTTTTATTTTGTTATATTTCAGCGAACACTGTACCCCCCTCAGTCCTTTGTCGTCTGCTAGCTGCCTCACCGCAATATGCATGCGCGGGGGTCAACACTGTAGGAACACAAGCAATCCTCATTAAAATTTTGATGATCATTTCCCACTTTCTCATCATTACCTGGCTGTCTATCTCTCTCTCTCTTCTCTCTCTTCTCTCTCTCTCTCTCTCCTCTCTCTCTCTCTCTGTCTCTGTGTCTCTCTCTCTCTCTATTTCTCTATCTTGGTTTCTTAAGTCATAATTTTTGGTAACTGATTTTTATTATGGTGGTTGTGGTTTATGCAATAACATTTTGGTTTGGGGTATTTTTGTGTGCTCCCTTATTTTTCTCACTAAAATACTCAGCAGTTCGGCAACCCCCCTTCATGTATGGGCCAATGGCCTTCTTGTGAATGAATCGTTCGAGTTCGAGTTCTCTCTCTCTCTCTCTCTCTCTCTCTCTCTTCTCTCTCTCTCTCTCTCTCTCTCTCCCTCTCTCTCTCTTTATTTATCTGTCCATGTCTATCTATCTATCTAATCTATGGCCTCAACTCAAAACAAGCCAAGTACACAGTACATTTTTTCATACTTTAAACAATCTGTGAAAACCAGCAAACATTTCTTTTCCCTGGACTGGCACTCTATAGAAGATACCACATGACCCTGCTAGCTAACGCTTATGTGTAACCTGAATGGCCACGTGTTTTCCAGCAGTGCTCCTGCAGCTCTCTCCCTCTCTCTCTCCCTCCCCCTCTCTCTCTCTCTCTCTCTCTCTCTCTCCCTCTCTCCCTCCCCTCTCCCTCTCTCCCTCCCCCTCTCCCTCTCTCCCTCTCTCTCTCTCTGTGTCTCTGTCTGTAATCAGCATGTAGTTATCAAAACACTGTTGGGCTGATAAGGCTGACAGAAAAAGCAGGCTTGCATTGCAGATGGTTGAGGAGGAGAGACACTAAATATCCAGTTTTAGGGTGCAGTTTTACGTGAGTGAGACCTTGAAGAAGAAAAAAACTACACTTTTTAGCATTTTTATTTACTTACTTATTCTTTTATATAGCTAGGATAATAGAATAAGCTCTCGTGTGCTTTTTTTTTTTTTTATAACATCTAGTCCCCGTGTGTATTAGGTTTTGTCAATTTTCTCATCTGTTCCCACTGGCACAGAATGACCTACTCTTTCGAAAAGCGGAACAGGATTTAACTTGTGCGCAAGATGTTCTGCGTGCGTTCGCACACGGGACCTCGG
>CM054149.1:557298-562298 GCA_028751875.1 Rapana venosa
TCTCCTCTTCTACCCCCTGTCAGTGGAAGAACCCTTAGTAGGTACGTAGGTAAATGATGCTGCTGCTGCTGCTGCGATGCTCTCTGACTGAGAAATGAAGAACAATTAGGGATAGAAAGAAAGAGAAAGAAAAGGAAGAAAAGAAAGAAAGAAAGAAAGAAAAAAGAAAGAAAGAAAGAAAAGAAAAAAAGGGGGTGGGAGAGAGAGAGAGGCAGATTGGAAAATTAGGGGGGTTTTGTTTTGGGGGGTTTGTTGGGGTGGGTTTTTTGTTGTTGGGTTTTTTTGGAGGGGGGGGGGTTGAAGTTTGTTTTGGGTGATTTTTAGTGCATTTTTGTTGTTATTGGTGGTTATGGAAACAGTTTTGTTTACATGCAGTAATTATGTTTTAGGGCAGAAAGGAGAATTTTACATTTTAAAAAAAACCAACCAAACAAACACACATGACTGCAAAACTTTTTATTGATATTGATAGCTTTGGTTTTGGGGGTAGAGAGAATACGACAAAGTAAGGAACCCCTTTGTGATTTGCTTGAATGAATAAACGATAGGGGAGGGGGTGGGGAGAATAGAAAAGTTTCCGAGAAGTTTTTGATTTTGAAGATGCTTCAGTGGTCAGAGCACTCGCTTCCCCCCAGCCAAGTTAAGCAGCGTCGAGCGTGGTTACCACTTGGATGGGTGACCGTTTGCGCGCCTTGGCTTCAGTACAGTTCCCCCAGTTCACCCAGCTGTAAATGGGTACCTGCCCTCTTTAGGGTCAGGGAAGGTAAAGCAGCGAGGGAGAGGAGATGGGCGCCGCCCTCACTATGCTGGCCCTAGAGAAGTGAGGTCTCTGACGCCTCGCTCCCCTACGACCTTATAGGTTATGGGACTCCTTTACCCTCCCCTTTACCTTTTCTTTATTAGACACATGATAAAACTCACCTAAAACTTTTTTTAGACGAGAGTAGCAAAGAGAAAATGGAGAGAGAAAGGGAAAAGTGATGTTTTCAGCTCATGCTAGTAGGCCCAAAGAAAGAGAGATTGAGGGGAGGGAGAGGAGAGAGAGAGAGAGAGAGAAAGAAGGAGAGAGAGAGAGAGAGAGGTGGGTGAGAGGAAAAGAGTGAGAGAGAGAGAGATTGAGGGGAGAGAGAGGAGAGAGAGAGAGAGAGGAGAGAGAGAGGGGAAAATTTGAATAAACAGGAAATTCGGAATGATTTCGGTAAACTTTGTTTATTTATTAAAATAAAAAGAAGTGAGATGGAGAGAGAGAGGAAGAGAGAGGAGAGAGAGAGGAGAGAGAGATGATGAAGAGAGGAAGGAGGAGGAATGAGAGAGAGACATTTGAATCAAACGCAGAAAACTTGGAAAGGGATCTCGGCGCAAACCCCTTTATCTGTTTTATTCATTACAATTAAGAAAAAGAAGATAATGTTGGCATGCGTTTTTTTTTTTTACAAAACCGAAACCGGCCAAGTCTCAAGCATTTGAAGTTAAAAACAAATGGCAATGTTAGATTTTCATGTGAGGTTCCCCGACATTTTTCTTTCTTTTTTTTCATTTTGGCTGAGCTCGGGTTCACAATAATGACATTTGCGCATGCGACCGATTCTCCCCCCCCCCTTTAAACCCCCCCCCTTTCCCGGCCTCCCCCCCCCCCCCCCCCCCCCCCCCCCCCCCCCCCACTGAAGGTACCGCCATTCCGCTTCGGGATTAATATATTGAAAGTATCGGGGTCCCGCTTATGGGATGGTTTTACTATGTTAGCATTGCGTCCAATTGACGACCCGGGTTCCATTCCGTAAGGGGTTATTTCCTCTGGATTTTAACATGTGAAACTTACTTCCAAAGTCTTCGGATGAGACTAAACTGAGGCCCCCTGTGCAAACGGCAAACACCTTGCGACACGTAAATCCTGTTCCGCTTTCGGAAGAGTAGGAACATTGTGTGCGGTGGAACAAAATGACAAAATTTACAAAACCGCATACACACGGGGACTGAATGTAAAAAAAAAGCACATGAGTGCTTATTCCATTATCCTCGATATAAAAGAATAAATAAAAGAATAAATAAATAAATAAATAAAATAATCATTACGTCTGCCGCGAGGCAAGTTCTCAAAGCACACTCCTCCTCGGTTTGACATCTTCTTCATCTTCTTCTTCTTCTTCTTCTTCTTCTTCTTCTTCGAACGCTCAGACAGCAGCAACTATTGTCGTCTTGTTATGATAATTATGAGCGAAAATGCATCACACTGCCGTTAAGCGCCTGACAAGTCAGGCCAGCCGCATCCGAATTGGGCATAAGAGAGAATTGTTTGGGTTTTTTTTTAGTCTTTCGGGCAGGGGGGGGGGGGGGGGGGGGGGGGGGGGGGGCAGGGAAGGGGGGGGGGGGGGGGGGGAGGAGAATGGACCCAAAAAGGTAGGGGAAGAAGATGATGTGATGATGTGATGATGACGACGATGACGACGCGACGATGATGTGATAAAGAAGAAGAAGAAGAAGAAGATGATTTTGATGATGTTTATGATGATGATGATGGGTGATGAAGAAGAAGAAAGAAGAAGAAAAAGAAGAAGAAGAAGAAGAAGAAGAAGAAGAAAAAGACGACGACGACGACGAAGAGGAGGAGGAGGAGGAGGAAAAGAAGAAGAAGAAAAAAAAAGGGAGGAGAGCAGAAGAAGAAATGGAATTCATAATTACAGCGCTGTATCTTGCACAGGCAAATCAAAGCGCAAGGACAAGGAGGAGGTGGCAGGAAGAAAAAGGAACCAGGCAGAAACAGAGAGAGGGATAGAAAAGAGGGACATTCCTCGCTCACAGAATTTCCCCAGAAGGTTGGGAATGCTATTTCTACTGATAGGCCCCGAGATGGGAGAGAGAGGGGGGGGCGAGGAGGGGGAGAGAGAGAAACTGGCTTGACATTAGTGGCGCGCTTTCTTCTCGACGCCATATAGAACCAAGAACAGAAAAGAAGAAGAAAAAAGCAGAGGACTTCCATCCGAGTGGGGTCTATCTTATCTATACACTGCTCTAACACCACCCTAAAAAAATTACTGTCCCCCGCAGGGGTGGAGGGGGGGAGGGTAGGGGGTTGTCCCTTGGGTAGATGGTTTTGGGTGGGGGGGGGGGGGGGGGGGGGGGGGGCGTGTGTGTGGGGGATGTCAACACCAAACGCTGTTGAAACATGGCGTGAAGGGGAGAGCAGTGTGAGATCTCTGTGGTGGCAATATGACCATGATGGCCCTTTTGGAGTTCTTTGATGGATGGACCCGGGGTGTAGGGGGGGGGTAGGGGGTGGGGGGTAAGGGGGGGGGGGGGAGGCGTAGGGTTGTCTGACACTGTAGAGGGGGAGGTGGGGGTGGGGGGAGGGGGTGGAGGTGGGGGATGGGGGGTACATAGTACTCAAAACAGTTTTTTTTGGGTTGTTTTTTTTTTTTAGTTGTTGTAGTACCCAGGGTGTTTGACGTAGTAGTTCTTTTACCCAGTACTCAGTAATTGAGAGCTTTGAGGGTGGGGGGAGGGGGGGGGGAGGGGGAGAGGTTTCTTCTCTGACTTTGAACATATTGCAAGTTTTTGTTGTACTTGAGAAGAAGAAGAAAAAAAAAACAGAAACAAAAAAAAGCAAGGAGGGAACCGATGTCAGAATTTACAAAACCGTATACACACGGGGACTGATGTAAAAAAAAAAATTTTTTAAAAGCACGTAAGTGCTGATTCCATTATCCTCGATATAAAAGAATAAAATAACAATTTAAAAAAGTAATTTTCAAAAAAGGGAACACACACACACACATACACACACATATCTTCAAGTTCTTATACTTAAGAAGCAACACAAAAAAATCTCTCAACACACACACACACACACACACACACACACACACCAGAGAGAGACAGAGAGAGACAGGAGAGACAGACAGACAGCAGAGACAAAAGAAAAAGCAAATCGGATTGAAAAAAACATAGGGAATCAGGCAGCGGGAAGAATACAACAAATTTTAAAAGTTTTTTTAAAAAAGATTAAACGCGGATAGTTACGACAGAATAAACCCGACAATACTTTGCTCTTGCCGCAGTTCAAATCACTGTGGGAGAGAGAGAGAGGAGAGAGAGAGGAAAAGAGATGAGAGAGAGAGGAGAGAGATGGGGAGAGAGAGAGAGAGGAGAGGAGAGAAGGTGTGAAGTTTTTTGGGAATGGATGGACAGGGTGTAGGGGGGGGTAGGGGGTGGGGGGTAAGGGGGGGGGGGGGAGGGTAGGGTACTGTCTGACACTGTAGCAGAGCAGGAGGTGGGGGTGGGGGGGAGGGAGGTGGAGGTGGGGGATGAGGGGGAAACACTAGTACTCACAACGCTTTGTTTTGGGTTGTGTTTTTTTTTTAGTAGTTGTTGTAGTACCCGGGTGTTTGACGTAGGAGTTCTTTTATCAGTATCAGAAAATTGAGAGTTTGAGGGGGGGGAGGGAGGGGGGGGGAGGGGGAGGGTTTTTTCTCTGACTTGACCATATTGCAAGTTTTTGTTGTACTTGAGAAGAAGAAGAAAAAAAAAACAGAAACAAAAAAAAAGGCAAGGAGGGGAACCGATGTCAGAATTTACAAACCCGTAATACTACGGGGTCTGATGTAAAAAAAAAAATTTTTTTAAAAGCAGTAAGTGTGTTTCCATTTCTCGATATAAAGATATAAATTAACAATTTAAAAAAGTAATTTTCAAAAAGGGAAAACACACCAACACCACATACACAACATATCTTCAAGTTCTATACTTAGAAGCAACACAAAAAAACTCTCTTCACCACTCACCTCACACACACAACACACACACACACACCATGAGAGAGACAGGGATGTCAGAGAGAGACAGTCAGACAGGACAGACAGGACAGAGAGAAGACAAATCGGATTGAAGTAACATAGGCGAATCAGGCAGACAGGAAGAATTACAACAAATTTTAAAAGTTTTTAAAAAGATTAAAACGCGGATAGTTACGACATAATAAAGCCGCAGTTCAAATCACTGGGGGG
>CM054149.1:564798-569603 GCA_028751875.1 Rapana venosa
TCTCTCTCTCTCTCTCTCACTCTCTCTCTCTCTCTCTCTCTCTCCTCTCTCTCTCTCTCTCTCTCTCCTCTCTCTCTCTCATGCTTACTTAATACCCTCGACATAAACGAAGTTAAGTGAATTGAAGAAAGTGATATGTCTGTGCATTTCTCTCTCTCTCTCTCTCCTCTCTCTCTCTCTCTCTCTCTCTCTCTCTCTCTTGCACTCTGTCTGTCTCTCTCTCTCTCTCTGTCTCTCTCTCGCTCTCTCTCTTTATCTCTCTCTCTCTCTCTCTCTCCTCTCCTCTCTCTCTCTCTCTCTCTCTCTCTCTTCTTCCCCGTCCTTCCTCTGATTTTGTTATGATTTTGTTTTGTTTAGATTACAAGTGTGATCACCATAGCGATGCATTTCTCTTTTAGTGGGCTGGACTTTAAAACATGATTTGGGAATTCTTTCACATTCTTGTCAAGGTGGTCGGATTTAATGCAGTCTTTACTGTGACAAGAATGATAATAGTAGTAATAATAATAATAACAATAGTAATAATAATAATGTATGAAATCTATATAGCGCAGAATCTTGCAAAAGGAACAAATCAAAGCGCTTACATTCAAATCATTTACACTTAACGCAATCATCCACAAATAAAAAAAAAATTTTTAAATAACAATATTACACACACGCGTGCGTGCGCGCGCACGCACAGCATGCCTATGCCTGAGATTATTCATAGTGATTATGGAAAACCAGATGTAATGCTACCTTTTAAAACAACACAAAGTTGGGAGAGGGGGGAGGGAAAGTGTTTGTGTTTCATGGCGATTTTTTTCCCCTGTCCATCCCGGTTGTGAAGCTAGCTATACATGTACAATGCCACACCTTTGATTTGTCTTTCATCATCCCCGAAGTCGGAATGCAGCTACCTTAGTGATGAGGGGGGTGGGGGTGGGGGTGTGGTGGGGGGGGGGGGGGGCGGTCGCATACGGCAAAAAAAAAAAAAAAATTTCGCCATTGATGAACCTTGTAGCTCTAGTCAAGGAACGAAAACCAAAATCTTGACATTGCTGCAGTGATCTCTCTCTCTGTCTCTCTGTCTCTGTTTATCTCTCTCTGTCTGTCTGTCTCTCTCTCTGTGTCTGTCTATCTGTCTCTCTCTGTCTGTCTGTCTCTCTCTGTCTCTATCTGTCTCTTGTCTCTCTCTGTCTCTCTTAAATAAAATCTCTCTCTCTCTCTCTCTCTCCTCTCTCTCTCTCTCTCTCTCTCTGGCTCGCTCGCTCGCTCTCTCTGTCTGTCTCTGTCTGTCTGTCTCTCTGTCTGTCTGTCTTTTTCTCTCTGTCTCTTTCTCTCTCTGTCTCTGTCCTCTCTCTCTGTCTCTCTGTCTGTCTCCTTCTCTGTCTGTCTCTCTGTCTGTCTGTCTGTCTCTCCTCTCTCTCTCTCTGGGTGGGCTGGATATTGGTGTGTGTGTGTGTGGGTTTACTTTTTTTATAATGTATTTCCTGTGTAGTTTATTGCTCTCTTGAAGCAAGGATGCTTCTTCCTTCATTGTCTGTGCTACTATTCCTGAAATGAGCCTACCTCTGATGTTAGCTATATATATATAAACAAAAAGAAACCATCTTCAAAAATTCCTCCTTTTTTTCTTCTTTTTTTTTTCTTTTTTTTTTTTTTTGGACGGGGAGGGGGGGGGGTTTCAAAGACAGGAAAGATGGTTCAGCATCGTTAAAGAAATGACTCAATAAGAAAAGGACTATAAACACGCACACACACACACATACACACACACACGCATACACACATACACATACACACACATATACACATACACATACACACACACATACACACATATACATACACATACACACATACACACACATACACACACATACACACACACACATAACACACACATACACACACATACACACACGCATACACACATACACATACACACACATACACACACACACATTACACACATACACACATACACACACACACACACACACACACACACACACACACACACACACACACACACACACAAAGAGAGAAAGAGTTGGTGAATGGAAAGACTACTGAAGGCAAACATAAAACAGTGAAAGACTTTTTGTGTGTTTCTGTTACTTTGGTTGAGAGCTCTGAGGTTTATCGGTGGTGATATTTTTGTGTGTGTTTGTCTGTTTGGGGTCAGAATCGGTGAATCTCTTGACTACCCTTCAGAACTTTGGCCATTTAATGTACAGAGAGAGAGAGACAGGGAGAGAGAGAGAGAGAGAGACAGAGAAAGAGAGAGAGAGAGAGAGAGAGAGGCAGAGAGAGAGAGACAATGACAATGACAAATTCTTTTATTTCGAAGATAATGAATAAGCACCCATGCGCTTTTTTACATCCAGTCCCCTGAGAAAGAGAGAGAGAGAGAGAGAGAAGAGAGAGAGAGACATGGAGAGAGACAGAGGAGAGAGAGAGAGAGGCAGAGGGAGAGAGAGAGAGACAGGGAAAGAGAGAGGCAGAGAGAGACAGAGACAGAGAAAGAGAGAGAGACAGAGAAAGGGAGAGAGACACAGAGGGGGGGGGGGGGGGGGGGGGGCAGAGATAGAGAGACAGAGAGGGAGAGAGATAGAGACAGAGAAAGAGAGGAAGAGACTAGGAGAGAGAGACAGAAGGAAAGAGAGAGAGAGAGACAGAAAGAGAGAGAGAGAAAGAGAGAGGCAGAAAGAGACAGACAGACAGAGACAGTGACAGAGAGAGGACTGGAAAGACTGCTGACTTCTAACCTCTGTCTCTCCACCCCCCTACCCCCCTCCCACCCCACCCTACCCCACCCCACCCCACCTCCCCCCCTAAGAGAGTTGTGAAAACTGCATACGGCGTTTAAGGGTGGCCCCGACTACTCGCCCAATTAATAAGTCATGGATATTAACATTTCACGCTCGTCTGCTCTTTTTTCCCACCCACCCCCCCCCCCCCCCCCTCCCTACAGTTAATGCCTCCCTCCGCCCCCATACAGAGAAAGAAGAAGGCCTCGCATCATTTGCCAAGCTGAATAATGATTTTAAAAATAACAAAATTTCCAGCGGATGACTTCCACAAAAGTTTTTCTTCCTTTCTTTTCTTCGTTCGTGGTACTTTTTTATGCACGCGGAATTACCCGGAAAGTTACACCCAGAGACTCAGGCAAGACTTAAGAGCCCTCCCTACCCTCCTTCCCTACCCTCCTTCCCACCCTCCTTCTACCCTTTCCTTCCTTCCTTCATCTGTCTCCTCCTCCCTTCTCCGCCAAATCTGTTTTATCCCTCCCACCCCTCATCCCCCTCTCGTATCTTCCCTCTTTTAGCTGGCTGCAAAAGATTCGTCCCCCTTGAGACCAATTTAAACGGTCTGCCATTAGCCACTTCCTCCGCGCGCGCACGCACGCGCGCACGCACGCACGCACAAAACACACACACACACACACACACACACACACCCGAGTCTGGGGAAAGATCAGGTGAAAGAAATAACATCTCTGGAACCAAAGTACTTCTCTGTTCTCTCCCGCTTCTTGAACATCCTCCTCCCCTCTCTCTCTCTCTCTCTCTCTCTCTCTCTTTCTTTCTTTTTTTTCTTCTTAATTTTCGAAGCGTAGGTGATTGGATCTGCAAGAAATGGGTTAAAAATATGATTAACCGCCCTCCCCCCCCCCCCCCCCCCCCCCCCCCTCCCCCCAAGATTTCCATGACGTCATTTTCCGAAGTGGTGTTCCCGGAAAAGGCCGAAGATAGCCGAAGATTATTTTGTTTGCTCTCTCTCTCTCTCCCCTCTCTCTCTCTCCTCTCTCTCCTCTCTCTCGTCCCCTCTCCTCTCTCCTCTCTCTCCCCCTCTCTCTCTGTGTGTGTGTGTGTGTGTGTAGATGTTTTTTTTTATGACTTTATAAGTTTGGTTGTTTTTTTTTTTTCTTTTGCTTTTGTTTTTTTGTTTTGTTTTCTCTTTTTTTTTTTTTTTTTTTTTTTTTTTTCTTTTTTCGTTATTGGGGGTTTTTTTGGGTTGTTTTGAGGGGGGGGGGGGGGTTGGGGAGGGAGGAAGGGGGTGTTTTTTTAGGGTTTTGTTTTATTTGTTTGTTTTTTTGTTGTTGTTGTGTTTTTTTGTTTTGGGGGGGGGGGGGTTAAAAGGGTTATTTCCTTTGTTTCTACTGTGTGAGAGTAAAGTATTGAGTTATTATTTAAAATGTATCCCTACAGGAGGGACTGGATGTATAAAAAAAAAATTTAAAAAACACATGAGTGCTTATTCGTTTTCCCCCGAAATAAAAACAATATTTAAAAAAGAATTTGTAATTTGCAATCTCTCTCTCTCTCTCTCTCTCTCTCTCTCGTCCCCCCCCCCCCCCCCCCCCTCTCCTTCGGATGAGACTATAAACCGAGGCCCCGTGTTCCAACACATGCAGAACATCTCGCGCACACGTTAAACCCTGTTCGTTTTTCGGAACAGTATAGTATGCCATTGTGTGCCGGTGGAAACGGATGACAAAAATTGACCCATAACCGCATACACACGGAGGACTCGACTGGGTGTTTTAAAAAAAACAAAAAACAAGCACATGAGTGCTTCTTCCCATTATCCTCGATATAAAAGAATAGGTAAAGGAGGAGGTAAAGGAGTCCCATAACCTATAAAGTCGTAGGGGAGCGAGGCGTCAGAGACCTCACTTCTCTAGGGCCAGCATATTGAGGGCGGCGCCCATCTCCTCTCCCTCGTTGCTTTACCTTCCCTGACCCTAAAGAGCGCAGGTACCCATTTACAGCTGGGGGACGGGGGGAAAGTACTGAAACCCAAGGGGGGAAAAG
>CM054149.1:570103-572603 GCA_028751875.1 Rapana venosa
AAAAAAAAACCCCCTAGCCACCTAATCCCTTTTCACGGGGACTGAGTAACGAAGTTACTGACACTGGCAAAGGGAAGCTTTTTTGGCTTCATAAAGAAAACAGGGGGGAACTATTTTCCGTTAAAGGGTATCCCATCACCTCACCTCATCATCACATTTTACGCTACTACGGGGGCGAAGAAAGCGAAGGGTTGACACATTTGCCTATATGAAAACCACCATTTTTCTAAAATAAAAGGGGTAAAAGTAGGGGGGGGGGGGGGGGAAAAGGGGGGGGGGGGGAAAAAGGAGGGAAAAAAGAGAAAAGGGGGGGGGGGGGGGTTTGAAAAAGGGGCGACAGCGGGGCAGAACGGCCCAGACAAAAAAGAAAAAGAGACAAGAGAGAGAGAGGGGGACAAAAAAAACCCCCCCCCCAAACAACACACAAAAAACCCAACACACCCCCAAAACCACCCCCTAAAAGAAAAAAAAAAGGGAAAAAGGGGAAAAAGAGAGGAGGAGAGAGAGGAGGAGAGAAAGAGGAAACACACACCCTACGCATCAAAACCACATCACCAAACACACACTCACAGAAAGAAAGAATGGGGAGGGAGGGAAGGAGAGGGGGGGAGGGAAGACAGCAACAAGAGGCACCACGCACGCACGCACCACCCCCAACACCAAAAACAACAAAAAGACAGAAAAAAAAAGAGGGGGGGAGGGAAAAGACAGACAGAGACGGAAAAGAGAGAAAGACAAAGAGACAAAGACAACCAGACGCATGCTTTTAAAACACGCAGTTCATAATGAAACTTTTATTAGCTTAGAACAAAAACTGAGTTTTCAGGCTTTTTGAAAGGTTCAGGTTTTTTGTTTGGGGGGGGGGGGGGGGGGGGGGGGGGGGGGGGGGGGGGGGAAGGGGGGGTTTAGCGGGTTCCACGCGAAGCTTGCCTGTGTGGTACGGGAAAATTTGCTGGAAGTGTGGGCCCCTAATTTTTCCCCCTTCCCCCCCCCCCCCCCCTCCCCCCCCCCCCCTTTCCCCCCCCCCCCCCCCCCAAAAAAAAAAACCCCCCAAAAAAAAACCCCCCCCCTTTCCTTTTTGGTTTTTTTTTGTAAAAGGTTGTGTTGGTGGGGAGGGGTGTGTGTGTGTGCGGGTTTTGTGAGGCGCGCGCGTGTGTGTGTGTGTTCAATTTTACGTTGGTTCAATTTAAAGTGATATTGTGTGTGTGAGTTGAGAGTGTGTGTGGTGTGTGTGTGTCTTTCTATTTTACGTCTGTTCACTTAAAGTGGTTGTGGATTGTGTGTGTGTGTGTGTGTGAATGTGTGTGTGTGTGGTGTGTGTGTGTGTGTGTGTGTGTGTGATACTGTGTGTGTGTGTGAGGGGACTCAGGATGGAAAAAAAAGCTTTGTAGCTTATATTTTATCCTCCATAAAGGTCGTTTTGACTTGACTTCAATTCACTTCACAACACACACGCACGCACACACGACACGCACGCATGCACGCACGCACGCATGCACGCACGCACGCACACACACACACACACACACACACACACACACACAACACACACACTCACCTACACAACACACACACACACACACACACATGCACTATAACTTTAGTGAACTGACGTTAAATATACAAGAACGAACAGCACACACACACACAACACATACACACACCACACACGCACGCACACACACACACACACACCACACA
Source organism: Rapana venosa (assembly GCA_028751875.1). Lineage (NCBI taxonomy): Eukaryota > Metazoa > Mollusca > Gastropoda > Neogastropoda > Muricidae > Rapana > Rapana venosa. Next base: position 571,805 of record CM054149.1, read on the forward strand.
CACACACGCACACACACGCACACACCCACACTCACACCGCATGCACAAACGCACGCACACACACACACACACTGTTTTTCTCCTTTTTCTCGTTCTTTTCCTTCTCTATGCCGCCAACATCGTCGCCTCACGATGTATCATTATTTTTCCCACCTTTTCATTGTTCTCGTCATCTTCATTTTTTTTTTTGTCTGTCTTTTCTGTCTCTATCACTCTTTCTGTCTCTGGCTCTACGTGAGTGTTGTCTTGTCTTTCTTTCTGCTCTGTTCTGTGTGTCTGTCTCTGTTTGTCTGTCTCTGTCACTTCTTTCTGTCTCTTTGTCTGTCTGTCTCTTTCTCTCTTTCTGTCTCTTCTCTGTGGTCTGTCTCTGTTTGGCTGTCTCTGTCACTCTTTCTGTCTCTGTCTCTGTGTGATCTGTCTCTGTCTTTCTTTCTCGTCTCTGTCTCTGTCCTCTTCCCTCTCTGTCTGTCTTCTGTCTGTCTCTCTCTCATGTCGAAAGCTTGCAAATAAACATGTTTCATATTCTTTCCTCGTCTCTATATCACAAAGACTTCATATTACAATAAAAACCTGGTGATGTCGATTCTTCCCTCTCCCCACCCCCCCCCCCCCTCCCCCCCCCCCCGCCCCCCCCCCCCCCCCCCCCACCCCCCCCCCCCCCCCCCACCCCCCCCCCCCCCCCCCCCCCACCCCCCCCCCCCCCCCCCCCCCCCCCCCCTCCCCCACCCCCCCCCCCCCCCTCACCCCCCCCCCTCCCCACCCCCCCCCCCCCCCCCCCCCCACCCCCCCCCCCCCCCCC
>CM054149.1:580103-587603 GCA_028751875.1 Rapana venosa
TTCGCTTCGGGGATGACGTCTAACCTCGACACCAGTGTGCTGTAGAGTTTTTGACATTGTGGTTTAAAAAAAATATTTTAGCGTTCCTTCCTGCCGGCACGAAATGGCCTACTCTTCCGAAAAGCGGATCGGGTTTTAACGTGTGTGCTGTATAATTCTTCTACGTGCGTTCGCACACTGGACCTCGGTTTATAGTAGTCTCATCCGCAGTGGTCGGAGCACTCGCTTTCCCCCAGCCAAGTTAAGCAGCGTCGAGCGAGGTTACCAGTTGGATGGGTGACCGTTTGCGCGCCTTGGCTTCAGTACAGTTCCCCAGTTCACCCAGCTGTAAATGGGTACCTGCCCTCTTTAGGGTCAGGGAAGGTAAAGCAGCGAGGGAGAGGAGATGGGCGCCGCCCTCAATATGCTGGCCCCTAGAGAAGTGAGGTCTCTGACGCCTCGCTCCCCTACGACCTTATAGGTTATGGGACACCTTTACCTTTACCCTTACATCCGTAGGATTTTCAAGGGGGAGTGGGGGGTGAGGGGGGGGGAGGAGATGGAGTTAGTATTGGTGTTAACTCCCGGTGGAATTTATTTTATTTTTTCTTTTATATCGATGATAATAGAATAAGCACTCATGTACTTTTTTTAAATCCAGTCCCCGTGTGTATGCGGTTTTGTACATTTTGTCATCCGTTCTCACCCGCACACGATGGCCTACTCTTACGAAAAGCGGAACAGGATTTTTAACGTGTGCGCAAGATGTTTTGCGCGCGTTCGCATACGGGGTCTCGGTTTATAGTCTCATCACAAGGACTTTTGGGGTAGAGTGGAGTCGGCACTGATGTTAACTCCAAGGGGTTTGAACGGGGATTCGAACTCTGGTCGTCAGCTTGCGAGCGCAATGTTCTAACCACTAGGCTATCCCGTCCCCAAATTCCCCCTGGAGGCTCTAACCGCTAGGCTATCCAGTCCCCACCCCCTTTCCGAAAAATTCATGAAAATGAAACACGCACAACCTGTGCTATGGCTGTCTGCCTTGCTCGTGTGTATGGACTAAGGGAAAGAACTACTGTTTTATTGCTGACGCCTTTGGCTTCTCTGTTAGCAAGGAGTAGCGTTCCCTTACAGAAGAAGAAGACGAATCCTTGCTATTGGGTTTAATAATAATAATAATAAGAAGAAGAAGAAGAAGAAGAAGAATATATGGAATTTATATAGCGCTGAATCTTGTAAAGCAACACTTGTTTTAGTTCAGAAACAACGTAGCACAAATACATGAAATGAGTACAACAAGCAATGCTTGTATGAGTACTCTAACATCTTTAGATCATTACGCAAGAATGGGCTGCAGCTGAACAAATTTGCTTTAAATAGATAAGATAACTAAGTATTTGAAGATTTTGAAAGTATCAGAAAAGAAACAACAGATACACGACGATAACAAAGGGGGTAGATGTATCAGGGCAATTCAAGGCAACACTATCGCGAGACAGGCTGTGTGTGACATGCCTACACCAGAAAACAATAGTACGATAATTATATAATTCTGATATTCGACACATGAGGTTGCAGCTCTCTCTCTTGTCCATTCACTCTGCATGGACATCAGTGTGTATGTGTGGGCAACATCCATGCATGTCATAGACCATGTTTGTACGTAAGTGCAGGCAAGCGCACGTGCATGTCCGTGTGTGTGTGTGAGTGCGCGTGCGTCGTGTGCTGCGTTGTGCGCGCGCGCGTCGTGTGTGTGTATGGTGTGTGTGTGTGTGTGTGTGTGTGCGTGTGTGTGTGTGTGTCCTTGCTGTTCACATTGCTAGTCTGCTCTTTCACGCAAAGTGGGTGGGATTTTACACATGTGCACAGGATGTTCTGCGTGCGTTCACACTCAGGGCTTTGAATAGAGTCAGTACTTCTTCTTCGTCTTCGTCGAACGCTCAGACAGCAACTTTTGTTGTCTTGTCATATGAGCGAAAATGCGTTGCGCTGCCGTTAAGCGCCTGACAAGTCAGGCCCAGCACATCCGACTTCGGCGTCGGAGAGAATTGTTATATTTCAAGTCTTTTCTGGGGGGGAAAAGGGCAGGAGAATGGAAGGTAAAACATAGACAGAGAAGGAGGTTGACAGGAAGAAAAGGAACAAGGCAGAAAGAAAGGGAGGGATAGAAAAGAGGGAATTCCTAGCTCAGAATTTCCAGAAGGTTGCTGTTTATACTGACAGGCCCCTGGCATCTCCCCACCGGGGCAGGAGTCAGTGTTTTCTGCAGAGACACGAACCAACCACCCTCGGAAACTGTCAGAATAATTATGAGATCGACGCTCTATACTAACCACGAGATTGTCCCGCCTCTCGAAATGCATACTCTCTCTCTCTCTCTCTCTCTCTCTCTCTCTCTCTCTCTCTCTCTCTTCTCTCTCTCTCTCTCTCTCTCTCCCTCTCTCTCTCTCTCTCTCTCTCTCTCTCTCTCTTTCTTTGTTGTTGTTGTTGTTAAATTTCTTTGTTATTTTCTTACTTGATTTTCTGTCTTTTATTTTCGTTTTTTTTTTTGTTTGTTTGGGTTTTTTTTGTTTGTTCTTTCTTTTCAGTTTTACTGTCAATCTGATAAGTACACATGCATCGAAATAAGAGAAAGAGAGAGAGAGATAGAGAGAGAGAGAGAGAGATATAGATATGGGGGGAGAGAGATAACTCTGTTTGAAGGCTGTGTGATAGGTCAGGAACGGTTGTGTCCCATGAATTGGTTGGCATCGCTACAGCTGGAGATTGAAACGTAACTCGGGACTGACAGTTTGGTGAAGAGAATGGAGTAGGTTGTGTCCCTTGCACTGAACACGCGGAATGTTGAGAGCTGTGGCATACTGAAAAATAATGTGAATCTTTTCCGCACAGCGTACGCGCGCGCGCACGTGCACACTCACACACACACACTCTCACACACACACACACGCGCAAAATACACACAAATACACACACATCGCGTGCGCGCGCACACACTCACACACACACGCACAAAATAACACAAATACACACAAGCGTGCGCGTGCGCGCACACACACACCGGATTGTATAAAAAAAGAAAAGCACATGAGTAAGTAATTCTTCCATTATCCTCGAAATAAAAGAATAATAAAATAAAAACACATACACAGGCACACACACACAAACAAACACACACACAAACAAACACACACATACACACTCAAACACACAAACACACACTCACTCATACACACACACACTCACAAAACACACACACACACAACACACACACACACACTGGTTGTATAAAATGCACATGAAAGTTTCTTCTATTATCCTTGAAATAAAAAAAATAAAAAATAAAAAAACACGCACAGGCACACACACACAAACAAACACACAACACGCACGCACGCACGCACAAACACACACACCTCACTCTCTCTCTCACACACACTCACACACACACACTCACCTCACTCTCTCTCACACACAAACACACACACACACGCACAGACACACACCACGCACATGCACACACGCACACACCACAACCACACGCACCACACACACGCAAAACACACACACACACGCACACACACACGCAAAACACACACACACCTCACTCTCTCTCTCTCACACAAACACACGCACAGACACACACACACACGCACACACACACAACACACACTCACACACACAAACACATACACACACACCTCACTCTCTCTCTCTCTCACAAACACACACACACACACCTCACTTCTTCTCTCTCTCTCTCTCTCTCTCTTCTCTCTCTCTCTCTCTCTCTCTCTCTCTCTCACACACACACACACACACACAAACACACACACACACACCTCACTCTTCTCTCACAAACACACACACACCTACTCTTCTCTCACAAACACACACACACCTCACTCTCTCTCACACACACACACACACACACACACACTCACACACACACACACACAAAACACAACACACACACTCACACCACACACACACACAAACACAACACCACAACACACACAACACACACACACACACACACACACACACACACACACACACACACACACACACACGAGAGAGAGAAGCCCCATTATTTTTAAGGTTTCAAATCTTGTGTTATGACAAGCCAAGGTCTCTACAGTCTAACGGAAGACCCCCAGCAACAAAGTTTTTTAAAAAAAGAAAAAAAAACCCCGGAAAGCCAAAGAGCGAGCGGAGAAACAAGATCAGAAAATGGGGTTTTGATTAAAAAAAAGGGAAAGGAAGCGGGAAAAAGGGACAAGCGGGAAAGGACAAAACCGGGGGAGGGGGGGGGGGGGGGGGGGGGGGGGAAAAGAAGAAGAGAGGGAGGAGATAGGGTTTTGGATTAGAGAGAGAGACAGACAGAAAGGGGGAGGGAGAGGGAGGAAGAGATAGACGACAGGCGAGAGGGGGGGGAGGGGAGACGGAGAGGCAGAGATTGCATGGTTTGGATTGAGAGGAGAGAAGAAGAGATCAGAAGACAGAGAGATAGAGGGCGGGGAAAAGGGGGAGAAAAGGGGGCAGAGATTGGAGGGTTGATTAGAAGGAGAAGAAGCGGGAAGGCAGAAGGGAGAGGAGGGGCAGAGATTGGATGGGTTGGTTTTAGGAGAGAGGGGAAGAGGGGGAAAAAAAGGGAAAAAGGGGAAAAAGAGGAGAGAGGGAGAGTTTTGGGATGGGTTTTGGATTAGAGAAAAGGAGGAAGAGAAGACGGGGGAAAAGGAAAGAAAGGTTTGGGATGGGTTGGTTGAAGGGGAAAGAAAGAAGACGGGAGGGGGGGGGAAAAATTTTTTTTTTTTTTTTTGGGGCGGGTTGGGTTATAGCCCGGGATTTGGGGGTTTTTTGTTTTTAAAGAGGTAAAGAAAAGTTCGAATAGATTTTTTTTGTTGGTTTTTTTTTTTTTTTTTTTTTTTTTTTTTTTTTTTTGGGTGGGGGGGTTGTTTTCCCCGGTCAAAGGAAAATTTTTAAAGAAAAAAAGGAAAAAAAGAAAAAAAGTTGAAAGGAGAAGAGAGAGGGAGAGGTTTGAGGAGGAGGGGGAGAGGAGAGAGAGAGAGAGAATGACAATGAAAAGGGGCAATGACAAATTTTTTATTTCGAGGAAAAATGAATAGCCTATGTGCTTTTTACATCCAGTCCCCCCCCGTTAGGGATACTTTAAAAATAAAAACCCCAATATTTACGTTCACAATAAAACAAGGGGGGAAAAACCCTTTTTAAAAAAGTCCCCCCCCCCCCAAGCAAGCAAATAAAGAAACCCTAAAAAACCCACCCCCCCCTCCCCACCCCCCAAAAAAACCCTAACCCCAAACAAAAAACAAAACAAAAGAGAAAGAAAAACCAAACCAACAGAAGAAGATAAAAAGAGAAAAAACGAAAACAACAAAACAGAACAACAAAAGGCCAAGAAAATAAAACCAAACCCAAAATTATAAGTAAAAAGATAAACATTACACAATGTCAAATGGTACACATACTTGTTACACATAACTATAAGATATTGAAATAGGGCACTCATTAAAACTTATGTACAGAGGCAAGTCAATAAAGTATTGAAAATATAAAATATGAATCCTTCATCAGGATACACTATAACTATAAGCGAGACGATAAAAGGTGAGAAAGAGACAGAGAGACAGAGAGAGTGTGTGTGTGTATCTCAGAGATAATATCCAATATATAATTCCCAAAACAGTATGCGATCCCATCAACACTCATTTTAGATTATATTCGTTTCAAATTATATGTCATGATAATGAAATAAATTTGATACCCATACATCCACACAATAAAAACAAGAAACAAAACAAAGAAGAAATCTAAACCTATACAGTCATTGAGGGAGAAAATATGAGTGAGTGAGTGAGTGAGTGAGTGTGTGTATGTATGTGTGTGTTTTGTTGTGAGTGTGTGTGGTGTGTGTGGGGGGGGGGGGGGGGGGGTGGCAATTCAGGGATAATACTAAATATGTAATACTCACATTAGCACACGATCAACACAAACACTTTTTAATTATACTCATACAAATTGAATGTCATGATAATAAAATAAGTGCAATACCCATACACTCACATAATAAAGAGGGGAAAAAGCCAATAAAGTCATAAAAAGAACATCTACACATTGTAAGTAATAGAAACAAATTCTTTTTTTCAGGATAATGAATAAGTACTCATGTGCTTTTTTACATCTTGTCCCCGCCCGTGGGGTCACATTGAAAATGCACTCAGTACTCATATTTTCAAACAGTAGAAGCAAAGGGAAAAAACTTTTTTTTTAAAGAAAAGAGAGAAAAAGAAAAAAACAAACAAACAAACAGACAAACAAACAAACAAACAACCCCGGACGAGCAAACGACAAATAAAACCCCAGAGAGAGAGAGAGAGAGAGAGAGAGGGGGGAGGGGGGGGGGGGGGGGGGGGCAAAAAAAAATTTTGGAAAAATTGTTTGGGTTTGGTTTTCCCCGTTTTTTGGAGGTTTGTTGGGGGTAGTTAAATGAAAAAGGGGAACCCCCCATTCCCCCCCCCCAAATTTTTATTTGCTTACCTTAAATTTTATTGGTTTTTTAAAGGTTTTTTATTTTTAAAGGTTTTTTTTTTTTAAAAATTAAATTTTATATAATATTTTTTATTTTTTATTTTTTTATATTATTTTTTAAGGGGGGGGGGAAAGAATAATCGGGCGCTACTGTAAAAAAACAAACAAAAAAAAAAAATTTCACCTTCCCCCCCCAAACCTTCTCCCCTCCCAGGCCTTTTTTTCTTTTGGGTTGGGGGTTGGTTGAAAAAGGGGGGAAAAGGAGGGCGAGACCCTGGGGGGGGGGGGGGGGTTTGGGGGTTGGGGGGGTGTGAGAAAATTTCAACTTGCCTTTGGGGGGGGTTTTTGTGGGGTTTGGGGGGGGGTGACGGGTTTTGGGGGTAGGTTTGGGGGTTTGGGGGGGGGGGGGGGGGGGGGGGGGGGGGGGGGGGGGGGGGGGGGCGGGGGGGGGGGGGGGGAAAGGGGTGGGGGGAGTGTCAGGGTGCTTTTGACTGGTTGTTTGACTGTGACATCGCTTTGTCTTTTTCGTTTTTGTTTCTTTTGGGGTTTTTGGGGGGTGTTTTGTTGGGGTTTTTTTTGTTGTTGGGGTTTTTTTGTTGATGTTTGGGGTTTTTTTTGGAGGGGGGGGGGGGGGGGGGGGGGGGTTTGTGGTTTTGGTGGTGGTGTTTTTGTGTGTGTGTGTGTGTGGTGTTTTGGGGGGTTGGTTTGGTTTTTTGGCTGATTGGAGAGTTGGTTATCTGTGTGTGTGTGTGTGTGTGTGTGTGTGTGTGTGGCTTTTTTCCACATTGCCTCCCTTACACAGACAGACACACTCTCTCTCTCTCCCTCCCTCCCTCCCTCTCTCTCCTTACATGCATGCATGCATCTATCCCTCCTCTCTCCCTCCCTCCCTCCCTCCATCCATTCATCTTACGGACAGTCACACAGTCACACACACAACACACACACACACACACACACTCACCTACG
>CM054149.1:590103-607603 GCA_028751875.1 Rapana venosa
GCTGCTGCTGCCGCTGCTGTTGCTGCTGCTACTACTACTGTTGCTACTGCTGTTGCTGTTGTTGTTGCTGCTGCTACTACTACTGTTGCTGTTGCTGCTGCTGATACTACTACTACAACTACTGTTGCTGCTGCTGCAGCTGTTACTACTGCTTCTACTACTACTGCTCCTGCTCCTGCTGCTGCTGCTGCTGCTGCTGCTGCATGTTGCTGCTACGTTTCTAATCAGAAGAAATCGAATTTACTTGAATGATGTGCATATCTTAAGTTGACAATGTGTTATGTTTCAGCCAGCAGACCAATGCAAACAGCCCACCCTCCAGCTGACGATCCCCTGTGAAGACACTAAGGACAGACAGCAGAAAACTGCCTGTAGACATATGATCAGCTTGAAAGACCTTACATTCGAAAGGTAAGCAGCTTTCTTTTGTTTTGTTATGTTTAGATTTGGAGATGGGGGTTTTTTTCTGTTCCGTTTTTGGTTTTCGTTTTCCTTTAGGCTTTGGAGACGGGATAGCTCAGTGGTCAGAGCACTCGCTTTCCCCCAGCCAAATTAACCAGCGCGGGATGGGTGACCGTTTGCACGCCTTGGCTTCAGTACAGTTCCCCAGTTCATCATCATCATCATCATCATCATCATCATCATCATCATCATCATCATCATCATCATCATCATCATCAGTCCCGTGACCTTGGCGGTCGTGGAGGAGACACGAAAGACGATGCCGTGGTAAGCCTCCCCAGTTCCCCCAGCTGTAAATGGGTACCTGCCCTCTTTAAGGTCAGGGAAGGTAAAGCAGCGAGGGAGAGGAGATGGGCGCCGCCCTCAATATGCTGGCCCCTAGAGAAGTGAGGTCTCTGACGCCTCGCTCCCCTACGACCACATAGGTTATGGGACACCTTTATCTTTAGGCTTAAGAAGCAGCTGCCTCCTCTGCTGTTTTTGGAGGTCATCGTCGAACACGACGGACAAACATACAGAAGGTGACACAGTCTGTCAACGGCCTGGGGATGTCAACATTTAAGGTTTGCTTTGCTTGTTTTGTTCTGGGTGTGTTTTACGGAATCTGGTCTCGGTTTTATCACATTTTATGTATGGTTGATGTGGTTTTTCCCACAACGCGGTGCCCGTCCTGGGTTGACCCTTATGGTTGACCAGGGCTTTGATACAAGGAACGACAGTAGAGTTGGTTTTATACCCTGTTTTAATCTGTATATAGCTGCACAGTTTTAATCTGAGATTTAAAACATTTACGAGGTGACAGCCCTGATATGGCCTCTGTGGTCAGTAACAAAACAACAAGATTGGATTGGGTTTTGTTTATTTCTTTGTAAAAGGTGAAGTAAAGGTGTCCCATAACCTATGTGGTCGTAGGGGAGCAAGGCATCAGAGACCTCAGCTTCTCAAACGGCCAGCATATTGAGGGAGGCGTCCATCTCCTCTCCCTCGCTGCTTTACCTTTCCTGACCCTAAAGAGGCAGGTACCCATTTACAGCTGGGGGAACTGGGGGAACTGTACTGAAGCCAAGGCGCGCAAACGGTCACCCATCCAACTGGTAACTACGCTCGATGCTGCTTAACCTTTAGCTGGGGGAAAGCGAGTGCTCTGACCATTGAGCTATCCCGTGCCCTCTTTTGTTTGTAGTGGGTTTTGGTGGGGTTTTTTTTAGCCTTAAGAAGTTGGTATAGTCTCTGAAATACCTCAAGCTGTTGTGGTTTTTGAATTGAAATGAACTGAATTGAAGACCACTTTTAGTCACAGCAGATTTTTCTGCGTGAAATTTGGGCTGCTCTCCCTGAGGAGAGCACGTCGCCACAAGAGCAGCGCCACCCATTTTTTTCAAAATTATTTTCCTGTTTGCATGTGTATTTGCTTCCATAACAGAGTGGTTTCATCCACTTTGGTTTCTTTCTTTTTCTTTCATACTTTCTTAGTTTCTTTCTTTCTTTCTTTTTATAGTTATCTTTCTTTCATTCTGTCCATTTTTCTGTTTGTCTTTCTTTCTTTCATTTTTTTCTTTCCTTTTCTCTTTTTTTCTTCTTCTTCTTCTTCTTCTTCTTCTTCTTCTTCTTCTTCTTCTTCTTCTTCTTCTTCTTCTTCTTCCTCTCTCTCTCTCTCTCTCTCTTTCTCTCCTCTCTCTCTCTCTCTCTCTCTCTCTCTCTCTCTCTCTCTCTTTCTCTCTTTTCTCTCTTATTCTCTCACCTATTCTGTTCTACTCCTCTTCTTTTCTCTTTCTTTCTTTCTTTCTTTTCCTTCTTTCTCTCTTTTTTTTTTCTTTCTTTGTTGTCATTTTCTCTGTGGGTGGGGATGGTGGGGGTGGAGGAGTGCCTATTCCATGTGTCAGTTAGCTCGTTTTGTTGCCCCCTGTCGCTTTCATATTTTTGCTAGTTTGTTCGTGTGTGTGTGTGTGTGTGTGTGTGTGTTGTGTGTGTGTGTGTGTGTGTTTATTTGTTTGTCTGTTTGTCTTTTCCATCTACAAGCACCTCATTTTCCCTCCATTACAGCCAAGAATTATTCGCTTGTCAGTAAATGCGAGAAAATCGGAGAGAAGTTGACGTGAGAGAGAGAAAAAACCAAAAAACAACCCAAAACAACAAACAACAAACAACCAAACGAGGAGAGAGAGAAAGAGAGAGAGAGAGAGAGGGGGGGGGGGAGGGGAGGGAGCGAGGGAGTGGAAAGAGAGAGTGAGGGGGAGAGAGAGAGTGAGTGTGTGTGTGGAGAGAGAGAGGGGAGAGAGAGAGAGTGGGCGGGAGAGAGAGAGAGGGAGCGGGAGAGAGAGAGTGTGTGTGTGTGTGGAGAGAGAGAGACGCGGGGGGGGGGGGGGGGGGTAGGGGAGACAGACAGACAGACTGACAGATAGAGACAGAGAGAGACAGAGAGAGATAGAGAGTGAGACAGAGAAAGAGAGAGTGAGTGAGTAGGGTAGAGAGAAAGAGAGGTTAAGAGACGGGTGGAGAGAGAAAGATAGAGAGACAGATAGAGAGCGAATAGAGAGACAGGGCAGAACAGAGAAATGGAGGAAAGGAGTTGTGGAAGAGAGAGAAAGAGCTAAAGGAACACACACACACACAACATACACACACACATACACACCCTACACACACAAACACACACACACACACACACACACATACACACAAACACACACACACACACACACCACACACACACACACACACACACAAACACAGCGTCTAATATCACTAAAAGTGAACAGACGTAAAATTGAAGTCAACAACAACAACACACAAACACACACACACGCACGCACGCACACAGAGATAGAAGAGGGTAGACAGACCCAGAGTCGGACAGGTACGTACAGAGACAGATATATATATATATATATATATATATATATATATATATAGAGAGAGAGAGAGAGAGAGAGAGAGAGAGAGAGAGAGAGAGAGAGAGGAGAGACAGAGAGAGAGAGAGAGTGTGTGTGTGTGTGTGTGTGTGTGGAGAGAGACAGAGAGAGAGAGAGTGTGTGTGTGTGGAGAGAGAGAGAGACAGAGAGAGAGAGTGTGTGTGTGTGGAGAGAGAGAGACAGAGAGAGAGTGTGTGTGTGTGGAGAGACAGACAGACAGACAGAGAGATGTGTGTGTGGAGAGGGGAGACAGAGAGAGAGTGTGTGTGTGTGGAGAGACAGACAGACAAGAGAGTGTGTGTGTGTGGGAGAGACAGACAGACAGACAGAGAGAGTGTGTGTGTGGAGAGAGAGAGACAGAGAGAGAGAGAGTGTGTGTGTGGAGAGAGACAGAGAGGGAGTGTGTGTGTGGAGAGAGACTACAGACACAGAGAGAGAGTGTGTGTGTGTGTGTGTGGAGAGAGAAAAGACAGAGAGGAGTGTGTGTGTGGAGAGAGAGAGACAGAGAGAGAGTGTGTGTTGTGTGTGTGTGTGTGTGGGGAGAGAGAGAGACAGAGAGAGAGTGTGTGGGTGGAGAGAGAGAGACAGAGAGAGAGAGAGTGTGTGTGTGTGTGTTTGTGTGGAGACAGAGAGAGACAGAATGTGTGTGTGAGGAGAGAGAGAGAAGAGAGAGAGAGAGAGAGAGAGAGAGAGAGAGAGAGAGTGGTGTGTGTTGTGTGTGTGTGTGTGTGTGGAGACAGAGAGAGTGTGTATGTGTGTGTGGAGAGAGAGACAGAGACAGAGAGAGTATGTGTGTGTGGAGAGAGAGAGACAGAGACAGTGTGTGTGTGTGTGTGTGGAGACAGACAGACAGACAGACAGACAGAGCGGAGGGTGACGTGACGTGTGTGGTCGAGAGACTAATGCAGCTACTGTTATCTGTAGCTGTTGTGCTGCCTTCAACAGCTTTTGTTCTCTCCCCTCTCTCTCCCCCCTACCCCCCTCCCTCATCCCCTCACTCCCTGCCTTGCGAAGTTACATATATCTTTTCTTCTTCTTTACATCCCCCCTTTTCCATCCCCTTTTTGTGTTTTGTTTTTTTGTTGTTTTTTTTATGTGTAAGTTCTTTTTTGTGTGTGTGTATATCTGGTTGTTACCTTCTTTTTTCTTTTTTCTTCTTCTTCTTTCTTTCTTTGTTTTTTTTTCTTTCTTTCTTTCTTTCTTTCTTTGTGTGTGTGTGTGTGTGTGTGTGTGTGTGTGTGTGTGTGTGTGTGTGTGTGTGTGTGGTGTGTGGCGCGTGGCGCGTGTGTGTGTTTTGTGCTGTGTGTGTGTGTATCTTTCTATGTTTCGTTTTTTTTTCTTGGTTGTTATTTTCTTGTTCCTTTCTGGGGTTGTTTCTTTCTTTTTTCTGTTTTCATTGCTGTCTTTTCCTTTGGTTTTGCTTCCTTTTTTTTCCGACCTAGTTTTTTTTGTCCGTTTTTCTGTCTGTCTGTCTGTCTTTCTTTCTCTCCGTTTTAATCCAGTTGTCTTTCTTTCTCTCCCCTTTTTTCTGTGTTGTGTTGTTTGTTTGTTTGTGTGTGTGTGTGTGTGTTTTTGTTGTTGTTGTTTTGTGTTTGTTTGGGGTTTTGTTTGTTTGTTTGTTTTGTTGGGTTGTTTTTTTTTTTGGGGGGGGGTTGTTTTTGTGTTAGTCTATCCTTCCTCACTCCCCCTCACCCCCCCCCCCCCCCCCCCCCCCCCCCCCCCCCCGGGCCCCTTAATGTTTCCTTCTTTTTATTTGTCTAGCATGTCTTTTTTCTGTTCTTCTGTCTCTCTTTTTTCTTTCCTTCTTTCTTTCTTTCTTTCTTTTTTTCTTTCTTTCTTTCTTTTCTTTTCTTTTCTTTTTTCTTTTTTTTCTTTCTTTTTTTCTTTCTTTTTCTTTCTTTTCTTTCTTTCTTTTCTTTTCTTTCTTTCTTTTTTTCTTTCTTTCTTTCTTCCTGTCTTGGTTCTTCTGTCATTGTTTCTGTCTTGCTTTCTTGTTATTCAGGTGTTTCTGTCTCTCTCTCTCCCCCCCCCCCCCCCCCCACCCCCTTCACCAACCCCCACCCTACCCCACCCCACCCCTCTCTTGGTTTTATTTCTTTTGATATGTTCTTTGATTCTGTTTTTGTTGTTGTTGATTTTTTTGTTTTGTTCTGTTTCGTTTTGTGTTGTTTCGTATTGTATTGCTCTGATTTGTAATTGCAAGATATAGCGCTCTATAAATTCCATATATTATCATTATTATTATTATTATTATTATTATTGTTATTTTTATTGTTGTTGTTGTTGTTGTTGTTGTTGTTGTTATTATTATTTATTGTATTGTATACCACTTTCAGTCACGGTCAGATTTCTCTGCGTGAAATTCGGGGGCTGCTCTCTTCCCCCGGGGGAGAGCGCGGTCGCCGCAAGAGCAGCGCCACCCATTTTACTCCTAGCGGTGTTTTTTTAAAAAAAATTTTAAGCTAAAGTGGGGACTTGATGGAATCGGAAGGAAATCTCACTTCATACTTGTTTGCGTTGGTTGTTGTCAAAGATTGCAACCCCCCCCCCCCCCCCCCCCCCCCCCCCCCCCCCCCCCCCCCCCCCCCCCCCCCCCCCCCCACCCCCCCCCCCCCCCCCCCCCCCCCCCCCCCCCCCTTCCATCCCCCCACCTGCCTGTGCTGTCACATGTGCCACTACGCACCCGCCATTCCTCCAAGATACACCGGCGCAAACTATTTCCCATTCCCCCCCCCCCACCTCCCCCACCCCCCCCTCCCCACCCCCCCCCATCCCCCCCCTCCCCCCACCCCCCCCCCCCCCCCCCTCCCCCACCTCCCCCCCCATCCCCCCACAGGCCACATGGCACTGCTTTAAAGACATCTTTCTGGGAAACAACTGTGCGCAATGCATCTGGATGCCAAATGAACATTCCGGCCTCCCCCTCTGATACCTACCCCCCCCCCCCAACCTCCCAAGAGGACAACCTTGAGCACATGTCACAAAAATACTATCTGTCTGGGCTGATAAACCTGATAGAACGGTACTTCCTTACCCTGCCCCGTCTAACCCCCCTTTCAACCTGCTCCCCCACCCCCCTCCCCTTCCTCTCTCCTCTCTCTCCTCTCTCTCCTTCTTTCTCTCTCTCTTCTCTCTCTCTCTCTCTCTTACTTCTACTAAAGGGCTGAACAGCTCACACTCTTTTCACGTGGTGGTGCAGGGCCTGCAGTTTACAATACATTCCCTTTCTGGAAGTTCTGTAGGGCCTGGTGTAATACCTTGTAAATTTCTGGAATCCTCTCTTGCAACGTGTGTTTCTTGTTTTGGCCTTGTTCCCTTTTCTTCCTGTCACCCCCTTCTTGATATTTTCTGCCTTCTTGGTCCATTCTCCTGCCTTTTTTCTTCCAGAAAGACTTAAAATGTAACCATTCTCTCCCATGCCGAAGTTGGATGCGCTGGGCCTGACTTGTCAGGCGCTTGTTGGCAGCGCAACGCATTTTCGCTCATATGACAGACAACAATAGTTGCTGGCTTAGTTTTGGAAGGAGACACCAGCAGTGTAAATCTTTTGGGGTTGGAAATAATTTTGATAAGGAAACAAATACATTTTGCAACAGAATTTTTTTTCTTTTACAAAAAAATGGGTGGCGCTGCTCTTGTGGCGACGCGCTCTCCACGGGGAGAGCCGCCCGAATTTCACACAGAGAAATCTGCCGTGACTGAAAGTGGCATTCATTTCAGTTCAATTTATTTCAACTCTGCCGTGCCATTGGATTGAAACCAAGCATTCAGTGCAGGGATAAGGAAGTCATAGGCTAACAGGGACACTTGTTTCACTTATGGTGAACAGATCGCGGCCATTCACACACACTTTGGTTAGATTTGTTCTAGTTGGTTTTAGATATCAGAGGCCACTGAGTGTAAGCTAAAAAAAACTGAAAATAAGGTAGGTTAAAAAAAAGTATTTTAAAAAAGGTAAAGGTTGTCCCATAACCTATGTGGTCGTAGGGGAGCGAGGTGTCAGAGATCTCAGCTTCTCCAGGGGCCAGCATATTGAGTGCGGCGCCCATCTCCTCTCCCTCGCTGCTTTACCTTCCCTGACCCTAAAGAGGGCAGGTACCCATTTGCTGGGTGAACTTGGGGACTGTACTGAAGCCAAGGTGCGCAGACGGTCACCCATCCAAGTGGTAGCCACGCTCGATGCTGCTTAACATTGGCTGGGGGAAAGCGAGTGCTCTGACCACTGCGATATCTAGTGCTGGTTAATGTGTTGCTAATCTTCATTCTAATTGGCTTTTCTCATTCTTGATACTAATCTGATGTTTGCGTGTGGAGTTTGAGGAAAATTTCGTTTAGATCTTGTTGTGTTTTGGGTGATGTAAAAGCTGTAGTATTCATGAAAGGCTCTTGTAAATGTTGAACTTGACTGATTTCGCGTTGAGGTGTGTGTGTGTGTGTGTGTGTGTGGTGTGTGTGTGTGGTTGTGTGTGTGTGTTGTGTGTGTGTATGTGTGTGTGTGTGTGTGTGTGTGTGTGTGTGTGTGTGTGTGTGGTGTGTGTGGTGTGTGTGATTATCATCAGAGATGCAAGTAAAGTACTGTTACAAATTTGTCTGTCTGTCTGTCTTGTGTCTGTCGTCTGTCTGTCTGTCTTCTTCTTCTTCCTCCTTCTCTTTCCTCCTCCTCATCCTCCATCTTTTTTCCTCCTTCTCGTCCTCCTCTTCCTTCTTCCTCCTCCTCCTCCTCCTTCTTCTTCCTCCTCCTCTTTTCTTCTTCTTCCTCCTCTTCCTTCTTCTTGTTCTATGGTGTTTATGTTTATTCTCATGATCTTTCTTTTCACACGACATAGAACGACAGTAGAGTTGGTTTTATCACCCGATTTAATCTGGACACGTTTTCAATGTGAGATTTAAAATTGGACGGGGTGACAGCCCCCTGATATGGCCCCTGTGGTCGGCGGGGCTATAAACAACAGGATTGGATTGGATTGGATTCCTTTGTTTTTCTTTATCCTGGAACTTATCTGGGTATACTGTCCTCCTTTGCTTTTCCTATTAGTGACCTCTTCAGCAGGGATGCAATCTCACCTCACAGCTGTGTGTCCAGTTGTCAGGGGAGGCAGCTCTTGCTTACTCGTTTTCACAGGGTGCACTATGCGAAGTATGACATGCTGATAAAGTGAAGATAGTTACCCCCCCCCCCCCTCTTCGCACACACACACACACACACACGCACCCCCCCCCCCCCCCACCTCCACCTCCTCCACCTCCTCCTCCACCACCACTCCTCCTTCTTCCTCCTCCACCACCACCATCACCACCTCCACCTCACCACCACCACCTCCACCACCTCCACCTCCTCCTCCTCCTCACCACACCACCACCCACTGTCACACCTCCTCCTCCTCCACCACCACCACCACCTCCACCACCACCACCACCACACCTCCTCCTTCTCCTCCTCCACCACCACCATCACCACCTCCACCTCACCACCACCACCTCCACCACCTCCACCTCCTCCTCCTCCTCACCACACCACCACCCACTGTCACCACCTCCTCCTCCTCACCACACCACCACCCACTGTCACCACCTCCACCACCACCACCACCACCACCACCTCCACCACCACCACCACCACCACACCTCCACCACCACCACCACCACCACCTCCTCCTCCTCCCACCATCTCCTCCCACCACCACCACCACCTCCTCCTCCTCCTCCCCCACCACCACCACCCCCACCTCCACCACCACCACACCACCACCACCTCCTCCTCCTCCCACCATCTCCTCCCACCACCACCACCACCCTCCTCCTCCTCCTCCCCCACCACCACCACCACCACCTCCTCCTCCTCCCCCACCACCACCACCACCACCACCACCTCCTCCTCCTCTTTTCTCCTCCCCCTTCTCTGCTTATTGGCCTGAACAGCTCACAGCAGTTTATGCTGTGCGCTCTATTGGGGGTTGTACACTGACGCTGGAAACAAGCAACTCTGCTGTGACAGTGGATGTCAGAGGAACAGCCAGTGCTCTGATAAGAAACCCACAGCAGGGGGCCAAAACTGCTTCTCTTTTGGGTGAAAACGGTTTGTGGCCGTTATAGTTAATTTTTGGTTTACGAGTTGTTCTGATAAGTTTGAGATGTTGTAGGCCACTTGGTGTAATTTTAAAGACACACACACACACACACACACACACACACACACACACACACACACACACACACACACACACACACACACAAGTGTTTGTAAACCTGATAGCTGACTTTCGCTTGTACTAAGTTTTCATCCACATCACCAATTTGATGTTTGCATGTGTGGCTTAAAGAGGATTTTTGTTGACATCTTCTCCCGATTGGGTGTCGTAAAAACAGTAGGGTATGTTTGTTATGTCAGGCCCTTTAGGAGGCTTGACTTTGTTGATTGTAGCTTTTTAAAAAAAAACACGTTTTGATTTGCACATAAATGCATACAAACAAACTGACTTTTCATCGAGACAACATTACATCATTTTCATTTTACAGGCTTACAAGGCTACTAGTTACACAAAGTAACAAAAAAACCCAATCATTTTTGTTGTCAAGACAAGATTTATACATTGTATACAGAATTTTATTAATATTTTGAAGTGGTACTCAACTTTCTACTAAATTTATGCACTAAAACCATTTTTTTCTGGCCTCATACTGGTCATTAAAAGATGGTGGTTCTCCCTGCAAAATTCCCAACGTACACTGTACGAACATAGTAATAAGCCGAAAAATTGCCAACACCAAACCTGACTGTTGCCCAGGGTAGCTCACACCAGGCGCCTACTGTTTTGATGATGATTATTACGTCCACATCTTGGAAACAGCTCTGCAATGACACTGGATGCCAAATGAGCAATCAGAGTTCGGATGATAGCATCGCAACAGAGATACTTTATCTCGCTGTGGTGGGGGGGGGGGGGGGGGTTGGGGGTTCTATTAAAGCCGAGTTTGTTTAAAGGGTGTTTTGACAAGGTTGAGAGAGATACAGTAGACGTAAAAGAGACAGAAAAAAGCATAACAGTGCTAGGAAAACATACAAAAAAAAGCATTTAAGTGCTGGCAAAACATGATTGCTAATCTACAGCTGTACTACGTTTTCCTGGCTGGGGCGCTGGTATGATGCTTGCTGCTGTGGGAGCTTGGAGAAATTCAATTTAGATCTCATTCTGAATAGATGTCGTAAAAGCCGTGAGTGGGAACATGAAGGTTTGGACAGATGCTGTGAGGGGGTGCGCGGTTGTAGCTAATGGCGTTTGGGTTTGGGTGGGCCGCGCGTGAAGGTGAAGACAATAAATGTCTGTTTTATGTTTTGAGATATTACGTGGGAAGGTGACAGTGACATGTGCGAAAAGGGAACTCTCTTTTTTTGTCTGATTGTATCTGCCCTTCCCCTCGCTTCTTCTTCTTCTTCTTTCTTTTCTTCTCTTCCCCTCTCTCTCTTTCTCTCTCTTCTCTCTCTCTCTCTCTCTCTCTCTCTCTCTCTCTCTCTCTCTCTCATCTTGTCTCTCTCTCTCTCTCTCTTTTCTCTCCTCTCTCTCTCTTCTCTCTCTCCCAACAATGTATTGTGGTCAAGGCCAATGTACATTAAATCATTTCAGAGTTCAGAGTTTTCTCTTCTCTCCTCTCTCTCTCTCTCTCTCTCTCTCTCTTCTCTCTCACTCTCTCTCTCTCTCTTGGTGGGAACAGATGACTATAATTTACAAAACTGCATACCCCACGGGGACTGGATGTATAAAAGCACATGAGTGCTTATTCCATTATCTTCAATATAAAAGAATAAATAAAATAAACTCTCTCTCTCTGACATAGTAAAATTGAGTTAGGTGTCTTATACCTCACACATACAGTTGAAAACGAAGGTGTTTCTGAAAGTGTACATATTCTATCTTTTTTCATTTCGTATTCATTTTTCTTCTATCATCATCATCATCGTCGTCGTCATCGTCATCATCGCCATCGCCATCATCATTGTCATCATCATCATCACAATCACCACCACCATCCTCTTCCTTCTCCTCCTCCTCCTCCTCATCATCATCATCACACTCACCACCTTCATCATCATCATCATCACCACCATATCTCTATCTTCATCATCACCATCATCACCATCATCATCGTCACCACCACCACCGTTACCATCATCACCTTCTTTGCTGAAAACTGCTGTTCAAGATCTGCTTCTTTATTTCGACTTTTATTCTTAGTAGTACTGTCTTCCCTGTTCTTTCTTTCTTTTTTACATTTATACCTCCCCAGCTGCTGAAATCTAGGAAGCATCTCCTGTGATACCCTGTGTCTGAGTGTCAAAGATGCTGGCTCTACCTTCTGCGTTCTTGGCGCGCACTGTGCAATCCAGGTCGCTGTGAAAACAGATGTCGCCTATCTCTGTCTGTTGAACTAAACAGCTCACACCAGCTGTAATCTTTTGGGGGCGGAGTACACTCAGGCTGGAAACAACTCTGCTGTGACAGTGGATGTCAGATGAACATTCAGTGCTCTGATAAGAAACTCGTAACAGGGAAACGTTGTTTTTTCACTTGGGCGAAGAATTCGTGGCCATTAAGGCTGATTTTGGTTACAGGCTTTTTGATAGGTTGGAGAACACACTTGGCAGCCTTCATTCTCAGAAGACTATGGAGTTGCGCTCTAGGTGTTCATTCTGGTACAGCGTCAGGTGTGGCTGGCCAGTCCCACAGGGGAATGACAGACAGTCCCTATGGCAGAGGAAGGCACAGATGAAGTCTGATGCTGGTGTGTCTGTCTGGCACAGCCTAAAACAGAAACATAATTATTACAAGGCTTGTAAATGGGATGGCTGATCTCTACTTGCACCAAGTTTTCGTTTGTGTTGCTAATTTGATGTTGATGTGCGGGGCTTACAGGGAATTTTGTTAGGATTTCGTTGTGATAAGGTGTGGTAAAAGCAGTGGGGAAGGATACTCATGACAGGTTCTTTAACAGTTTGTCTTTATTGACTGTGGTTTGATGCGTGTGGGCCAGCTGTGTGTTAACATCAATGCAGTAGATGGGGATAGTTCAGGTATGCAGTAGAGAACGATTGCAGGTTTTTATGAATATTGGTATGCCTCTTCATGTCTCTGTGTCTGTCTGTTGTTTTCTCTCTCTCTCTCTCTTCTCTCTCTCTCTCTCTCTCTCCCTCTCTTCTTTCTCTCTCTCTCTCTCTCATTTTCTCTGTATCTCTGTCCATCTCTGTGTGTTTCTCTCCCTCCCTCTGTCTCTCACTGTCTCTCTCTGTCTTTACCTGAGTCTTTGTCCCTGTCTCTCTGTCTTTCTCTGTCTTTGTCTCTGTCTGTGTCTGTGTCTCTGTGCCTGTCTGTCTGTCTCTGTGTCTCTGTCTCTCTCTCTGCCTTTGAGAGGTAAATTGAGCTTAATATCTTGAAAACAAAAGTGTTGCTGTGAGCCGTGCAGACGTTCCATTTCTTCATCTCTGATTTCTGTCTTCTTTCATCACTTTCTTCATCATCATCATCGTCGTCGTCGTCATCATTATCATCGTCGTTATCATCGTCATCATCATCATGGTCATCATCATCATTGGCATCATCGTCACCATCATAATCCTTACCACAATCATCATTGTCATTGTCTCCTCCTCCTTCTTTGTTAAAAAGCCCCCATTTTTTTCAAGGTCTGGCCTTTTTGTTTTAACATTTAAGCACCCTACCCTCCCTTTTTATATATACGTTTATGTCTTCAGTGAGAAGACAGCTGGAGGAATCAGTGAGGAATCTCATCAGATACTTGTGTGCCAGCTTGTCAGAGAGGGTGGCTCTCCCGTCTGCATTCTCAGTGCGCACTGTGCAAACTAGGTCATGGTGATAAGGTGAAAATAGTAACCCCCTTCCACCCCCCACCATTCTCTGATTCTTGGACTAAACAGCTCACACCAGCTGTAATCTTTTGGGGGGCGGGGTACACTCATGTTGGAAACAACTCTGCTGTGACAGTGGATGTCAGATGAACAGTCAGTGCTCGGATAAGACAAAGTCATAACAGGGAAACTCTGCTTTTTAGCGAAAAAGATATGCAGCCATTATTTTCGGTGGAGTTGTATCTAACAGGTTTGAGATAAGAGTAGGCCACCAGGTTTGAACTGAAAGAGAAAAGCATGTAAGCGTTGGTGAACGTGTTTGCTAATGTATATTTGGACCATGAAGCTAATTTGGTGTTTTGCATGAGCGTGGGGTGGGGGTTGGAAGCGACTCTCATTGAGATTCTGTTGAGATTGGGTTGTGGTGAAAGATATCACAAACGGCTGTGTTGACAGCTTTTCTACATGTGTAGGTTTCATCCAATGCAGTTAAGACGTTTGTGAGCAGGGTGCTGACATCACAACAACCATTTTCTGTCTTGTACTTCAGACAGGTGAGGAACAGACACTCCAGCCGAGTGGTTAAGTCTATTTGACTCCAATCCCATACGTCCATGAAGTCTCAGGTTTGAATCTTGGCAGTGTTCGGTGAATTAAGTGTGGGGATTTTTACGATCTCCCTGGTCAACTTCAATTCCACTAGCTATGCAATCTTTTAGTAGCTACTCTTTAACTCCTGATTTTTTATGATCTCGCTGGTCAACTTCAATTCCACTAGCTATGCAATCTTTTAGTAGCTACTCTTTAACTCCTGATTTTTTATGATCTCGTGGTCAACTTCAATTCCACTAGCTATGCAATCTTTTAGTAGCTACTCTTTAACTCCTGATTTTTTATGATCTCGCTGGTCAACTTCAATTCCACTAGCTATGCAATCTTTTAGTAGCTACTCTTTAACTCCTGATTTTTTATGATCTCGCTGGTCAACTTCAATTCCACTAGCTATGCAATCTTTTAGTAGCTACTCTTTAACTCCTGATTTTTTATGATCTCGCTGGTCAACTTCAATTCCACTAGCTATGCAATCTTTTAGTAGCTACTCTTTAACTCCTGATTTTTTATGATCCACAGGGGATGGGATAGCTCAGTGGTCACAGCACTTGCTGTCCTTAGGCTTAGGTTAAGAGATGTTGAGCGTGGTTGCCTCACGGACGGGTGACTGTTCACTTTGGCTTCAGCACAATCCCCCAGTTCACTCACCTGTAAATGGGTACCTGCCCTCTTTAGGGACAAAGAAAGCCAAGGATCAAAGATGGGCGGTGCCCTCAAAATGCTGGTCTCTATGAAATATGTTTCTGACACCTCACTCCGCAACAACCGCACAGGTTATGGGACACTTCTGTCATTTACTTTAACTGTGATAATATCCTGGCTTGCAAATGCGATTCCAAACAAATATTCCGCACCAAACGTGGCAGTACGGATGGTTTGGGGTTACTTTGGTTGGAAGGCTGTTGGAATCGCCTTCACTTAAGTTTAAACGGCTTTTGGCCTATCTCAAGCAGCAAAGGCAGCAGAGTATTATCTGAGGAAAAAAAGAGGGATTTAAGTGCTGGAAAAACACGAGGGCTAATCTTCATTGCATCATGTTCTGGTTTGTGGTATCTAATTTGATTAGTGCTTGCGTGTGGGGGTTAACTTCATTTCCTTTTTTATGACATTGTGATTTGGTGCCGTAAATACAGCAAGGAGAACCGTTCTGCCCTATGTTTTAAGGGGCTATTCCATAAAGGTTGACATGCCTACTGTTGAAAATTCGGAAAAGGGTCTGTTGAATCTGTCTGTCTGTCTGTCTGCCTGTTTATCTTACTGTCTGTCTCTCTCTGTCTCTCTGTCTCTCTATCTGTCTCTCTCCCCCCTCTTCTCTCTCTCTCTCTCTCTCTCTCGCTCTCTCTCTCTCTCTCCCTCTCTCTCCATCTCCCTCTGTTTCTCTGTCAGTCTGCCTGTCTGCCTGTCTATCTGTCTCTCTCTGTCTCTGTCTCTCTCTCCTTCTCTCTTCTCCCCCCCTCTCCCCCCCCCCCCCCCCCCTCCTCTCTCCCTCACTCCCTCTCTCTCCATCTCCCTCTGTCTGTTTCTCTCTCAGTCTGCCTGCCTGTCTGTCTGTCTGTCTGTCTCTCTCTCTCTCTCTCTCTCTCTCTCTCTCTCTCTCTCTCTCTTCTCTCCCTCCCTCCTCCCTCTCTCCCTCTCTCTCTCTCTCTTCCTCTCTCCCTCTCTTCAATCTCCCTCTGTCTGTTTCTCTGTCAGTTTGCCTGTCTGTCTGTGTCTGTCTCTCTCTGTCTCTCTGTCTGTCTCTCTCTCCTTCTCTCTCTCTCTCTCTCTCTCTCTCTCTCCTCTCTCTCTCTCTCTTCCCCCCTCTCTCCACCTCCCCCCCTCTCTCTCTCTCCCTCTCCCTCTGTTTCTCTGTCAGTCTGCCTGTCTGCCTGCCTACCTCTCTCTCTCTCTCTCCCTCTCTCTCTCCCTCCCTCTCTCTCCATCTCTCTCTCCTCCCTCTCTCTCTCTCTCTCTCCATTTCAACAGAGACAAGACCCCAGCTGTTAAACTCAGGCAGACATCTCTCCCCCCAAAAAAAGAACCTGGTCTGCCTGGATGTCAAACATGGCGGCTCTCCCCTACCGCGTTCCACGATGCGCGCTGCATAGATGAATGTGTCACAGCGATAAGATGCAGATAGCTGTCCTCCGACACCTTGTTTCCCCAGGCAGTTTACACCCTCCTCATCATCTTGTGGAGGGGGCGTATGCTCACCTTGGGGGAAAAGATACATTTTCAGGGTGACCCAGGATGCCAAATGAACATTCAGTACATCGATAAGAAAGTCGAGTATGGATTTTTCCTGGGTTTTTGTGGTTTGTTTCGGTTCGAAAAAAAAGATTTTAAGGAGTCGTGATTTGTCGGAAAGGTTACGGGTTTACAGAAAGACAGAAACGGAGAACAAAGCAAGAGGGGAGAGGGAGGGAGGCGGGGGGGAGAGAGGAGAGATTCAGAATGTAAGAGAGAGAGATAAAACAGAGAAAGAGGCAGGTAGACAGACAGAAACTTTGTCTGGAAGATGCGAGCAGCCAGAACGAAGCAGATGATATCAGAATGTAGGGAGTTGGAGGAGTCAACACAATAAATCTCTCCCAAGACTTGTCGGTATGGCAGTCAGTGATGGTCGGTCGTTCTCTACTACTTTCTTGATTTTCACTCTGCAAAAGATAGTGATGAACATAAGGCCAGGATGATTAATAAAAACCGTTAAAGTCTACTCTTACTTTAATTACCGATTTGATGTAACTGCGGTTGCACTACAGATGGCAGACTTACCCTTGCGTCGATGGGAAAACTGTCGTTAGTGTGTGATGTGTGAGGACCCAGCATCGTTGTCAGCAAACTTTCTCATCCACTCAACTCTTTGGTCAGTCTTAAGTTGTAGGTAACTTCCAATGAAATCTTTTTCAAGGTAAACATACTTTCTCCGCATTAAAGAACAACAAGAAAGGTAAATCTGAACCATGCATTTTTTTTTTTTACCTTGGCTATAACTCCGAGGTTCGCTAATGGTGAGATTATGTGTGTGTGTGTGATACTTGTTAACCCACTATTAAGGTAGCCGTATTCCGACTTCAGGGATGAACCATACGCTAATATGGATCTGTCTCTTTGGGAACGGATGACAAAATTTACAAAACCGCATACACACGGGGACTGGATGTAAAAAGCAGCACATGAGTGCTTATTCCATTATCCTCGATTTAAAAAAAAAAAAGTCATCTGAGCGCTTTGATTTGTTGCTTTACAAGATTCAGCACTATATAAAGTCCATACATTATTATTATTATTATTGTTGTTGTTGTTGTTGTTGTTGTTGTTGTTATTATTATTATTATTATTATTATATTATTATTATTATTATTATTATTATTACTACAACTCTCGTCTACAAACGGAGAGGACGGTTCTGCAGAAATTCTTCCTCATTCTCAATGGGTTTTTTCATTTTGAAGAGATCGAGCCGCAAATGGACTGCCTATATAAACAGTAACGTAGTAGTTCGTTTATGCTTCATCATTCATTATCCCTCGTTATTCTGTGTTATCTCCTACAAAGACCACATAAGCAACGAAAGCGTGCCTAACAGAATCCAGCAAACCATTGGACCCTATGAGAACCTTCTAACGATCGTGAAAAAGCGTAAACTTAAATGGTATGGGCATGTCACAAGATC
>CM054149.1:615103-617603 GCA_028751875.1 Rapana venosa
ATCGTTGCGGTAGGTAGATTTTTCCCCCCATTTAATTTCAATGCCATGTCATTTAAAACGGTCAGGTAGGTATTAGGCAGAATACGCTTCTGACAATAAATTTTAAAAAAAAGAAGAAATAAAAAGAGAAGAAAAAAAAAAACCTCACGAAATTTTCAAGTTTAAAAATCACGGCTACACGTATGCATGTACGTATGATTTTGCTCTTAAGATTTTATTCTGCTAATTTTGGGCTTTGCTCCAGGTTTTTTTCGAGAGCATAAGTGCTTACAGAGTATAGGTGCTAAAAGCGAATTTCATTTAGATCTGTCCCTGATGCAGTGTCATAAAAGCAGGGGGAGATAACCGCTTTCAACCAGAGTGCGGCATCATTCCATTGGGTTGCCCACACGCAGACTTCAAACATGTCGGCTTTATGTCAAAAGATTGGGAATGAAAATTTAATAGCGAGCGGCGAGTCGAGTAATGTTTTGTCTGTTCTGATTTGTTTGCTTATTTATGTATTTGTTTGTTTATTCATCCATTTATGTATTTCTCTATTTATTTGGGTTTTTTTTTTCATTTCGAGGATAATGGAATAAACACTCATGTGTTGCTGTTATTGTTGTTGTTGTCTGTCAGCAAAACAGTGACCTACAAAGTAAACGCATATTTTCACACAGCAGAGATTAGGGGTTCAAATCCTGACAATGAGCCTATATAAACCGGTTGATGCCCCGTGTGCAAACAAACGCGTTAAAACCCCGTTCTGTCTTTTGAAAGAGTAGGCCATTTCGTACCCGGTAGCAGAAGATGAGAAATTTGAAAACAAAAAACCTGCATGCACACTGGCGTCGTGTTTACACTTCATCTCCGAAGTCGGAATGCGGCCACCTTAACGGTGGGCAAAACAAAAAGGTCGCATACACGAAAAGTTATCATCGTTGGTGAACCTCGGAGCTTTAGCTGAGGAACGACAGAAGAAGAAGAAGAAGAAGAAGAAGAAGAAGAAGAACAAGAAGAAGAAGAAGAAGAAGAAGAAGAAGAAGAAGAAAAAGAAACAAACCCAGCGAAGATGTTTTTTTCTTCTCTTCTTGCATGCAACAAAGCCAAAACTCACATTCAAGTTTCCCCGCAAAGTTAACCCTCTCTCTCTCTGACTCTGTCTCGGTCTCTCTGTCTGTGTCTCTCTGTGTCTCTGTCTCTGTCTGTCTGTCTTGTCTCTCTCTCTATGTCTCTCTGTGTCTGTCTCTCTCTGTTTCTCTCTGTCTCTCTCTCGGTGTCTGTCTCTGCTGTCTGTCTGTCTGTCTGTCTGTCTGTCTGTCTCTCTCTCTCTCTCTCTCTCTCTCTCTCTCTCTCTGTCTCTCTCTCTCTCTCTCTCTCTCTCTCTCTGAGTGTATTTTTTATTTATTTATGTATTTATTTTATTCTCTTATTTAAATCTTTTATTTCGAGGATAATGAAATAAGCGTTCATGTGTTTTTTTCCCATCCAGTCCTCGTTTGTATGCAGTTTGTCAATTTTGTCACCCGTTCCCACCGGCACACAATGGCCTACTCTTCCGAAAACGGGTTTTAAACGTGTGCGCGAGATGTTCTGCGCGCGTTCGCAAACGGGGCCTCGGTTTATAGTCTCATACGAAGTTAACCAGAGTGAGAGAGTGAGTAAGTGAGTGAGTGAGTGAGTGAGTGTGTGTGTGTGTGTGTGTGTGTGTGTGTGTGTGTGTGTGTGTGTGTGTGTGTGTGTGTGTGTCCTTCGGATGAGACTATAAACCGAGGCCCCGTGTGCGAACGCACGCAGAACATCTTGCGCGCACGTTAAATTCCTGTTCCGCTTTTCGTAAAAGTAGGCCATTGTGTGCCTGTGGTGGGAACAGATGACAGAATTAACACAACCGCATACACACGGGGACTAGATGGGAAAAAAGCACATAAGTGCTTATTCCATTATCCTCGATATAAAAGAATAAAAAAGAAGGTGTGGGCGGAGTAAGGTACAGCAGGTAAGAGACAGAAGTGGTAGTTGGGAGATAGGGGTGGGGTGGGGGGGTTAGGATAGGGAAAGGGAGGGGGAAAGTGGGGAGGGAGGGGAGAAGAGAAGAGAGGGAAGGGGGGGGGGGGAGGGGAGTATTGGCCTGTGTGGTCTGCCGAAGGGAGGGAGGACGCAGCAGGGAAGGGGGAGATTAGATGAGGGTGTAAAGATCATCCCCGGGTCTCTGTAATGATGCCTTTGCCGGCTTGTCTGGAAAGTCCATGAGTAAAGAGTTTTTCGCTTTGGCTTTCGAAGGCTCTGGGCTTTGACTGTGTGTGTGTGTGTGTGTGTGTGTGTGTGTGTGTGTGTGTGTGTGTGTGTGTGTGTGTGTGTACGTGTGTGTGAGTGTGTACGTGTGTGTGTGTGTGTGTGTGTGTGTCTGTCTGTCTGAGTGTCTGTGTGTCTGTATCTGTCTGTCTCTGTCTGTTTCTGTCTGAGAGAGAGAGAGATCGTGTGTTATTTTATTTTTCATGTTATTCTTTTATTCCGT
>CM054149.1:622603-627603 GCA_028751875.1 Rapana venosa
TGTGTGTGTGCGCGCGCGCGCGCGCTTCTTGTGTGTGTGTGCGTGCGTGCGTGCGCTCTTGTTTTTCATTATTTTTACAAAGTTGGTGTAGAAAAGGGAATGGATATGACTGAAGGTAAGCACAGTACTATCAACAAACTGATAGCAGACTATATATCTTAATGGATATTAATGATTGTGTATGTTAATAAGGAAAAATAATCTTGAATGACTGAACATGTATCATCACCTCTTATTTATGATTTTGGAGCAATGGGCATAGCATTGCCCACTATTTCAGTTTTTTAACAGCAGATTCAATGTGTGTGTGTGTGTGTGTGTGTGTGTGTGTGTGTGTTGTTGTGTGCATTTCACTGTTTGATATGTATGGGTGTGTTTAATGTGTGTGTGTGTGTGTGTGTGTGCGCCGCGCGCGCACGCGCATGCTCTTATTTTGAAAAACTTGGTATACAAAATGTCGAAATGTGTGCGGCATTTGTTTTGTTTACTTATCAGTTTACTGTGTTTACTTCCATGGTGAACACTTTTGTTTGTTTTTGTTGTTGTTGGGGTTTTTTGGTTGTTTTTTTTTTTTTTACAAATTTCATTATCTTGTGGTACTAATAAGATTTTCTTGGTGAATGGCTGTTATGTTTGTTCTGTTAAATTTGTGTAAGGAATTTTCAATACCCCAAAAGGGGTGTTCACAAGGAACTTTCTCTGTCTCTATCTCTCTCTGTATGTGTGTGTGTGAAAATGTTAATATATGCTAGGAATTTGTATTGTTTGTTTATCTCTCTCTCTTCTCTCTCTCTCTCTCTCTCTCATCTCTCTCTCTCTCTATATATATTATATATATATATATATATATATATATATATATATATATATATTACTGTTTTTGTTACTGCCAGTTCCATGCAGAACAATTGTTTTTCACTAATTTAAGTATCTTATGGTATCAATACTATTTTCTGTATGAGTGGCTGTTATGTTTGTTTTGTTAACTATTTTAACTTTTTAAAAAAAGCAACCTTTTTGGTTTTGCCTGTAATCTTCCATTACCCACAGCCCAAAAGTGGTTAAAGGAAAATTTTATATCTTGAATCTTGTGTGTGTGTGTGTGAGGAATCTAAGTTTACCTCTGATTTATTAGCAATCAGTAAATTTGAATGTGTGTGATATTTCATTCTCAGTGTATGTGTAGTGTGTTTAGTGTGTGTGTGTGTGAGTGTGTGTGTGTGTGTGTGTGTGTGTGTGTGGAGCTTAAGTTTGTCTCTGATTTACTAGCAATCATTAAATAAGTAATGATGAATGTTGATAAAGCTTAAAATTCATTTGAACTACACAATGTTTTCCTTTGAATTTGATTAATACTGGAAATGGGATAAAATTTGAGCAAGTCTATTGTTGTGTGGTTTGTTTTTGTTGTTGTAGCTGTTGTATGAATTGTTTGCTACTGTGTTATATTTGTGAACAGAATTTTTTTCAGTATAACAAAACTAAAGAGTAACTTTGTAAGCATTTTCAGTACTGTACTGCAAGTATTCAAATCATTGCCAAGATTTAGCACATATTCAACCTGATAGTAATGTACAATTTTAAGTCTATGTACTAGTCAGCATCTACTCATGTAGTGGTTTACTACAAAATTGATAAAATTTCACAAAAAATAAATTAAAAAATAATGAAAGTACAATGGCAAACCAAAAGTAATTTGAAAAAAATACATTTAGTAGGTTTATTAATATTTGAAGGTACTTTGTGTTAAGTTATTTTCAATTAAATCATTATGTGAATAAAATCAGATACACTAAATATTTTTCTTTCAAACTCTGGCCATTGGTAGATGTTAGCAATGTAAAAGTGTGTGCCAAATTTCAGGCAGCAATCTTGTTTCTAAGTGTGTGGTTGCTATGGACATGTTTTGAAAGTTTCGAGTAGGGATTTCTTATTTTGTCACTTTTTCGAGTTAAAGCTTTTCAGTTTGTGATAAATTTTCATAGAGCTGTCTGATTTTCAGCTCTTCTCTTGCAGATTAATGGTGTGCTAACAGTTACAATTGATCTTTGGGGCAAAGTAACTCATTACTTGTGGATTGTCACAAAAGTGTTCCAACTTCATACAACTTGCAATAATCTTCGGGATAAATTATGCAAATGACCCAGTATTGAAAGCATGTCCTACTCACGAAAGAAAGAGCTGTCAAGGGAGCTAATTTTTATGTCTGAACAGACGACTTTTTCAGCAGTGCCGGTGGGTACAAAGTGAGAGATCTACATTGATGTGCGCTGTATGTTGATAGCACAGTCAAAAGGTTTGGGATTTTTTTTTAATTTAGAAATTTGCAGTTCGCATTCCTTACAAAGATAGTAGTATAACATAACATAGAATCTGTATTGTGGATTTACGGCTTGAAACAGAAACCGTGTCTTTGTCTACACAGGCAACCGGGGCTGTCCCAGTTTCACACAGCGTAGCCACTGCCCTGATAGCGCAGCCTCTCCAACAACAACGACAGCACCAACAACACCACCAACAACAGCAACGACAACGACAAACGCAGCCATCCCAAGTACAGCGGCCTGCAGTAGTTTCATGGTCTCAGCCCCTGACCGTGCAGACATACAGACTGACTGACCAGTATCTCCGCTCTGTCATCACTGGAGCTGACCTCGCCGCCTCTGTCCGTGGATACGACAATGGGGGTGTACCCTGGGGTGTTTGGGATGCCTGCCTGTGGTGAGTTGTTGTTTGGTATTCCATCATTGTTGATGTTGTTCGGATACACTGGCCACAATAGCACAGTGGTCAGTGCGTTGGTTTACTGCCAGAAAGGTCGCAGGTTTGAATCCCAAGTCAAGTCATTGTTTTGTATTTCCAGATGGTTCATTGAATCAGCAATGCATTTGGGTTTTATTCTTTTTATCAAGCTATCTATCTAGGAACAAAAACAACTATATGAATAATACTACAATATTACAACAACCCATAACAATAAAATAGAATCAATAACCCCCTACCCCCCCACCCACCACCACACACACACACAAACACACACCAGATCAACACACACACACACACAACCCACGTACATACAGCACGCACATGTGCACACACATTTAGATTTTTCTAAAATTAAAATGAAAAGAACAAATACAAAATGTCAAACAAATACATCAGGTTACAATATCCCCATTCTTTCACGTTCCTACTTTATAATAAAAAACAACAACAAAAGCACAAAACAAAACAGAACCCCCCCCCCCCCCCCCCCTCCCCCCCCAAAAAAAAGGCATTCATTGCCGTTAGCATTGACAGTACTGTGAGCAGTGATATCCCTCCTCTCCCTTCCACATACACGAACATGTACTCGTATGCGCTCATCCTCTTACAGCAGTGCTTTTCAGCATTTAAATTATCCATTCAGTAACATTCAAACAAGCAAAAGATATCAAACAAATGAATGAATAATAATGATACAACTGATACCAGTAATAATCACCCATCCCCAGTAAGAGTAACAACACAACAATAATAAAAAAAGGCGTTGGAAAAGGACAGGAGTGGGGGAGGGGGGGAGTATCGAGGAGGAAGGGGAAACACACAGAAAAATGATTTTAAAAAATCAATTATACAAACAACCCAAACCCTCTACATAATAACAAAAAACAAAAGCCCCCAACCAACTAGACTATCAAGCCAAATTGATTCTAATTTTATAATGGGCTTTTGTTGTTGTTAGTGATGGGATTACCACTACTACTACTACTACTACTACTACTAGTAGTAGTAGTAGTAGTAGTAGTAGTAGTAGTAGTAGTAGTAGTAGTAGTAGTAGTAGTAGTAGTAGTAGTGGTAGTAGTAATCCCATCACTAACAACAACAAAAGTAACATCCATAATAAAACCTATTGAATTGGACAAGAGGAGAAAAGGCATTGGGGGAAGTGGTGGGGGGGGGGGGGGGGGATAAAGTCGTAATATCTAACCATCACGTCAACCATTTGCTTTTCTCCTTTTCGTTGTTCTTAAACTTTCAGATTATACACGTGCTTATATAGATTACTTTTACACTTTCATTATCATTAACACTAGCTAAACAAAAATATCTCTCCCTCTCCCCTCCCCCCTCTCTTTCCACACACCTACATAGCATGCAACATTGTTATAATTATTTCCAGTCATAGTAAATCACACCTGAAACACTTATTAGGGAATGCAGAATGTGCTGATGCATTTAATATAAACTTGGCTATTTCTCTTATAAGTCAGTTCCTAAACATGTATGCAGTAAATGATTTTTTAGCTCTGTCTTGAACTGAAGAGTTTTTTTTTTAAATACATTTTAAACTTCTTGGGAGCTTGTTCCATCAACCACTGCCTGAATATAAGAAGCTTGTTTTGTATAGACTATTTTTTGGTCTCAGAAATGGTAGTAGATGATTTTTCCTGTGCTGATTAAGTTGTTGAAGCTATTAGTGATCTTCGGAGGGACATTTCCATTGACAACTTTTTGTACAAATAGAGCTTTATTGAAATAAATTCTGTTTTGGAAGGTTAGAATATTTGTGTTCCTATAATCGTTGATGGTTAGGGAGCTAGGTTTTAATAGAACAAGTTTTAGTGTTCTTTTTTATATAGTCGATGAATGAATTTCAGATTTGCAGCTGTCCCAAAGAGATGAAGCATAGTCAACGATAGGCAAAGTATGTGTTTTAGAGGGTTTTTTGGGTTGTTTTTTTTTGGGGGGGGGGGGCGGGGGGGGACTGCAACTGGCTCCTACCCAGAGTGAAGTTGCTATTGGGAAGACTGACCAGATAGTCGAGCTTCATCCAGTTTACAGATGCGATTTTGAAAGTGTTGCCCAAATCAACTGCAGGTGGCTATATATCTCTTGGGCCCAACTGACTCCGGGATATGCTATGGTAGAAAATGTAGAGTACAGCCCTGTCAGGTAGTCTCAGAGCATATGCACTTCTATAGCAGCATCGTGACATCATCCTCATTGTCAACGATCAT
>CM054149.1:630103-632603 GCA_028751875.1 Rapana venosa
GTTTACTTCAGTCTTGGCTTTTGTGATCCCCACAACTCACTTTTTCACTGTTACTGTTTAGAAACAGACTTTACATTTTTGGAATATTCACTTGTGCTTTGGTGGGATTACACGGTGATAGCCATGACACAGAGACATGTTATGTAGTTGGATATTTTGTCAGTATAAGACAGGAATACCAATGGAAGTCCCATCTTCGAGTGGTGGTGGTGTTTGCAAGAACATGGATGCGCACGTTCATGCACACACATGTGCACACACACACATATAGGTGGATCGGTGGTCTAGAGGTAACGCGCCTGTCTAGAATGCGAAAAGTCCGGGTCGGGTGTGTGCGCGGTTCGTACCCCGTTTGGGCCCGAAATTTTTCCCCATCCATTAGACCATGAGTGGTGGTCTGGGCGCTAGTCTTTCGGATGAGACGATAAACCGAGGTCCCGTGTGTTACACAAAATTTTCAGCGCACGTAAAAGAACCCACGGCAACAAGGGAGTTACAAAGGGTGGCGCTGCTCTTGTGGCGACGCGCTCTCCCCGGGGAGAGCAGCCCGAATTTCACGCAGAGAAATCTCGTGACTTAAAGTGGTATAAAATAAATAAATAAATAAAATAAATACACACACACACTTCACACTCGCTGGCGCACGCACGCACGCACACACACGTGCAAACGTTCACACAAACATGCACACACCCAGGCATGCACGAACATGCAGATAAAAAAAACACCCCAAACGAATAGACAGACCAACAAACAGACAAATACAAAATGCCATCGAGAGGATACAGATACACGGATACAGATACAAAACAGATCCTCGAAACGACAGAAACTTACGAAGAAGAAAAAAAACCTTAAAAGCAAAACTACCACCCAAAAGTTGCCTGACTCATTCTAGTGTAAGAGTGAAAGCGTGCAAAGGGGAGAAGGGGGGAGGGGGGATGGGGAGCAGGGAGAGAGAGGGGGGAGGGACTTCTTAACATCAGCAGCAGTTTGCTCTTAAGGATACGAAAAAAGAGTAGTCGAGAGCGTAATTGTGAGAAATTTATGTAATGCATTTTCAACAGCTGAGCTAAGAGCCTCTGGAAGTTGAGCTACAAAGAGAAAGAGGAACATAAGTAGTTGGGGAGGGGTATGGAGGAAGGGGGAGGTCGGTTTAGAAGTGCAGTTAGGGAAGGAGAGGCGAGGTGGGGGTATTTAGAAGTGCAGTGGGGGAGACGAAGGAGTGGGGGTTGAGGAGTGGAGCGTGACTGTGGGTAATTATCTCCCTTCTTTAGTTGTTTTCATTCCCATTTACAACCGAACTTTGGAAGCGCTGTGTCAGTAATGATGATGATGATTGAGAAGAAAGTGTTTAGGTGAACGTGTGTGTTTGTGTGTGTGTGTGTGTGTGCGTGCGTGTGTGCGTGGTGGTGTGTGTGTGTGCGCGCATACGTGTGTGCATGCATGTGTGCATGCATGTAACACAGTAAGATTTACTCAGCTTCTAAATCCAATCCCCAATCAACTTTAAAAATCCAGTTGGGATTTTGATCCGAGTATGAAGCAGTCTCTCCACGAGCTTTGAAATGAGTCTAGGTTTTTGTTCGGAGTGTGATCATCTTTCCCATCCGACTTATAACTACTTGCAATGGTCTCTCTTGTGCGAACGTTGGGGTTTTATTAAGTATTGGTGATTAATTATTATATCAATCATCATTTTCATTTCTCAATCGATTCATACGATCGATCTTTATTATTATTTTTACTTTCTGTTTGTCTGTTTTTCTGTTTTGGGCTTGTGTTTGTTCCCCACTTCCCCACTTACTAGTTCTACATCCTCTCTTCATGATACACTAATAACATTGCAGTTTACAGATGTTGAATGAAGAATGTTGACAGATGTTGTGAGTCTGGATAACTGTTAGCACTAGGCAAAAATGATATTGGTGGTGGTAGAAGTAGTAAGGAGATACCATCGTTAAGGCTGTGAACAGGACACTCCTAGCTCCTATCCCATCTCCATCGCCTGAAAATAGGTTATACTCCTGCTTTACCTTGCAGGCTATGTAGTATTTTCTTTAGGGTGCTAGTCGGAAAAATTTGTGCTGATTTTTTGCAGATTTTTTTTTAAAGTATGATAAAATGCACTGTGTACTTGTTTTGGGGATTGAGGATATAGAGCAATACCAGGTAGTCACGAGAAAGTTGGAAATGATCATCAAATAAGAATTGCTTGTGTTCCCACAGTGTTGACCCTGCGCATCCATATTGGGGTTAGAAAGCTAGCAGAGGGCAAAGGACTGACTGGGGTACAGTGTTTGCTGAATTAAAAAATCAAACCTAAATTTGTGGAAAATCACATGAGTTTTGAGTCAGAGACTAGTCTTTGACAAAAAGTGGTTTTTATTTCTGTGGAATCGTTAGCACGTGCTGTATGAATGCAAGAATGATATAGGAAAACAGAAGGAAAAGTGGCAAAAGTTAGTGGTGGTGTGTAACCTGTATACCACTTTGTCGG
>CM054149.1:637603-652603 GCA_028751875.1 Rapana venosa
AATAATCACAGATTCCTTGCACTGACGAAAAATTACAGGCTCATATTTCTCACAAACTAAATTCACAGACATGGCTTTTTCACTATATTATTATTTTGTTGTGTAATATAAAATGTGTAACTGCCGGCGTTTATTAAGAAAAATAAGATTTGAATAAAACGAGCAGAGGCGCAGCAGACGTCACATATCAGAGAGCGCCTTGTATTGTTGCTTTACAAGATTCAGCGATATATAAATTCCATACATTATTATAATAATAATAATAATAATAATTATTATTATCATTATTATTACTACTACTACTACTACTATATCTAACAAGCAACGCTAGGTGCAGCCTCTCTTTCTTTCACTTAGATCAGCCACGCTTGCTTTTGCCTCCTAGACCCGATCTCTGTGATCGGATGTTGTGGGTTTAATTTTCTCTCTAGATGATTGCCGAGAGGCTGTGTGTGCACAAGTAACTCTTAATTAGCAGAGAGTTGTGCAGAAGACACGGTGTACATGGTTTTGAAGAAGAGCCTGGCTGGTAACTGACGCTACAGGCTAATCAACGAAGAAGACTAAGTGGAAACATGTTCTGTAATGAACGCAAAGTGAGCGATGTCTGTAGGGTATGATGAGCAAAGAGGGAAAGCACTTGGGCTCTGGAAATTGTAGCCAGTCTCGGGTGTGTGTTCGAGTGAATGAAAGTTTGCGTCTTGATGATGAAAATGATGATAGTGAAGAGGAAGAGGATAGCGACGATGATGACAAGCACAACGACGATAATGATGATGACGATGATATTCATGATAATGATGAGGATGATGAAAACGACAGTTATTTTGAGATGATGATGATGATGATGATGATAGTTATAGAAGCAGTGGAAGGGGGTGGGCTGGGGGTGATAACAACATTGATAATGACGTTGCGAATGGCAATGATGAAAATCACAGTAACGATAACAGTAAAAGATGGTTATAACATCACAACATTAACATTGACATTTATTTTTCTGCTGCTGCTGCTGCTTTTAGTATTGTTAATAATGACGATTATGATTGATGATAAAATCATGCATAACCATAATACTCTAATGATGACGATGACGTTAATAACGTCGATGACGATAACGTCACTGGTGATAAAAGCCTTAGCATCATCAAACTCTCCACCAATCTCTTCAGACTTGAGATGGCATGACATAAAGCAGTACAGCTGTGTTGTGGCTGTTCACTTTTCGCTTGCCTCATTGAGATCAAAACTGCTGCTAATGTGACCGGCTTGTCATCACAAGGAGGCCTGATGTCAATGAGTACTGTGCAGAAAATTTCGTTCTTTACCCTCTTTTCTCTCTTTCGTATGGGTTTGTGTGTGTGTGTGTGTGTGTGTGTGTGTGTGTGTGTGTGTGTGTGTGTGTGTGTGTGTGTGTGTGTGTGTGTGTGTGTGCGTGTCTTTAAATCATTATCGTCCATTTACACGCTGTTTCAGTCTCATTTTCTTTCCATTTTTACCTTCATTCCTCCATCTCTCCGACTGCCTGTGTTTCTTTCTCCCGTCTGTCATTCTTCTGTCTGTATGAATGTCTGTCTCTGTCTCTGTCTCTCTGACTCAACTCATTCCTCCTA
Organism: Rapana venosa; assembly: GCA_028751875.1. Lineage (NCBI taxonomy): Eukaryota > Metazoa > Mollusca > Gastropoda > Neogastropoda > Muricidae > Rapana > Rapana venosa. The sequence goes on from CM054149.1 coordinate 639,217, forward strand.
GGAATCGAAGTGAGATTGAAATCGCGCACTGGATAAAACGTTTGCGCGTATGACTTTTAAAAAAAAGTACCTCACCATATAGGCATCCATAATCCGACTTCAGAGGGTTTTACCTCCTGTAAAGGAGGGTGCAGGTTGTTTATGTTAAGAGCTTGTTTGTGGCTGAAGGCAATGTTGATATAACATTTGACAACACAACATTTTGAGGTAGGCCTTTGTACTTAGCTTACATCAGTCAGTAACTGACAAAGCTTTTAGCCTGGGCCAAGTTAGTGGGATTGAACACATACTTTGAACACAAAGCTAATGGTTATCTAGTAGGCGAAGCAGAAACATACCCCCATAAGAAAGTAAGTAAACACAGACTGTAAACCATAATGAACAAAAAAGGAAGCTTTTAAACTTTGGACATCTTTTTTATTTTGCTGAAATAGTTTTCGGGCCTTAAGTGTTTTAGAAGTGCGACTTTAGAGTTCACGTTTGACAGACGAAAAATGTGTGTGTGTGTGTGTGTGTGTATGTGTGTGTGTGGGTGGGTGGGTGAGAGAGGGGGAGGAGGGAAGGAGTGAAAGTGACAAATAGGGAGAGACAGGGACACGGAGAGAGAGGGAGATAGAAAGAGCAGACAACTAGGAGGACAGAGAGAAAGACAACGGAGAGAGGGGAGAGAGAGGAGAGAGGAGAAGAGAGAGACAGACGAGAAGAGAGAGAGAGGGAGAGAGAGAGAGAGAGGTTTTTCATGCAGTTTTGCATTGAATTTGACTAACTCCAGACAGTACCTTTCTTACTGGGGTGATCAGTCACAGAAACACTCACACACACACAGGCATTACCCTTCATGAACCAGGAGTGCATTTAGTGCTCTCAGTGTTAATGGTTTTGAACACGAACTTTCAACTAGAAGCTGACGCTCCTCTAACCAACTAAGTGTGTGAATCAGAAGAGCGCTCCATAATGAACAAAGTGAACACAAGCTAGCAACATAATGAACTAAAGAGAGCATGTTTAAACTTTGGACATTTTTGGCTGAAACATAGTTTTCGGGTCTTAAAGTGTTACATGGACAAAAATGTGTGTGGACATTTTTGGCCGAAACATAGTTTTCGGGTCTTCAAGTGTTATAGAAGTGAGAATTTGAGTTCGGGTTTGATGGACAAAAATGTGTGTGTGTGTGTGTGTGTGTGAGAGAGAGAGGAGAGAGAGAGAGAGAGAGAGAGAGAGAGAGTACAGACTTTATATGTGTGTTTATACTTAAGCTAATCGCAGAAACGTCTAACAGCAGAATGAACACACATATTGGATACCTGTTATATTTTCCATAAACTAAATCATTTTGTAGTTTTTATGTTAGCGCCTAGAAACATTTTGAGAGCAAATAAATGAACAGACTCGCATAGAGTCACTGATTTATTGTCCATACCTCACAACTTTGAACCATGCTGAAGTCTGGGTTGTATCTGAGAATATAAGAATATAGAGAAGCGATCCAAAGAGTTGTTATTCAACATATTATACAATTTCCCCATGATACAGAACAACACAGTCTTCGCTTTACTACACAGGTCTTTACAGGCAGCTACAAAGCTCGAACGAGTAGAGAAAATAATTCCTAAATATTTATATAGGCATTCACAACAGACAATGAAGCATCTTTCTCTAGCTGCCAAAAAATACACCCTTGAGAGAGAGAGAGAGAGAGAGAGAGAGAGAGAGAGAGAGAGAGAGAGAGAGAGAGAGAGAGAGAGAGAGAGAGAGAAATAGTTTATTGTGATTTAAGCTGTTAAGACCATTCACAAGGGGACAGTGGGAAGGGGACTGAGCACAACACATATATTGAACAATAACAACAGGGACTAAATATGGGTGTAGCCCAAATGATCTTTATGGCATGAAGAGAGAGAGAGACAGAGAGAGAGAGAGACAGAGAGAGATACGTGCAAAGACAGACAGCGGCAGAGACTGAGAACAAACAGAACACAGTTTTCCGGTTTTTGCATTAAACTCTACTACATCTCTCTGTCTATGTCTCTGTCTGTCTGTCTCTCTCTCCCCTCCCCCTCTCTCTCTTCGCTCTCTCCCTCACCCCTCCTCTGTCTCTCTCTCCCCTCCCCCTCTCTCTCTTCGCTCTCTCCCCCCCCCCCTCCTCCTCTCTCTCTCCCTCTCCAAAACTATCAGTTTCTCTTTTCGGAAAAAAAAATCCTTAGGAACACATTGCCGTTAATCAACCCCGAGTGCGTAAAAGGCTCTCACTGCAAACGGTTGTCAAACACATAATTTCCAACGAGAAGCTGATGATGCTCCTCTAGTGAGATCAGCAGAAAAAGCGGAAGCATATACCGTTACACACAAAAGCCAACACACAGTCATTTTAAGCACAATGAGCACAGAGAGAAAGAACCTCTTGTACTTTGGAAATTCAAGCCAGACTCGCAGACGTAGCTCTTGTGTGTTTGAAGGTTTGAGGTTTAAGCCTCTAAGCTCAGGCTTGGCAGTCATAACTGATGATAATGGCAAGTAGGATAGTGTTGATAATAAGTAGGATAATGTTGATGATAAGTAGGATAATGTTGATGATAAGTAGGATAATGTTGATAATGAGTAGGATAATGTTGATGATAAATAGGATAATGTTGGTTATGAAATCATTGTGATAAGAAAAATCGGGATGGGTATAGCAAAGGATGTTGATGATGATGATAAATATTCATAAAGATGATGACATTGTTGGTCATTGCTAACGAAATAGACCAATTGTATTGATTATGATGATAGTGATGATCACCATGATGATATTGATGGTCACTATGATAATGGTGATGATGATTTCGTATCAAGTATTGGGTGTGTTTTTTTTTATACACATACGTGTATGCGCGTGCACAACACACACACGCGCACGCACATACACACACGTGTGTCTATTATGTCTCTTTCTCTCTCTCTCTCTCTCTCTCTCTATATATATATATATATATAATAATAATAATAATACATATCTATATATATACACACACGTGTGTGTCTATACACACACACGCGCGCGCACACGCACACACACACACACACACACACACACACACACACACACACAGGGAGAGGGAGGGAGATATATTGACAATGACAATAGTTTATTGTGCTAAGCTTTCAAGCCCATTCACAAGGAGACAGTGGGGAGGGGTCTGGGCACAAACACATATTCAACTAAGACAAGAAAACCCCCAATTCACAACAGCCCAGATACTCATCATGACATAGATTCCATGTCATAGTTCAACAGCTGCAACAAAACACAGTTCCAGTAAACTATGATTGATCACTGTGATTCTTTAGCAGAGCGAGAACAATTAACAAAACTTACTGCTGTTAAAGTTTTACCAACCATAAGGGAGGGAGAGAGAGAGGGAGAGAGAGAGGGAGAGAGAGAGAGAGAGAGAGAGAGACTGAGGTCTCACACCACACAACATTTCATTACATGTCTGTTATTCTCTCTCATCCACCAAGTTGGCATGTAGACCAGCTAACTTCCTTTTCTTTTTCTGTTCTTGTCATTCTTGCGGTGCGTTGCTGTGTTAAGTCACTCCTGCCCACCTGGGAAATGACAGCTGACCTCACTAAAGCCACACTGGATAAGAAGACCGTGTAAGAGATTACGCCATGGGAAGTGAAGCGGTAACTGTGCCACGTGCACGTTTTATATAATGCTGTTATTTCGAGGATAATGGAACAAGCACTCGTGTGCTTTTTTTTCCATCCTGTCCCCGTGTGTATGCAGTTTCGTCAGTTTTGTCATCCGTTCCCACCGGCACACAATGGCCTACTCTTCTGAAAAAAGCGGAACGTGTACGCAAGATGTTCTGCGTGCGTTCGCACACAGGGCCTCGGTTTATATAGGAAGGACTTTTGGGGAGAGTGGAGTCGGCACTGATGTTAACTAACTCCAGAGGAAAAATCCTCTTGAATGAGAATGGAACCCGGGTCAGCAGATCACGAATACATCACTCTCACCACCAGGCCATCCCGTCTTCCTTGACTATACATTTTCCTCATCTTTCTTCGGTCTGCCATGTCCGGTTTGGCGAGTAGGACAGCGCTGTTGCACAGAAGACAGAAGAGTCAGTCTTGCCAACGAACGTAGTTAACACCCTGACAAATCCTCCTTTGTCATTGCGTCGTGTTACATCGCCTTAAGCCGTTTGTGGATCTTAGTCTGTGTGTGTGTGTGTGTGTGTGTGTGTGTCTTATCTGTCTCTGTCTCTGTCTGGCTGGCTGGCTGGGTGTCTCAGTCTGTCTCTGTGTATCTGTCTCTGTCTCTGTCTGTTTTTTCTCTTTCTCTCTCTCCTCTCTGTCTCTCTCTCTCTCTCTCCGTGTCTCTGTCTCTCTCTTTTTCTGTCTCTTGTCTCCTTCTGTCTCTCTGTCTGTCTCTGTCTCTCTGTTTTATAAATCTAAATACACAGAACCTACGGTTGATTACAACATGTTGCTATATGCCCATGATGTAAGCAAGCACTGGAGGGTGATGTACATTTTGTGCAGTGCTGTCCAGTATTAGAGGATGTTAGCAGAATTACATCCCCGTGAAATATTGTAGACAGCCTAAAATTTATTTAGATTCTGTTTACTCATGGTATCTAGTCATCCTGAAGTCGTGCACAGCCTCACTTTATATTGATGTAAAGCCTTTAGAAAAAGACATGTGTTAAAAACATTTTTTTGTAACTGGCGGGGTTTGTTGCTTGTTTTTGTTACTGATAACGTTTTGTTCTCGTTGTTGCTGTTTCACTTTTTTTTTCCATAATTCGCTAAAATACTAAGTAGCTCGGCAACCCCCTTCGTGTATGGACCAAAGACCTTTTTGTGAATTAATCGTTTGAGTTCAAGCTCGAGTTTTCTCTCTTTCATTCTTTCATTCTTTCTTTCTTTCTTTCGTTCTTTCTTTCTTTCGTTCTTTTCTACTTTTTTTGGGGGGGTGGGGGGGGGGGGGGGGGGGGGTGGTGGTTTCTGTTCAACTGTAAAATAACAGCTGGCCTCACAAAAGCCACGCCGGATAAAAAGACTATGAAGGAAATTGTATTTTATTGTATTATAATTATTCTATTGTTTACCACTTCAAGTCACAGCAGATTTCTTTGCATGAAAATCGGGCTGCTCTTCCCGGGGAGAACACGTCGCCACAAGAGCAGCGCCACCCTTTATTTTTTTTATTTTTCCTGTCTGTCTGTGTATTAATTTCACTACTACGGTGGCTTTTCTTTACATAAATTTCCCATGATGCCGTGGGTTCTTTTACGTGCGCTTAATGCGTATCGCACACGGGACCTCGGTTTGTCGTCTCATCGGAAAGACTAGTATCTAGACCACCACTCACAGTGTAGTGGGTGGGGGAAATGTTTTCGGGAACAAACGGGGATCGAACCACCAGGCACTTAAAACCCGAAACTTTTCGCTTTCTAGGCAGGTGCAGTTACCTCTAGACCACCGATGATAATTTATCAGATTCTTCCTTTGTACTCTAAATGCACTGCCCTGGCACTTGAAAACAAAACGTTCCACACATCCAGCAGGAACTTTGCCAGCCATACAAAAAGAGAGAGAGAGAGAGAGAGAGAGAGAGAGAGAGAGAGAGAGAGAGAGAGAGAGAGAGAGAGAGAGAGAGAGAGAGAGAGAGAGAGAGAGAGGCAAGGATAAAAGAAGCGGAAAAACGTCAGCACTACGTTGTACCCTGTGCGTTTATCTTGCCCTGGAGAGAGAACTCCTCTCGTGCTTTTGCATGGAGTTATCTGTTCTCGGGCTGCTGTGTCCTAACTATCTATCTAGCTTGAAGTCGCCACTGTCTTTCCATAGCTCCCTGAACAGGAACAGGGTGTCCCGTAACCTATAAAGTCGTAGGGGGAGCGAGGCGTCAGAGACCTCAACTTCTCTACGGGCCAGCATATTGAGGGCGGCACCCATCTCCTCTCCCTCGCTGCTTTACCTTCCCTGACCCTAAAAGAGGGCAGGTACCCCTTTACAGCTGGGCGAACTGGGGGACTGTACTGAAGCCAAGGCGCGCAAATGGTCACCCATCCAAGTGGTAACCACGTTCGACGCTGCTTAGCTTGGCTGGGGGAAAGCGAGTGCTCCGACCACTGAGCTATCCCGTCCCACAAGAGAAGAAAAAACTTGGCCATTTGCTCTGGTTATCAAGAAGCCTGCGCCGGCGTCGACTGTGCTCATTGCTGTGGGGAAACAACTTGGGAATTTCTTTTCTTTTAATCCATGTGGAATCTGCACCCTTCCTTCCCTCCTTCCCACATTCTTTTTTCAGATGGGGGACGGGATAGCTTGGTGGTTAGAGCGTTGCACTCGCAATCTGACGGTTCGGGATCGGTCCAAGGCATGGGCTACCACCGAGACGTGTACGTTCTAGGGGATTTTTCCATTTTGAGTTATCGTCAGTGTTGACTCCACTCAGCGCTATGTAAATTCCATATATTATTATTATTATTATTATTATTTTGACTCCACTCCCCCGAAAGTCTTTCGGATGAGACTATAAACAGAGGTCCCGTGTGTTCCAAAAATAGCTACTTTTTTGCCTTAGACGTAATGAAAGCAGAAAGTTGGTTTGCTAAAGAGAAGATCTGTATCTAATCATTCTATCAGATAACCGCACGAAAACCAAACAGTCAACGTTGGCAAGACATTCCAAGTTCTTCACACTATCCTGTATCTGTTCAAGACCATTTTCAGCCAGATGGCTGCACTGATAGATATATTTTCAGCGAATCCAGTGAAAACTAGCGCTTTGTATTTTGTGCGAAATCAGCGTCGGGGTTTATGTTGGTTTATGTCTGCCCTCCCAGACTTGCAGACTTTGCTAGTGCTGTCTGGGTATGGGATAACCCACGGTAATTTTGGACCTCTTTCTTGGGGTGTGACTGTTGAGCCTGTGTGGAATAGTTGGGGATGTGTGTTTTGGTATCTTAAAGTTAAGCAATGTTATTTCTGATAGGCATTATATATATATATATATATATATATATATATATATATATATATATATATATATATATATATATATATATATACCGAGAGAGAGAGATATGTATATACCTCGTAGCGAAATAGTTTTATTTTACAGCATGTGTTTTTTTGTTGTTGATGGGGCCATTTTTGTTTTTTCTTGTCTCTTTTTCTTCCTGGGAGAGAGAGAGAGAGAGAGAGAGAGAGAGAGAGAGAGAGTAGGAAGGGAGAGGTAGGGTATTTGGGCACACGTTAAAGGGTCCCATGATTCATGTCAGCATTCGGCGGGTTACGGAAACCACACGAACATACGTAGCATACATCCCCGAAGTCAGAATGCGGCTACCTTCATGGTGGGTGAAAACGACTGCAGACGCAAAATCTCACCATTAGTGAACCTCGGAGCTTAGCGGAAGAACAGCAACACCCCCCAAAAATTAGGAAACAAAAGCTTTTCTACGTTAAAGCCAGTTTCTCTCACATAATACCAACAATATTAATTTAATCTACTCGCACAACAGCAATTTTCCGTTTCCTGAAATAAAAAGGGAGGGAGGGGGGGGCGCAAAAAATAGAAACCCAAGCCCAAAAGGCCCCTGTGAGCAACATAACTGAAAGAAAAAACCTCAACAGCACGCCCTCTGTATAATGTTGTGCTTAACCCATGTCTGAATGGAAAATAATCTCCGCAATTATCTGAGGTGTTATCGCCCTTGTGAGCCGCGGGTGCGCTTTTCTTAGCTTCGCCTAGGCTGAAAATAACCCTGGTGTGTCTATAAATAGCCAGCTACCTCCTTGTGCAAGAAGACAGACCCCAGCATTCCGAAGAATGGATGGATCATGTTTCCAGTTGTGAATGAAGTGCCCCCCCCCCCCCCCCCCCTCCCCCTTTTAGTTAGCTAATCTTGTCGCCACTGTTTTGTGAGAACTGGAGTGCATTTTTTGGTTGATTTAAAAAAAAAGGAATGTGTATTTTTGGAATGTGTATTTTTGGTCCATCCTGTTTGTCTGTCTCTCTGCTCCAGTTTCTATTTTTTCTCGGTCTCTCTGTCTCTTTCTCAGTCTCTGTTACTCTCTCTATCTCTCTCTCGCTCGCTCTCTCTCTCTTACACTCTATCTCTCTCTCTTTCTCTGTCTGTTTCTCTCTCTGTCTCTCTTCTGTGTCAGTCGCTCTCTCTGTCACTCTGTCTGTCTCTCAATCTCTCTGTCTCTCTCTCTCTGTCGCTCTTTCTGTCCCTCTGTGTCTCTGTTTTCAGCTCTGTCTGTATGGCTACTTTTCCCTCTTTGACTCCGTCTATTTCTCTGTCTCTTTTTCTGTATCTCTGTGTCCATGTCTGTGTCTGTCTGTCGCGCTCTCTCTCTCTCCCTCCTCCCTCCCTCTTTGCCAGTTTGGCCCTGTCTGTCTATGTATCTGTCTCTGCCTCACTCTGTCTGTCTGTCTCTCCCCCCCTCTCTCTCTCTCTTCTCTCTCTCTCTCTTCTCTCTCTATCTCTTCTCTCTCTCTCTCTTCTCTCTCTCCCCCCCTCTCTCTCCCCCCCTCTCTCCCCCTCCCTCTCTCCCTTTCTCCTTCCCTCCCTACCTCTGTTTAACCAAGCCATCAACCTGAACATTACACTTTACAGACAACATGAGGTTAGAATAAACAGAAGTTATCAGTCTGCAAAGACTGATGGATGGAAACGGACAGCGGCGGCGGTGGTAGTGGCAGTGGTAGTTGGTGATGGTGATGGTGGTGGTGGGTGGTGGGTGGTGGTGGTGGGAGGGGGTGGGGGTGTAAAGATGGTGTGGATATGGTGGCTACAATGCTTCCTTTTGAAGACAGCGAGAGAAAGACTGATGCTGTTACATTCTGCAACAATGCTATCTTCTTCTGGCTAGACATTTTGGAGCTGCTGAGGTGGATACTTATCTGCTGCTGGTGGTTCCTGCTTTACATACATACATAATATATATATATATATATATATATATATATATATATATATATATATATATATATATATATATATACAGAGAGAGAGAGAGAGGGGGGGGGGGGGGGGGAGAGAGGAGAACTCGAAAGATTTATGCACAAAAGGCCATTGGCCCATACATAAAGAGGGTTGCCATACTGCTTAATATTTTAGTGGGAGAAAAGAAAAGCAACAACAACACGACGTTATTGTATAACAACGAGAGAGAGATAACTTTGATATGGTTTAATGTACAACGGTTTTACGCCACAATACATTTCAAGGGGCAAATATAGAAAGACAGAAAATAAAATATGACTTCTCGCAAGCTTTGATAGGACCTTGGCAGATATGTCATGGCGTGTACCCCCAAACTAAACACCCCTGAATATCCATATTATTCCACAAACATGAACATCCATATTATTCCACAAACATGAATATCCATATTATTCCACAAACATGAATATCAAATACAGGGCTGATCGACAAAAAATTCAAGCAAAACACAGCTCAGAAATCTCAGTGGGATACTACATTATATGTAATACTGTTAGGCCAGAGAACAAAGTTGTTAATGGAGTTAATCTTGATATGTCAACACTTGATCACATACAAAATACAAAACATCAAGCACAGCATACATCATGATAGCTGGAATCATTTATACTCACTAACTATTGCATTTTCAAAACGGTTGCCATACCAGAAAACTGAAAGAGAGAGAGAAGAGAGAGAGAGGAGGGGGGGGGGGTGGATGAGAGCAGCCAAGGAATTATAAGAAAGATGATTTCAGAATAGAGCTGTAGGATTATGGTAGCGGGGGGTGGATGAGAGCAGCCAAGGAATTATATAGAAAGGCTAGATTCTTCAGAATAGAGCTGTATGTTTTGACTTTTTTATGTGTTCACTTTGCTTAGAACATATGCGAAGAAGTATGTGTATCTGAGTTTCTGTGTGAGTGTGCGCGCGCGCGTGCGTGTGTTCTTGTGCGTTCTGAATTCTGGCTATTCACAAAAAGCTATTGCAATCAATCAAGATGGTTTGTTGAAGCGTCTATGCTTTTTAGTGATGCAGTTACAGCACTAGCTAATCTTGTGAAGTCCCCCTTGGGGATGTCGGGGGGCCTGTCAATATAAGCAGCATCCCCCACCTTCAGGAAATCTGCCAGAAATTCCCTCTTTTCTATCTCTCTCTTTGTTTCTGCCTGGTTCCTTCCCTTCCTGTCGCCTCTTTTTGTCTATTTTCTGCCTACTTGGTCCATTCTCCTGCCAATTTTCTTTACTAAGACTTGAAATATAACAGTTCTCTCCCGCCCCGAGGTCGGATGCGCAGGGCCTGACTTGTGAGGCGCTTAACGGCAAGGCAACGCATTTTGTGCTCACATGACAGACAGCAGTAGTTGTTGTCTGAGTGTTTGACGAAGAAGAAGAGTCTGGTGGATATGACTAGAAACAGTGGCCTAGTCTTGTATAAATCCGAGTTTGGGTTAACAAACGTCTCGCCTCCTGCATGTCTAGACATTGACCCTAATTTTCCTGTGGGGCATAGTCTGTGAGAAAGCACTATCTTGGTGCAGCATTTGCGAAGAATATCCTACATATAAAATGAAAAAAAGGCCCGGCGCCCGCATGTTTTGCTGCCAGGAATAGGAGGAGCATAAATTGGTTTTCTGGAGCACTCGTCAACAACATGATTGTGATGTGTTTTACATAACTGCAACAAAAGCAGTGTGCGTCAGCATGAAGTAACTCGTCTCCTGCTTTGTTTTGTATGTGGGTTGTCTTTCTGCTTTAACCGTGGGGGGCTTGTTTCAGTTTTTCCTTTATGGTTGTTTGCTTGGTTCAGGGTTTTTTTTGTTTCGTTTGTGGGGTTTTTTCATCCAGAACAGAGCGCTTATTCGAACCATTCTCTTTTCTCGGTACATTCATTTTCTGTTAGAGCGTAATGTTTCCAACATGGACATAGCTTTCAAGCAAACCAGTTTTCTATTTCTGGGGAAGAACAAGAAAACTTCTAACGTTAATGAATGAAAGGAAATTGAGATATGCAGGCCATGCATTACACAACCAAGATACGGACCTCAGGAAGATTGTCTTTAAAGGCAAGACCAGGCAAAATTAATATAAAAAAAAAGAAAAAAGGCAGACTACCAGCTTCTCTCACAGGCAATAAATATCACAGGAAATGGGTATGCAAGGAAATGAGTATACAGTGACACTGTATTCAAAGTGGTAAGAGTAATTCTTTCTTCTTCTCCGTCGAACGCTCAGACAGCAACTCCTGAGGCCCTGACAATGCTGCCGTGCGCTGAAGGCCCTCCCTCCAGGGGTCCGAAGAGCTTGTCCCTCATCGGCAGGTCAGTAGGCCAGGTATCAGCCCTCAGGTTGTGGTGTGTTGGATGGACAGGTCTGGAGGAAAGTGTTCGTTCCACTGTCATGGGAGAAGTGCCACAGGGGCACGCCTCAGAATCACCAATGTGGAACTTGGTAAACATGTGATGTCTGAGTCTGCAGTGTCCAGTCCTCGGTCTCACAATTATTACTTGGTCTTCTCTGGGGAGGAGGTAGTAGTCATGCTTACTGTTGAAATTAGGCAGCTGCTGAAGCCATCTTCTCTTGTGCTTTTCCTTCACCATTATCTTTGTCTCTTCATACTTCACTTCCTGCTCCTCTTGAGGCATCTGACCTCCCATCTTTGCCAGAAGGTCAGCTTCCTCGTTGCCATGGATGCTGCAGTGTGAAGGAACCCACTGGATGACTATGCTTAGTGGACTTCTGCAGGGCAACAAGAGTGGAGGCAAGGACATTAAGTTCCTTGATTTGTGAGTTTTCAACGGTCTGAAGTACAGACAGCGCGTCTGAGAAGATGAAGTTAAAGTAAAGAGCTGAGAGAATCCGAGCTAAAAAAAAAAGGAGGGGGGAGGGTTGAAAGTGACTTGTGTTATTTTAAAAAATAGAAAAGTACATTTTTGGTGGGGGGGGAGATCCACGCTTGTTGAAAAAAATTTTTAAGACAGTAACCAAACAGAGAAAATAGGAAAAGAATAAATGCAACTACAAAACAAACGGCAACAACTTTTTTGGGGGGGGGTGGGGGGGGGGGGGGGGGCGGCTCTGTATAAATTCAACTGCCCAAGAGAACATGTGCTTGCGGATGAGAAATTGTTTTACCGAAGAAAACGACAGTAGCTTACCTTCGTCTGCCATACTTGATTGAAAGGGACTATTTTTACTGCTAAAATCATGGACTCGGATATAGGATGTTGACTTGTGTACAGAAGGGATGGTGCTATCCATGTACTTCCATGAAACAGCATCAAGAGGTCTGGTTTTGTTTTCTTCATGACTCTTTACTCTTTTTCCTTTCTTAGAGTGCTGCTTTTCTCCCACTTACACCACTCACAGACCTCAACTGGTTCTGCCTTACCCTCAAAGCCTGTAGTTTACATGTCGAGGAACTACCAGGACAAGCCAAGAAGTTTCTACCGTCAGAAGACAAAAGGATGCCGGCGTAGTATCCGCCTACACTGCTGTAGTAGTTATTCGATTGTGTCTGGTTTTGATGCACAAGGTACCCACCTACTAAGCACCCCACTGTTGCAGTAGCAGCGTTCCATTGTAGCTTTGTTACATGTCTTGAGTACAAACCCTTCGCTGCTCACACAGTCTCTATGCCTGCATCCTCATCATTACTACCTTCATCATTACCACCATCGTCATTATCAGAAGCAGAGGCAGACACAGAAGCAGTTACAGCAGCAGAAGCCAGCAGCGTTGTCATTAACTGCAACAACAGCAGCATCTTTTTCTTCTTCTGCTGTATCATCTCCTACTCTCTCTTTCAGATGGTGGGGGCTGAACGTACATGGCTGTCGTTTCCAGGGTCTGAGTGAATTTCCTCTTTGTTCATTAAAGCTAATGGAGGATGTTCTCTTCTTTACGAAGTCTGCTTCCACTTGGTCGGCTTCCTTCATGACATTGGCATCAGCTTTCCAGCTTTCCTCGTTTGTAGTGAGAGCTTTTGACACAGTGGTGTTGTTGTTGTCATCAAAGGTATATAAATACGCAGTATACAAATACAAATACATACAATATATATATATGTACACAAATACAACCAATATAATATACACAATACATATAATATATATATATATATATATATATATATATATATATATATATATTAAAATGGCAATATATGTAGAGAGAGAGATAGTTGAGGTCTCTGATGCCTTGCTCCCCTACGACAGCATAGGTTATGGGACACCTTTACACACACACACACACACACACACACACACACACACACAACACACACACACACCACGTGTGTGTTGTGTTTGTGTGTGTGTGTGTGTGTGTGTGTGTGTGTGTGTGGTGTGTGTGTGTGTGTGTGTGTGTGTGTGTGTGGTGGTGTTTGTGGTGTTT
>CM054149.1:657603-692603 GCA_028751875.1 Rapana venosa
ACTCATTATTTTGCGAGAACTCATAATTCTGTGGTAACTCATCATTCTGCGATAACTCATTTTATGAAAACTCATTATTCTGTGATAACTCTATTCTTTGAAAATTCGTTGTTCTGCGAAAACTCATCATTCTGTGATAACTCATTATTTTGTGATAACTATTCTTTTGTAATAATTCATTACGTGATAACTCACTCTGTAATAACTCTTTATCATGTGATAACTCTTTTTTGATAACTCTTTATTCAGTTATAAAGGTTTCCGGGAGAGCGTTGAGCTCGTGATCTGACGCCCGGGTTCGAGCCACCACCGAGACACCCGTTCAAGGGGGATATTTTCCCCTGGAGTGAACATCAGTGCTGACTCCACTCCCCCCCGAAAGTCCTTCGAATGAGACTATAAACCGAGGTCCCGTGCGCGAATGCACGCAGAACATCTTGCGCATTCGTTAAAACCCGTTCCGCTTTTCGGAAGGCCATTGTGTGCCGGTGGGAACAGATGACAAAATTTACAAAACTGCACACTCGCGGAAATCGCTTGTAGAAAAGACATGAGTGATTTTTTTTCCATTATCCTCTAAATAAGAGAATAAAGAAACCCCTCCTCAGTGCGCGTGCGCGCGCGCGAGAGAGAGAGAGAGAGAGAAAGAGAGAGAGGGAGAGAGAGAGAGAGAGAGAGAGAGAGAGAGAGAGAGAGAGAGAGAGAGAGAGAAGGGGTTGGGATTATTATCAATTAAAACCCCCCAGACCCAACTGCTTACAAAAGTGTCCTGTTTGTAAGGCCCCCAGAACAGAAGAAGACTCATTTTGTTACACGGCGCAACAATGCTATCTTTTGGCCAGACCTTTCGGAGCTATGTTTTGAAGCTTTATCTCCGCGTGTTAGATTGCATTCTTCGCTGTGTATGCGCGCACTTGTTGGGAGAGAAGAGGGGAGGATTGTTGGCAGGCAGAACTAGGGAGCATTGTCCAGAGGGTGTTGACTGCCGTTATGTACCTCAAAGGAACTCAGCTATCATAGAGCAGCCTAGTTGGCCGTGTTATGTCCGTCTGAGGGGACAACCGCTAGTGTATGAGATGTGTCTTGCTGTAGGATACTACCTACACCTCTTGTGAGCATCCACCCAGCCAGGCATGAACATTGGTGAGGTCTGTTTGTGAGCATAGGTACTTACGTAGGAATTTCATTCAAGTCAAGTCAAAAGCTCTTTACTCATCCCATGAAGGGCAATTACAATACTGACAGGCACATTGATACGTATCCTTATCTTGAAAGGCACAAAGTTACATTTCATATTGGTATAAACATTCCAAGATAACTTCAAAGAAAAGTATCGCACACACGCACGCACGCATGTACGCACAAACACCATTGTAGGGATACAATGTTATAGAAAAAAAAAGTGAGAAGTACCTTGCTGTAAGATACTTTACCTCTTTTGAGCACCCAACCAGGAATCGGAATTAACCAGGCCTGTATGTGAGTATAGGTAGGAATCTGTATATCTCTTTACTAACATAGCCAAACTTCTACAGTGCTCACAGCTTGTTCCACGCAGTGAGAAAAAACTAATCATAGGAGCAGTAAGCTAACATAACAACACACACCAGTCTGAAAGTTTTCAACAACAAAATCAAACAAAGAATAAAAGAAAGAAACGATTAAGTCTCCCATAAAAAGAATGTTCGCTGAAAAAAGGTAACAACCAAACAAAAACAAGAAAGAAATGATGAAGTCTCCCATGAAAGAATATTTGACGAAAAGGTAACTCCTATTCAGATTGTCGGACACACAAACATACATCTGTCACGTATAAAAGGTGTTTCACACAGCCCCAAGCATTCATACCTCTAATCAAGAACCCAAATGCTTTCAGCTCTGTCAGACCAGTCACATGCCTCCTCAACCCCAGACAAAAAGCCCCATGCCATCACGTTGGCGAGGCACAAGCTAGCATCCCAGTATTCAAAACACAACAGAGTGGTGTTTTGTTTTTAACCAAAACACAAAGGACTGTTTCTCTTGTGATCTACCCAAACGATCCGGCTGCCGTCATCGTATAATTGAAAACATTGCCCGATACATAGAGACTGTTGTGTGAGTTCCTGGACGCTATATTGGGGGGGCTGAATGTTTGGCTTTGTGGCCGTTATCTGATAGCGGGGTTAAACATGTGTCTTTTGGCAAAACATCATTATTTGTATCGTAGCTTCCTATCTCGGCTAACACCCTGCGCCTTTATGTTGAATGAAGAATAGTTTCCTCGCAAAAGATAAGTTTTAAAAAGAAAGAGGTTGGAGATGTCTAAGCCCAAAAAGATAGCATTGTTTTGCAATGCATTGACATAATTCTTCCATTCTTAGAATGCGGGTGTTGTTTGTTTTTTTAAGATGTTGGTTGTTTATTTTTAAAAGCGGTTGTAACTATACTCGTTCTAAGCTTAGCAGTGGGTTGCAGTTCAAGCATTCAGATTTGCAGGTGTGCATGTGAAGCATCATAAGCTCGTTGGTGTATCTATCTATTTTATGTGTTATGATACCTGTACACTGTTATAATTGCAACTGTTTTCTTAAACAATGTGAGGAAAGGGGATTGCAAGTACGAACGCATACTTATGCACATACACATGCAAGCAAGCAAGAGAGCACACACACAGACATACAGACATAGACATAGACACACACAGTTTCTCTCTCTCTTTCTCTGTCTTTCTGTCTGTCTCTCTCTGTCTCTGCCTGTCTGTCTGCTCTCTCTGTGTCACACACACACACATATTCCACTCATCAACACTCACCACACACTCCAACATCCACCCATCCCTCTCTCTTTCACACTCTCTTCATCTTCTCACATTCTTCTCATCTTCTTCTCTCTCTCCTCTCTCTTCACCTCTCTCTCTTCTCTTCTCTCTCTCTCTCTCTCTCTCTCTCTCTCTCTCTCTCTCTCTCTCTCTCTTCTCTCCTCTCTCTCTCTCTCTCTCTCCCCTCTCTCTCTGTCTGTCTGCTCTCTCTGTCACACACACATTCTCTATGTCTCTCTCTCTCACTCACACATTCTCTCTCTCACACACACTCTCTCTCTCACATTCTCACTCTCTCTGTCTCTCTCTGTCTCTCTCTCCCTCCTTCTCTCTCTCCCCTCTCTTCTCTCTCTCTCACTCACTCACTCACTCTCACACACACACTCACTCTCTCTCTCTCTCTCTCACTCACACACACACACACCACACACACCACACACACACACACACACACACAACACACACACACACCACACACAACACAACACACACACATACTCACACACACATGCAGAAAACTCATTCGAAATGATCAGCGATAGACTGAGGCCATAGAAGCCAAAAGACCAGAGCAAGTTTAACTAAGAGACAGAACCTGATACACTGAGAATTGCAGGGAGAAAAAAGCCTTTCTCGATGAAAGGGCTATCAAAACAGACTAGCTGTTTTTTGTTTGTTGTTGTTTTTTTCTGCCTGGCTGGTTGGCCAAGATCCCATGTTAATGCATACACCCCACCCCCCAAGAGAGAGATAGCCCCCCCCCAAAAAAAAAAACAAAAAAAAAACTCCTGAAATTATCTTCTACCTCATAAAATAAATAAACAGGGCTACAATGCAGTGCAAACCTACCTCCTCTTTTCTTTTGCCGTGGTTAAGATTTTCTTTCTTTCTTTTCTTTCTTCATTTTCCTTACTTGGTGTCTTCCTGTCTTTCTTTCTTTTCTTTTCTATTTCTTTTTTTTTCTTTTTTCTTTTATTTTTTGCTTTCTTTCTTTACTTTTCTTTCTTTCTTTTTCTTCTTTTCTTTTCTTTCTTTTTCTTTCTTTCTTTTCTTTCTTTTTTGCTGTCTTTCTTTACTTTTGTTTCTTTTCTTTTTGTTGTTGCTGTCTTTCTTTCTTTACTTTACTCTCTTTCTTTGCTTTGGTTTCTTTCTGTCTTTAATTTGGTTTATGTTCTTTTCTTTCCTTCTTTTCTTTCTTTCTTTCTTGTTTTGTTTGCTTTCTTTCTTTCTTTATTTTTCTTTCTGTCTGTCTGTAATTTTCCTTCTGTCTGTAATTTTCTTTCTTTTTTTCTTTTGTTTGGTTGTTTTCCTTTTTTTCTTTCTTTCTTTCCTTTTCTCTCTTTCTGTCTGTAATTTTCTTTCTTTTTTTCTTTCTTTCTTTTTTCTTTCTTTCTTTACTTTTCTGTCTGTCTTTTCTTTCTTTCAATTCTTTTCCCCCTTGTGTTATTTCTTTCTTTTCCTTTGTTTTATTTTCTTTCTCTGAATTTTAATTTATTTCTTTTCTTTTCTTTCCCTCTTTCTTTTTTTCCTTTTTCTGTCTGTCCTTTCGTTTCTTTATTTCTTTCTTTTCGTTTCTTTTCTTTTTTCCTTCTTTCTCTGATTTTTTGGGGGGATATTTTTCTTTCCTTTCTTTTTCCTGCTTACATTCTTTTTTTGGTTTCTTATTTTCTTTTTTCTGTGTCTTTCTTCTCTTTTTCCTTTCTTTCTTCCTTTTCCTTTAATCTTTTTCTTTCTTTCTTTTCTACTTTTTCTCTCTTTTTGTCCTCCTTTCTTCTTTCTTTCTCTCTTTTCTTTTCCTCTCTCTTTCTTTCTTTCTCTTTTCTTTTCTTCTCTTCTCTCTTTCCTCTCATTCTTTGTTTCTTTTCTGTCCGTCTTTCTTTTCTTTCTTTCTTTCGTTTCTTCTTTCTTTCTGCTGGTTGATTTATTTCCTTATCTATTTATTCTCAAGGGGATGTGGACCCTCAGTTTTAAATGGCTGGAACATTTCTGTTGGCATGATGAACGACAGGGAACAACAGTGATGATTCCTGCAGTTGTAGACAATGATCCGGTATCAGACATTTCATCTTGGCTCCGTGTGAAAAGTCCGTTTTGTATTGTCACTCTCCCATGTAAAATTTACATTAGAACTGATTGCATATCAATGTGTGTGTCTGTGTGTGTGTAGTGTGTGTGTGTGTGTGGTGTGTGTTGTGTGTAGTGTGTGTGTATGTAATGATCAGTGTGTGTGTGTGCGCGCACGTGTGTGTGTGTGTGCACGCGCACCCGTGTGTGCATGTGTGTGTTCGTGTGTTTTTTAAAATCATTTTAAAAAAATTATTCTTTTATAATGGAATAAGCACTCGTGTGCTTTTTTTCATCCAGTTTCCGTGTGTATGCGGTTTTGTAAATTTTGTCACCCGTTCCAACCGGCACACAATGGCCTACTCTTCCGAAAAGCGGAACGGGTTTTAACGTGTACGCAAGATGTTCTGCGCGCGTTTCCGCACGGGACCTCGGTTTAAAGTCTCATCCGAAAGACTTGGGAAGAATGGAGTCCGCACTGATGTTAATTCAAGAGCATACATTCGAACCCGGGTCAGAAGATCACGAATACATCACTCAAACCACCAGGCTATCCCGTCCCGTGTGTGTGTGTACGTGTGCATGTGTGTGTGTGGGGTGGGGGTTGGGGGGGTGAGTATGTGTGTGAGTGTGTGCACCTGCGCCCGCCCGCGCGTGTGCGTATGCACACACATGTGAACATGCTCCACGATGGTCTGAGCATATTCATCATACCACAAGACAATACCAGCACTTTCAGACAAACACCTCGGGTCTTCCCATCCTTGGACTGACTGACTGACTGACTAGACAGGAGCCAGAAGCAGGGTGTCTGGGAGGCCAGACGTGGCTAGCTCTCACAACACTGCTGCCTCTGTGAACCTACCAGGCACTGTCTTCTCCTGATTGACCCGAACAATCTCTCGCCGTCATCGTGTATAGCCAAACATTTTGCTTCTGGTACATAGAGACTATTGTGTGAATCTTTGCCAAGCTTCACTAGGGGGACTGACTGACTGGGTTTTTTAATCTGATAAGATGGTTAAACATGTATGTGTGTGTTTAAAAAAAAAAGGTGTGTGGGGGGGGGGGGGGGGGTAAATATCAATATTGAAGTTGCTGATTCTTGTTACAGCTTATATGATGTACCTGCACAGTCAGTGAAAAAATACTATCACTTTGTCTTTAAAGAAACGAGAAAAGGTAATGTAATTAAACTTGGTTTACATTCAAGAATGTACTTTGGTCAGTTTTATAGATCTTATTCATGGTTTTATAATAATTCTAATAATAATAATAATAATAATAATGATGATGATGGTGAGGATGATGATGATGATAATAATAATAAGAAGAAGAAGAATGATAATAAATCGAATTTATATAGCGCTATATCTTATAAAAACAAATCAAAGAATGACTATTGTGTTTCTTTCATTTCATATCTGTACACTGTAATCTTGCCATCTTTCTCTACTCTCTCTCTCTCTCATCTCTCTCTCTCTCTCTCTCTCTCTCCTCTCCTCTTCTCTCTCTCTCTCTCCCCTTTCCTCTCCCTCCCCCCCTCTCTCTCTCTCTCTCTCTCTCCCTCTTTCCCTCTCTCTCTCTCTCAGGCAACAAGAAAATGATAACCTGATAGTCTGTGTCCCCGCTAAAATCATAAAACAACAACAACGAACAACCATAAACAAAATCCAAAGCAAAACAAAAACCAAAAAACCTTAGTTCACACGGAATCCGGCATACCATTTCCATTCCACCGGCACAAATCATTGATGACACTTGACCTCAAGAAGAGATGCTGCTGCTGCTGCTGCTGCTGTTGCTGCTGCTGCTGCTGCTGCTGCTGCTGATGCTGATGATGATGACGTCTGGGTTCTCACACGCGAGAATCCTGAGAAGAAATGAAACAGGTTTCAGTTTCTACGAGAAGAAAATAATCAGTTAAAATACTTCAAGACCTCACAACAGTAGTTTTAAACAGACACGATAAAAAATCTACATGCAGGCACAACACCACACAGCAATTCTTTTTTTCTTCTTCTTGAATACTGTCTTTTAAAAGTAGGGGGTGGGTGGGGTGAGTATCCTTCTGTTGGATGCTGGGAACATTATTTTTTGTTTGTTCTCAGATGACACAGATCAGAGCTAATGATTTCTGCAGCGCCTGACAATGGTCTGGAATCGGTGGTTTCATCTTGGCGCTGAATGAATAGTCTTGTTTTATATTGTCGTTCTCCCGTGTTAGGTGTACACACAAAGAATTGACTTTTGTGTTGTTGTGGTGGCGGTGAGTGTGTGTGTCTTTGTTTTGTTGTGTGATGATAATGTGTGTGTATTGTGTGTGTGTATTGTGTGTGTGTATGTGAGTGAGTGTGTGAGTGTGAGTGCATCTCTCTCTCGGGAGGGAGGGAGGGAGGGAGGGAGAGAGTGTGTGTGCGTGTCAGCGGGTTTTGTTGTGTGTGTGTGTGTGTGTGTGTGTGTGTGTGTGTGTGTGTGGTACTATAAAGGAAACTGCAGCGGAGCAAATCAGTGGACATGATAACAGAGCTGGATAATTCATTGTGCATGCATGTTCAAGTTCTCTTTCCCTCGCTCTGTCTCTGTCTCTGTCTCTGTCTCTCTGTCTCTGTCACTGTCTCTGTCTGTCTCTCCTCTCTCTCTCAGTTAATTCTCTCTCTCAATTATTTCAACACTTTAATTATTCTTTTTCCTTTATGTTCCTTTCATTCTGTGTTGCTTTGTTTCTGTAATTCTGTGTTTATTTCTTTCTTTCATTGTTTTTCATTGTTTGTTTGTTTCTTTCTTTGTTTTTTTCTGTCTTGACATTCTTTCTCTTTTCTCTCTCTCTCTCACTGTTTTCCTTTTTTTCTATTTTCTTTACTTTTACATTTTTTAGTTCTTGAGTTTTCATTTCTTATTTCTTCTTTGACCCTATTCTTTACCCCCTTTTTTAACACTTCAAAAATTGGGTAATAAATAATTTAACATGACACGAAGAGACAGGAGATTTAGTTTTGTCACCACTTAAGCTAGTGGGAGGTTGTGTTGGTTATTTTCTTTTCCTTTCCTGTCCTGTCATGTGTTCTTTCCTTCTGCCTGTCTGCCTTTATTAGTTTCTGTTATTAATAATTATCGCGTCATTTTATTTTACAGGTGTGGAATGGCTAAGGATGATATAAATTAATGTGGAATGGTAGGAGAACAAGGAATTTGTCAGTGCGCAAGCATGTATTAATTAAACCGGCTTCTTTTCCTTCATGTTCTTCCTATTCGTTTCTCTCTTTCTTTCTTTTTTCTTTCTTTCTTTGTTTCTTTTTTCTTTCTGTCTGTCTTTCTGTTATTACAGTTGCGAAAGTGCATTAGACAATATAATGTGACATGATGAGAAAGGGGGATTTGTCATCATGTAAGCACGCATCAGTTTCTTTTCAGTTTCTGTTTTTTCTGCTTCTTCTCCTCTCTCTCTCTCTCTCTCTCTCTCTCGTTGTCTCTCTTTGTCTCTGTCTGTCTCTCACTCTCACTCTCTCTCTCTATGTGGCGCATTCTCTCTCCCCCCTCTCTCAGTCTCTGCCTCTCTCTCTCTCTGTCTCTCTCTGTGGCGCAAATACATGACTTGATGTCTTCACAGTCTGGCGACTTCAGTCTGACATGCCAAATGTGTAATCTCACCTGAGTGACATTTTTACTGCATCATTTGTCATGACCTGATTATGCACAGTGTCTCCTTATTCTTTGGCTTAGGCGAAACCAGAAGATGTTTCAGAGATTAGCTTGTTAAGTTTAGAATGGATATACGTTTGTTTGCTCACACACACTGTAACATACAAATGATGAACTTCAGTTTTAAGCATAGGTGTCCCATTACCTATGTAGTCGTAGGGGAGCGAGGCAACAGAGACCTCAACTTCTCTAGGGGCCAGCATATTGAGGGCGGCGCCCATCTCCCCTCCCTCGCTGCTTTACCTTCCCTGACCCTAAAGAGGGCAGGTACCCACACAGCTGGGTGAACTGGGGGAGTGTTCTGAAGCCAAGGCACGCAAACGGTCACCCATCCAAGTGGTAACCACGCTCGATACTGCTTAACTTTATATATATATTATATATATATATATATATATATATATATATAATATATATATATATATATATATATAATATATATATATATATAATGCACGCAGAACATCTTACGCACACGTTAAAATCCGTTCGTCTTTTCAGAAAAGTAGGCCATGTGCTGGTGGGAACTGATGACAAAATTTGCAAAACTGCGTACATACGGCTACTGGATGAAAAAAGCACATGAATACTTATTCCCTTATCCTCGAAATAAAAGAATCAATAAAATAAATATTTAAACCAATCGAGTCAACGTTTATTGCTAGTCACATTGTGGTATTGTGCACTTTGTATTATGACACAGTTCATAACAGGGGTGCCAAGAAATCTCTTGTAGCATTGTATGTCTCCGTCTTCGCCGAACGGTCAGACAGCAAAATACTGCTGTCTGTCACAGGAGAAAAAAATGCCTTGCGTCGCCGTTGAGCGCCTGACAAGTCGGGCCTAGCGCATCCTTCGTTGGCGTGGAAGAGAACTGTAATCTGTTTAAAGTCTTTCTGCGAAAAATAGACAGGAGAATAATGGACCAAGAAGGCAGAAAGTAGACAAGACTAAAGTGACAGGAAGAACAGGAACACAGGCTTGCTTTGTCTTGCCCTTACCTTACATTGCTTTTCCTGGGCTTGCCTTGTTGGCCTTGCCTTGCCTGGGCTTGCCTTGTTGGCCTTGCCTTGCCTTGCCTTGCCTTGCCTTGCCTTGCCTTGTTGGCCTTGCCTTGCCTGGCCTTGCCTTGTTGGCCTGGCCTTGCCTGGGCTTGCCTTGTTGGCCTTGCCTTGCCTGGCCTTGCCTTGCCTTGCCTTGCCTTGTTGGCCTTGCCTTGCTGGCCTGCCTTTGCCTTGTTGGCCTGGCCTGCTGCCTGGCCTTGCTGCTTGCCTTGCCTTGCCTTGGCCTGGCTTGCCTTGTTGGCCTGCCTTGCCTGGGCTTGCCTTGTTGGCCTTGCCTGGCCATGTTGGCCTTGCCTTGCCTGGCTGCCTTGCCTGGGCTTGCCTTGTTGGCCTTGGCCTTGCCTGGCTTGCTTGTTGGCTTGCCTTGCCTTGCTGCTTGCCTTGCCTTGCCTGGGCCTTGCCTGCTGGTTGCTTGGCCTTGCCTTGCCTGGGCTTGCCTTTGTGCCTTGGCCTTGCCTTGGGCTTGCCTTGTTGGCCTTGCCTGGCTTGCCTTGCCTTTTTTCTGCTCCTGGGCTTGCCTTGTTGCTTGCCTTGCTTGGGCGTTTGCCTTGCCTTGCCTGGCTTGCCTTGTTGGCCTGCTTGCCTTGCTTGGGCTTGCCTTGTTGGACTTGCCTTGCCTTGGGCCTTGCCTTGTTGTGCCTTGCCTTGCCTGGGCTTGCCTTGTTGGCCTTGCTGCTTGCCTTGGGCTTTTGGGCTTGCCTTGACCTTGCCTTGCCTGGCTGCCTTGTTGACTTGCCTTGCCTTGGGCTTGCCTTGGCCTGTGGCCTTGCCTTGCCTGGCCTTGCCTTGTTGCTGCCTTGCCTTGCTGGGCTTGCCTTGTTGGCATTGCCTTGCCTGGCTTGCCTTGGCTTGCATTGCCTGGGCTTGCCTTGCATTGCCTGCCTGGTGCTTGCCTTGGGCTGCCTTGCTGGCTTGCCTTGCATGACCTGACCTTGCCTGGGCTGCCTTGCTGGGCTTGCCTTGTTGGCCTTTCTGCCTGGCTTGCTTGTTCTGCCTTGTGACCTGGCTTCCTTGCTGGCTTGCCTGTTGGCCTGGGCTTTGCCTTGCCTGCCTGCCATTGCTGGGGCTTGCCTGCTTGGGCTTGCCTTGCCGGCCTTCCTTACCTGGCTGGCTGGCCTGGCCTGGCCTTATCTTGTCTAGGCTTGCCTTGCCTTACCTGTCCTTGCCTTGCCTGGCCTTACTTGCCTTACCTAGCCTTTCCTTATCTTTGAACAAAGTGTTGTTGTTTTTTTCCACACAACCAGTGGCAGATTCCTGACGGAAGTAAAACGGAATCAATACGGATAAAAAAAAAAATGAGGTAGAAGAGATAGTACACGCGGTTCATCTTGTTCCAATGAAACAAAACTGGAACCTCTCTTCTTTAAGGTTCCGTTTTATCGCCTAGCTGTTTGACCCATGTGGGCTGGAAATAGCCCGGGCGTTTTATCACAGACAAAAGCATTCTCAGATGGAGGTTGAAGACAGCAACTACAGAGGGGATCTCACTGGGCAGCTGTCTGGTTTATGATAAGCAGGAATGGATTTTCTTTCTGGTGTGTGTGTGAGTGAGTGTACGAGTGTGTGTTTGTGTGTGTGTGTGTGTGTGTGTGTGGTGAGAGAGAGAGAGAGAGAGTGTGTGTGTGTGTTTGTGTGTACACGTGTGTGTGTTTATTATTCTTTTATTTAGAGAATAATGGAATAAGCACTCGTGCGCTTTTTTTCATCTAGTCCCTGTGCGTATGCAGTTTTGTCATCCGTTCCCACCGGCACACACTGGCCTACTATTCCAAAAAGAGGAACGGGTTTTAACATTGTGCAAGATGTTCTACGTGCGTTCGCACAAGGGACCTCGGTTTACAGTCTCATCCGAAGGACTTCTGGGGAGAGAGGAGTTGGCACTGATGTAAACTCCAGAGGAAAAATCCTCTTGAACGAGATTCGAACCCGGGTCAGCAGATCACGAATACATCACTCTAACCACCAGGCTGTCCCATGTGTGTATAGAGAAGGCCAAGCCATGTGTCAAAATTTTGACTTAGTTATATGTAATTAACACTTTTATCAGCATCTGATATGATTTCTTTTCTTTCTTTTTACTTTTTTTTGATTGCCTTGCTTTCCCAAGCCTTGCGCAAGTTTTACCTTGCCTTGCCTCATTATATTATTTATGTCCCCTTACAACATATCACAGTTTCACACAAGCAACAGCAAAATCGTATATGACGCAGAGAGGGGTGATAAAGATTAAAGATTTCAAGAAGGCATCGCCACTTCCAAGAGACAGTACATACGTTCATCTTTCATGAATCAAACAAAACTGGTAGATTATCTTACTTTTATATCTTCTTCAGGGACGGGATAGCTCAGTGGTCAGAGCACTCGCTTTCCCCCAGCTAAGGTTAAGCAAAATTGAGCGTGGTTACCACTTGGATGGGTGACAGTTTGCACACCTTGGTTTCAGTACAGTTCCTCCAGTTCGCCCAGCTGTAAATGGGTACCTGCCCTCTTTATGATCAAGGAAGGTAAAGCAGCGAGGGAGAGGAGATGGGCGGCGCCCTCAATATGCTGGCCCCTGACGCCTCGCTCCCTTACGACCTTATAGGCTATGGGACACCTTTACCTTTTTTATGTCTTCTTAATATAGTTCTGTATAGCTCCTGCCTGTTTATACTACTGCAGTAGTTAGAAATAGTCTGGGCTTTTATTTCTTCCTTTTATCACAGGAAGACAGACAAAAGCATTCTGTGATTATTAAGTTGAGAATGTGAAAGAGGTTTGGGCTGGCTCCTTCGTCTGTGATAACTAGAATTAATTTTCTGTCTTGTGTGTGTTATGTGTGGTGTGGTGTGGTGTGTGTTATGTGTGTGTATCTGTGTCTGTGTGTTTCGGTGCGTTAAATTTTCCTTTATCTCTGTCTGTCTGTCTGTCTCTCTCTCTCCCTATCTCTCTCTGTATGCGTGTCTCTGTCTCTCTCTCTCGTGCATGACATCAGTCAAAGCATAAAATTTGAAAGTTTACGAACCCTACAACAATTAAAGTGAATAATTTTCTTCAGTTTCCACGGAGCTACTGATAGCGGGAGAGGAGAATGGGTGCAAGGTAGGGACGAGAGATTGTTTCATTACAAAAATTTCCTTTTGAAGAACAGAAGAAGTGTTATACACTGTTGCAAACTCGCACAATGCTATCGTCTGGCCAGACATTTTGGAGCTCCTGTTTTAAGCTTATCTAGCTCCCCCCCCAGCCAATATTAAGCAGCATCGAGCGTGGTTACCAAGAGGATGGGTAACGTTTGCGCGCCTTGGCTTCAGTACAGTCCCCCAGTTCACCCAGCTGTAACCTGGCCTCTTGGGGGTTAGGGAAGGTAAAGCAGTGAGGGAGAGGAGATGGGCGCCGCCCTCAATATGCTGGCCCCTGAAGAAACTGATATATCTGATGCCTCACTCCCGTACGAACACATAGGTTATGGAATACCGTTACCTTTTTACCTTTTAACTTGTGGGATGAAATTATTTCTGGTGAATCAGAGCGAGCGTGGTCAGAGAATTCATGTGGGGAATATTTGTCACAGGGATGTTGACTGCAGTCATAATTAATCATGTCTTGTTAGAAAAACCCGCAAAAGGAACGTCATCAAAGTCAAAGTCAAACTTTTATTTTTTCAGATGGTACATGGAATAAGCAGTGTGTGTATATGTGTGTGCGTATGTGTGTGCGTGCGTAGTTGTGTATATTGCCTGCCCATTTTCTCCAGTGGGCTAGAAACATACATGCAAGCCTGGGCCTTTGTCTTGTTTTTATCACAGGAAAACAGACAACAGCATTCTGTGAATATTAGGTCGAGAATGTATGGAGGTCTGGGCTGGCTCCTTCTTCTGTGATAGCTTGGAATGAATTTTCCTTCTGATATGTGTGTGTGTGTGTGTGTTTCTGTGAATGTGAAATCTTTCCTCTCCCCTCTCTTCTTTAACAACATCACAAAACAGTCAGGTTCACAGATGCTAAACAAGTAATGTGAATAAGTTTTCATATAAACGGGAGGAGAGAGAGGGGGGAGGGGGAGAGAGAGGGGGGGATGGAGAGAGAGAGAGAGGTAGGTAGGGAGGGAGGAGAGACAGAGAGAAAGGGGGGGAAAATATGCTAGGCAAGTAATGTGAATGAATGTTTCATATAAACAGGGTCACAGAGGGAGAGCGAGAGAGAGAGAGAGAGGGGGGGGGGGGGGGGAGGAGAGGGAAAGAGGGAGAGAGATAGAAGATGCTAGACAGGTAATGTGAGTGAATGTTTTATATAAACGGAAGTCACTGCGAGAGAGATAGAGAGAGAGGGAGGGAGGGAGAGAGAGAAAGAAGGAAGGAAGAAAGAGAGAGAGAGAAGAAGGAAGGAAGAAAGAGGGAGAGAAAGAAAGGAAGAAGAGAGAGAGAGAGAGGAGAGAGAGAGAGAGAGAGAGAGAGAGAGAGAGAGAAAGGAAGAAAGAGAGAGAGAGAGAAAGGAAGAAAGAGAGAGAGAGAGAACGAAAGGAAGAAAGGAAGAAAGAGAACGAAAGGAAGAAAGAGAGAGAGAACGAAAGGAAGAAAGGAAGAAAGAGAACGAAAGGAAGAAAGAGAGAGAGAGAACGAAAGGAAGAAAGAGAGAGAACTAAAGGAAGAAAGAGAACAATGAACAATGAACCTGTTCAAAGGAAGAAAGAGAGAGAGAAAGAAAGAAAGGAAGAGAGAGAGAAAGAAAGAAAGGAAGAAAGAGAGAAAGAAAGGAAGGAAGGAAGAAAGAGAAAAGATGTTAGACAGGTAATGTGAATGTTTCATATAACAGGAACCATTGAGAGAGAGGGAGGGAGGGAAAGAGAGAGAGAGAGAGAGAGAGAGAGGGAGAGAGAGAGAGAGAGAGAGATAGAAGATGCTAGACAGGTAATGTGAATGTTTCATATAAACAGGAGCCTCTGAGAGAGAGACAGACAGACAACATACAGACAGACAGAGAGTCAGAGAGACAGACAGACAAACAGAGGCGTCTTGGGTATGGCTGGAAAAGAGATTGTTTCGCTACAAGAAGCTGCTTCTTTTTTTTTTTTTTAATCCTCAAGACTCCCCCGGAACAGAAGAAGAGTTATGCTGTTATCCCAGTGGCACAATGTTATCGTGTGGCCAGACATTGCGGAGCTATGGTTTAGAAGCCAGCCGGCCTATCTCTGGCCAGTTGCATGAAAATTCTTCCTGCTGAGTTGGAGAGCCTGGGTTAGAAAATGTTGGACAGGGCAAACCAGGTGGGGGATAGAAGGTGTACGGTGTGAGAGGGATGTTGATTGCAGTCAGTGTGTCTTTAGGGAAGGGGTGGTGGTGGAATAATATCGTTTAAAGGTTGTAAGGAGTGTGTGTGTTTTGTGTGTGTGTGTGTGTGTGTGTCTAGAAATATGCATGGAAATATACAGAACTGTGTGGTGTGTGTGAGGGGGTATGTGTGTGTTGCGTGTGTTTTGTGTGTGTGATGTTGTGGTGTGTGTGTGTGTGTGTGTACGCGCGCCTGCATGTGCGTATGTTGTCTAGCTTGTCTCACCTCCCAGACAACCAATATTCTGTCAGGAGCCTTGGTGAGCATCCCCCCCCCCCCCCTCACACACAAACACACTCATACACACACACTCACACACATACACACACACACTAATGCATACACAAACGCACACACACACACACACACACACACTCACGCCCTTGCACACACACACACACACACACACACACACACACACACACACACACACACACACACACACACACACACACACAAGATTAACCAAAAGCTTATGATTTGATAGATAAAACCCTGTGTCTTCTCTTTCTGTCTGTACTGAATGGTGAAGCTGTTTGAAGCATCTTTTAAAAAAACCCGTTTTTTTACAAACAACATACAGCTACTTTTTGTGTCAGAGTGTTCAGTTATCAGAAATGGAAGAGGAGGGGGGGTGGATGGAAGCAGTCTAGTTTACTGTTGATGAACATTATTCAACGAGGAACTGTCCTGCATTGGCAGTTTTCCACCATTGTTTAGTGTGTGTCTGTGTGTGTGTATGTGCAACAACTTGCTTTGTTCGCTTGATAAACTGCTACTGAATGTCGACATTGAGAAAGCACTTTGCTTTGATGAAAAGAGTTTGGGCTGAATTTGTTTTGGGTGGGTTTTTTAACGTTATTTCTTATGTGAAATTTGTTTTAAACCCACCTTTTTTTTTTTTTTTTTTTAGGTGGGCTTGGGTTGGGGTTGAGTAATGTAGAAGACAGTTTTTTTGTTTGCTTTTTTGTTTTTTGTTGTTATTTTTGCTCTTACCTTATTTTGAAAGAAAAAAGTTTGCAGATTTTTCCATACGTACCAAAGACTTTTGTTACCATCAAGAGAATATTAAATGACAATTCCGATTTTGCTTTAGCATATTAATTTTCAGCTTATGACAACAAAAGCTGATGATACATTTACGGTTCTAATTATTAGTATGTTATGAGGAGCGATGTTTAGCACAGCTTTCTTTGGGTTAAGTAACTTTGTTTCGCTGTCTTGCTAATACCCCAATTTTACTATAATGAGTTTTAAGATTTTTTTATGACGTGTGCTACTGCTTGGATAAATATGTAAAAGCACCCAGTCGTGAAATATTGGTTATATGTACATTGCACTACATTGATGTCATATACCTCTGAATAAAGGTCGCCTCTGTTTAACAGGTCATACTGCTTTGATTGTGAATCGATTAAGATTTTTGGCCATAGAGTATCACTCTCAGAGAGAGAGAGAGAGAGAGAGAGAGAGAGAGAGAGAGAAGAGAGAGAGAGAGAGGGAGAGAGAGAGTTTTAAAGCTTTTTCGCAAATCCTATTATACCACATTCTACTGAGTTGGAGCTCCAAGATAATTACACAACCTGAAGTGGCCTCAAACTGTTCCCTATGGTTTGATGACAGTTTATTCACTCATTCATTCACCCGTTCGTCTGTTCATTCATTTACTCTGTCTGTCTGTCTCTGTCTGTCTGTCTGTCGATATGTCTGCCTGTCTGCCTGCCTGCCTGCCTGTCTATCTTTCTCTTTTTCTCTTTCTCTCTTTCTCTTTTCTCTCTCTCTCTCTCTCTCTCTCTCTCTCTCTCTCTCTCTCTCTCTCTCTCTCTCTCTCTCTCTCTCTCTCTCTTCTCTCTCTGTCTGTCTGTGCACATGCTACATCAACAACATAGTGTGCACACAGCCCTTCACGAGCCTTGTGTGAATTGAAGACTCTTGCTGTTGATTAGATTTTTAAACACAGCAGCCTCCAGACGGGAAACGTATGCTTTTCAAACGAACTTAGAGAGTCAAGTGGAAGCATAGCCCTTAATGAGCAAAGAGAACACAGTCGATCAGCCTTCATGAACCAAGAGAGAAACGCTTGAAATCTAGAACTGATAGCTAGGCGTGTGCAGCTTTACTTTTCAAGCGCTTTGATTTGTCTTTGCAAAATGTAGCCTTATACAAATTCCATTTATTATTATTGTTATAATAATAATTGTTATTATTATTATTGTTGTTGTTGCATTTGCTATCGTTATTATTATTATTATTGGTAGTAATAGCAGCAGCAGCAGCAGCAGCATCGTCGTCATCGTCGTCATCATCATCATCATCATCATCATCACCATCATCATCACCATCCTCATCACCACAACCATCACCACCACCACCACCATCATCATCATCATCATTATTGTTATTTTTATTATTATCATTATTATTATTGTTATTATTAACTTTTGGCGTTTTGAGAGGAATGGTTCTTCTTCTTCTTCGTCTTCGTCCAACGCTCAGATAGCAGCTATAATTGTCATAATTATGAGCGAAAATGCGTTGCGTTGCGCTGCCGTTAAGCGCCTGGCAGACAAGTCAGTTTGGGGGGAAAAGCGAGCGTACTGACCACTGAGCTATCCCGGCCGATCCTACCAGTAGCTTACAGACACGCAAAACACGCCATACGCTGACCCACACACCAGCTGTCTCAACCGACATTCAGCTTTCCGTCCTTTTAGACAAAGGATCTCCCCCGTGGAGATGCCGGGGGCCTATCAGTATAAATAGCATCCCCACATTCTGGAAATTCTGTGCTAGAAATTTCCTCTTTTCTATCCCTCTCTTCGTTTCTGCCTTGTTCCTTTTTCTTCCTGTCACCTCCTTCTTGTCTATTTTCTGCCTTCTTGGTCCATTCTCCCGCCTTTTTTTCCCTAGAAAGACTTAAAAGATAACAATATTCTCTCTTGTACCGAAGTCGGATGCGCTGGGCCTGACTTATCAGACGCTTAACGGCAGCGCGACGCGTTTTCGCTTATAAAACAGACAACACTAGTCGCTGTCTGAGCGTTCGACGAAGAAGAAAAAGAAGACAAAGGATCCACGTCATGACTGTGCTGTATTTTGTTCAAACAGCGGACAAGTAAAAACACAATACCCAAGTGTTTGGCAGAGCAAAATTTCGGTATATGTAAAACCTTCTTCAGGGTAAAAGATTGGCCAACTGGCTGGGTTTTTTTTTCTGTCATCCATTCCCCTGTAAAGTCTTCGGATGAGACAAATGTACAAACACAGGCACAACACTACAAACGCCTTAAAACCTATTTTTCTTACAAAGTGTGCCAGCTATGAAAGGTTTTACGGGTGGCATGAACATAATTATTATACCTGGCATGCATGGTGGTACGTGCAAAAAGTTGATGATTGTTTATGGTTACGTGATTATGATTGCAGAGTGTGTGTACTCAACTATGATTTGCTGTT
Organism: Rapana venosa; assembly: GCA_028751875.1. Classification (NCBI taxonomy): domain Eukaryota; kingdom Metazoa; phylum Mollusca; class Gastropoda; order Neogastropoda; family Muricidae; genus Rapana; species Rapana venosa. The sequence continues at coordinate 676,000 of CM054149.1, forward strand.
GAGAGGGAAGTTGTGTATCACCTGGTCAAAATTAATGTCCTGGGTGGGTGTTGACGAGGTCTCAGTGTTCAGTACTCTCTCTCTCTCTCTTTGTGTCTCCCTGTCTGTCTGTCTGTCTCTCTCACTCACACACATTCACTCTCTCTCTCCCTATCTTCATATATCTCTGCTCTCCCTCCCTCTCTCTCTCCATCTCCCTCCCCCTTCCTCTCTCCCTCCTCCCCCCCCCCCTCCCCCTTTCTGTCCTTCCACACTGCTGCAAATCCTCTCGATCGAGTCTTAGGAAAGCAAACACAGGCAGGAGAGAGAGACAGACGAGACATGACATAAGATAGAAATCGGGACAGACAGAGAGAGGAGAGGCAGAGATATGACACAGAGAGAGAAATCAGAGACAGACAGGACAGAGAAACTGGTGACAAGAGAGAGAGAGAGAGAGAGAAGAGAGAGAGAGAGGAAGAGATATACACAGAAACAGAGAGAGAGAGACAGAGAGAGGCAGAGAGAGAGAGACAGAGAGAGGCAGAGAGATAGACAGTCAGACAGACAGAGAAAGAAACCTTGACAAAAGCAGGTGGAAGCATTATCCATCCATACTTCCAACCATCCACCTTCATCCCTCTGTCTTAGGGGCCCTGTAGAGAGACCAGGCCCACCTCGAGGGTCCTTCACGTCACACTTGCCCTTCAGACCTGACGTCTGCCACAGGGATGTGGAGTGTATGGAGTGGCCACACTCTGGGGGTGGCTCCCAGAGTAAGGGATCCCTCCCTCCACGCTGGCTCCCAGAGAGAGGCGGGAGAGGGGGGGGGGGGGGGGGTGCTGCATGCAGGCAGTCTAGAGGAGGGATTAGGCTTCAGCTGGACAGACAGTCGTCATGTCGAGGTGTAGGTTTTGCGTGCAGCTTTTGCTTGGCTTGGCTTGACTGCCGTTACTGACGCCTGGGGAGTGGGGGGAGTGTAGGGTAGGAGTTGGGTGTGTGTGTGTGTGTGAGGGAGTGTGTGTGAGAGGGAGGGAGAGAGAGAGAAAAGTGTTGTGGGAGAGAGGGAGATGTTGTGTGTGTGTGGAGAGAGAGGAGATGAGAGTGAGTGTGGTGTGTGTGAGTGTCTGTTGTGTGTATGGCGTGTTTGTGTGTGTGTGTGTGTGAGAGAGAGAGAGAGAGTGTGTGTGGGAGGGGTGATGGGGGAGGGAGAAGGGGGGGGGGGGAGTCAAGAGAATGAGAGAAGGTGGGTTGGGGGTCGAGGAGGGGGGGGGGGGGGGGGGGGGGGGGGTCGGTGGTGTTAGGTTAGGGAGAGATGGACGGTATTGTTTGGTGGAGAGTGGAGTTGGTTGAGTCTTGGTTTGGTTTGGTTTGGTTTGTGCGTGTGAATAGAGTGCGTGTGTGTTTGTGTGTGTGCGTGTGTGTTTGTGCGCGCGCATGTGTGTGTGTAAGACAAATGTTGAATTGTTATGATCACTTTATTTTCAGTGTCTGGGTGTTTTTTTTATCCTTCATAAAAGTTACAGCAATTCTCTGAAAGTTCCAGACTGACACAATACCTTATCAAAGTAATAGTCTTCTTTCTGCTGTTCACTTTACTTTTGAGTTTTGTCAGGCAAAGAATTCCAGCTGACTGAGCCACAAAAACGAGAAATCGTTTACTGCGAACTCCGTTTAACTTTAGAAATGCAGAATATATATCACTTGATATGCCTTGAAATTTGAATTTAACACGAACGCACGCACGCACACGCACGCGCCGCACGCACGCAACTAAGAATGAAGACTTAGGTTAAATAAAATAATTAAATGAATATTCACTCTAATCTTTACGAAGACAAAAAACCCCAGTGTTTGTAAAATTGAAACGGCCATCGTGTCTCTATGTCTGTCTGACTCTTTGTCTGTCGGTCTGTTTGACTGTCTTTCTGTCTGTCTCTCTCTATCTCCCCCCACTTTCTCTCTCTCTGTCTCTCTCTCTCTCTCTGTCTTTCTCTCTCTCTCTCTCTCTCTCTCTCTCTCTCTCTCTCTCTCTCTCTCTCTCTCTCTCTCTCTCTCTCCTTCCACTCTCTCCCTTGTTCATCTCTCTCTTCCCCCCCCCCCCTCTCTCTCTTCCTCTCCCCCCCCCTCTCTCTCCACCCTCTCTCACCCTTGTTCATCTCTCTTTCTCTTTTTTCTCTCTCTTCTCTTCTCTCTCTCCTCCCTCTCTCCCTTGTTCATCTCCCTCTCTCTCTCCCTCTCTCTCTCTTCCCTCTCTCTCCCTTGTTCATCTCTCTCTCTCTCTCTCTCTCTCTCTCTCTTCTCTCTCTCTCTCTCTCTCTCTCTCTCTCTCTCTCTCTTCTCCTCCCCCTCTCTCCCTTGTTCAGCTTTCTGTTTGTCTGTCTGTCTATCTCTGACTGTGTGTGTGTGTCTCTCTCTCTTTGTGTATACTATAGGAAAGCTATGTAAAATAATGCGGTTCAGATAAGCCAGAAGAAGGAAATAAGCCAGCTGTACAAGACTTTGCTACAGAGAAGCTCTCTTGAATAAGAAAATTAAAGAAATGAATCAGTGTTTGTGTGTGTGTGGGGGGGGGGGGGGGGGGGGGGGGGTGCGTTCGCGCGCGCGTGTTTGTGTGAGTGTATGTATGTGTGTGTGTAAGTGCACATCATGTGCTCAGGTGCATTCGTGGTGTTTATGTGTATGTGTGTGTAAACAAAACAATACATTATGTTTCTTGTGACATCCGTTCCTTTTCCTTGAGTATGTACATATGACGGGCGATCAACACACACACACACACACTCACACACACTCACACAAAGACACACAGACACACGCGCGCGCGCACACACACGTTAAATCCTGTTCCGCTTTTCGAAATAGTAGGCCATTGTGTACCCATGGGACAAAATTTACGAAACTGCATACACACGGGGACAGGATGTAAAAAAGCACAGGAGTGCTTATTTCTTTATTCTTGAAATAAAAGATTAAATAAAATAAAAGAATAAATAAAAAATACACACACACACATACACACACACACACACACACCGTCTAATATCATAACTTGTGAAAAGACGTTAAATAAATTTGAACACACACAAAACAAACACACCACACAACAACACAACACACACACGACACAACACACACAACAACACAAAACACAACACACACAACACACACACACACACACACACACACACACACACCACCACCACCACCACCACACACACACACACACACACACACACACACACACACACACACACACACACACACACACACACACACACACACACACACAACAACACACCACCACAACACACCACCACCACAACACAACACAACACACACACACACATCCTTCTCATTCCTCCCAGCCAGTCGGCTAATCGTATTCCGCGCACATCACCCCAATATATCTACCACAAACATCCTCACGAGAAAGGAGGACGGAGCGACAAGGCTTGTAAGGGTTCCGTTTGTCAACCGGGCCCCGACAAATGGCAGACGACAGAAGCAGAGACAGTCGCTCCCAGTTGCCGGCCTAATCCTAACACCTGTACCTGTCTGATAAATCTTTTCCCCTCCGCTGGGAAACGTATGTCGCGAGCGAGCGTGTACGAAAGCAACAACGGTCATGGCACTTTGTTCCATAAGCCCACACCCTATGTCAGGCTTAACTTTTTTTGTTTTTCTGTGTGTGTGTGTGTGTGTGTGTGGTGGGGGATGGATGGTGGGGGATGGAGGGGGTAGGGGGGTTTGAGGGGGTGAGGGTGGTTGGATGAGGGGGTAGAGGTGTGTGTGTGTGGAGGGGTGGGGGTGAGGTGTGTGGGTGCGTGCGTGTGTGTGTATGTGTGTGTATGTGGATGGGGGAGGAAGTGTGTGTGTGTATATAGGGTCGGGGTGGGGTGTGGGGGGTATGGGTGTGTGCGTGCGTTTGGGTGTGTGTGTGCGTGTAAGGGTTCGTTTTCATAGGTATAATGTACACTACAACTAGGGACCTGTACATATTATGACGTTAAAAATGTAACATTTGAAAAATTTCAAAGAAAATCCAACATTAACAGGATCATCCTCCCCCCAAAAAATAGATGCGTGCGTGTGTATGTATGTATGTACAGGGAGCGAGGCGCGCGCGCGTGTGTGTGTGTGTGTGTGTGTTTGTACAGGGAGTGAGGCTTGGGGGGGGGGGGGGGGGGAGGCTGCTTGTCCTCACATCTTGGTATGGGGAGTGAGGATGGGGCGGAGAAAGAAGTGGGTGTGTGTGCTTATGTAAATGTGGAACATTGTAGGACGTGGAACATGGACGTTTCCATACGAAACAAAACACAAAAGGCGAGAAAACGGAAAAGAAATGTGTGTGTGTGTGTGTGTGTGTGTGTGTGTGTGTCTGTGGGCGCGAGAGTGAGTGAGTGAGAAAGAGAGAGAGAAAGAGTGTGTGTGTGTGCGAGCGTGCATGTGTTGTTTTTTATTTCGAAAATAATGGAATAAGCAGTCGTGTGCTTTTTTATATCCAGTCCCGTGTGTTTGTAGTTTTGTTTATGTTTTTTGTTTGCGTGTGTGCGTGCGGTGTGTGTGTGTGTGTGTGTGTGCGTGTGTGTGTTTGAGAACAACAAGTGAGGAAATAAATGTGTGTGTGTTTGTGCACATGCGTGCATGTTAGTGTGTGCGTACAAGTATATATATATATATATATATATATATAGATATATATATATATATATAGATATACAGATATATATATATACATGTATGTAAATATATACACATATACATACATTTATATATACATATATACATATATGTATGTATCGTGTATGTATACGTTGACAGGGAAGGGGGAGGGATTTCATTCGTATGAAAATTCCTCCCAGCTTACGTGAGCGAATGTCGTGGGGAGGCTGCTAGGCTTTTGCGCTCCATAAATCAGCACTAACTGTCCATGTTGACAAGCACTGCGCACTGGGGTACAGAGACCATCAAAACACCCCCATAAAGTCGGACACCTTTTTGATGCTGCAAAATGCTGTAAAAAAATAACAAAGACCGTCTTAACAGGCCAAGTGACAAAACGCATCACGTTTATCATTTTTAATACGCACGCCACGGGGGATAATGTTTTGTGGGATTGGTGGGGGGGGGGGTGTGGGTGGGGGGGGGGGGGGGAAGAGGTGGGTGGGTTGGGAGGGGGTGGGGGGGTGTGCGTGCTTGTGATTTTGTTTGGATGGGGGTTTTTTTGGTCGGTTGGTTGTTTGCTTGCTTTTTTTTCACGGTTTACTTTTTAAAAATGTTTTTTTGAAAACTTTTTCAAATATATTACAAAATGCCAAAACCAGGAAAAAAATTACTCACACACAAGGACACAAACCATCAAGAACAACAACAAGAGACAAGCAAACAAAAAACCCCCAAAAGTACCCAACAACATAAAAAACCGTATCCCGAAAAACTCATTACCTAGAGCAAAAACGAGACCAGTATCATCATGACCAACATCCCCTTTCTGAATCCTACATAATTGTGTATAGAAGCATGGTCACTTAGGGAAATACAGAAACAAGCAGATCTACCAAATATACAAGCATTATTATTCTAATAACAATAATAATCGTTTGCTTGCTGTTAGCTACAGCTTGATGCAGAGCACTCAGTCCTTAGAAAAGTCAGGAGGTTTTTTTCCACATTGTTGATGTAAGTATATGTATGCGCTTTGATTTGTCTTGGCAAGAAATAGCGCTATATAAGTTCCATTTAGTAGTAGTAGTAGTAGTAGTAGTAGTAGTAGTAAGGCTAGCGTGATTAGTTCAAACCTTTTGGTTTCTTTGTTTTCGTCAAGCTTAAGGTGAAAAAAAGAAATCAAACAGATTCAGAATAAATGTATACGATAAATAGGCGGAAGAACTGCAGCTTGAATTTGTGTGTTTTGTAAAATTGAAATTCACCTTAATAGGCAGTTTCATATGAATCAGAATTGATTTATACGAAAAAGGAGCAGAACAGTTGTAGGTTAAATTTACTGAACCTTAGTACAGAAAAGTTGTCTCTGCTCTAAAACCTATTCTCCTATCTCCATATAAAAACAACATACAAAATAACACAACGCTGTTCTCTCTCTCCTAATACCACGCTTTGTGGTTTATCAACCAACCACCCGACAATGCATGCTTTCTTTAAGACAGACGACTTCTTTGAAACTGGATGAACTCTCCCGCTTACACTCTACACCGGGACCCCAGACAACCCTGATGATCCGATACACTTTCCGTCCACCAACACCGCGGATTCAGTAGTTATATTTCAGGGCTACAACCAGACCCTCTAATCCGTTTATCGGCAACAAGACCAGAGGCTGCTCTCTCTCTCCTACTAGTGGCAGAGAGCAGCTTATCTCGTAGACGTCGCAAAGACCATCAGTAGACTTAACTTGTCAGACAGCCAACAGAAACCCCAAGCAAACACGGACCCAGTCGAGTGCTTTGCTTTTGAAACTTTTCCTCAAGTTTGTTTCCGCCGCCGCGGGGTCACAGTTGGGAATGACCCCGCTCCCCCACTTGCTCTTGCTTGATGATGATGTGGCCTCCACTTCTGAAAAGGCTGATTTCACACGTTCGGGCCATTGGCTGGGCTTGAAAGGGTTAAGCGGGATTGAAATTGTGGAGATAATAATGGATAGAGGAAGGGTATAGCAACCAGCCGGCAAGCGTGCATGTGTGTGGGGGGAAGGGGTGGGAGGTGGAGGGATAGAAAGAGGAAGGAGGGGTGGGGGGGGGGGGGGTGAAGGGTACTGCAAGACTAGAACGAAGAATCAAAGGGCGTTGTAGCAAACAAGAAAGATATAATAGACTGGCGACTTATTGCACCTGTGAGCGGTTAGATGTGCCAGATTTGCGATTTTGCTGTCTTAGGGGGCTTTGACTGTCAAACAAACTAGAAACATATATATGCGAAGAGAGAAACCAAAGCAGGATTTATAAAAAACAATGAGCAAGAACATAATAATTGTATTAACTGTCACATTCCTAGCCCTTTGTCTGTTCCGATTCCTGCTCACTATTCAACATGTCCAGTCTTTGTTACTGTTCTTCAAAAAATATGCAGAAGTTTTTAGTGGGAGGGGAGAGGGATAGGCAGGGGGAATCGGGGGTGGGGGGGTGGGAGCAGGGGGGAATTACCATACTCAGTTTTTACTAAAAATTTAATAGACTGGTTTTCTTTCCCAGCTGTTGTATAATATTGTATTGTATATTGTATACCACTTTAAGTATATTTAAGTCAAGGCAGATTTCTCCGGGTGAAACTTGGGCTGCTCTTCCCGGGGAGAGCGCATCGCCACAAGAGCAGCGCCACCCATTTTTGTTCTTTTTCCTGTCTGCGTGTGTATTTGTTTCCCTATCAGCGTAGCTACCCGTCCATTCCACAGAGCATGAACGTGACGTGGTCTGACCCCTGTTCCTTGTTCTTTATCAGAGCTTTCGGACTATTCTCCACCGCCGTGTGTGTGTGTGTGTGTGTGTGTGTGTGTGTGTGTACAGCTAGGCACTGCTTTGCAAACTGAGAGACTCGTTGTTTTCTGTTGATTTATTTCTTACTGCTGGGGACAGAACAGAGGAATGGGCAGATTCCTGATCTTACGGTGATCTCGGTGCTGACTCCACTCCACTAAAAAGTCCTCCAGATGAGACTATAAACCGAGGTCCAGTGGGCGAATGCGCGCAGAACATCTTGCGCACACGTTGAAATCTGTTCGAGTTTGGGAAGAGTAGGCCATCGTGTGCGCGAGCGGGTAATAAAATTTAAAAATCACACGCACGTTAGTGTCGTGCTTAGACATCTCGGAAGTTGGAATGCGGCTACCTTAAAGGTGGGCAAGAACGGTCACATACTCAAAAATAAAATCTCACCATTGGCGAACCTCAAGCTGAGAGAGTAAAAAAAAACATTAAAAAAAACCCCAGCCATCTTTCTGCTCCAAAAGCCTCTGTTATCTCTCACCCACCAACAACATGTTCCACACATCCAGCAAAAAGAGAGCTCATCCCTGCAAAGACAAGAAGAAGAAGAAGAAGAAGAAGAAGAAGAAGAAGAGCAAGGTGGCCCGAGTGAAAGAAGAGAAAGCCACGGCCAGCAGATTGTACAAGGCGCTTTATCTTGTCTGCATGAAACTAATTTTCCAAACTATCTCTGGAATCATCTCTTTTCCGGGGTAGGGTTTCCGCGCTTATCTCTCACCTCGCCCCACCGGTTGGAAATAGCCAAGGTCTTTTACCAGCACTGAGGCAGACAGGTCTGGGCATTCTATGGGTATTTCGTGCTATCGGAGTCTGATTGTGAGGTCTTGGGCTTCCGTGTCATTCCTTACTCTGCGTGATAAGTGGAATGAGGTTTCGGTGTACAGTATTTGTGTAATGCCCTCCCCAGGCCATGTCTTCATGACAAGAGATACAAACACAGTTTATACAGGGGAAGAGGAATTCAAAAGATGTTCGTTGTAGAGTATACAGAAAGTACAAGACTGACGTTGTTAACATTGTGAGGAAATGTTATCTTCTGCTGGACGGTCTGACTCTTGTTTTCAGTTGCGGGCACATGCTTGATGGAAAGTCTTCATTGTTGACATAATCGTATCAGGGTAGAGTCTTAGGTAAAGAGCTTTTGTGCCAGCCATGGTATAGATTACAGATAGCTGTAGTAAAATTCAGTGTGCAGACTGTGTGTGTGTTTCTGTGAGTCTGTGTGTGGTGTGGTGGGTGTGTTCTTTAATTTAACGTCTTTACCAGCATGGTGACTGTCTCTGGCTCTTGCTTGTGTTGTGTGTGCATATGTGCGTGCGAGCGTGCGTGCGCGGGCGTGTGTGATTACCGTTAATCCTACTGTAACTTCTGTCACTTCTGCCACTAGATTAAAACTCGCCCATGGACACACATCCAATCATCCATAATGTTGTCCCAAAGCTGTTCCATCACAAAGGTTTTGTACGATTAAATATTTCTAAGTATATTCATAACACAATGCGCTCATTCTCTTTTGTCTATTGTCCCAGAAGATTTTTCCCTATAATTTCTTCATTGGTATAAAAGAAACAACCCAACTCGTCTTGAAACTAATGGCCAAATTACAAGATGTTCTGTTGAATCGCACAAGACCTACAGAGAGCTGGATTGTTAAGGGACAGGAGTAACAGACCAAGCATTCTGCCCTAGTAAAGAGTCCTCACGCTCACACAATCACCAGTGAGTGAGGGTAAACGTTTTCAATGATGAGGTTAGAAGTTTTGCACGCGCGTGTATATTTTCGTGTGTGTGCATATTTGTATGGTTAGGATTTTTACTAGTGCATGTGTATATGTTTAGGGTATTTTGCTACTTCCTGTGATAAATATTTATTTTCTGTTCATTGGTGCTACGTGCGCCTTGTGGTTCGTAAAAGTAGGTGTGCACTTCGTTTACTGAGTGTAATGTTGTTTTTTTACTGTAATATAATGCATCGTAATAAGTGATATTGCTCTTAGTGTACGTGTTATAATCAGCCTAAAATGCTGTCACTGAAAAATTTTATTTTCTAGAGTTAAAAAAAACTCTTTGATAAATCATTTTCAAAATGATTGAGAAGTTGTACTGCGTTAATATGTTATAACCACTTCTGCGTTGATATGTGTGTATGTGAGCTGTGTGTGGACATGCGTGCGTGCGTGCTGTATGTGTGCGTGCGTGCATGCACACATGTGTGGGTGTAGGTGAGTTGTATGTTTATGTTTGTGTGTGTGCAATTTTAAAGGTGTTTTTTTAAAGATTGAATAGTAATTACTGTCTGTGATAATTTTATGTTTATTGTTCCTACATTGGCTTGTAACCCTCATGAATTTCTCTAATTATAGAGATTTTAAGACGTATTGGTATTGGACAATTTTAGTAGACTCTGAGAGAATCGGCGTTGTGTGCCTATAGTTGTCTGCTTTGGCAGCAGGCAGGGAGGGAGGATGTCTGGCCTCCCAGACTTTCAGACTTTGTCTATGGACTGGAGGTGAGAAGGAGATGAAGATGAAGATGATGAAGATGATGCCAGTGTCTGGTCTGAGACAGTGCTGCTAACTTGTGGTTCTGGTTTAGGGGTGTGAGTGCAGATTGTCTGGAACAGTTTCTTGCAGCGCAACACCACCTCACATATGCATATTCATCCATCCCTTTCCATGCACACACATGTACGCATACACGCACCCATACACACACGCTCGCGCACACATACATACACGCATGCACACACACTTCCGCTTTTTCGGAAGAGTAGGCCATTGTGTGCCGGTGGGAACGGATGGCGAAATTTACAAAACTGCATGCACACAGGGACTTAGTGTAAAAAAGCACCTGAGTGCTTATTCCATTATACTTGACATAAAAGAATAAAAATAAAATAAATACGCACACAGTCTGTTGTGTATACTTACACGGACATTTCTTTCATATCCAGTGTTTATTATTTAAATGATAAAAAGAATCAGGATAAATCATCAGACCATTGTTACGATCTACACGAAACATAAATGATCAGCCCCTGCTAGTCCTCCAGTTCCACCCAGTATTCATTTCAATTGGGAGGAAAGGAGGAGTCCCATAACCTATAAGGTCGTAGGGGAGCGAGGCGTCAGAGACCTCACTTCTCTAGGGCCAGCATATTGAGGGCGGCGCCCATCTCCTCTCCCTCGCTGCTTTACCTTCCCTGACCCTAAAGAGGGCAGGTACCCATTTACAGCTGGGTGAACTGGGGGAACTGTACTGAAGCCAAGGCGCGCAAATGGTCACCCATCCAACTGGTAACCACGCTCGACGCTGCTTAACTTGGCTGGGGGAAAGCGAGTGCTCCGACCACTGAGCTATCCCGTCCCCATTTCAATTGAGGAAAAGGAAAAAAAAGCCGAACTCCTTATTACTCCAAAGCCCCGCCTATCTGTTATCTGAGAAAGGAAATGTTCCACTCGTTGGGCTTAAGTCATCCCTTGACAAAGAAAATAGCTTAGTCGTAGTGAAGGAAGACATGGCCACTGCCAGCATCATTGCCTTGGCTGAATGAAACCTTTTGTTTCCACATTATGCCTTGAATCATCCTTTTCTTGGTGGGAGACGGGAAGGGGTTAGCGCTTCAGTCCTCTCTCTCTCTCTCTCTCTCTCTCTCTCTCTCTCTCTCTCTCTCTCTCTCTCTCTGTCTCTCTCTCTGTCTCCCCCATCATAAGTGAACTAGCATTATAATTGTGTGCGTGGCAAAGGTGGAGTAGGAATTCCGTGCTTATGTTCCACAAGAGCTAGAGAATACCTTTTCTTGTTGTTACAAAACAATGTTGAAACAGTGTTATCTCCTGGCTGGACGTGCCAGACATGCTTCTTCCTCTATCCGTTAGTGCTGGATAACATTATTCACTCTGTAAGTGGTTATAATTATGATGCTGGCGTAAATAAGGAACATGTTTGTTATATAGAATGCTACAGTTTACAGATGGCAAGAGCAGGAAGTGTGTGTGTGTGGAGGGTGTAGGTGCGTGTGTGTGTGTGTGGGGGGGGGGGGGGGAGTACATGTATGAATGTGTACGTATGTGGGTGTGTATGTGTCGTCATCATCATCATCATTAACCATTACACCCAGTGGTGTTTAGGGCAGCAACAAAGCGCTTCCACTCCTGCCTATCCTGGGCCAACCTAGTCACTGATCCCCAGGAGTGCTGCATGGCCTTCATCTCACTTTCTACAGTCCTCCTCCTCCACGTTGCTTTTGGTCTTCTTCCTCTCGGCTTTGGCCACCAGCATTCATACGAGTCTCACTGGACCCGAAAGGTCCTTCCTACGCAAAAGTAGAAATTTTCTCTGTTGATGTTTCCGTAACTTTACTTCTTTTACGGGACAGGGTTGTTAGCCCTGTGCCCAACCCCCAACCTGGAGGAAGGGTTCCACCTTAGTCGCCTCTTACGACATGCCTGGTTGGAGGGCAGGGATCCTATTCTTGCAATGCTCGCTTTGCAAGCATGACTCCGCGGGGGGGGGGGGGTATGTGTGGAAGTCATTAACTGATGGAGCTCTTATTTAGGGAGTGTAGTCACAGAGTTTTGGCTGTTGATCCACCGTGTTTGTGGAAAGGATTTTTCCTTTTTGTTTTGGAACTTTTGTATTGGAAATGAATATTGTTTTGAATTGATTTAGTAGAATAAAAGAAATCCAACTTGATTCCTGAGTCAACTTGTGCTCTGTTTGGATGTGATTCACGAGAGATAGGAGAAACCAACTCTTGGCATTTCAGTCAGCGTTCTACCTCCACTGGAGTGTTTTCAAAACAAAGAGTTGGTTCTTCAAAAGAACCACGTGACAGTATGAGTATCTGTTGATGGGGGGGGGGGGGGGGGGGGCATGGTGTGCGTGCATCATACTGCAACTACTATATTTTGTATTTTTACTATCACTACTGCTAACACTTTCTCTCTAAATCAGTTTGAAACTGTACTTGGAAAAAACAAAACACCTGCAAAACCAAAAAGTATTTATCAAAGCTGTATGTAACAAGAATGTCTGTGACCATATACGTAAAGATAATCATTAAATAGCAGATAATTGCCCATCCTTTCCTTCTACAAGTTTTTTGCTTATCTCCAACAGTCCAGAAACTTGCCTGAAATTGATTTCAACAATTTCAAGATGTTCTGTATATAAAAAACAAACAAACCAACCAAAAAAAAAGCGTAAACAGAACAAAGACGATCCCCTAAAAAACACCAGCAACAGAATGATGTTCAGTCTACAGACACGTGTTTAACTATGTTATCAGATAACGTCAACAAAACACAAACATTGGGTTTGAGGGGCAACTCACACAGGCGCCTGCCTGTATGTGTGTGGGGGGGAAGAAACGTTTTCAATTATGTGATTAGGAGGCCGGGTAATTTTTAGCACGGTGTGTGTGAGAGAAGCGGTGCTTTGTGTTTCTCTACAACCAGAGGTGTCTGCTTTGGCAGCAGGCAGGGATTGATGTCTGGCCTCCCAGACGTTCAGACTGTGTCTATGGGCTGGAGGTGAGGAGATGATGATGAAGATGATGATGATAATGATGATGATGAAGATGATGATGATGATGAAGATGATGCCAGTGTCTGGTCTGAGACAGTGCTGCTGTCCTTTGGTTCTGGTTTAGGGAGTATGAAAGATTGCATTGTGGGGAACGTCACTTACATATGTGTGTGAGAGAGCATGCGCATGCATGCACGCACGCACGCACGCCCGCACGCCCGCACGCACAAACACACACACAAATACACACACATGTACACACACAAATACACGCACGCTCGCGAGCACGCGCGCGCACACACACACACACACACACACACACACACACACACACTGCACTTCAAAGTTAAAAATGAGAGGGTATACCAAGTCAGCAAGTTCCTGATCTTTACCTGCAAGTCCGTCAATGCTATCAGGAAATAATGGTTCTCTCTCTTTTTGTTTTGTTTTGGATGTCCTCAAAGGGCATCATTCATGGTTAGCTCCAATATAACTATGACAGTGGCAAGTTCTGCGGACTTGTTTGGAGAAGAGGTGATGCACCCTCTGTACACCAGTCTCAGGTAGATAGGGCTCGTCAGCTGGGCACAGAAACCCGACAAAGGAAAACAGCCGGAATGGCAACCCTTCCCTGCCTTGAAGCTTCAGCTTCTTCTTTTCCGTGTTCTTGTTCTTGTTCTTGTTCTTCTTCTTCTTCTTCTTTAGTCTTCTTCTTCTTCTTCTTCTTCTCCTTCTTCTCCTTCTCCTCCTCCTTTCTTCTTCTTCTTCTTTTCTTCTTTTCTTCTTTCTTCTTCTTCTTCTTCTTCTTCTTCTTTTTCTTCTTCTTCTTCTTCTTCTTCTTCTTTTCTTCTTCTTCTACGTCTCTCCTCCTCCTCCTCCTCCTCACTTCTTCTTCTTCTTCTTCTTTTCCTCCTCCTCCTCCTCTTCTTCTCCTCTTCCTCCTCCTCCTTTTCCTTCTCCTTTTCCTTTTTATTTTCCTTCTTCTTCTTCTTCTTCTTCTTCTTCTTCTTTTCTTCTTCTTCTTCTTCTTCTTCTTCTTCTTCTTCTCCTCCTTCTCCTTCTCCTCCTCCTCCTTCTTCTCCTCCTCCTCCTCCTCCTTCTTCTCCTCCTTCCTTTTCCTTCTTTTCCTTTTTCTTCTCCTTCTCCTCCTCCTCCTCTTCTCCTCCTCCTCTTCCTTCTTCTACTCCTCCTTCTCCTTCTTCTTCTCCTTCGCCTTCTTCTTCTTCTTCTTCTTTTCCTTCTTCTTCTTCTCCTCCTCCTTAGCCTTCTTCTTCGTCTTCTCCTTCTCCTCCTCCTCCTTCTCCTCCTCCTTGTCCTTCTTCTTTTTCAGGTGTGAACCATGAGGAAAAATCCCGAGTCTCTTTGGCAGTTGAAAATGGTTGACAAGATTGTTCTGTTAACTCTCAGACCCGGGAAAGAGGTCGTTATACATACTTAAGAGGCGCTGTAGACGATAAAGATAGAAATTTCCTTGATTGACAGAGACAGGTGGATGGATGGATATATATATATATATATATATATATATATATATATTATATTTATATATAGATAGATAGATAGATAGACAGATATAGATAGATAGATAGATAGGTAGATGGACAGATAGATGGACAAGTAGATGGACATATAGATGGACAGATAAATAGATGGATGGATAGACAGATACATAGATATACAGACACACATACAGATACATAGATACAAAGATAGGTACGTTCATAACGACAGCACAAACCCAACTGTTCAAAATAAAGAGACACTCAGAAGACTTTGAAATGTTTAAATATTAAAACCTCCGCTCACACCCATCCCTTTCTTTTCCTATCTCTCTTACCTGGAAGATTTTTTTTAACCCCATATACCTGCATTCAGCTTTCTTTGAAACTGCTTACGATTCCACACGATACACTGTCAAAAATATCGCACACAAAAAAACCCAAGAAAAAGACGGGCTATTTTGCCAAGAGACACGTGTTTAACCGTGTTATCAGATAACGGCTACAAAAGTCACGTAGTCTGCAGTAAGGGAATTACCAGGAACCCACACACACAAGAGGGCTGTATGTATGTATGGTGTAAGGGGCAGTTGTTTTCCGTCGTGCGATTACAGATGATGGGTGATTAGGGGAGAGGTAAATTTGAAAAGAAGCGTCGCTTTGTGTTTTCACAAAACGAGTTGTGTTTTTCCCCCTGCCGGGCCGGGCTGTCTCTCGCTTCCAGACGTTAGGGCATTGTGTGTGTGTGGGATGGGGGGAAGAAGATGCGCTCTGGTGTCTGGTCGGAAACAGTCGGTTTCTATCTTTTGGCTGCTTGTTGTTGAGGGGGTATGAATGCCTGGGCTGTGTAGAACATCGTCCGTGAATGACAGGTGTGTGTTGTGTGTGTGTTGTGTGTGTGTGTGTGTGTGTGTGTGTGTGTGTGTGTGTGTGTGTGTGTGTGTGTGTGTGTGTGTGTGTGTGTGTGTGTGGTGTGTGTGTGTGTTCCTTTTAACGAATATCCAATAAAAAATGATTTTAGACAGAACATCTGGAGTGGTAAGAGATAAAAGTGAGTGTGTTTGTCTGTGTGAGAGATGAGTGTGAGCGTGTGAGTGTGTGTGTGTGTGTGTGTGTGTGTGTGTGTGTGTGTGTGTGTGTGTGTGTGTGTGTGTGTGTGTGTTAAGGTTACTTGTCCACCTCGCGTATTCATTAGTTGTTGATTCTGATCTGTGAAGTAAGTTTTTTGAGTGCTGAAATGAGATTGAATGAACGAATGAATATGCATGCATTACACTGCTGTCTAAAATCACCGTTTTAGTGGATATATGTTAAAATAAACACACACACATACACACACATTCTCTCTCACTCGCTCACTCACACACATATTCTCTCTCTCTCACTCACTCACTGTCTCTCACACACACGCGCACGCACGCACGCACACACACACACACACACACACACACACACACACACACACACACACACACACAACACACACACACACACACACACACACGTCTAAAATCACTAAATGTGAATAGACGTTAAACTGAAGATATCACACACACACACACACACACACACACACACACACACACACACACACACACACGATCGTGCGAACACGCTCACGCACGCACATTATGCATCCCAATTTCTGCTTATAGTGCAAAAAGCAAAGCAAAAACCGAATGATAAGCACAGGAAACCAAACGTCCAGTGTACCCGTTTTGCCCCGTGTGACGTCAGAGTTAAAATGCAGAACAAGCAAACCATGTTTTCAAACTGGAAATGGCTGAGATTAAACACCCAGTATGACATTTTATAGGATATAATATCATATCCTGATTTTACCCTCTGTGTGTGTGTATGTCTGTGTGTGTATGTGTGTGTGTCTTTTCGAATGTCTGTATCTCTCTCTCTCTCTCTCTCTCTCTCTCTCTCTCTCTCTCTCTCTCTCTCTCTCTCTCTCTCTCTCTCTCTCTCTCTCCCTCTCTCTCCTCTCTTCTCTTCTCTCTATCTCTCTCTGTCTCCGTGTGTCTCTGTGTGTTTCTCTCTATGTATAATACATACATACATACTACATACATACATACATACATACATA
>CM054149.1:700103-725103 GCA_028751875.1 Rapana venosa
TGTTTTTCTTAACTCGTCACAATACATATCATCAGCGAGATAGTGATTTAGAAAAAGACTTACCTCAGTATATGTTAGTATGTAACTGATTTAGGAAATATGAAATAACTTATCACGCACCATGCTTAATAAGAGAGTTTCGCAGGATAGACAACAGCAGAACAATTGATATTTCATTAGTGACTATAAAATTAAATAGAACATACATTTGTTCAAAGCAATCGGTAGTTAATATATAAAACAAAATTGAATATGACATACATTCTTCAAGGCATTTGGGTGTAAACATTTACATCGGCGTGAAAGTTTGTGAAGAAGAACAAAAAGTAGCTGAATGTAAGCAAAAAGCGAAAGTATGTATCTTGAAACAAAACTTAAAAGAGGCAAAAACAAAGAGCCATTATCAAAAGAATGTTTCATGTGTATGTATAGAAGTAAGTATGCGCACGTTTTAATTTTTAAAAACAAATGCGGCTTTACCATACATTTTCTCATAATCCAACACACTCCTTTCAAATCAACGTCAGCGGTGCGCTCTTTTCCAACATCTTCAAGACCTCAAGGATCCAAACGTGTGCTATGTGTTTTTTCCACTTTATATAGGGGGGGCTTTTTTGAGGGGGGAGGGAGGGGGGTATTTATAATGAAAGCTAAGCTGGCTGGAACATTCCATTAAGATGATTCTCAGTCTTGGCATGCACAAGCCCCCACTTGGCGAAAACGTCAGAGAATGATAATGGGGAATAATCGTCAGGCTGACATTGATCAATGGTGATGCGAACGACGACAACGAAGTATCCATTATTTTAACAGGCTCTAGGAAAAAAAGGAAGACACAGAGAGAGGGGGAGAGAGAGGAGAGAGAGGAGAGGGGGGGGGGGGGGGGGGAGAAGTGTGGGGAGCGGGGAGGCAGGAGAGAGAGAGGGGGGGTGGGGGGTGGAGAGCAGAAAGTGAGAGAGAAAGTTTGGGGGGGGGGGGGGGGGGAGGCAGAGAAAGAGACGTGGGGGGGGGGGGGGGGGGGGAGAAAGAGAGGGAGAGGGGTGGAGGGGGCAGTAAAGTGAGAGAGGAGAGAATTTGGGAAAGGGGAGGGGGGGGGGGGGGGGGGCAGAGGGAGAGAGAGAATGGGGGCAGAAAAGAGAGAGAGCAGAAGAGGGGGGGGGGGGGGAATCAGAAAGAGAGAGAGGAGAGAGAGAGAGAAGTGGGTTGGGGAGGCAGAAGAAGGAGAGAGGAGAGAGAGGAGGTGGGAGGGGGGGGGGGGAGGTGAGGAGGATGGAACAGCAGAGCGAAAGCTCGTAAAAGATGTGATAATGTAAGCAAGGAGCACGTACACAGGCTTTTCTCCGGATATTAAAGATGTGAGAAGGTTAATCAGCACAGGATAGGATCTGTTGTACAAGCGGAAGTGGGCATTGGCGATCGCACTCTCGGATTTAAACACATTTGATAGATCGGGCCTCTGACTAACATAGGTTCTGTCGAGGATACTACGCCACATCTAGTCTGTAATAAGCTGAAAGTCGGTTTCAGTTAAATCTCTTTTATCGCATCCTCTCGTCTGTGTTGTCTTCTAACACGCGACACTGACTACGTTTCAGGGGACCACACAACTCAGAACAACGCCTGCACGAAGAAGCAACACACCACGCCACACTAAGACGATGCAGTACACGCAAGCTACAAAGACTCAGCGTTCGGAATAAACAAACTCTCACTCCCCTCTATCTCGACTGTCTCGACTCCACATGCACACACACCGCAACACACACGCCGCGCGCAAGCGAACCAACAACACACACACACATACCACACCACACACACCACCACACACAGCAACACACACCACACACACACTATCACACACACACAACACACACGCACGCACGCACGCAACGCAACACCACACACTCACACAACAGCACGACACGCACACACTCACACAACAGACACATACACACACACACGACGCACGCACGCAAGCACACGCAAGCACCAAAAACACACACGCGCACGCACACACTCACACACCACAGACACAACACACATACACACACACGCACGCGCGCGCGCGCGCGAGCTCCTGCATCTCGAACTGTCCCACAACTTCCTTTTCTTTTGAGGTAAGAATACGTTCTGGACGATTGAAGACATTGTACTCAAAGTTACAGAGGGCGAACAATATGTGTATAAAAAGAACTGCCCAGTTACGGTCGTGACAGTTATTTCTCAGGGAATGTTGAGAAAAAAATGTTAAAGGAAAATAGAGTACTGTTTGAACTGATGGGAATGCCGGTGGGGGGGGGAGGTTGTCGGTAGGAATGTCGGTATGAATAGCATCCCCACCTTCTGGAAATTCTGTGCTAGGAATTCCCTCTTTTCTATCCCTCACTTTATTTCTGCCTTGCTCCTTTTTCCTCCTGTCATCTCCTTCTTGTCTAATTTTCAACCATCTTGGTCTATTCTCCAACCTGGTGGTTTTTTTCCGAGAAAGACTTCAAAGAGAAAATTCTTTAGCAAAAAAATTTAACAATAATTATGATTACAGTAGTTTTTTATAAGCCTGAACGAGCTGCATGCCCGACACGCTGTGATATTGTCATGCTGCTACCTTTATGGTTGGGCAAAAACTGTCGCAAAGGAAAAATCTCACCATTGGTGCACCTTGTAGGCAAGGAAAGAAAAAAGTCTCCAAATGCACAGGGGTGGGTGGATGTCTGACCCATTTCCCCGCACTTGTGCCTTAACAACGCACAAACACAGATTAATAAGGAGAGGGGATGGAAATTTGAAATAGCAGGCATACTTGAGAACACCTCCACGGCAGGATTGTAAAGTACTGCTCAGCACGTGGCTGAAAGCCTGGACTGCTTTTTCCTCTGTTCAGGCCACAGAGAGAGAGAGAGAGAGAGAGAGAGAGAGAGAGAGAGAGAGAGAGAGAGAGAGAGGAGAGAGAGAGAGGGGGGGGGAGGGGGAGAGAATTTGATAGACCAGGGCAATAGAGAGAGAGGGGGGGAGGGGATTGATAGACCAGAGCAGTAGAGAGAGAGGGAGGAATTGGTAGACCAGGGCAGTAGAGAGAGATAGAGGGAGGGAGAGCGAGGAGAGAAATTGATAGACCAGGGCACTAGAAAGAGAGGGAGAGAAGATGAAGAAAACCAAGAAGAATTAATAGACCAGGGGAGAGAGAGAGAAAGAGAGAGAGAGAGAAAGGGGGGGGGGGGGGGGGGGGTAGGGAGGAAGAGTAAGAGAGAGGAATTGACAGACCAGGGCAGTAGAGAGAGAGGGAGGGAGGGGGAGAGAGAGGGAGGGAGGAATTGATAGACCAGGACAGTAAAGAGAGAGTTAGAGGGAGAGGGGAAGGAATTGATAGACCAGGGCAGTTAAGGTTTCAGCAGATTGCCTCTCTCTCTACCTGGTACATGGTATAATTATTAGCTGAACTTCGCTGCAGGGAGAGGCTCCAGGCAAATGCCTCTCTCAGGCAATGGGCAGACAACTTCCTCACTTCCTGACAGTTACTCCTCCTCATCTCCTAAAATCCCTGCACTAATCGTGGTTTTTTTCTGTTTGCTTGGTTGTTTGTTGTTTGTTTTTTCAGCCCAGGAACACACGTCTCTCTTATGGCAAGAAAAAACGAGTCAGATTTCAAATCAACTTTTAGTTTTCCAGATTATACTTTGAAGAAGTAATGCATTTGGTTTTCTTCATCAAGACGTCCATCAACAAAATTATTCTTAAAAAATACGATAACGAAAAAGAAAACAACAACAATATAATGCAAAGATAAGTATATTGGGTTACATGATCTTACCTCCACCATAGCCATCCCTTTTCTCTCCGCCCCCCCCCCCCCCCCCCCCCCCCCCCCCCCCCCCCCCCCCCCCCCATCAAGTCCACCTTTCCTCAAATCACATACTAACAAAATGAATATACACACATCGCTTGGGCACTCCCTTATGATAAATAAAACAGCTATACAGTAATACCAGCCACGACAACAAAGCAACACACACAGGCACCATCACCACCCTCCTCATACACACACGCAAGCTCGCACGCACGCACGTACACATACTCGCACACACAGGCACCTCTTCTCTCTCTCACACACACACACCCAGGCATACATACATGCACACACACACCATATACAAAACAATGCAATCACATCAAACTTAAAAAGATGATGTAGTAACCAGGGATACATATATTTTACAAGTAGTCTTCTACACACTTTTTCATAAGGTAGCTTTTTTTCCCAAGCACAGCCATAACTGATTTTTATTTGGAAGACATTTAAAATGTATTGCAAACTTATTCCATAAGTGACCACATGAATACAGTTAGCTAAATTGGAAAAGATTGTTTAAGAGTATTGAATTTGATTGCTATGCACTGAGGAGCATTCTGTGCGTTGTTGTTGTTGCTGCTGTTGTTGTTGTCTTCGATTCTTTGTCTGTTCACTCTCAGAGATATAAGACTAAAAAAACAAAATTCAAATGTGTGTGTGTGTGTGTTTATGTGTGTGTGCACGTGTGTGCGTGCGTGCGTGTACTCATGGCACAGACATGACAGTGAGCAGTAAAGAGGTCAAAAAAGGAGAAAAAGAAATAAAAATAAGTAGAACGAGGAAGAGGAGAAGAAAAAGAAACACATACTGATTAAGTGACTTACTAGATTGGGTACTGGGCTATGGGGATGTGTGGTGTGTGTGTGTTGTGTGTGTTTATGTGTTGTGTGTGGTTTTATGCGTGTGTGTGTGTGTTATGTTGTGAGAGTGTGTGTGGTGATGTGAGAGAATAATCACTGAATACGACGAGAATGACGAAGCACTGACAGAAGTACACACTAAGTGAGGAGTAACAACACCAACTTGCATGCAACACAGCGCACGATGCTTGTCAACCAAATGAGAACAACTACCGCATGTGATGGACACTGTCCTCATCCGCATGGCATTACACAGTACACGTCGTCCATGGTTGGCAGAAGTCAGTCCGCCATGTTGTTCACTAGCTTGTCCATCCCGCAAGGCTAAGAAGTACGTACATGGGATGAAGTCTTTGGAATAGCACCCACCTGAATTCCCTTCCTGCCCTTCAAACCCGCTGGCGAGAGGGTTGAAATTTAGACTTTTCCCTACTTAGCAATCACCTCCTGCGCCCCGTACTTAAGCCCTGTTTTGGGCTGGAGTGGGTATTAAAATGAGGAGTTTTGCCTTTCATCTGCAAGAGAGCATTTGTTTCTAGCCCGGGCTTAGCCTTGATTTAGGGTGAGGGAGTGAATGTGGACCGGTCAGGAGTGCTGTCATACTGAGAGCATTGTTTCAGGGAAGAAATTAGTTGGTTGGATCTTGATTGCTTCTTCTTAAGGTCAAAAGCAAAATGTAGTGATAGGCTGAAATTGTGGTTGGTGTTAAATCTTCTGTCCTATCTTCTTATCGTCTATCTCTTGTCTGCTTTATCTGTCTCTTGTCTTCTGTCCTGTCCGTTGTCTCTATCTGTCTTATCTTCTTTTCTGTCTTCTTTTCTTCTATCTATTATTTTTCTATTTATCAATCTGTTTGTTCTATGTCTACTGTTTCTGTCAGGAAATGTATTGTCTTCAGTATGAAGTGTTTCTTACTTATGTGTTGGTTGTGTGTTGCCTGGTGTCTTCGGAAGTAGAATTGTTGAGTAGTGAGTGTGTTGATGATGGTGGTGATGTGATGGGATGGATGTTGATGGATGGTGGTGGTGTTGATGAGATGGAAAGTGGTAGAGTAGATGGGACTGATGATCTGATAAAAAAAAGTATAATAATGCTAACTACTATTTCCCTTGCAAAACAAGATTTTACCATAATGCTAACTATACGAAATACTTCAGAGTTTGGAAAGATGTCCGACATACAACCATACCAGTAGCTAAAGACCCAAAAACCAAAATCAAACCAAAAAACAAAAACAACAAACAAACAAACAAAAAACATATCAAATCCTCTATACTGGCAGATTCTGCTTCTTGTCATTTTTGGAGCCAATGTCCACTCCTTGTGTAGCAAAAGTCTTCCAGCGTCTCAGCTCATTCCTTCTGGCCATGCGTTCAGTGCACTGAAACGAGAGGTAGGAGGGGATGATGGAAATTTGAAACAGCACCCCGAACTTTAGGGCTCGTAAAGCACTGCTGGGCACGCGTTGTTCAAGTGTGGACTGTTTTTCCTCTCTGTGCTGAGGAGGAGGCATCTGTTTCTAGGCAAAGAACATAAGTGATGGTGTTTCAGAGACTGGAGGACTGAAGGAGTGGATGTAGAGAACAATACTGTCAAGCGATGTAGAGAAATACTATTGAGCGATGTGGAGAAATACTATCAAGTGATGTAGAGAAATACTATCAAGCGATGTAGAGAAATGCTATCAAGCGATGTAGAATACTACCAAGCGATGTAGAGAAATACTATCAAGCGATGTGGAGGAATACTATCAAGCGATGTAGAGAAATACTACCAAGCGATGTAGAGAAGTACTATCAAGTGATGTAGAGAAATACTATCAAGTGATGTGGAGAGAAATACTATCAGGCGATGTAGATTGAAATACTATCAAGCAATGTAGAGAAATACTATCAAGTGATGTGAAGAGAAATACTATCAAACGATGTAGAGAAATACTATCAAGCGATGTAATACTATCAAGCGATGTAGAGAAATACTATCCAGCGATGTAGAGAAATACTATCAAGCGATGTAGAAAAGTACTATCAAGCGATGTGGAGAAGTACTATCAAGCGATGTAGAGAAATACTATCAAGCGATGTAGAGAAATACTATCAAGCGATGTGGAGAAATACTATCAAGCGATGTAGAGAAGTACTATCAAGCAATGACTATCAAGCGATGTAGAGAAATACTATCAAGTATGTTCTTTCGAGCCAAAGGCCCATAGAGCCGGAGCTTATCCCGGTTTCTGTAGCGTTAAGCGAACTGATGGTTTTTCACCACCCCTGTGACAGGACGCTAGTCTGTCGCCAGATACTCCCCAGCAGAGCTGGTACCCACTTGTACACCTGGGTGGAGTGAGGAAAATAGGAGTAAAGTGTCTTTCCCAAGGACACAACACCGAGCCGAGCGGGGATCGAACCCGCGATCACGAGTTGACCGCCTAAACCACTCGACCACGGTGCCTCCAAATACTATCAAGCGATGTAGAGAAATATCAAGCGATGTAGAGAAATACTATCAAGTGATGTAGAGAAATACTATCAAGCAATGACTATCAAGTGATGTAGAGAAATACTATCAAGTGATGTAGAGAAATACTATCAAGCGATGTGGAAAAATACTATCAGGGCGATGTAGAGAAATACTATCAAGCGATGTAGAAAAATACTATCAAGCGATGTAGAGAAATACTATCAAGTGATGTAGAGAAATACTACCAAGCGATGTGGAGAAATACTATCAAGCGATGTAGAGAAATACTATCAAGCGATGTAGAGAAATACTATCAAGCGATGTAGAGAAATACTATCAAGCGATGTGGAAAAATACTATCAAGCGATGTAGATTAAAATACTATCAAGCGATGTGGAAAAATTCTATCAAGCGATGTGGAGAAATACTATCAAGCGATGTAGAGAAATACTATCAAGCGATGTAGAAAAATACTATCAAGCGATGTAGAGAAATACTATCAAGCGATGTAGAGAAATACTATCAAGCGATGTAGAAAATATCTATTGCTGTGCACACTTGTGTTCAGCCACACTCAAGTCAGTGAGAGATCCGAGGTTTGCAAGTGTGGTGAAATGTTAAGCTTTGCATTCTTGTTGTACAGTTAGATGTTGGTTAAGGGGTTTGACAAAATCTAGCATATAAGTGGAAGAGGTACGAAAAGAACAAGAACAGGCCTCTGGCTTGTGGTTGAATTACAAGGAAATGTTTTCTTGTTAAAACAATGAGGCCATAAGTTTTGAGTTATTTATTTCAAGATAAACAGACTTTTAAATTTATCTCAATTGTCTCCTACCAGGAACGTGCAGGGTTTTCTTGTTGAAATTTTGTTGTTGTTGGCTTGGCTGGTTTTGGGTGTGTGTTTTTTTTACGTACTATTCTGTTATCACATTGCGAGTTTTGATACAGTTTGCTTTATTATTAAATCATTGATGACAATTTTACCAAAATGTAATTCTTGTGCTAATAATAATATCAAGTGAAGATCTTCCACGAATTAATTTAATATCGAAATACTTGGCAAAAATGTGTTTGACAGAGAAATGTAACTAGAATTCCGCTTCATGTTAAAAAAACAACAACCAAAAAACATCAAGTCTGTGCCAGCATTCCCTTACACTATAACTGAATCAGCATGAGAACTGAACTCTGTGGAATCCTGGCTCCGTCTGGAGCTGTCGTTGAAACCTCCTTTGTCATACACAGAGACCTCCATCCCCATGTTCTCCTTGTCATCTCCAGTGATAAATGAATAAAAGAGGGCTTTGGCAGGAGATGGGACGTAGCCACGCTTAATAAATGCATGGGCCCCCTCTCATTGTAGCTACCGCGACAAAACCATAAACCAATTTTCCAAGACAAATCGTGTTAAGAGCAGATGAAGCGAGCGTAACGTGCATGTATGATGATCACTGTCAATTTTGCGCATGGCGGATTCAATAAGATGGGCAGAAGGGGGAGAGACAGAGAGAGTCTGCCGTGTTGTGTATGCTCTGTGTCTTGATGTAGCGGGAGAAAAAAAATCTTCCAGGGAGAAGGGTCTATGCGCGTAGAGAGAGACAAGGGTTCGGTGCAGATTCGATAAAGTCATCTGGGTCAGATTTGGTCATATACCAAAAAAAAAGAAAAAAAGTTTAGGAAAAGTTTGTGGAAAGTGTGTTGCCTTGGATTTAGTGAAGAAAATGATGTTGCTAGAATTGGAATGTAGGAATATACACAGTGCTGTTTCTTTGTTTTCTTTGCCTTTTTTTGGGGGGGGGGGGGGGGGGGGGGGGGGGGGTGCAATCTGTCTTGTCTTGTCTGTTCATCTGTCTGTATGTATGTATGGTTGTCTCTCTGTCTCTACCTCTCTCCCTCTGTTTTTCTGTTCTCTGTTCTCTCCCTCTTCCTCCTCCCTCCTTTCCTTCTCTCCTCTCCCCCCTCTCTCCCCCTCTCTCCCTACCTCTCTCCTCCCCCCTCTCTCTCCACTGAGCTATCCCTTTACGATAATCTGCCAGAACGCAAACCTTTTCTTTTAGGACAAACAACAGAACACAACAAGAAATATTAAACAAAATATTAAACACACTTTTTGGTATTTTTCTCAACAACACCCCCACCCCCAACCCCCTCTCCCTCCAAACTACACTTACAGCAGTGCACACTACTTAAGTTTCTGCGCTTAGCATACGTCTTGGGAAAGTTTCTTGCTTCTTTCGTTTCACTTCGCTTTAAAAAAAAATGTAGGAAAAGTGAAAGAAATTTGAAATAGCATCCACACTTCAGGTCTCCTAAGCTACGCGCTCGTAAAATGCCTCGGCACGTGTATAAAATCGTAGACGTTCTCTTCCGCACTTTCGGGCGCACGCCGCAGTTGAAAAAATCCCTCTTTTCCTCCTGGTTTTCTATGTGACTCTTATATTCATACCGCACGTACTAAGCCATCCGCAGAAATAAACTCCTTCTGTGAAAGACTAGCCTCTGATTCAAAGTTCGTGTGATTTTGAACAAATTTGGTAGGTTTAAATTTTTTTTTATTTTTCAGCAAACACTGTACCCCCTCAGTCTTATGTCGTCTGCTAGCTTCCTTACCACAATATGCATGCGCGGGTCAAGGTTGTAGGAATACAAGCAATCCTCATTTGATGATTATTTCCAGCTTTCTCATGACTACCTGGTATTGCTCTATGTCCTCAATCCCAAAAACAAGTGCACAGTGCATTTTGTCATACTTTAAAAAATCTGTGAAAATCACCAACATTTTTTTCCACTCACACTCTACAGAAGATACTACATGACCCCCAAATAGATACCGGTGTGCAGCCTTCCTGAAGAGACAGACATCTGCTCCGAGGCAAGAGCGCAGGGGAGTTAAAGGTTTCGGGGAAGTAACTGTCCGAAATGGGGAAGTTGTCTGCCCATTTCTTGAAGACATTTGCATACGGTCTCGTGGAGTTAATCGAAGAGGCACGAGCACAATGAATCGTGTATGAGGGGGAAAGGGTAAGAAATGCACACGCACGCACACACACATACATAGATACCCACACACGCGCACGCACGCACGCACACACACAAGCACACGCGCACAAGCGCACACATACTCGCACACGCGCGCGTGGGTACGTATGCCCACACACACTTAGACAAAAACCACAAGTAATAATAATAATAATATATGGAATTTATATAGCGCTGAATCTTGTAAAAAACAAACAAATAGATAGATACCCACATAGTACTTAATAAAGGTTCTATACAACATTTCCCCATCTTTGAGCTCCGTCTTTCTCCTAATGTTTTTGTTTTGTTTTGTTTTGTTAACTGTGATCTTTCTGCTCTTTCACCTCTCTGTCAGTCAGTATATCTGTCTCTATCGCCGTGACTCCATTCTTTGTCTGTATGTGTGTGTGTGTCTCTCTCTCTCTCGCTTGCTCACTCGCTCTCTTTCTCTCTCCCTCTCTTCCCCATTGTGCGCGGTGTGTGTGTGTGTGTGTGTGTGCGCGCGCGCGCGCGTGCGCGAACCCCAGCTCGATCCTTAGTTGACAAACCGAGAGTGCAATGTTCAAGCCACTGGGCTCCCCCCCCCCCCCCCCCCCCTCCTCTGTATGTGGAGCTTGAATTGAAGCCAGAGGCTCGTAGGTACACCTTCCTAAAATCTCCTGAAACAGTTGAACGTGACTGGGATGAAGAGGATCATGAACCCAATTACAGTGATGGAGTCAGTGACAGAAAGATTCCAGTTGGACATGGTCAAGGAGAAAGAAAAGTGACTTTGAAAAGGCACACTGTCCCTACCAACAGCATTGTGTCTACAGCATGGTGCATAAGCCTTCTGGACTTGAAAGGCGACTTGTTAATGAGTCTCCCTCCCCACATGCTCAGGCAAAGGTACTCGCCCAGTCCTAGGCCGCTTAAACACAATTCGCAATCTTCTTCTTCTACGCTCCTTGCCTTGTTTGGTCATATAGTGGTCGAGATAAGTAGTGCCTAGTCATCCCCTGTGCTTGTAACTCTGCACAAAGTCTGCTCGCTGACCTCAGCCGCCACATTCCGACTTCAGACCAGCTCATGGCCAGTCTGGCCTGTGATCTCCTTGGTGGAGAACTAGTTTTGTTATCACGCTGGTCATCCGCGCCCGTGCAGCGTTCGGCCACAGCTTGAGGCTGTGCCCACCCTGCCCCTCACCCCCATCAAGAGAACGCTCACATTAAGGCAGCATGGAGGTATGGCTGTGGAGTTAAGAGCCAACCCTGTGGAGATCTTCGCAGAGCAATTCACGATCTAAATGGACCCTCTCACCCCATCCCTACCTCGCCTTCCCCGTCCCTTTGTGCACAGGCAGACACGTGCTAGGAGGAGGCTTGCTCTCTGAGGACCTTCAGCTGTCCGCTCTCTCCTAGAGCTGCTTTCTTCCCGCTGACAAGTGAACGCGACTGGCCCAGCTATTGGCATGGATCCCTGCTGCCTAGCTTTGGGTGGCGGCGGAAGGTATAAACCAATATTTGCCGACTAATCACATCGGGGTCACAAAACGCCAGCCTCAACAGCTTGTAATCACCGTCAGATTGGGTCAGAGCAGATCGCATTAGGAGCAGTTCATTGGAGGCGGTGTCTCGTGCCGCGCTCTGTATCTTTTAGAAAAGTGGGGCCCAGGAGAGGAAGAAGAAAAAGCTTGACAGGTCGCTGTCCGCTAGTGTAAAGACACGGGTCCTAATGCTGTTCCCTTTCCCCTCAATTAGCAGCCTCGAACAGCCCTGTACAAAGAGGGGGTAAGAACGACTGACTATTGGGTGGCTTCGTTTCTTGGAGGAAGAGGGGATTGAGGTAGTTTAAGTTGTTTGAAAAGATCTGCCTGTCCATGAAGGTACAGGTGTGTGTGTGTGAGTGTGTGTGTGTGTGTGTGTGTGTGTGTGTGTGTGTGTGTGTCGTGCGTGCGTGGTGCGTTGCGTGGTGCGTGTGTGTGTGTGTGTGGGTGTTGTGTGTGTGTGTGTGTGTGTGTGTGTGTGCTTTTATTTATAGTTTTTTAAATATTGTATTCTTTTATATCGAGGATAATGGAATAAGCACTTATGTGTGGAGAGAGAGAGAGGTGTGAGTGTGTGTGTATGTGTGTGTGTCAGTTGTGTGTGTATATCTTTATTTTTATTATATGATAATAATAATGTATGGAATTTCTATTTTTATTATATCATTATTTTATCGAGAATAATGGAATAGGCACTTATGTGTTTTTTTTACAACCAGTCCCTGTGTGTATGCGGTTTTGTAAATTCTGTCATCTGTTCCCATCTGGCCTACTCTTATGAAAGGCGGAACAGGATTTAACGTGTGCGCAAGATGTTCTGCGTGCGTTCGCACATGGGGCCTCGGTTTACAGTCTCATTCGAAGGACTTTTGGGGGAGAGTGGAGTCTGCACTGATGTTAACTCCAGGGGAAAGTTGTGTTAGTGTGCGTGCGTGCGTGTGCGTGCGTGCGTATGTGTGGATGTGTGTGTGTTTGTGTGTATGCTTATAAAATGTGCATTGTAGGTGGATATAGACGAATACACGCGCTTCAATGCTGCACATGTCTGATTCTTTGAGCTGGTTATGTGAAAGAGAATGATGAAATGCCAAGAGTTTGCTGAATAAGATGCTGCACATGTCTGATTCTTAGAGCTGGTGATGTGAAAGAGAATGATGAAATGCCAAGAGTTTGCTGAATAAGACTGATGTAGCGTTGAAGATTCCTGCAAACTCAAAAACACTTTGATGGATCGTCTCCTCATAACAGCGATTGTTTTGTCAAAATGAAATAGAAAGAGTTTTAGCATTCATTGCAGTAACCTTTTCTTTCCTTTCTCTGCTGTATCCCGTCAATCAATGCTTCTCTCTATCTCACTGTTCTCCCCCTCTCCCTCCCCTTCTCTGTGTTCCTCTCTTCCGCTTATATAATTGTCTCCCCCCCCCCCCCCCCCCCCCCCCCCCCCCCATCATTCTCTCTGTACATCTCTATCCTCTCTCAGTCTGTTTTCGTATTGTGGCCCAAGGCTGAGTACATTACATTTCTGATTCTGAGCTCTCTCTCTCTCTCTCTCTCTCTCTCTCTCCTCTCTCTCTCTCTCTCTCTCTCTCTCTCTCTCTCTCCTCTCTCTCTCTCTCTCTCTCTCTCTCTCTCCCCCCCCTCCCCTCTCTGTGTTGCTGTCTCTGTGTCACTGTCTGTATGTCTGTCTCTCTCTCTCTCTCTCTCTCTCTCTCTCTCTCTCTCTCTCTCTTCTAACAACCGGAACTCGCTTGTCTTCTGAAGTCCACATTCTGCGGATGCACATTTTATACACACACATAGACACTCGCTCACACATGCACGTACACACATGCACGCACGCACACACACACACACGTGCGCGCGCAAAAACACAACGCACACGCACACACAAACACACATCTAATATCGCTATAAGTGAAAAGACATTAAATCAAACAACAACAACAACAACAACAACACACACACACACACTACACACACACACTCTTCCTTCTAGCCGCGCTAATATTACCCCTATTTTACCCAGAAGAACAGGACACCAACCCAATTTTTCCCCCCAACTCAGCACGTGCCACACTAAAGCCTCAATGACGTTAAGAGGCCAACATCACCCCCGTGTCCCTACACAAACAGACAGCCGTTGGAACAGGGTTTCGCCTCTGCTACGCCAACACCAAGGCCAACACAACACAACACAAAACCCTCCCTCCATCCCTGCCCCCAATCAGCTCGCCTGATCAAATCAGCCCAGGGCGAAGTTGACAGTGATTACATGCTGTTAGGCCCGCTTCATCTGACTCCCAACATGATTAGTCTTCAAATATTGGTTTATAGGGCCTCGGCTCTTGGAGGTGGCCAGCGATAGTCTGCACAGACGTTTGGTGCTGTAGTGCTTGGATTTTTGCAGTGCCCTTTTTTTTGGTTCATTCATCATTCAAGAAAAATAATGGATTGCCTGGAAAATAGGGTTTTTGGTGGCCCTTTTGTGTGTGTGTGTCTGGGTGGAGGAGGGACTAAGTGTGCTTGTGAGTGGAAAGCATCAACATTCCAAAGTTGGATGATATATCCCCCCCCTACACCCCCCCCCCCCCCCCCCCACACACACACACACACAATGTATTGAATTGTAGCTAGGCTGTTTAGGAAGGGATAGTTTTAAACCATAATTTTCAAATGGAATTTTCTTCCAGTTATGAATGTTTTCGGGGTTGATCGTACATTTCTGGGTTGTTGTTTTTTCTTGACCTATGTGGCAGTCAGAATGTTATTCGTAGCATAGCAAAGTGTTGATGCTGTCTCGTAAAGAACTAGAAGTTTCTGTGAGCTAGAAACAGTTACATATTCATTTATTCTATTGGCAGCCTTGGAAGACCATAAAGTTGCGCTCTGAGTGTTTAATTCTAGTACAGCATCAAGTCATGACTGGTCAGTCCGACAGGAAATGACAGTCCCTATGGCAGAAGCTGGCCCAGGACAGACAGGAGTGGAGAACATTTTGTTGCTGCCCTACGTGCCAGTAAGGCACAAAGGCATTGATGATGATGTGATGATGATGATGATGATGATGGTGATGATAATGATGATGATGATGATGATGATGATGGCAGAGGGCACAGATGAAGTCTGACAATGCTGGTCTGTCTGTCTGTCTGAGCTGCAGCCTTTCTTCTCGTTCCCTTTGCCTCGTGCTGCTGAGCAAGTGATTCTTCGAACTTGGAGAGACCTTACTGCACAGTCTGTCTCCAGGCTGACCCGTTCGAGGGCTGTTGCTTCCCAGTTGTTCTGGTCGATGTTCAGGGCTTTTAAGTCCCTCTTGCACACGTCTTTGAATCACAGCTGTGGTCTGCCTGTGGGACGTTTTCCCTGCACAAGTTCTCCGTAGAGGAGGTCTTTAGGGATCCGCATATGAGCACGACATGGCCGAGCCAGCGCATACGTCTCTGTTTCAGCAGCGTGTACATGCTGGTGCATCCAGCTCTTTCCAGGACAGTGTTGTTTGGGCCTTGTCCTGCCAGGTGATGTTCAGGATGAGTCGGACATTTTGATTTTAAGATACCCATTGTTCTGCTTTATTATCCATCAGCAAACACTCGGTCTCATCTGTCGTGCTATAGTCAATGTAAGTTTTCTTCCTAAAAAAATCCAATTGAAGGCACTGATCTGAACACAAGCACAACCCTGGAAGAGCAAACGATAGTAATAAAACGAGAGCAAACTGATGCACGGGTGGTGCCGTGCACGTTTCTCATATGCATGGTAGTGGATGCTTAGCAGTCTATGAGTAAAGAACCTTGTGCCAGATTTCATGGGTCCATAACTGTAATTGCCTGAATGTCTCTGTCCGTCCAGGCAGGTGACCAAAGTCATGGGTAGGCTGTTTCTTCTTTTCCAGCCATCCTCTCCTTCAGACCCCAAAATCCTTGTGCTAATGTTCTGTGCAATGAAACGCGTGTCTCTCCGCTGCAGTTGAAGAACCAATCTACACTTTAACTAACGCACGTGCCTAGCGCCGTTTTACGAGCAAAGGCCAGGCAGAGGTACCGCTAAGTATGGGCGCTATTTAACATTTCCATCACCCTTTCTTACCTTGTTTTGCATGCTTCTAAGATGTAGGAGGGAGAGAGAGGGGGGGATTGGATCAGACACCTCTAAAGAGTTGCCTGCAAGAGTTGAAAAGCGACTTAAAAAGTGGCACACACAAGCATGGTTAAAAGGTTAGCATCGTTTTTTTCCCTTCCAAGTAGTACAACAAAACTGGAGTTTGTTTGATGGTTTCTGTTTTCTTGCTTTTTACCTTTAACTTCATCTACTTACGTAATTATACATGTGTAAGAATTTTAGTTTATTAGATTCTACTTATACATTGCATCTCATATTATGTTACAGTATACTGTTCACTCTAGATATGATATAAGAACCTTCTTTACCTTCTTTTTCACTCCACTTCCTGAGAAGTGCGCTCTCTCTCTATCTCACACACACACACACATTTACTTTGTTGCCACAAAACTGCAAACAACTGTCATATGACGACACACATAGAGTATCCCAAACCATGTTTCCCAACAACTCATGTAAGACAATGTCTACAAACCCATTGATTTAAAACATCCATCATTGATTTTTCATAAACATCAGACTGTTTCACTTCGTTTTCATGCTGATAGAACTTACCTATTCAACAAACTTGAAAAGAGCTGACACAAAAGCAACAGCACCTATTCTTTTCTCTCAGCTGCAAGCCCATCATGTGATTATTTTCACACTCCACGTCAATGTGTCTGCAC
Organism: Rapana venosa; assembly: GCA_028751875.1. Taxonomy (NCBI): domain Eukaryota; kingdom Metazoa; phylum Mollusca; class Gastropoda; order Neogastropoda; family Muricidae; genus Rapana; species Rapana venosa. Next base: position 716,604 of record CM054149.1, read on the forward strand.
TGGTTTTGACATAATCATATCTCTGCAATCATATCAGTTTCTTCGTTGTTGTCACCAGCACACCCCAACCACACAACCAGACCACCCACTTTTTAGTGTGGGCGAAGTAGCGTCCTTTCCCTTCAACTAAGAGGGGCAAAGAGTTTTATGATGACAAGGATAAAGACTGCCAATGGCCGCTCAGAGGTCAGAGAAGTGAAACGCTCCTGTAGAATGTTCCAGAAAACACGTTCCCGGACAAAGATGAGCTGATATTGTGAGCTGTTTTATGCCACAGTCGTTTTCCAGTTTCCCTATGTGATGAGGAAGTCATATTCTCGCAAACACGTATAATAATGGAGTATGCTGTCTTTCCGTTCGTTTGATTTACTTTACTACTTAGTTGAGTTTGTGTTTTATATATATAATTTTTTGTATACTAAAATGTTTGTTATATTTTTCATGCTTTTTTAAAAAAAAATCTGGGGAGGGTAAATTAAATAGAATAGCTGGTGTCCTCAGCACAGCATGGTTCATTAGTCGAAAGGAATGAAATGGAGGTAAATCTGCCGTGGCTTAAAGTGGTATACAATAATAATAATAATAATATATGGAATTTATATAGCGCTGAATCTTGTAAAAAACAAACAAATCGAAGCGCTTACAATACAATACAATGCAGATGACATCTTCAAGATGAAAACTGAGCTTGCAGCTTCTTACATCGACGTATATGTGGCTGGCTATGTACATGACAGAAAGGCATGTTCTGTCGGGGTCCAAAACGTGTCCAGGACGCCAATCCAGCCTCTGCAGGGAAGCGTGTGCACCTCACAAGTGTCTGCCTTCCTCTCTGTCACTTCTTCTCTCTCTTGCTATCGCATAAACCTCAACCCAGGAAAGTGGCAGACATTGTGACTCGTTTCTGGTTCAACCCCTTTCTCTCAGTTGACATTTCCGGAGATGGAAAAACGCCGGAGTAAATTAATGATCTCCGTGTGATTACACTATCCCATTTCTAAAAGTAGGAAGATTTCAGTCCTTACTGCTGATCTTCCTCTTTCGTCCGGTCTTTTCTTTATTTTTATTTTCAATCTTCCTTCAGAGTCTGTTAAGATAATGGGTACTTCATTGTCGTTCACGTCATCACCAATCAACGTCAAAACGGCCGCTGTTCTCTATCAGGGTTCTCTGTCATTGTCTTCAACAAGAGGGCCAACATTTAAGACTGGAAATGAAGATAGAAATAATTATTCAAGTGAGGATAGCTCTTTTTTATCAATTCTACACGAGTGTGTGTGTGCATTAAGAGGCCATGTTTACATGCTTTTTGGCTTTTGAACGCTGAGGGAGGTCAGAAAGAAGACATGAGGGAAACACATGTCTGAATGAAAGCGACTGCTGGTACTGAAATGTGGCATTTGATCCAGCTGAGTCTGTACAATTTGGAGAGACAGACAGACAGAAACAGACAAATACAGAAAGAGAGATAGGCAGAGAGAAAGAGAGAGAGCTTTGTAGGAAGAATCAAACAGACTTAGCAGTTAAAACCCCCTTAAGATGCTGCTCATTTATTTACTGTTGTGCACCACCGGACAGCTTTCTTTCTTTTCCCTCGGGATGGCCGGATTCGACTGCAGAAAAATGACGGCAAGGATGGGTAGACAACTTCTTCATTTCCTGACATTTACTTCCCTTTAAGCCCCCTAAAAGCCTTGCACCAGTGTTTCTTGCTTGGAAATTGTCTCCCGTTGACTGCAAAAAACGACAACAAAAAAGTGGTCTACACTTTAACGCACGTGCCATGCGTGGCAGAAGTTGAGGGGCGCATGGTAAAGGTGTGTTGAAGTATGGGGGTGCTAGTTCAAATGTTCATCACCTTGCTCCAGTGTAGAGGAAAGAGTTGGGTAAGACATGTCAGATGTTGGTGGAAGAGTAGATATTTGTAGAGACAATCAGCAGCGTGCATTATTCTGTTAAGAAAAATACTTTATATCTGATATCTTTTCTTCTGCTGCTCATTAACATTTTATATATACACACATGCATACTCACAACACACACATGTGCACACACATATATGCAACCACAAGTACACACACATGCATACACACACGTTAACTTGGTTTATTCATGAGCCACAAAGCAACAAATCAGTGAACAAGAACCATTTTACAACACAAATATATTAACAATACCTCACACTATGTTTCTGGCAGCCTCTCCCAAGACAATGTCTACACCACTTTAATGCATGACTTGACATCATTTCACTTCCTTTCATCACACCCAAGCTGGATGCGCTGGGCCTGACTTGTCAGGGGGTTAACGGCAGCGCAACGTATTTTCGCTCATATGACAGACAACATTAGCTGCTGTCAGAGCGTTGGATGGATATGAACTTCCTTTCATGCTGCCAGTGCTTACCAAACAAATTCTGGATGATTTGAATGGAGGTGACATAAAAACGATAGCAGCCATTCAGTTTTCTCAGTTCTAAGGCGATTATGTGACCGTTTTTTTTTTACTCTCAACGTCAATGTGTCTGCACTGGTTTTGACATAACCATGTTTCTGCAATCATATCAGTTTCTGCGTTGTTGTCACCAGCACACCCCAACCACACAACCAGACCACCCACTTTTTAGTGTGGGCGAAGTAGCGTCCCTTTCCCTTCAACTAAGAGGGACAAAGAGTTTTATATGACAAGGATAAAGACTGCCAATGGCCGCTCAGAGGTCAGAAAAGTGAAACGTCCTGTAGAATATTCCAGAAAGCACGTTCCCGGACAAAGACGAGCTTATATCGTGAGCTGTTTTATGCCACAGTCGTTTTCCAGTTTGCCTTTGTGATGTGGAAGTCATATTCTTGCAAACATGTATAAATATGGATAAAGTTGTCTTCCCAATCCTTTGATTTTCTTTGACGTTTTGGTTGAGTTTGTATAGCTGACTTTGGGTTTTCTGTCTTTCTTTCTTTGTCTTTTGTTCTTTTTGCTTGGTTGTTCACTTGTTTTTCTCTCTTTTTGTTTGTTTTTTGCTTTTGTTTGTTTGCTCTGCTTTTGAAGGTAAAAAGAAAGATAGCAATACACTGTACCATTTGCATTAATATTGTAAGGCTGCTAAGTTTTGACAATATTTTCTTTGTACTTTTTAAGATGGACTAGATTCTCATCCCTTTTCCTCTTTTGATGTTAATAGTTTATATAATCAAACAACACCCCTGCCCATAGGACAGTCTGGAGCTTTCTCAGAATATTGCCATATAATTTAATGCTAACATTTTTCTTTCATATTTTTTTTAATGTTTTTTATTTCTTGTTTGTTAAGATCCTCTTGTCTGCAGATTGTTTTCAATTCTGTTATGAGCTAGGCAGTTGGTATGCAAATAAAAACAACCGAAATAGTATCAGTAACGCAGACGATCACGCTTTGACGTAAACTGCATGGTTTGGGGACACATAAATAGTTGGGTTTGTGTTCACAGCATCTGGTAACATTCTGTTCTTCGTTTGTGCATCCTTAGAGTATTATAAAACAGTGTTTGTCAGCACTGTATCATTTCATAGACAAGGGACAGAAAGACAGAAATAGACAAGAGGGGAAGAAATCAGACAGACAGACAGACAGACAGACAGACAGACAGATAGAGAGAGAGAGAGAAAGAGAGAGAGAGAGAATGACAATGACAACAGTTTATTGTGATAAGCAAGATGCCCATTCACAAGAGGACAGTGGGAGGGGGACTGGGCACAAAACACGTAATATCATGTACTGAGAACTGAATTAATTACAGCCCAAATAGCCATCATGGCATGGATTCCATAACATGGTTATAGGAGAGAATCACTTTTTTCATAAGAGGGAGGAGTTTCCACAAAACTGTACAAATCCATAATATACATCTTACAACAGACTGGTCTGCGACAAGAAAACAAGGTCACAAAAGAGACGGACAGACAGAGACAGACACAGACAGAGAGAGAGATGAAAACATTAAAAATGAGCCTGCAGCTTTTTACAGCCACTTAGATGTGGCTGTGTATGTACTTGTACGAGTACAAAACGTAGTGAAGATGTCAGTCAGTCAGTCCAGCTTCCTACTGCCAGGCATGCACGCAGCATAAGTGTGGACACTGTCGCTCTGTCTTTTCTCTCGTGCTGCCATGAAAGGTTTTCACCCAGAGAAGTGGAGAACGTGCAGACTTTCTCTGGTTCAACATGATTATCTCAGTTTCGGGATTGCCTGGTGGTTAGAGAGATACGCATTGGGCTCGTGATCTGCTGACCCGGGTTCGAATCTCGTTCAAGAGGATTTTGTCCTCTGGAAACATCAGTGTCGACTCCACCCCCCCCCCCCCCCCCCCCCCCCCCCCCCCCCCCAAAAAAAAAAAAGTCCTTGGATAAGATAATAAATCAAGGTCCCGTGTGCGAGCGCACGCATAACATCTTGCGCACACGTTAAAATCCGTTCCGCTTTTCGGAAGAGTAGGCCATTGCGTGCCGGTGGGAACGGATGTCAAAATTAACAAAACTGCATTCACACGGGGACTGGATGTAAAAAAACAACAACATGAGTGCTTATTCCATTATCTTCGAAGTAAAAGAATAAAGAAAGAAATAAAGAAATTTCACGAGATGGAAAAACGCCAGAGTAGAGGATCTCCTCGTGATTACACTACCCCATTTCTTGACAGTAGGAAGGTTTCTGTCCTTGCGTCTGATCTTCTTCTCCCTCTTTCATACTGTCTTGTCTTTAAATGTTTTCTTTCTTTCTTTCTTCCTGTGAATTTTGTTTAAGATAATGGGTACTTCGCTGTCATTCACGTCATCATCAATCAACGTCAAAATGACTGCTGTTCTCCTATCAGGGTTCTCTGTCATTGTCTTCAACGGGGGCCAGCATTTGAGACTGGAAATGAAGATGAAATATTCAAGTGAGGATAGCTCTATTTTTTTTTTATCAATTCTACATGAGTGTGTGTGCATGAACAGGTCATGTTTACATGCCTGTTGGCTTTTGAACGTTGAAGATGTCGGAAAGAAGACATGAGGGAAAACATGTTTGAATGAAAGTGACTGCTAGCATTGAAAAGTGTGTATAAGATACGGTTGAGCTTGTAAAATAATGGGAGAGAGAGAGAGAGGGAGAGAAAATTTATTATTCATTTCTTCTTTTATTTCAAGGATAATGGAATAAAGACTCAAGTGCTTTCTTCCCCATCCAGTCCCCGTGTGTATCCAGTTTTGTACATTTTGTCATCCGTTCCCACCGGCACACAATGGCCTCCTTCCGAAAAGCAGAACGGGTTTTAACGTGTGCGCAAGATGTTCTGCGTGCGCTCTCACACGGGACCTCGGTTTATTGTCTCATCCGAGAGTGAGAGAGATACAGACAGACAGACAGGCAGGCAGGCAGGCAGGCAGGCAGGCAGGCAGGCAGAGAGACAGACAGGGGGAGAGACAGACAGGGGGAGAGACAGAGAGGCAGAGAGAGACAGAAACAGACAGGCGGACGGAGAGACAGGAAGAATCAAATAACTCTGGCAGTTAAAATGTCCTTAAGCTGCTCATTTACCTTGGTACAGAAACAGCCGACTCTAATTCTGCATCGTTATTTTTTTATTTCTTTTTAATTTTCTTTTTATTCCTACCTAAATTCAGAGGATGATAGAATATAGCGCTCAAGTGCTTCTTTTTTTTACATCCAGTCCCTGTGTGCATCAGGTCTTGTAGTTTTTTTCTAACCTTTACACTAGCACACAGTGTGTGTGTGTGCGCGCGCGCGTGTGCGTGAGTGTGTGTGTGCGTGCGTGTGTGTGCGTGCGTGTGCGTGCGTGCGTGCGTGCGTGGTGTGTGTGTGTGTGTGTGTGTGTGTGTGTGTGTGTGTTGTTGTGTGCTTTGATTTTACGTCTGTTCTCTCAAAGTGTGCATGTGCGTGCGTATTTGGGTAAGTGTATGTGACTGGGTGTGATATGTGTGCATGTATGTCATGTATATGAGTGCGTGGGTGTTTGTGTGTGCATTTTCACTTTCGACCGTTATGTTGGTTTTGCACTTAAGGAGATTTCACTTTGTTTTCTTTTTCTTGAGTTTAGATTGGACTGTAAGAAAGAAAAAAAGTTTACAGGAATGGGCAGACAAGTTGTTCGTTTCCTGACAGTTACTTCCCTTCAAGCTGTAAAAGCCTTGCACTGTTTCTTCCCGCGAAATTGATACCTCTCTTTGACTGCAAAACACACACACACCACATACACACACACGCGCGCGCGCGCGTACATACACACAACACACACACTCACTCACACACAATACACACGCACACACACACGCGCGCGCGCACGCACACACGCACGCACGCACGCACGCACACACACACACGCAACTACATACACACGCAACTACACACACGCACACTCACGCAACTACATACATACACACACACACACGCACGCACACACACACACACGCACACACACAACTACATACACATACGCACACTCGCAACTACACACACACACACACACACACACGCACGCACTCACACACGCAACTACACACACACACACAACTAATTATTATCACTTAATGTGGAAAGACGTTACACTAAAGAAGATACACACACACAACCCGTCTGCACTTTAATGCACGTGCCATGCGCGGCAGAACTTGAAGGAGCGCGTGGCAGAAGGTGTGCTCAAGTATGGATGCTATTTCAAATTTCCATCCCCCTTTTTCACCTTGTTTCAGTGCCGTAAAGCCAGTGGAGAAAAGAATTGGGTGAGACATGTAAAGACTTCGCTGCAGGAGAGGATAGTTGTGTGTGTGTAGAAGGGATCACTGAGCAGCAAGCAAGGGGTTCTTGTTTGGAAGAAGAGGGGTTTTTTGTGTAATACAGCGTTTATTTATTCAAAAAGCATTGGGAACAAAATTTATACAACATGGAAGAACATGATCAACACAGCTTCCTTTAGCTCTGTGGAACAAATACAACATGAAGAACATGATCAACATAGCTGCCTTTAACTCTGTGGAACAAATACAACATGAAGAGCATAATCAACATAGCTTCCTTTAGCTCTGTGGAACAAATACAACATGAAGAACATGATCAACGTAGTTGTCTTTAGCTCTTTGGAACAAGTACAACATGAAGAACAAGATCAACATAGCTGACTTTAACTCTGTGGAACAAATACAACATGAAGAACATAATCAACATAGCTGCCTTTAGCTCTCTGCTTAGAATTAATAGCGTGTTCACTTTTTCATCACAAAAATTGAGAACTCGAGAAGCTACCTCAATAAAGCACTGAAATTAACCGGCAATATAAATATAGGGGGACGGGATAGCTCAGTGGTCGGAGCACTCGCTTTCCCCCAGCCAAGTTAAGCAGCGTCGAGTGTGGTTACCAGTTGGATGGGTGACCGTTTGCGCGCCTTGGCTTCAGTACAGTTCCCCCAGTTCACCCAGCTGTAAATGGGTACCTGCCCTCTTTAGGGTCAGGTAAGGTAACGCAGCGAGGGAGAAGAGATGGGCGCCGCCCTCAATATGCTGGCCCCTAGAGAAGTGAGGTCTCTGACGCCTCGCTCCCCTACGACCTTATAGGTTATGGGACACCTTTACCTTTACCTTTATAAATCTATACAATTGCGGTTTTTATTTATTTTTTTATTTATTTTGTTTCCCGGCTAGAGCTCCGAGGTTCACCAAGGGTTAAATTTCTGCGTATACCTCCCTTCCCCTCCCTCTCCTCCCTCCCCCCTCCCCCATCATTTGGGTAGCTGCATTCCAACTGTGGGCATGGAGTCTGAACACGACACCAAGTGTGCCGCGTGTCCTAACATTTTGTCATCCATTCCCACCAGCCCGAAATGGCCTACTCTTCCGAAAGGGAAAGGGTTTTTAACGTGTGCGCGAGATAGTAGCGAGCGTTCGCACTGAGAGGAGAGAGAGAGAGAGAGAGAGAGAGAGAGAGAGAGACATGACAATTTTTATTTCGAGGAAATGAATAAGCACACAGTGCTTTTTTACATCCAGTCCCCGCCCGTTAGTGATACATCTTAATAATAATAACCCAATACTTATACAGTCTCAAAAATAAAAACCCAAAGGGGGAAATAACCCTTTTCAAACAGCTCCTCCCCCCCCCAACAACCCCCCCCCCCCCCAAAGCAACAAATAAAAGAAAACCCTAAAAATACCCCACCCCCACCCCCCAAAAAACCCCTTTAAACCCAAAACAAACAAACAAACAAACAAAAGAGAAGGAAAAACCAAACCAACAAAGATGATAAAAAAGAGAAAAACAGACAGACAACAACAACAAGAACAAGAACAACAACAGAGCCAAGAAAAATAACACAACCAAACTTAATAAGTCATAAAGATAAACATCTACACATTGTCAAATGGTACACATACTTGTTACACATAATTATAAATCAATTAATTAACAAACAAGATCATTTCAAATAACAATGAAATATTTCACTCAAACTCCCATTCAATTAGTGAAAAAT
>CM054149.1:730103-740103 GCA_028751875.1 Rapana venosa
ACACACACACAGACACACACACACACGCATGCACGCACGCACACACACACAGACACACACACGCACACTATTATGGAGAGAGGGGTACGAGTCGAAAACTGGGTGGATGTGGCTCTCTCTTCTCGTCTCTCTTCTCTTCTTGTTATAACCGAGAAGTAACCATCAAGCATCTGCTTCTGGAGTGTCGAGATGTCCAGGATATTAGGCACAAGCATTTTACTGCAGACTCCCTAAAGATCCTTTTTCGATGATGTTCCACCGGACACCATTTTTTATTTCCTGAGAGAATCGGGCTTTTCCCGTTTGATAATTATGAGTGAAAGAGTTACAGTTGGTCACTAAGAACAAGGTTGTTTAAAGGAATCTGGTTTTGGTTTTACCTCATTTTATGTGTGGTTCATGTGTTTTTTCCACAACGCGGTGCCCGTCCTGGGTTGACATTTATTCGTATTTCCCTTTCGCTCTCTCTCTCTCCTCCTCCCCCTCCTCTCTCTCTCTCTCTCTCTCTCTCTCTCTCTCTCTCTCTCTCCTCTCTCTCCTCTCTTCTCTCTCCCCTCTCTCGTTTTGGTACAGCATACTCCTACTCTAAGCATTGCTTATGTTTACATTTCCCACAGTGCTCCTTCTGGCTCTCCCTCCCCCCCCCCCCCCCCCCCCCCCCCTCCCTCCCCATCCTCTCTCTCTTTCCTTCCCTCTCTCTCCCCCCCGCCACCTACCTCTCTTCTCCCCACAGCGCAATTAACACAACACTAGTTTCCAAATGTTTTTCCTCTGCCACCATGCAAATGTCTCATGACTATGATATGTTAGGCTAGTCAGCAAAGTGAAATATTACTAGTGCCTGGCTGTACGGTATACATTGCCATGCATTGCGCGAACATTTGAACACTGTCTAGTATTCCAATTGATTTTTTTCTTGGCCATGTCACATGCAAATGTGTCTCATGACTATGTGTGTGTAGGAGCTGGTTAGCAGGATGGATGATGGGAGACATTAACATACAAATAGATTTGACAACTGTGGTAAGTACTGGTGTCTGTCTCCCTCTCTGTCTGCGTCTGCTGATCTGTATCTCTCTTTCTAATCTCTGTCTCTCATTCTCTGCAACGTCGCGCAAGTTGTGTTGTGCATGAGGGTATGCGTGGCAGTGCCGGCGAGCATGCGTATGTACGTGCATGCGTGCGTATTTTCTGCATCTTGCAAACCATATATAACCAGTAGTTTTAGACCAAAAAAGGTTAGTGGGCGCTCTCCCATTTATATCATTGCGATGCTGCGAAATTATATATATATTTTTTTTAAAATAGCTGGTATTTCAAATTGTTTGCCATTTTAAGAACGACTCCTCAAATGCTGCATGGAAAGGCAGTAAATCCAAGCACGTGAACTCCACCCAAAAAAAAAAAAGAGAAGCAAGTGCACCATCCGAGCCTGCAAACCTCCAGCAGGGAGGGTATCATATGTATAGAGGGGGAGGAACTGGGGGGGGGGGGGGGCAGTGATACTGTAGACTAGGCTACCCCCTCCTGGTACACCCTTGACTTTGCTGATGGTTTTGTTTCCCCAAGTTGAAGTTGATTCCCCCCAATTTCGCCCCCTGCTCAGAAATTGCTGGCATACTAGCCATTCCTGCCAGTTATCAAGCTTTCTTACCCGGAACGAACATCCGTACACTGCCGCTGCTGCTGTTGCTGCTTTGGCCACACACTGCAGATAGGTGGGACGAGGTGAAGAAGTGTATATTATTCTGTGAGTGGTGCTAAGGTTAGGTAGGCTTCTGCTTTAGGTTTGGTTACTTTTCGTTCTGTTTTTCTATTCGTGGGTTTTTTTTCTTTTGTATTCTTTCTTTCTCTCTTTCTTTCTTTCCTCTTTCATCGTTCTTCCTTTCTTCTTGAGTTTGTCTATCTTACTCTCCGTATATTACTTTTTAAAATAAATATTTGTCTGTCTACTGTCTTGTCTTTCTGCCTCTGCCTGTCTGTCTGACTCTCTCTCTCTCTCTCTCTCTCTCTCTCTCTCTCTCTCTCTCTCTCTCTCTCCCTCCCTCTTTCTCTCTCTCTCTCTCTCTCTCTCTCTCTCTCTCTCTCTCTCTCTCCTCTCTCTCTCTCTCTCTCTCTCTCTTTCTCTCTCGAGCCAGTGGGCTAAAAGGACAGAAGGCAGTGACTTGGAAACATTGTCATGGACTTCATCGTTTGTGCTATGTTGTCAATGGATTGTATGTATAGTGTATTTCCACCCTACCCCCACCCCTGTCCCTTTCCAATGGGCGAAAGCTTTACGCAATCAAATTCTGTGTTGTTGTTGTTGTTGTTGTATACAGGGTACGATTGATTGTGTTATCAATTATATATGTATTTTGTGCCCGGTCCCTACCTCGCTGTCCCCTAGTGGATGGGCATATTTGCTTTAACACAATAAACCTTTAATTATATATAAGGTAGCCTTTGCCATTGCCAGATGTTTATTGCATAGTCCACTTGAATATTTATTGTAGTTACATTATTGTTATTTCATGTTTCCACATTGTTGAGTTTATATTTTGCTCCTGTTTAAAAGTATTATCATTACTTTTCTAGGTTTTTTTCCCCTCTCAACCCATACCAACACTGAAACTATTTCTTAACCTTTTCTCCCTCCACTCCTTCCCCTCCCTTCTTTAACTTCCATTACACTTTCCACTTCTCTCGTCTAATATCACTTAGGGTGAACAGACGTTAAATTGAAGACAACAACAATAAACCTTTGTCATTCTCTCTCTCTCTCTCTCTCTCTCTCTCTCTCTCTCTCTCTCTCTCTCTCTCTCCTCTCTCTCTCTCTCTCTCACTCACACACACACACACACACACACACACACACACACACACCACACATCCCTCTCTCTCTCTCTCCCTCCCTTATTTTCGGCCCTTATTTTGATGTTAAAGGCAGTAGAACACAAAGAACCTGACAACGCCAACTGAAAGGTCAAGACGACAGGTGGAGGAAAGGCCACTGTAGTTCAGAAGGGAAAAAGCCATGATAGTCGCTTCCACAAGGGCCCCTGGCTTAATCCCCAACATCCGATGACATACGTCTTGACATCGCTGAAAATCTGGTCCTTTCAGATAAAATCAGAAGCCCTTGGGCAGAGAGATTAAGTTAGACAAGGGTGTTGTCTTGCTGTTTTTTTTTGTTTTTTGTTGTTGTTTTTTTTGTTTTTTTTTGGGGGGGGGTTGTCTGGGTTCTAACAGTTCTTACAAAGCTGACGTGGGTTTTTGAAACGGGGTGGGGGGGGGGGGGGGTTGCTTTTGGGGGGGGGGGGGGGGGGGGGGAGTTGGTTGGTTTTTGTTGTTGTTGGTTTGCTTGTTGTTGGGCTGTTTGTTTTTGTTGTTTTTGTTTTTGTTGGGGGGGTTTTGGGGGGGTCGTTTCCTCGTCACCAAACAGTGAGATTTTTGCGTATGCGAACCGTTTTTGCCCGCCATTCAGGTAGCTGTATTCCGATTTTGAGTATGCAGTTTGTTTAATTCTGACCCATCCCTTTATCTAAACAAAATATTTCACCTGCACCACCCACCCACCCCACCCCTTGCACTATGACGACGACACCATTTACAGTGATGAAAACAAAGAAATGGTAGAGGAAGAAAAATGAGTGGGAAAAAATGAGTAGGAAGAAGCAGAGAAAGAGGAGAGGAAATGAAAGAAGAGGAAGAAGGAGGAGAGGAAGAAGTTTGTGTCTAAGCCTCAGCTATTGACTCCTAACGTTAGTGTTTGTGTATATTTCATTACACTTCTTGTTTACTTCAGATTGGTACCGTTCTTTGTTGTTTTCCCCCTTTTCGTTCAGTGGCATCATGCTCTACGAAAATGTGATTTTGTTTGCGTGTATGTATAAATGTCACTTGAAAAAGTCAGTCATAAGCAAGAAATGTTAATTTATTCAACTATTGTTGTCTGTCATACGAGCTGCCGTTAAACGCCTGACAAGTTTGGCCCAGCGCATCCGACTTCGGCGTGGGAGAAAATGGTTACCTTTTAACTCTTTTTTAAAAAGAAAAAAGGCAGAAAATAGAAAAAGGATGTGACATGAAGAAAGGGAACAAGGCAGAAACAAAGAGTGATAGAAAAGAGGAAATTCTTAGCATAGAATTTCCAGAAGCTGTAGATGCTATTTATACCGACAGCCCCCCCCCCCCCCCCTACCCCCCCCCCCCCCCCCCGGCATTTCCCAGGGGAATGAAGCCTGATGCCTAGCCCCTATTATGTCGTTGTATGCTTATGTTGTACACATACTGAATACATCGTGTCCATACAAAAGTTCTACCGGTAATCATTTGGTTTTCATAACAGAACAAATAGAAAATACCGGATTAATAAGTGTTCCTGAAACGGTAAAAAATATCCAAATGAAAAAAATCTGAATTATTATGCGTTAAGTTAAACAGAACAACAACATTTTACAGTAAAGTTGTTATTTAATGCTTACTCCGGCGAGTCCTTCAACAAAGTTACTAAGACTATGTTGTATTAGAACCAACAAGGATACGGTTTGCTGTGCAAATGATATACAGGAAAAAGCTAGTTGTATATAGTGCAACTTTGGAGTTATTATGTCAACCTGAGTTTCACATCCCTCAGCTTCACCATTTTCTCGTTCTCTATGAAAAGTAGTTGTTGTTTTTAAATGCGTGAAAATAGTATTTTGTGCTGGCATGTCTCTGATTCCCCCTGTGTGTTTTCTTCCTTTATGTTTCTCGCGTGAGTACTGTGAACATTCAAGCCTACACACATACACGCGCGCGCGCGCGCGCGCGCACGCACGCACGCACGCACACACACACACTACAACCGACATTTAAAAAAAAACCACACACTGGGAAAAAAAGCCCAGTACTTATGCAAACAATAACCCTAGACGACAACGACCTTAAAAAAATGGGGAGGAAAAAATAACCCGCAACCCCACCCCGACCTCCAAAAAAAGAGAACAAAACATAACCCTCAATCCCCCCCTCCCCACCCCCACCCTTCACACACGCGTGCACGCACACACACACACACACACACACCACACACACACACACACACACACACACACACACACACACACACACACACACACACACACACACACACACCACTTCGTTTCTCGCACCTCCCTCCAGCTCCCCTTTCATCGTTTCTATCTCCCCTACTCCGTCTTCTCTCTCTCTCTCACTCTCACTCCCCCTTCCTCCCCCCATCCCCCACCCAAGCATCCTCCAGTCTCTTCAAACTCACCTCCACCCCCCCCCCCCCCACCACCACCCCTTCCCTACCACCACCACCCCTCCCCTCGTCTCTCCCATCCACCACCTACCACCACCGCCACTTCTACTACTACTTTCGGGGTCGAGAAAAACAAGTGGCAGGGGCAGGGAAATGATTGTGAATTAGGCGGGGAGACAGGCGGCAGATAAGATAGGGGCGATGATGAACTAGTTCGCTCGCGCTCCCTGGGTCGCCTTATCGGGGTAAGTAGTTGCCAAACACGAGCTTTAAACATGATGCATGGCTACCCCCCTTCCCCTTCCCCCCCTCCCTACCTACCTACCTCCCCAGCTTACCTACCTAGGTGCCTGCCTCCCTGCCTACCTGCCTAGCTGCCTGCCTGCCTGCCTGACTACCTATTTACCTACCTAGCTGCCTGCCTGCCTGACTACCTACCTGCCTACCTAGCTGCCTGCCTAATTACCTACCTGCCTCATCCCTACCTACCTGCTGCCTGCCTGCCTTTACACCCTTCTACCTACTTACCTCCTGCCTGCCTCCTCTACCTGTCTGCCTGCCTACCTACCTACCTGCCTCCTACATACCTACCTGCCTAGCTGCCTCCCGCTCCCCCCCCTCCCCCTCCCTGCCTGCCTGCCTCCTGTCCTGCCTGCCTGACTCTTCTGTCTGCCTGCCTGCCTATCTACCTACCTTCCTACCTACCTACCTAACTTCTACCTACCTGCCTGCCTACCTATTCTACTCTACTTCTACCTGCCTGCCTGCCTACCTACCTCCCCTCCCTACCCTCCCTCCCTGCCTACCTCCCTACCCATTCCTACCTACTTTCCTACCTACCTATTTGCTTGCCTGCCTCTACCTATCTATCTACCTACCTGCCTGCCTGCCTACCTACCTACCTCCCCCCCCCCCTCCCTGCCTACCTCCCTACCCATCTCCCTACCTACCTACCTATTTGCTTGCCTGCCTATCTATCTACCTACCTGCCTTGCCTTCCTCGCCCTCCACCTCCTGCTTGCCTGATACCTCCTTCCCTATACCTACCTCCTGCTTACCTGCCTGCCTGCCTCCTCCTACTTCTTTTACTCGTTTTGCCCGTTTGAACGTCTTAGTACAGTTAGGGACAAGAAACCAGTTAAGGGCAGCAACAGTTCCTGGGTTCTTGGGAGGGTGTGAGTGTGACTGTGTGTGTGTGTGTGTGTGTGTGGTGGTGAGTGCGTGCGTGCGTGCGTGCGTGGTGTAGTATGTGTGTGTGTGTGTGTGGTGTGTGTGTGTGTGTGTGTGTGTGTGTGTGTGTGTGGTGGTGTGTGTGTGAGTGTTGCCTCTTCTCTACTGTCGTCACTTACAAACCAGTCTGTTTGTGTCCTTTGTATTTGCGCAACATCTTCTTCGTTCTGTCGTTTGTTCTCTGTAAGTCATTCTTTAGCATTTTTATATGTAGATATATATGGTGAGGCAGGTAGGTAGATAGCTATTGCAATCAATCAGATAGACAGATAGATATAGGTAGGTAGGTAGGTAGTAGAGTAGATAGATGATAGGTAGATACAGGTAGATAGTATAGATAGATATAAGTAATAATAAATAATAATAATAATAATAATAATAATAATAAATGGAACTTATATAGCGCTAATCTTGCAAAGACAAATCAAAGCGCATGCATTCAACCTAATCTTACACAGTCATGCAATCAATGATAAATAATCAATAGTTTTAAACAAACAGATATTTACAAACATGATGTGCTGCAGGCAAAATCTATGAAATAAAATGTAAATAGTCAAATGTTTTCCAAAAGCACACACACACTCACACAGGTTGTATACTTTAGCAGGGTGATAGGGCATGAGTTAGTGAAGGTGGGATAGCTCTGATATGAAACAGGAGGGGGGGGGGGGAATCTTAGGTTTGAAATAAATGTCTTGAGGCTGGATTTAAAAGTGTCATAAGTAGGTTTCTGGCGAAGAGAGAGAGGGAGCTCATTCCAGGTCGATGGACCCGAAATAGAGAAAGAACGGCGGCCAACAGTGGATTGGTTGAATCTAGGTATTCGTAGGCACAAGGTATCTGCAGTAGAGCGGAGGGAACGTGAAGGAGTGTACAGGTTAAGACATTCACAGTGGTAGGAGGGTGCAGTTTTGTGGAGACATTTGTAACAGAGGGTACTGATCTTATAATGTACTCTCTGTGGCACAGGCAGCCAGTGGAGAGATTGCAAGAGAGGGGTAATGTGCTCAGATTTTTTCTTTCTGAGAACTAGTCGAGCTGCGGAGTTTTGTATACGTTGAAGGGAGTGGATAGATGATGCTGGAAGACCAGACAAAAGAGAATTGCAATAGTCCAGACGTGAAAGAATGAGAGAAGTGACAAGTTTGGCTGTTGCATCAGTGGACAGGTACTTTCGAATAGCACTGATACGCCGTAATTGATAGTAGCACGATTGACAGGTGTGTGATCAAGATAAATAGAGAGAGAGAGAGAGAGAGAGAGAGAGAGAGAGAGAGAGAGATAGGTAGGTAGATAGATAGATATTACATCAGATCAACTACCTCCAAAATCAACATCTCCTCTAGCACACACATCTACCCACAAACCCTGACAGGTTGCGTAACTGGTTTTTCTAGATCCCACTCCTTCCATCCATCCATCCACCCGCCAAACTGCCCACCCGGTGTGTCAGTCACCCCGACCCACCCAGTTTCCATCATCCCTGGTGCATACACTGTCCTGGGCCAAACAACACGGCCTCAGACCATCCCAGAGCCCGTACCAGCTCATGAGACAGCGGATAATGGTATAAGCACTTATGTGCTTTTCTACATCCAGTCCCCGTGTGTATGCAGTTTTGTAAATTCTGTCATCTGTTCCCACCGGCACACAATGGCTTACTCTTAACGAAAAGCGGAACAGGATTTGACGTGTGCGCAAGATGTTCTGCGTGCGTTCGCACACGGGGCCTGGGTTTATAGTCTCATCCGAACGACTTTTGGGGGAGAGTGGAGTCTGCACTGATGTTAACTCCAGGGGGAAAATATCCCCCTTGAACGGGAATCGAACCCGGGTCGTCAGATTGCGAGCGCAATGTTCTAACCACTAGGCTATCCCGTGTGCTCTTCCCTCAGTCTTTGTTGTGGACCAGGCCAGCAGCCGTGGTAGACTCCATTCTGTGGTAAGGGGTGGTGGCTTCAGCAGTCTCAGACTCGCAGACCTTATCCAGTGACGAATGTCCCTCCCACTTGCTTTGCTCTGTTGTTTGTTGGCGCTGAAGCCGCAGACAAGGAGGAGGGAGAGAGCGATGATGAAGAACTGGTGAGCTGTGGCAGTGGTGTCGAACGGCTGTTTTCGTTATTGGTTAAACTCGTGTTTATTGCTTTGACCACTTTCGAGCCTGCTTTTTAAATCTTTTCAGAAGGTGGTTGAATGTCATACCTATCAAACTCGTGGAAGCGCTTTGTCTTGTCTTTGCAAGATATAGGCTAAATAAATTCCATTTTTAAAAAAAATGTTATTTTTGCTGCTGTTGTTGTTGATATTAGTGTTGTTATTATCGTTGTCGTCGTCGTCGTCATCATCATCATCATCACCACCATTATTAGTATTATTATTATGATGTCTGCTTCTTCTTCTTATCATCATCATCATCATCATCATCATCATCATCATCAGTAGTAGTAGTAGTAGTAGTAGTAGTAGTAGTAGTAAAGATCAATGCTGGCGTCACGAGGAGAGGGCATATCTTTTCTCTGTTATTGAGAACACTTACCTAGCCACACAATCTTTATTGGCGCCCCCACGGTCCACGGGACTACGGGATATGTGAAGGTGAAGGAAGACTGACATTGCAAGATGCTGTCCATCAATATAGAACATGGCTCGGTACCTCTGGACGGAACTAGCGTAATAAGCATAGTACACCAAGTGGGTTTGATCCATTAAAATGTTTAGCTGTAAAAATTATATATTGTTAGTACTGGTGGTTACAGATTTGTAGATCACTGGGAGGATGAAACATCACGCGAGTGATGTACTTCGAAAAATAAAAGGAGTCAAATAACTGTTCTTCTGGAAAACGTAGAGAAAGGCAGGGGAAGTGGGGTGAGAGAGAGTATGTGTGTGTGTGAGTGTGCGAGAGAGGAGAGAGAGTATGTGTGTGTGCGAGAGAGAGAGAGTATGTGTGAGAGAGAGAGAGTATGTGTGTGTGTGTGTGTGAGAGAGAGAGAGAGTATGTGTGTGTGTGTGTGTGAAGAGAGAGAGAGAGAGAGAGAGAGAGAGAGAAGAGAGAGAATGTGTGTGTGAGAGAGAGAGTTTGAGAGAGAGTCTCTGTGTGTGTGAGAGAGAGATGTTTGGAAGGTATGTAAGAAAGAAATAGAACGTGACTGAAAGAGGTGTGTGTAAGAGAGAGAGGTAGAGGATAGGGGGGGGGGGGGGGGGGGGGGGGGTGGAAGGTAGGTAAGAAAGAAACGAACATGCACATACAGAGACAGAGAGAGAGCATCACACCACACACACACACACACACACACACACACACACACACACACACACACACACAGGGGGTTGGGAAGGGGACACACACACACAGGGGGATGGGAAGGGGACAGTAACAGAGTAACAGAGAAATAAACATGTAAAAATAGCGAGAAAAAAGACAATAGGGGGTAGTATGTGGAGAAAAAGGGTTAGAGAGGAGCGGGTTTGCGGTTGGGTGGCAGGAAGAAGGGAGATGGGAGGTTGATGGGGGGGAGG